>OZ026857.1:19565798-20300317 GCA_964023215.1 Eledona agricola
GCAGGCCTCCAGCTTCATCCTGCCCTCGCCGGACCGCGACAACGAATCCGAACTGACGCGCACCAGCCCCAACATCTTGGAGTCGGCGCCGCCCCCCAACAACTGCGAGAACGAACGCAAGGCGCGCCATCTGCGTCGCAACGCCGACTGGAACTGGCTCAACGCCTGCATCGGCATCATCGAGGGCGACCCCAACCCCGTCGAGGCGTACCTCGCCTCGGGGGGCAATCCTGCGCGCACCCTCACCGCTTCCGAAGTCGCCATCCTCAACAGGAGTTCGGCGTTCGACGTGGGACACACGCTCGTTCACCTAGCGATAAGGTTCCAGCGCGAGGACCTGCTCGCCGTTCTCCTGTCTCAGATCGAGGGCTCCGGGTCGGGGGTGAAGCGCGTCCCCAGCTACGTCGCCCCCGATTTAGCCGCCGACATTCGACGCCACTTTGCCGCGAGTCTGCGCCAGCGAAAAGGAAATTTTCCGTGCAATTTCGTGACTGATTTTCCCACGTTTGCTCTGCCGGCTGAAGTGGAGGAGCTGCCGGGAGCGGTGCAGGAGCAGCTCTTCAACGAGCTTCTCGACAGGGACGCCCAGTGCCAGTTGGAGAGCGAACCCGCTGTCATTAATTGGTCGTTGGAGTTGACGGTGAGGTTGGGATCGCGGTTGTACGCCCTCTGGAACCGATCCGCCGGTGATTGTCTCCTGGATTCGGTGATGCAAGCCACTTGGGGGGTCTTTGACAGGGACAATACGCTCCGAAGAGCCTTGGCCGAAAGTCTGAGCCAGAGCGGGAACATGTGAGTGGGAATCTGTGCAGGGGCAAGGAACCAGCGACAAGTTTCAGGTTCTATCCGCGATGGAAGGAGTACGAGGCGAGTCAGGCGTCGTTCCTGCAATACTCCCTGGAGGAAGCCCAGTGGGAGGACGACTGGACCAGTCTCCTGTCGCTGGCGAGCCAACCGGGTAACAGTCTCGAGCAACTCCACGTGTTTACCTTGGCGCATATTTTGCGTCGTCCCATCATCGTGTATGGGGTCAAGTACGTGAAGAGCTTCCGCGGCGAGGCGCTGGGGTACGCTCGGTTCGAAGGCGTGTACTTGCCGCTGCTGTGGGAGCAAAGCTTCTGCGTTCGGACGCCGATAGCGTTGGGGTACACCAGAGGACACTTCTCCGCCTTGGTACCGCTCGAGCCCTACAGTCGCCTGGACACGAGGCCGTCCACGCAGCATACGAACATCGGCACCGATCAGCTGCAGAGCACGTTTCTTCCGCTGATGGACCGCGAACGGAAGCTGCTTCCAATTCACTTCCTCACCGAGTCAGAGGTACGCTATTCGCGCCCTAATTTTTCTTACAACTTGAGCCACGCATGCTCAGTCTCAAGTTGACGACTTGCCCAACATGATCAATCTCAAGACAAAGTTTGGGAAACGTAACGGGCGAACAAAATAATAAAAATAAATAAAAAATCAGACTAGGCCATGAATTCCAACTTTTTTATTTGGTACAGGCGTTTGACATCACATATTATGACATTTGACAGGAACTGTCAACCAAAAAGGTGCTAAAAATACTGGAGATAGAATTTGTTAAGGGGAGATTTAGGCAAACAAACGGTTGTTAAAAATTACGTTATTTCTCAGACAAATATTTCTCGTTTATTTATAGATATATCAATTCCATTTTTTCCTGTGTATAAAGAAACCTCTGGCGGTTCAGACTCCTTTTTCCAATTTTATTCAAAGAAACTTATAAAAAATACGAAAATGCTTGAAATTACATTTTCAACATGACTCTGTTATTACAATTATTATTCATTATTATTCTGTTGGGCAATAAATGATACTAGTTGGACTGTGCGAATACTTCGCAAATAATACGCTTGGGAGTGGGAGATGTTAGTTTAAACATATTGGCAATAGATGGCGCTATGATCAAAATACGGTTGTTAATAATTTTAAAAGAAACATTAAAATTTTAAATTGTTTATTTTTCGCATCTAGCGGTGAAGGTAATCTTCCAAAAGATGATCCATTTTTTTATTTTGACGAAGTATTTAGGGATATATGGCGTACCGGCAAAAACACCTTTGAGAAATAATAGATGATTTTTATTATGATTATGACAACTCAACAACCGATATGACATGGAAAAATTTGCTTCTGTAGCGCCCCAAAGACATGTTATCACAATACAAATTAAAATTCACACAGTTCTAGGAAATTCCATAATTGAATAAAATGTGTAAGAAAACTGAATGTCAAGATAAATTTTCTAGAAGATGTTAGCAAAAAAGGAATAAGCCCCAATTACCGGTGCTCTCTATCCCTATCAGCCCATTATTTAATTTTCTGTTTTTATTTATTGTCGGCTCGAACCTATATAAATTGTTGGGATTACAGTAAACGAATAAATTATGGTGTATTAATAGGTGCATTCTATTGAGAAACCACAGTATAAGAAACTCTGAATTATCTAATACAAATCATATTTATACAATAGATATTCTTGTTACGCGTTTTTCGTACAAGAACATGTCAACAGCTTAAATGTCTTAAAAAGATTATCTATGGTTTGCGGTTTTTATGTATGTAGCTAATGCAAATCAATTCGGCCTCATTTATGTACAATTTATTTATTTCTGAGATTCTCATAACGGTACAATATACAGTGTACAAAAAGTATGGAACCGGCTTAATATCATCAAAACTATTAAGCGGAATAACTTGATATTTGGGATATGAATTCTACTAATTAATACCTATTATCCCAAATTTTTTCAACTGTTAGTTTACGAGATACACGGCCAACTAGTTTTTTTTAAAAAAGCAATTTTGACATCATTCGAAAGCTTATTTTTTTCTGAATATCATCATGTAATGTTGGGGTCAAAACATTTTGACAACATGCGTAAAAAAATTAATAATCAAGCTATGTTTTATCGTTAAAATGACAAGACCACCTATACTTAACACTTTTAGAAGTCTAACTGAATGAAAACTGAATACGCAATTGCTTTAAACATTTATTTCTTAAAAATGATTAAGGCAAGAAGAAAAATAACAAAACAAAAGGAAACTTAAAAAATAAATTGGAAAGCATTTGGTGTTTTTTGTTTTTATGTTTTTTTCTTATACGTTCCTTTACATTTCCCGTGTTAAACTGCTTCAAAGTTTTAGTTACTGCAGATTTACAAATAGGCTTTCGTACAGGATGCATAGCATTAAAAAGGACATACTTCTGCATGACTACGCCTTCTATCGCCATAGCCAATCACCATCAGGACCTCTATTCTTTCTTTTTCACTTATTTTAACCATATTTAGTTATTCCGCTTAATGGTTTTGAAGATATTACACCTGTTGGCATGTTCTTGTACGAAAAACGCGTAACAATAGTATGGCGTTATATGAAGCTAAAATTAGAACGCAAGCTAAAAACTAAGGAGCGTACTACCGGATCAGATATAAATTGTAGGAGAACAGAAGTAGATACATATTATGGATATTTTATAACTAACATGAACCCTGAAAAATATAAATTAAATAGACGAATCGTTGAAAAAATGCTAAAATGAAATGATGAAATGAATTAGTTATGTTATTTGAAGAAGTTTACAGCGACAAGTCATATTTGGGGGCTTCTTTCTCTAGTAGATGATGATGTGATCATTGAGGTAAAATGTCCTTTTGCTGCAAAAGACCATACGGTTCTCAAAGCAGCATTGATTAAAATCACAGGTTTAAGATAACATAGTCGCATTGAAAAATATTATGACCATTGTTATCAAATTCAGGGAGAATTGGAGGTCGATAATAAAAAGTTTTCTTTTTTTTTGTGTGTGGACACCAAACCAAAAAGATAGAAACTCTGAAATAACAATATGAAAACAAAACAGCCAATTTAAAAACTTACACACTTTCATAAAACTGCAAAAATTATATTTTAATCACTTACTTCTAGAAATAATTGATAGTCGATTCAATAGAAATAAATTCAGGGACAAATGGAAGTCACCAATAAAAAGTTTTGTTTTTGGTGTGTGGATACCAAAGGGCTTTGTTATCCAAAGAGTTGAAAAAGATAAAAACTTCTGGAATAACAATAAGACGACAAAATTGCAAAAATTGTATTTTGATCATTTACTTCCAGAAATAATTATCGATTCAATAGAAATAAACTATACAATGAAAAGGATAAACATATTTATTCATGCCCTCGTTATAATTTTTACTAGTTTTTAAAGAATAAATAGTGATTTTATGTTCAATTGTTTTTAAATTAATATCAGCATCAGCCGACTGGCGATGTGCAAGCCACAATTTTAGCATTTTATCTCAGAATTTTGGCATTTGTAGTCATTGTGAGTCTAAATATTGGATGTTCCGCTACAAATTCTACAATTTTTTAGAGAAAAATTGGCAATTTTTAATCACAATTTAACCATTTTTGTCAAAATGTAACTTCAGCTGCAAATTTAACCATTTTTGGAAACAAATTGGCCATTTTTGTCAAAATGTTAGAATTTTTTCTCAACAGGATGTTAGCATTTATAGTCATTGCGAATATAAATATTGTAATTTCCGCTACAAATTCACAATTTTTAGAAACAAAATGGTCAGTTTTTGTCAAAATTTTATAATAATATTGTAAATTGAACCCAGATATGCAATAAAGAACGAACCAACAAAACGACAAAATAGTATTGAAACATGTAGTTTGTTCTGCTGAAAGCTGAGATTCCATATTTCCTACTATGAATCTTTTTCTATTTGTACAAACGTTACTCAAGTTGGAAGGAAAGTGTAGTAATTATATGTCTGAATGTTGAACGAGCTCGATTTTTCATTTATGATGTAATAAAACGGCTTGATTGAATTTTCTCATAACTTAATTTCATTAAATTTCTCATCTGTTCTTGTTGTGTGGTTCTTGAATAAGCGAATGTTTTAACTGCTGCATATTTGTTCTCATACTTATGCAACATTTTTATTGAACTCGCGTGAAAGTGAGGGTGTTATGCTTTCGACAAATGAGGTTAAATGCGATATGTTGAAGCAGCTGGGGCGCGAAGAGACCATCCTTCGGCAATGGTTGGACGTGTGCGAGACCGAGGGCGGGATCCTGGTGGCTCAGCAGTTGCTACACAAGCGACCTCTGTTGGTAGCTCAGATGGTCGAGGAGTGGTTGAACCACTACCGACGACTGATGTAAGTAGCGATTGCCAGTGGCGGGTTGTGACAGTGACGGGGGTTGCAGTCAAATGACATCGGCGCCTTTCGCCAGACCGGTCCCCATCCAAGACTACTTGAGCGAATACGATACGGACGACGAATAACGCAGGTTTAAAGTCGCGTCGGATTGACGCGCGCGTAGCGATCAATTCTAGTACCTAATTACAGTGATTAGTGAATAAAAAAATAGTTTAGAAGTCGCTAGAAGGATTTATTTCGCCGCCAACGCCACCGCCGGAGTCACACACAAACACAGCCGCCTGATCGCGCCGATCTGAAATGCTGTTTTAATTCTTTCTTCTTATGGGTAGCAGATATTTATTTTTCTAGATGGATGAAGTACAAAAGAATCGCAATTGTATAGGAAGTTAGTGCGGGTTCGAAGAACAGAAGGGAATTAGGAAAATGTGATTATGTGCTTTATTTTTATTTGTACAGGGAGGTCGTGTCGGTTATTGAATTATTTTTTGATTTGTTGGGTTGTTGTTTCATTTATTGTTGTGCTGTGAGATATTTAAAACGAAAACGCAAACTGTACGATTCTTAATAATAATAATTATAACAAATCCAAAGTCAAATTACTTCTAACGTTTTATTAGGTAGAAAGCGTTTCGTCATAGAATCTTAAATACTTACGAAATTTATTAAACATAATTATATTGCATTGTTAACACACTGTTATAAAAAATATATATTATGAATAGAAAATAAAACGTTTAAGAATGATTAAATTATTGCATAACACAGCAAGCGTTTTTCTATTCGCCTTTTTTATTAGCAGTAGTGATATCTCTAGGACTCGAAGACTGTGTTCTAGTTCTAGAAGATGTTGTTTATTGGGGGAACTCTTCTATTTGTCTCAATCTGCAAGAAGACTACTTCGACCACGTCCGCACCGCTACCGATGATGACTCCTGCACCAGTAATAACTTTAAATAACAGTTTAATTTTACAAAGGTAAGATTAAGCAATAGTTACGTAAACTAAAATGAACCCTGTGGCACATGGTGTTTTCTTTCTAATAATATAATGTTTTAGATATTTGGTGTGGGGTGATGCAGATGGAAAGTGTTACATTTGGGACTGGAAGACAACAAAATTGTATAAGAAATTAAAGGCGTCCTGTGGCAGCCACATGAACCAAGTAAGTTGATTATTCAAATACGTACTGGGATTAAATAATCGTAGAACTAGCATTTTAAAGATCTTATTCACAGATTACTCCAGATGACTGACTCAATGCAAATATTTTGGCGGAATAACCCTTAACGACCTTCAAATTATGTAACAGTTTTCAGATGGCGCATCGATCAAATTTTGCGGCAAATTTAAATAGTCTCTCCTCTCTTAATAGGTAGTAAAAATGCTATTATATTTTGAATATTTTATGATTTACACGTCATACAAACAAACAATTTTATAAAAATCAATTTATTATATTACATAATTTAAATTAAACAAAATTATACCCAAAATGTTAACAATTACATTTCTAAGATAGGTATAACTTACACATATAATAATTAGTTGGGGTTATTATATAATAATGGAAATTTTGAAAGACTTGCCGGACAACCAATAGAGCAACCTGGCTTAGTTCTTCAAATTCATACACAAAAATAAGGAATAATGAAGCCTAATATCTAACGATGCCGAAAAGTGTTTTTTGCAAACCCTCCACTTTTGCTTTAGATTGGAATTTTGGACGTTTAGAGCTTCTTGCCACAGTTTCGCTCTAGAATTATGTAATTAGATTTCCTGAATTTGTTGTATTAATAAAACATCGGTACCTTTCTTCACTTTTTGGAAAACAATGCAGTTTCTCCGCTTGGTTTTCACCAACACCACAAATAATGTAAAAAAGACCCTTCTTTCGCTTAAAATTTTTCACAAATTCAATCGACAAGCAAGTTTTGACATTTACTTGCTTGATTATAATTGCAGCAAAATGCTGTTTTTATAATATTGGTCAGAAAAAAACAACAAGCGTAGAAACTGTCACGCTTTTTAAAAAACACGGAATTGTACATTGTTCAATTTAAAATAGTAAAAATATTGGGCCTTCTATTTGAATTTAAATAAAAGTTTTTGTAGTGAAATCTAGCGGTTTTTTTTTTTTTTTTTTTTTTTTTTTTTAAATCCCGTTTCCACTTCGCAGAACGCTTTGAAATTTTCAAGCTCCAAGTCCTCGGAAACGTCCAGCACGAAAATGAAATCGGTTAATGTGGTCACTGTCACTTTCATTTTGACGATTTGGAGACACGAACGACGTCTACGACTCGATGAAATCAGAAGAACAAACGATTCATTTTTGGCCTAACCTAAAATAACAACGGACGGTTGTAAAAAGTATTAGCAACGACTACAGCGCCTCTACATTTGCTTATGGTATCTGTGACAAAGATGTTATGCGCCTAGTTTCAATGTGTAGAAAAGAGATAGTTCCGGACAAAATCGCCCTATGAAGTTGCAGATGCAGAAGGAGTGATCTGTGACAGAAGTGTCTAACTTTTTCATCTTAAATTAATATTACATTTGTAATTTCTTTAATGTACAATGAACAGTTGAATTTACTAATCCAAGGTCTATTCGGCAAATGTATGGTTTTACTTTTTTCATCTTTGAGTGATCAGTTAATTAACCAACTAGTTTTAATTTACGAATATGTTTCAATAAATTTGTATACATAACCATCGTGTTTGTGTCTTATTTTTATTTCATTGGAGGTACAGGCAAGAAAAAGAGAAATTTAGTTAAACTACAATTATCTATTTGAAGCAAATGTAGGCAACCAACAATACAGTCTCAACTCTGATAAATTATTTGGCTAAAATCATATATTAGTATTAGGAACACATGAACGCGAGGAGGTCTTTGGCGAAAAATAATAAATTTTATTTGATTTCAAAATAATTTTGACAAAATCGAGAGTTAGTACCAGGAACATGTGAACGCCATAAAAGGTAGGAGCGCCATTTATCTGATTTATTTATTTATTTATGTATGTGCGAATAAGAAGATGATAATATGTCGATGAGATTTTGCAAAACAATTTTAATTTACACATGATGGAATCAGTCTTGCTTTCTCATTTGTTAGAGAGTCATTTTCGTATTTTATTTCAATCAAACAATGAACGCGAACAACTCGTAAATTGTTCAATATTTGTCCATTCTTTTTCCAACTTAATAACAAATCTCGACATAAAAAAAAATTCAGGAGAAGCCATAAAAGGTAGGAGCGCAATTTATATAATTTATTTATTTATTTATTTATGTGCGAATAAGAAGATGATAATATGTCGATGAGATTTTGCAAAACAATTTTAATTTACACATGATGGAATCAGTCTTGCTCTCTCATTTGTTAGAAAGTCATTTTCGTATTTTATTTCGATCAAACAATGAACGCGAACAACTCTAAAGATTTTCAATATTTTTCCATCATTTTTCAAAGTGAATAACCAATCTCGACAAAAAAAAATTCAGGAGAAGCCATAAAAGGAAGGAGCGCCATATATCTGATTTATTTATTCATTTATGTATGTGCGGATAAGATGGTACAATGTCGATGAGAATGACTTCATTACTATAAAATTATGTACATATTTTGTTAAATTACATAAGCTTTTTTTTCGAATTTCAGTCAAGTAACGAACGTGTACAGCTTGAACATTTTTCATAATTTTGCACTCATTGCTCCAAATTAATAACAAATAACGACACAAAAAATTGGTACATACATTATGCGAAATCAATATGTTTCTTTGAATTCGTATTTCAGTCAAATAACGAACGCGCACAAGAGTTTTTTGAAACTGCATTGATATCTCAAAATAATTAACAATCTCTTTCGACACAATAAACGCCTCCGCTAAATTTTTCCATTCTTCGGTAATAGATACTGACTCGTTCGCAGTGCAAAAAACACCCTTTAGACTACCTGCACGGACCCGAAGTTACCTAATCAGTATTTAGATTTTGGATTTAGGGCGTCAAGTGGCATTATTAGTTTAGCTGTCGGAGGTGACGGTCGACAATTTAAGTCTGTCTCACTGTCTTTTAGTGTTCCGTGCTGCGATAAAAGACTTGTGCAAGGCATCACTTATAAATAAGTAACAGTTAACGAACGCGTACAATAATTTATATTTAAAATGACCAAGTGAGTTATCAAGATTGTTAATAATAAGCGCTCTTGAAAGGTAGGTGCCATGTCTTCTTTACTTGATTGATATGTGCGAATAAGTTCACGGGACGTCGATATTGTCACACTATATTGTCAAATTACATAGTCTTGCTCTTTGAATTGTTAGAATGTCATTATCGTATTTAATTTCAACCAAACAATGAACGCGAACAAACTCGGAAGTTTTTCATCATTTTGCACTCATTTATCAAAATTAATAACAAATATCGTCACAAAGACAAATATGTAGAAGCAATTAAACAATGCCATGACAACTTTATTATAAGACAATTTTTTTTTAAATTTAACATGTTGGAATCAATCTTGCTCTTCTAACTCTAAAAGTAATTTATGTAATTTTAGTAATTACGTAATTCACGGTTGGTGTTATTATTATTTTCGGGATTTTGAACCGTGTTCCAATTGAAATTCCATTAAGGGGTGTGTAGTGGCGATGTGGAACAGCTCGAAGTGTTCTCTTCGCTGTCACAGTCGCGAATGTGACAGCGAAGAAAACATCGCCACCGCAGTTGTGGATGAAACGTCGGAGGTTCACTTGTTAAATTAGCTCCTCGGAGCGTTCACTACACACTCCCTAATGGAATTTCAATTGGAACACGGTCTAAAATCCCGAAAAAGATCTTTATAACTAATTTACGTAGTTCAATCAAATAACGAACGCGTGCAGCTCGAATATCTTTCAAAAATTTGCACTTATTTTTCAAAATTAATAACAAATATCGATACAAAAAAAATATAAGTAGAGCAGTTTACACATTGAGAATTCATTTGGTGGTCTAATATAATTGGCAACATTCTAAGAACGTATCAGGTAACACGCAGTGTCCTTGAAACAAACCTTTGATCTGCAGCACAAAATTTATTTCATGAATTTCAGGAAAAGTAATAAAAGGTAGCAGCGCCATTTATATGATTTATTTATTTGTTTATTTATTTATTTGTTTATTTATTTATTTATTTATTTATTTATGTATGTGCGAATAAGAAGATGATAATATGTCGATGAGATTTTGCAAAACTATTTTAAATTACACATGATGGAATCAGTCTTGCTCTTTTAATTTTTGGTGATGCATTTTCGCATTGCATTTCAATCAAACAATAAAGGTAAACATTTCAAAAAATCGAAAAATTTTTAATAGTCATTTTTCCATCATTTTTCAAAGTTAATAACAAATCTCGACATAAAAAAGAATAATTTCAGGAGAAGCCATAAAAGGTAGGAGCGCCATTTTTGTGATTTATTTATTTATTTATGTATGTGCGGAGAAGATGATAATATGTCGATGAGATTTTGCAAAACTATTTTAAATTACACATGATGGAATCAGTCTTGCTCCTTTAATTTTTGGTGATGCATTTTCGCATTGCATTTCAATCAAACAATAAACGCAAACATTTCGAAAAATTTTTAATAGTCATTTTTCCATCATTTTTCAAAGTTAATAACAAATCTCGACATAAAAAAGAATAATTTCAGGAGAAGCCATAAAAGGTAGGAGCGCCATTTTTGTGATTTATTTATTTATTTATGTATGTGCGGAGAAGATGATAATATGTCGATGAGATTTTGCAAAACTATTTTAAATTACACATGATGGAATCAGTCTTGCTCTTTTAATTTTTGGTGATGCATTTTCGCATTGCATTTCAATCAAACAATAAAGGTAAACATTTCGAAAAATTTTTAATAGTCATTTTTCCATCATTTTTCAAAGTTAATAACAAATCTCGACATAAAAAAGAATAATTTCAGGAGAAGCCATAAAAGGTAGGAGCGCCATTTTTGTGATTTATTTATTTATTTATGTATGTGCGGAGAAGATGATAATATGTCGATGAGATTTTGCAAAACTATTTTAAATTACACATGATGGAATCAGTCTTGCTCTTTTAATTTTTGGTGATGCAATTTCGCATTGCATTTCAATCAAACAATAAACTTAAACATTTCGAAAAATCGAAAAATTTTTAATAGTCATTTTTCCATCATTTTTCAAAGTTAATAACAAATCTCGACATAAAAAAGAATAATTTCAGGAGAAGCCATAAAAGGTAGGAGCGCCATTTTTGTGATTTATTTATTTATTTATGTATGTGCGGAGAAGATGATAATATGTCGATGAGATTTTGCAAAACTATTTTAAATTACACATGATGGAATCAGTCTTGCTCTTTTAATTTTTGGTGATTCATTTTCGCATTGCATTTGTATCAAACAATAAACGTGAACATTTCGAAAAATCGAAAAATTTTTAATAGTCATTTTTCCATCATATTTCAAAGTTAATAACAAATCTCGACATAAAAAAGAATAATTTCAGGAGAAGCCATAAAAGGTAGGAGCGCCATTTTTGTGATTTATTTATTTATTTATGTATGTGCGGAGAAGATGATAATATGTCGATGAGATTTTGCAAAACTAGTTTAAATTACACATGATGGAATCAGTCTTGCTCTTTTAATTTTTGGTGATGCATTTTCGCATTGCATTTCAATCAAACAATAAAGGTAAACATTTCGAAAAATCGAAAAATTTTTAATAGTCATTTTTCCATCATTTTTCAAAGTTAATAACAAATCTCGACATAAAAAAGAATAATTTCAGGAGAAGCCATAAAAGGTAGGAGCGCCATTTTTGTGATTTATTTATTTATTTATGTATGTGCGGAGAAGATGATAATATGTCGATGAGATTTTGCAAAACTATTTTAAATTACACATGATGGAATCAGTCTTGCTCCTTTAATTTTTGGTGATGCATTTTCGCATTGCATTTCAATCAAACAATAAACGCAAACATTTCGAAAAATTTTTAATAGTCATTTTTCCATCATTTTTCAAAGTTAATAACAAATCTCGACATAAAAAAGAATAATTTCAGGAGAAGCCATAAAAGGTAGGAGCGCCATTTTTGTGATTTATTTATTTATTTATGTATGTGCGGAGAAGATGATAATATGTCGATGAGATTTTGCAAAACTATTTTAAATTACACATGATGGAATCAGTCTTGCTCCTTTAATTTTTGGTGATGCATTTTCGCATTGCATTTCAATCAAACAATAAACGCAAACATTTCGAAAAATTTTTAATAGTCATTTTTCCATCATTTTTCAAAGTTAATAACAAATCTCGACATAAAAAAGAATAATTTCAGGAGAAGCCATAAAAGGTAGGAGCGCCATTTTTGTGATTTATTTATTTATTTATGTATGTGCGGAGAAGATGATAATATGTCGATGAGATTTTGCAAAACTATTTTAAATTACACATGATGGAATCAGTCTTGCTCTTTTAATTTTTGGTGATGCATTTTCGCATTGCATTTCAATCAAACAATAAAGGTAAACATTTCGAAAAATCGAAAAATTTTTAATAGTCATTTTTCCATCATTTTTCAAAGTTAATAACAAATCTCGACATAAAAAAGAATAATTTCAGGAGAAGCCATAAAAGGTAGGAGCGCCATTTTTGTGATTTATTTATTTATTTATGTATGTGCGGAGAAGATGATAATATGTCGATGAGATTTTGCAAAACTATTTTAAATTACACATGATGGAATCAGTCTTGCTCTTTTAATTTTTGGTGATGCATTTTCGCATTGCATTTCAATCAAACAATAAACGCAAACATTTCGAAAAATTTTTAATAGTCATTTTTCCATCATTTTTCAAAGTTAATAACAAATCTCGACATAAAAAAGGATAATTTCAGGAGAAGCCATAAAAGGTAGGAGCGCCATTTTTGTGATTTATTTATTTATTTATGTATGTGCGGAGAAGATGATAATATGTCGATGAGATTTTGCAAAACTATTTTAAATTACACATGATGGAATCAGTCTTGCTCTTTTAATTTTTGGTGATGCATTTTCGCATTGCATTTCAATCAAACAATAAAGGTAAACATTTCAAAAAATCGAAAAATTTTTAATAGTCATTTTTCCATCATTTTTCAAAGTTAATAACAAATCTCGACATAAAAAAGAATAATTTCAGGAGAAGCCATAAAAGGTAGGAGCGCCATTTTTGTGATTTATTTATTTATTTATGTATGTGCGGAGAAGATGATAATATGTCGATGAGATTTTGCAAAACTATTTTAAATTACACATGATGGAATCAGTCTTGCTCTTTTAATTTTTGGTGATGCAATTTCGCATTGCATTTCAATCAAACAATAAACTTAAACATTTCGAAAATACGAAAAATTTTTAATAGTCATTTTTCCATCATTTTTCAAAGTTAATAACAAATCTCGACATAAAAAAGAATAATTTCAGGAGAAGCCATAAAAGGTAGGAGCGCCATTTTTGTGATTTATTTATTTATTTATGTATGTGCGGAGAAGATGATAATATGTCGATGAGATTTTGCAAAACTATTTTAAATTACACATGATGGAATCAGTCTTGCTCTTTTAATTTTTGGTGATTCATTTTCGCATTGCATTTGAATCAAACAATAAACGTGAACATTTCGAAAAATCGAAAAATTTTTAATAGTCATTTTTCCATCATTTTTCAAAGTTAATAACAAATCTCGACATAAAAAAGAATAATTTCAGGAGAAGCCATAAAAGGTAGGAGCGCCATTTTTGTGATTTATTTATTTATTTATGTATGTGCGGAGAAGATGATAATATGTCGATGAGATTTTGCAAAACTATTTTAAATTACACATGATGGAATCAGTCTTGCTCCTTTAATTTTTGGTGATGCATTTTCGCATTGCATTTCAATCAAACAATAAACGCAAACATTTCGAAAAATTTTTAATAGTCATTTTTCCATCATTTTTCAAAGTTAATAACAAATCTCGACATAAAAAAGAATAATTTCAGGAGAAGCCATAAAAGGTAGGAGCGCCATTTTTGTGATTTATTTATTTATTTATGTATGTGCGGAGAAGATGATAATATGTCGATGAGATTTTGCAAAACTATTTTAAATTACACATGATGGAATCAGTCTTGCTCTTTTAATTTTTGGTGATGCATTTTCGCATTGCATTTCAATCAAACAATAAAGGTAAACATTTCGAAAAATTTTTAATAGTCATTTTTCCATCATTTTTTAAAGTTAATAACAAATCTCGACATAAAAAAGAATAATTTCAGGAGAAGCCATAAAAGGTAGGAGCGCCATTTTTGTGATTTATTTATTTATTTATGTATGTGCGGAGAAGATGATAATATGTCGATGAGATTTTGCAAAACTATTTTAAATTACACATGATGGAATCAGTCTTGCTCTTTTAATTTTTGGTGATGCAATTTCGCATTGCATTTCAATCAAACAATAAACTTAAACATTTCGAAAAATCGAAAAATTTTTAATAGTCATTTTTCCATCATTTTTCAAAGTTAATAACAAATCTCGACATAAAAAAGAATAATTTCAGGAGAAGCCATAAAAGGTAGGAGCGCCATTTTTGTGATTTATTTATTTATTTATGTATGTGCGGAGAAGATGATAATATGTCGATGAGATTTTGCAAAACTATTTTAAATTACACATGATGGAATCAGTCTTGCTCTTTTAATTTTTGGTGATTCATTTTCGCATTGCATTTGTATCAAACAATAAACGTGAACATTTCGAAAAATCGAAAAATTTTTAATAGTCATTTTTCCATCATATTTCAAAGTTAATAACAAATCTCGACATAAAAAAGAATAATTTCAGGAGAAGCCATAAAAGGTAGGAGCGCCATTTTTGTGATTTATTTATTTATTTATGTATGTGCGGAGAAGATGATAATATGTCGATGAGATTTTGCAAAACTAGTTTAAATTACACATGATGGAATCAGTCTTGCTCTTTTAATTTTTGGTGATGCATTTTCGCATTGCATTTCAATCAAACAATAAAGGTAAACATTTCGAAAAATCGAAAAATTTTTAATAGTCATTTTTCCATCATTTTTCAAAGTTAATAACAAATCTCGACATAAAAAAGAATAATTTCAGGAGAAGCCATAAAAGGTAGGAGCGCCATTTTTGTGATTTATTTATTTATTTATGTATGTGCGGAGAAGATGATAATATGTCGATGAGATTTTGCAAAACTATTTTAAATTACACATGATGGAATCAGTCTTGCTCCTTTAATTTTTGGTGATGCATTTTCGCATTGCATTTCAATCAAACAATAAACGCAAACATTTCGAAAAATTTTTAATAGTCATTTTTCCATCATTTTTCAAAGTTAATAACAAATCTCGACATAAAAAAGAATAATTTCAGGAGAAGCCATAAAAGGTAGGAGCGCCATTTTTGTGATTTATTTATTTATTTATGTATGTGCGGAGAAGATGATAATATGTCGATGAGATTTTGCAAAACTATTTTAAATTACACATGATGGAATCAGTCTTGCTCTTTTAATTTTTGGTGATGCATTTTCGCATTGCATTTCAATCAAACAATAAAGGTAAACATTTCGAAAAATTTTTAATAGTCATTTTTCCATCATTTTTCAAAGTTAATAACAAATCTCGACATAAAAAAGAATAATTTCAGGAGAAGCCATAAAAGGTAGGAGCGCCATTTTTGTGATTTATTTATTTATTTATGTATGTGCGGAGAAGATGATAATATGTCGATGAGATTTTGCAAAACTATTTTAAATTACACATGATGGAATCAGTCTTGCTCTTTTAATTTTTGGTGATGCAATTTCGCATTGCATTTCAATCAAACAATAAACTTAAACATTTCGAAAAATCGAAAAATTTTTAATAGTCATTTTTCCATCATTTTTCAAAGTTAATAACAAATCTCGACATAAAAAAGAATAATTTCAGGAGAAGCCATAAAAGGTAGGAGCGCCATTTTTGTGATTTATTTATTTATTTATGTATGTGCGGAGAAGATGATAATATGTCGATGAGATTTTGCAAAACTATTTTAAATTACACATGATGGAATCAGTCTTGCTCTTTTAATTTTTGGTGATTCATTTTCGCATTGCATTTGTATCAAACAATAAACGTGAACATTTCGAAAAATCGAAAAATTTTTAATAGTCATTTTTCCATCATATTTCAAAGTTAATAACAAATCTCGACATAAAAAAGAATAATTTCAGGAGAAGCCATAAAAGGTAGGAGCGCCATTTTTGTGATTTATTTATTTATTTATGTATGTGCGGAGAAGATGATAATATGTCGATGAGATTTTGCAAAACTAGTTTAAATTACACATGATGGAATCAGTCTTGCTCTTTTAATTTTTGGTGATGCATTTTCGCATTGCATTTCAATCAAACAATAAAGGTAAACATTTCGAAAAATCGAAAAATTTTTAATAGTCATTTTTCCATCATTTTTCAAAGTTAATAACAAATCTCGACATAAAAAAGAATAATTTCAGGAGAAGCCATAAAAGGTAGGAGCGCCATTTTTGTGATTTATTTATTTATTTATGTATGTGCGGAGAAGATGATAATATGTCGATGAGATTTTGCAAAACTATTTTAAATTACACATGATGGAATCAGTCTTGCTCCTTTAATTTTTGGTGATGCATTTTCGCATTGCATTTCAATCAAACAATAAACGCAAACATTTCGAAAAATTTTTAATAGTCATTTTTCCATCATTTTTCAAAGTTAATAACAAATCTCGACATAAAAAAGAATAATTTCAGGAGAAGCCATAAAAGGTAGGAGCGCCATTTTTGTGATTTATTTATTTATTTATGTATGTGCGGAGAAGATGATAATATGTCGATGAGATTTTGCAAAACTATTTTAAATTACACATGATGGAATCAGTCTTGCTCCTTTAATTTTTGGTGATGCATTTTCGCATTGCATTTCAATCAAACAATAAACGCAAACATTTCGAAAAATTTTTAATAGTCATTTTTCCATCATTTTTCAAAGTTAATAACAAATCTCGACATAAAAAAGAATAATTTCAGGAGAAGCCATAAAAGGTAGGAGCGCCATTTTTGTGATTTATTTATTTATTTATGTATGTGCGGAGAAGATGATAATATGTCGATGAGATTTTGCAAAACTATTTTAAATTACACATGATGGAATCAGTCTTGCTCTTTTAATTTTTGGTGATGCATTTTCGCATTGCATTTCAATCAAACAATAAAGGTAAACATTTCGAAAAATCGAAAAATTTTTAATAGTCATTTTTCCATCATTTTTCAAAGTTAATAACAAATCTCGACATAAAAAAGAATAATTTCAGGAGAAGCCATAAAAGGTAGGAGCGCCATTTTTGTGATTTATTTATTTATTTATGTATGTGCGGAGAAGATGATAATATGTCGATGAGATTTTGCAAAACTATTTTAAATTACACATGATGGAATCAGTCTTGCTCTTTTAATTTTTGGTGATGCAATTTCGCATTGCATTTCAATCAAACAATAAACTTAAACATTTCGAAAATACGAAAAATTTTTAATAGTCATTTTTCCATCATTTTTCAAAGTTAATAACAAATCTCGACATAAAAAAGAATAATTTCAGGAGAAGCCATAAAAGGTAGGAGCGCCATTTTTGTGATTTATTTATTTATTTATGTATGTGCGGAGAAGATGATAATATGTCGATGAGATTTTGCAAAACTATTTTAAATTACACATGATGGAATCAGTCTTGCTCTTTTAATTTTTGGTGATTCATTTTCGCATTGCATTTGAATCAAACAATAAACGTGAACATTTCGAAAAATCGAAAAATTTTTAATAGTCATTTTTCCATCATTTTTCAAAGTTAATAACAAATCTCGACATAAAAAAGAATAATTTCAGGAGAAGCCATAAAAGGTAGGAGCGCCATTTTTGTGATTTATTTATTTATTTATGTATGTGCGGAGAAGATGATAATATGTCGATGAGATTTTGCAAAACTAGTTTAAATTACACATGATGGAATCAGTCTTGCTCTTTTAATTTTTGGTGATGCATTTTCGCATTGCATTTCAATCAAACAATAAAGGTAAACATTTCAAAAAATCGAAAAATTTTTAATAGTCATTTTTCCATCATTTTTCAAAGTTAATAACAAATCTCGACATAAAAAAGAATAATTTCAGGAGAAGCCATAAAAGGTAGGAGCGCCATTTTTGTGATTTATTTATTTATTTATGTATGTGCGGAGAAGATGATAATATGTCGATGAGATTTTGCAAAACTATTTTAAATTACACATGATGGAATCAGTCTTGCTCTTTTAATTTTTGGTGATGCATTTTCGCATTGCATTTCAATCAAACAATAAAGGTAAACATTTCGAAAAATCGAAAAATTTTTAATAGTCATTTTTCCATCATTTTTCAAAGTTAATAACAAATCTCGACATAAAAAAGAATAATTTCAGGAGAAGCCATAAAAGGTAGAAGCGCCATTTTTGTGATTTATTTATGTATGTGCAGAGAAGATGATAATATGTCGATGAGATTTTGCAAAACTATTTTAAATTACACATGATGGAATCAGTCTTGCTCTTTTAATTTTTGGTGATGCATTTTCGCATTGCATTTCAATCAAACAATAAAGGTAAACATTTCGAAAAATCGAAAAATTTTTAATAGTCATTTTTCCATCATTTTTCAAAGTTAATAACAAATCTCGACATAAAAAAGAATAATTACAGGAGAAGCCATAAAAGGTAGGAGCGCCATTTTTGTGATTTATTTATTTATTTATGTATGTGCGGAGAAGATGATAATATGTCGATGAGATTTTTCAAAACTATTTTAAATTACACATGATGGAATCAGTCTTGCTCTTTTAATTTTTGGTGATGCATTTTCGCATTGCATTTCAATCAAACAATAAAGGTAAACATTTCGAAAAATCGAAAAATTTTTAATAGTCATTTTTCCATCATTTTTCAAAGTTAATAACAAATCTCGACATAAAAAAGAATAATTTCAGGAGAAGCCATAAAAGGTAGGAGCGCCATTTTTGTGATTTATTTATTTATTTATGTATGTGCGGAGAAGATGATAATATGTCGATGAGATTTTGCAAAACTATTTTAAATTACACATGATGGAATCAGTCTTGCTCTTTTAATTTTTGGTGATGCATTTTCGCATTGCATTTCAATCAAACAATAAAGGTAAACATTTCGAAAAATCGAAAAATTTTTAATAGTCATTTTTCCATCATTTTTCAAAGTTAATAACAAATCTCGACATAAAAAAGAATAATTACAGGAGAAGCCATAAAAGGTAGGAGCGCCATTTTTGTGATTTATTTATTTATTTATGTATGTGCGGAGAAGATGATAATATGTCGATGAGATTTTTCAAAACTATTTTAAATTACACATGATGGAATCAGTCTTGCTCTTTTAATTTTTGGTGATGCATTTTCGCATTGCATTTCAATCAAACAATAAAGGTAAACATTTCGAAAAATCGAAAAATTTTTAATAGTCATTTTTCCATCATTTTTCAAAGTTAATAACAAATCTCGACATAAAAAAGAATAATTACAGGAGAAGCCATAAAAGGTAGGAGCGCCATTTTTGTGATTTATTTATTTATTTATGTATGTGCGGAGAAGATGATAATATGTCGATGAGATTTTTCAAAACTATTTTAAATTACACATGATGGAATCAGTCTTGCTCTTTTAATTTTTGGTGATGCATTTTCGCATTGCATTTCAATCAAACAATAAAGGTAAACATTTCGAAAAATCGAAAAATTTTTAATAGTCATTTTTCCATCATTTTTCAAAGTTAATAACAAATCTCGACATAAAAAAGAATAATTTCAGGAGAAGCCATAAAAGGTAGGAGCGCCATTTTTGTGATTTATTTATTTATTTATGTATGTGCGGAGAAGATGATAATATGTCGATGAGATTTTGCAAAACTATTTTAAATTACACATGATGGAATCAGTCTTGCTCTTTTAATTTTTGGTGATGCATTTTCGCATTGCACTTCAATCAAACAATAAAGGTAAACATTTCAAAAAATCGAAAAATTTTTAATAGTCATTTTTCCATCATTTTTCAAAGTTAATAACAAATCTCGACATAAAAAAGAATAATTTCAGGAGAAGCCATAAAAGGTAGGAGCGCCATTTTTGTGATTTATTTATTTATTTATGTATGTGCGGAGAAGATGATAATATGTCGATGAGATTTTGCAAAACTATTTTAAATTACACATGATGGAATCAGTCTTGCTCTTTTAATTTTTGGTGATGCATTTTCGCATTGCATTTCAATCAAACAATAAACGCAAACATTTCGAAAAATTTTTAATAGTCATTTTTCCATCATTTTTCAAAGTTAATAACAAATCTCGACATAAAAAAGAATAATTTCAGGAGAAGCCATAAAAGGTAGGAGCGCCATTTTTGTGATTTATTTATTTATTTATGTATGTGCGGAGAAGATGATAATATGTCGATGAGATTTTGCAAAACTATTTTAAATTACACATGATGGAATCAGTCTTGCTCTTTTAATTTTTGGTGATGCATTTTCGCATTGCATTTCAATCAAACAATAAAGGTAAACATTTCAAAAAATCGAAAAATTTTTAATAGTCATTTTTCCATCATTTTTCAAAGTTAATAACAAATCTCGACATAAAAAAGAATAATTTCAGGAGAAGCCATAAAAGGTAGGAGCGCCATTTTTGTGATTTATTTATTTATTTATGTATGTGCGGAGAAGATGATAATATGTCGATGAGATTTTGCAAAACTATTTTAAATTACACATGATGGAATCAGTCTTGCTCTTTTAATTTTTGGTGATGCATTTTCGCATTGCATTTCAATCAAACAATAAACGCAAACATTTCGAAAAATTTTTAATAGTCATTTTTCCATCATTTTTCAAAGTTAATAACAAATCTCGACATAAAAAAGAATAATTTCAGGAGAAGCCATAAAAGGTAGGAGCGCCATTTTTGTGATTTATTTATTTATTTATGTATGTGCGGAGAAGATGATAATATGTCGATGAGATTTTGCAAAACTATTTTAAATTACACATGATGGAATCAGTCTTGCTCTTTTAATTTTTGGTGATGCATTTTCGCATTGCATTTCAATCAAACAATAAAGGTAAACATTTCAAAAAATCGAAAAATTTTTAATAGTCATTTTTCCATCATTTTTCAAAGTTAATAACAAATCTCGACATAAAAAAGAATAATTTCAGGAGAAGCCATAAAAGGTAGGAGCGCCATTTTTGTGATTTATTTATTTATTTATGTATGTGCGGAGAAGATGATAATATGTCGATGAGATTTTGCAAAACTATTTTAAATTACACATGATGGAATCAGTCTTGCTCTTTTAATTTTTGGTGATGCATTTTCGCATTGCATTTCAATCAAACAATAAAGGTAAACATTTCGAAAAATCGAAAAATTTTTAATAGTCATTTTTCCATCATTTTTCAAAGTTAATAACAAATCTCGACATAAAAAAGAATAATTTCAGGAGAAGCCATAAAAGGTAGGAGCGCCATTTTTGTGATTTATTTATTTATTTATGTATGTGCGGAGAAGATGATAATATGTCGATGAGATTTTGCAAAACTATTTTAAATTACACATGATGGAATCAGTCTTGCTCTTTTAATTTTTGGTGATGCATTTTCGCATTGCATTTCAATCAAACAATAAAGGTAAACATTTCGAAAAATCGAAAAATTTTTAATAGTCATTTTTCCATCATTTTTCAAAGTTAATAACAAATCTCGACATAAAAAAGAATAATTTCAGGAGAAGCCATAAAAGGTAGGAGCGCCATTTTTGTGATTTATTTATTTATTTATGTATGTGCGGAGAAGATGATAATATGTCGATGAGATTTTGCAAAACTATTTTAAATTACACATGATGGAATCAGTCTTGCTCCTTTAATTTTTGGTGATGCATTTTCGCATTGCATTTCAATCAAACAATAAACGCAAACATTTCGAAAAATTTTTAATAGTCATTTTTCCATCATTTTTCAAAGTTAATAACAAATCTCGACATAAAAAAGAATAATTTCAGGAGAAGCCATAAAAGGTAGGAGCGCCATTTTTGTGATTTATTTATTTATTTATGTATGTGCGGAGAAGATGATAATATGTCGATGAGATTTTGCAAAACTATTTTAAATTACACATGATGGAATCAGTCTTGCTCTTTTAATTTTTGGTGATGCATTTTCGCATTGCATTTCAATCAAACAATAAAGGTAAACATTTCGAAAAATCGAAAAATTTTTAATAGTCATTTTTCCATCATTTTTCAAAGTTAATAACAAATCTCGACATAAAAAAGAATAATTTCAGGAGAAGCCATAAAAGGTAGAAGCGCCATTTCTGTGATTTATTTATGTATGTGCGGAGAAGATGATAATATGTCGATGAGATTTTGCAAAACTATTTTAAATTACACATGATGGAATCAGTCTTGCTCTTTTAATTTTTGGTGATGCATTTTCGCATTGCACTTCAATCAAACAATAAAGGTAAACATTTCAAAAAATCGAAAAATTTTTAATAGTCATTTTTCCATCATTTTTCAAAGTTAATAACAAATCTCGACATAAAAAAGAATAATTTCAGGAGAAGCCATAAAAGGTAGGAGCGCCATTTTTGTGATTTATTTATTTATTTATGTATGTGCGGAGAAGATGATAATATGTCGATGAGATTTTGCAAAACTATTTTAAATTACACATGATGGAATCAGTCTTGCTCTTTTAATTTTTGGTGATGCATTTTCGCATTGCATTTCAATCAAACAATAAACGCAAACATTTCGAAAAATTTTTAATAGTCATTTTTCCATCATTTTTCAAAGTTAATAACAAATCTCGACATAAAAAAGGATAATTTCAGGAGAAGCCATAAAAGGTAGGAGCGCCATTTTTGTGATTTATTTATTTATTTATGTATGTGCGGAGAAGATGATAATATGTCGATGAGATTTTGCAAAATTATTTTAAATTACACATGATGGAATCAGTCTTGCTCTTTTAATTTTTGGTGATGCATTTTCGCATTGCATTTCAATCAAACAATAAAGGTAAACATTTCGAAAAATCGAAAAATTTTTAATAGTCATTTTTCCATCATTTTTCAAAGTTAATAACAAATCTCGACATAAAAAAGAATAATTTCAGGAGAAGCCATAAAAGGTAGGAGCGCCATTTTTGTGATTTATTTATTTATTTATGTATGTGCGGAGAAGATGATAATATGTCGATGAGATTTTGCAAAACTATTTTAAATTACACATGATGGAATCAGTCTTGCTCTTTTAATTTTTGGTGATTCATTTTCGCATTGCATTTGTATCAAACAATAAACGTGAACATTTCGAAAAATCGAAAAATTTTTAATAGTCATTTTTCCATCATATTTCAAAGTTAATAACAAATCTCGACATAAAAAAGAATAATTTCAGGAGAAGCCATAAAAGGTAGGAGCGCCATTTTTGTGATTTATTTATTTATTTATGTATGTGCGGAGAAGATGATAATATGTCGATGAGATTTTGCAAAACTATTTTAAATTACACATGATGGAATCAGTCTTGCTCCTTTAATTTTTGGTGATGCATTTTCGCATTGCATTTCAATCAAACAATAAACGCAAACATTTCGAAAAATTTTTAATAGTCATTTTTCCATCATTTTTCAAAGTTAATAACAAATCTCGACATAAAAAAGAATAATTTCAGGAGAAGCCATAAAAGGTAGGAGCGCCATTTTTGTGATTTATTTATTTATTTATGTATGTGCGGAGAAGATGATAATATGTCGATGAGATTTTGCAAAACTATTTTAAATTACACATGATGGAATCAGTCTTGCTCTTTTAATTTTTGGTGATGCATTTTCGCATTGCATTTCAATCAAACAATAAAGGTAAACATTTCGAAAAATCGAAAAATTTTTAATAGTCATTTTTCCATCATTTTTCAAAGTTAATAACAAATCTCGACATAAAAAAGAATAATTTCAGGAGAAGCCATAAAAGGTAGGAGCGCCATTTTTGTGATTTATTTATTTATTTATGTATGTGCGGAGAAGATGATAATATGTCGATGAGATTTTGCAAAACTATTTTAAATTACACATGATGGAATCAGTCTTGCTCCTTTAATTTTTGGTGATGCATTTTCGCATTGCATTTCAATCAAACAATAAACGCAAACATTTCGAAAAATTTTTAATAGTCATTTTTCCATCATTTTTCAAAGTTAATAACAAATCTCGACATAAAAAAGAATAATTTCAGGAGAAGCCATAAAAGGTAGGAGCGCCATTTTTGTGATTTATTTATTTATTTATGTATGTGCGGAGAAGATGATAATATGTCGATGAGATTTTGCAAAACTATTTTAAATTACACATGATGGAATCAGTCTTGCTCTTTTAATTTTTGGTGATGCATTTTCGCATTGCATTTCAATCAAACAATAAAGGTAAACATTTCGAAAAATCGAAAAATTTTTAATAGTCATTTTTCCATCATTTTTCAAAGTTAATAACAAATCTCGACATAAAAAAGAATAATTTCAGGAGAAGCCATAAAAGGTAGGAGCGCCATTTTTGTGATTTATTTATTTATTTATGTATGTGCGGAGAAGATGATAATATGTCGATGAGATTTTGCAAAACTATTTTAAATTACACATGATGGAATCAGTCTTGCTCTTTTAATTTTTGGTGATGCATTTTCGCATTGCATTTCAATCAAACAATAAACGCAAACATTTCGAAAAATTTTTAATAGTCATTTTTCCATCATTTTTCAAAGTTAATAACAAATCTCGACATAAAAAAGAATAATTTCAGGAGAAGCCATAAAAGGTAGGAGCGCCATTTTTGTGATTTATTTATTTATTTATGTATGTGCGGAGAAGATGATAATATGTCGATGAGATTTTGCAAAACTATTTTAAATTACACACGATGGAATCAGTCTTGCTCCTTTAATTTTTGGTGATGCATTTTCGCATTGCATTTCAATCAAACAATAAAGGTAAACATTTCGAAAAATCGAAAAATTTTTAATAGTCATTTTTCCATCATTTTTCAAAGTTAATAACAAATCTCGACATAAAAAAGAATAATTTCAGGAGAAGCCATAAAAGGTAGGAGCGCCATTTTTGTGATTTATTTATTTATTTATGTATGTGCGGAGAAGATGATAATATGTCGATGAGATTTTGCAAAACTATTTTAAATTACACACGATGGAATCAGTCTTGCTCCTTTAATTTTTGGTGATGCATTTTCGCATTGCATTTCAATCAAACAATAAACGCAAACATTTCGAAAAATTTTTAATAGTCATTTTTCCATCATTTTTCAAAGTTAATAACAAATCTCGACATAAAAAAGAATAATTTCAGGAGAAGCCATAAAAGGTAGGAGCGCCATTTTTGTGATTTATTTATTTATTTATGTATGTGCGGAGAAGATGATAATATGTCGATGAGATTTTGCAAAACTATTTTAAATTACACATGATGGAATCAGTCTTGCTCTTTTAATTTTTGGTGATGCATTTTCGCATTGCATTTCAATCAAACAATAAAGGTAAACATTTCGAAAAATCGAAAAATTTTTAATAGTCATTTTTCCATCATTTTTCAAAGTTAATAACAAATCTCGACATAAAAAAGAATAATTTCAGGAGAAGCCATAAAAGGTAGGAGCGCCATTTTTGTGATTTATTTATTTATTTATGTATGTGCGGAGAAGATGATAATATGTCGATGAGATTTTGCAAAACTATTTTAAATTACACATGATGGAATCAGTCTTGCTCTTTTAATTTTTGGTGATGCATTTTCGCATTGCATTTCAATCAAACAATAAACGCAAACATTTCGAAAAATTTTTAATAGTCATTTTTCCATCATTTTTCAAAGTTAATAACAAATCTCGACATAAAAAAGGATAATTTCAGGAGAAGCCATAAAAGGTAGGAGCGCCATTTTTGTGATTTATTTATTTATTTATGTATGTGCGGAGAAGATGATAATATGTCGATGAGATTTTGCAAAACTATTTTAAATTACACATGATGGAATCAGTCTTGCTCTTTTAATTTTTGGTGATGCATTTTCGCATTGCATTTCAATCAAACAATAAAGGTAAACATTTCAAAAAATCGAAAAATTTTTAATAGTCATTTTTCCATCATTTTTCAAAGTTAATAACAAATCTCGACATAAAAAAGAATAATTTCAGGAGAAGCCATAAAAGGTAGGAGCGCCATTTTTGTGATTTATTTATTTATTTATGTATGTGCGGAGAAGATGATAATATGTCGATGAGATTTTGCAAAACTATTTTAAATTACACATGATGGAATCAGTCTTGCTCTTTTAATTTTTGGTGATGCATTTTCGCATTGCATTTCAATCAAACAATAAAGGTAAACATTTCGAAAAATCGAAAAATTTTTAATAGTCATTTTTCCATCATTTTTCAAAGTTAATAACAAATCTCGACATAAAAAAGAATAATTTCAGGAGAAGCCATAAAAGGTAGGAGCGCCATTTTTGTGATTTATTTATTTATTTATGTATGTGCGGAGAAGATGATAATATGTCGATGAGATTTTGCAAAACTATTTTAAATTACACATGATGGAATCAGTCTTGCTCTTTTAATTTTTGGTGATGCAATTTCGCATTGCATTTCAATCAAACAATAAACTTAAACATTTCGAAAAATCGAAAAATTTTTAATAGTCATTTTTCCATCATTTTTCAAAGTTAATAACAAATCTCGACATAAAAAAGAATAATTTCAGGAAAAGCCATAAAAGGTAGGAGCGCCATTTTTGTGATTTATTTATTTATTTATGTATGTGCGGAGAAGATGATAATATGTCGATGAGATTTTGCAAAACTATTTTAAATTACACATGATGGAATCAGTCTTGCTCTTTTAATTTTTGGTGATTCATTTTCGCATTGCATTTGTATCAAACAATAAACGTGAACATTTCGAAAAATCGAAAAATTTTTAATAGTCATTTTTCCATCATATTTCAAAGTTAATAACAAATCTCGACATAAAAAAGAATAATTTCAGGAGAAGCCATAAAAGGTAGGAGCGCCATTTTTGTGATTTATTTATTTATTTATGTATGTGCGGAGAAGATGATAATATGTCGATGAGATTTTGCAAAACTATTTTAAATTACACATGATGGAATCAGTCTTGCTCTTTTAATTTTTGGTGATGCATTTTCGCATTGCATTTCAATCAAACAATAAAGGTAAACATTTCGAAAAATCGAAAAATTTTTAATAGTCATTTTTCCATCATTTTTCAAAGTTAATAACAAATCTCGACATAAAAAAGAATAATTTCAGGAGAAGCCATAAAAGGTAGGAGCGCCATTTTTGTGATTTATTTATTTATTTATGTATGTGCGGAGAAGATGATAATATGTCGATGAGATTTTGCAAAACTATTTTAAATTACACATGATGGAATCAGTCTTGCTCCTTTAATTTTTGGTGATGCATTTTCGCATTGCATTTCAATCAAACAATAAACGCAAACATTTCGAAAAATTTTTAATAGTTATTTTTCCATCATTTTTCAAAGTTAATAACAAATCTCGACATAAAAAAGAATAATTTCAGGAGAAGCCATAAAAGGTAGGAGCGCCATTTTTGTGATTTATTTATTTATTTATGTATGTGCGGAGAAGATGATAATATGTCGATGAGATTTTGCAAAACTATTTTAAATTACACATGATGGAATCAGTCTTGCTCCTTTAATTTTTGGTGATGCATTTTCGCATTGCATTTCAATCAAACAATAAACGCAAACATTTCGAAAAATTTTTAATAGTCATTTTTCCATCATTTTTCAAAGTTAATAACAAATCTCGACATAAAAAAGAATAATTTCAGGAGAAGCCATAAAAGGTAGGAGCGCCATTTTTGTGATTTATTTATTTATTTATGTATGTGCGGAGAAGATGATAATATGTCGATGAGATTTTGCAAAACTATTTTAAATTACACATGATGGAATCAGTCTTGCTCTTTTAATTTTTGGTGATGCATTTTCGCATTGCATTTCAATCAAACAATAAAGGTAAACATTTCGAAAAATCGAAAAATTTTTAATAGTCATTTTTCCATCATTTTTCAAAGTTAATAACAAATCTCGACATAAAAAAGAATAATTTCAGGAGAAGCCATAAAAGGTAGGAGCGCCATTTTTGTGATTTATTTATTTATTTATGTATGTGCGGAGAAGATGATAATATGTCGATGAGATTTTGCAAAACTATTTTAAATTACACATGATGGAATCAGTCTTGCTCTTTTAATTTTTGGTGATGCAATTTCGCATTGCATTTCAATCAAACAATAAACTTAAACATTTCGAAAATACGAAAAATTTTTAATAGTCATTTTTCCATCATTTTTCAAAGTTAATAACAAATCTCGACATAAAAAAGAATAATTTCAGGAGAAGCCATAAAAGGTAGGAGCGCCATTTTTGTGATTTATTTATTTATTTATGTATGTGCGGAGAAGATGATAATATGTCGATGAGATTTTGCAAAACTATTTTAAATTACACATGATGGAATCAGTCTTGCTCTTTTAATTTTTGGTGATGCATTTTCGCATTGCATTTCAATCAAACAATAAAGGTAAACATTTCGAAAAATCGAAAAATTTTTAATAGTCATTTTTCCATCATTTTTCAAAGTTAATAACAAATCTCGACATAAAAAAGAATAATTTCAGGAGAAGCCATAAAAGGTAGAAGCGCCATTTTTGTGATTTATTTATGTATGTGCAGAGAAGATGATAATATGTCGATGAGATTTTGCAAAACTATTTTAAATTACACATTATGGAATCAGTCTTGCTCTTTTAATTTTTGGTGATGCATTTTCGCATTGCATTTCAATCAAACAATAAAGGTAAACATTTCAAAAAATCGAAAAATTTTTAATAGTCATTTTTCCATCATTTTTCAAAGTTAATAACAAATCTCGACATAAAAAAGAATAATTTCAGGAGAAGCCATAAAAGGTAGGAGCGCCATTTTTGTGATTTATTTATTTATTTATGTATGTGCGGAGAAGATGATAATATGTCGATGAGATTTTGCAAAACTATTTTAAATTACACATGATGGAATCAGTCTTGCTCTTTTAATTTTTGGTGATGCAATTTCGCATTGCATTTCAATCAAACAATAAACTTAAACATTTCGAAAATACGAAAAATTTTTAATAGTCATTTTTCCATCATTTTTCAAAGTTAATAACAAATCTCGACATAAAAAAGAATAATTTCAGGAGAAGCCATAAAAGGTAGGAGCGCCATTTTTGTGATTTATTTATTTATTTATGTATGTGCGGAGAAGATGATAATATGTCGATGAGATTTTGCAAAACTATTTTAAATTACACATGATGGAATCAGTCTTGCTCTTTTAATTTTTGGTGATGCATTTTCGCATTGCATTTCAATCAAACAATAAAGGTAAACATTTCGAAAAATCGAAAAATTTTTAATAGTCATTTTTCCATCATTTTTCAAAGTTAATAACAAATCTCGACATAAAAAAGAATAATTTCAGGAGAAGCCATAAAAGGTAGAAGCGCCATTTTTGTGATTTATTTATGTATGTGCAGAGAAGATGATAATATGTCGATGAGATTTTGCAAAACTATTTTAAATTACACATTATGGAATCAGTCTTGCTCTTTTAATTTTTGGTGATGCATTTTCGCATTGCATTTCAATCAAACAATAAAGGTAAACATTTCAAAAAATCGAAAAATTTTTAATAGTCATTTTTCCATCATTTTTCAAAGTTAATAACAAATCTCGACATAAAAAAGAATAATTTCAGGAGAAGCCATAAAAGGTAGGAGCGCCATTTTTGTGATTTATTTATTTATTTATGTATGTGCGGAGAAGATGATAATATGTCGATGAGATTTTGCAAAACTATTTTAAATTACACATGATGGAATCAGTCTTGCTCTTTTAATTTTTGGTGATGCATTTTCGCATTGCATTTCAATCAAACAATAAACGCAAACATTTCGAAAAATTTTTAATAGTCATTTTTCCATCATTTTTCAAAGTTAATAACAAATCTCGACATAAAAAAGAATAATTTCAGGAGAAGCCATAAAAGTTAGGAGCGCCATTTTTGTGATTTATTTATTTATTTATGTATGTGCGGAGAAGATGATAATATGTCGATGAGATTTTGCAAAACTATTTTAAATTACACATGATGGAATCAGTCTTGCTCTTTTAATTTTTGGTGATGCATTTTCGTATTGCATTTCAATCAAACAATAAAGGTAAACATTTCGAAAAATCGAAACATTTTTAATAGTCATTTTTCCATCATTTTTCAAAGTTAATAACAAATCTCGACATAAAAAAGAATAATTTCAGGAGAAGCCATAAAAGGTAGGAGCGCCATTTTTGTGATTTATTTATTTATTTATGTATGTGCGGAGAAGATGATAATATGTCGATGAGATTTTGCAAAACTATTTTAAATTACACATGATGGAATCAGTCTTGCTCTTTTAATTTTTGGTGATGCAATTTCGCATTGCATTTCAATCAAACAATAAACTTATACATTTCGAAAAATCGAAAAATTTTTAATAGTCATTTTTCCATCATTTTTCAAAGTTAATAACAAATCTCGACATAAAAAAGAATAATTTCAGGAGAAGCCATAAAAGGTAGGAGCGCCATTTCTGTGATTTATTTATGTATGTTCGGAGAAGATGATAATATGTCGATGAGATTTTGCAAAACTATTTTAAATTACACATGATGGAATCAGTCTTGCTCTTTTAATTTTTGGTGATGCATTTTCGCATTGCATTTCAATCAAACAATAAACGCAAACATTTCGAAAAATTTTTAATAGTCATTTTTCCATCATTTTTCAAAGTTAATAACAAATCTCGACATAAAAAAGAATAATTTCAGGAGAAGCCATAAAAGTTAGGAGCGCCATTTTTGTGATTTATTTATTTATTTATGTATGTGCGGAGAAGATGATAATATGTCGATGAGATTTTGCAAAACTATTTTAAATTACACATGATGGAATCAGTCTTGCTCTTTTAATTTTTGGTGATGCAATTTCGCATTGCATTTCAATCAAACAATAAACTTATACATTTCGAAAAATCGAAAAATTTTTAATAGTCATTTTTCCATCATTTTTCAAAGTTAATAACAAATCTCGACATAAAAAAGAATAATTTCAGGAGAAGCCATAAAAGGTAGGAGCGCCATTTCTGTGATTTATTTATGTATGTTCGGAGAAGATGATAATATGTCGATGAGATTTTGCAAAACTATTTTAAATTACACATGATGGAATCAGTCTTGCTCTTTTAATTTTTGGTGATGCATTTTCGCATTGCATTTCAATCAAACAATAAAGGTAAACATTTCAAAAAATCGAAAAATTTTTAATAGTCATTTTTCCATCATTTTTCAAAGTTAATAACAAATCTCGACATAAAAAAGAATAATTTCAGGAGAAGCCATAAAAGGTAGGAGCGCCATTTTTGTGATTTATTTATTTATTTATGTATGTGCGGAGAAGATGATAATATGTCGATGAGATTTTGCAAAACTATTTTAAATTACACATGATGGAATCAGTCTTGCTCTTTTAATTTTTGGTGATGCAATTTCGCATTGCATTTCAATCAAACAATAAACTTATACATTTCGAAAAATCGAAAAATTTTTAATAGTCATTTTTCCATCATTTTTCAAAGTTAATAACAAATCTCGACATAAAAAAGAATAATTTCAGGAGAAGCCATAAAAGGTAGGAGCGCCATTTCTGTGATTTATTTATGTATGTGCGGAGAAGATGATAATATGTCGATGAGATTTTGCAAAACTATTTTAATTTACACATGATGGAATCAGTCTTGCTCTTTTAATTTTTGGTGATGCATTTTCGCATTGCATTTCAATCAAACAATAAAGGTAAACATTTCAAAAAATCTAAAAATTTTTAATAGTCATTTTTCCATCATTTTTCAAAGTTAATAACAAATCTCGACATAAAAAAGAATAATTTCAGGAGAAGCCATAAAAGGTAGGAGCGCCATTTCTGTGATTTATTTATGTATGTGCGGAGAAGATGATAATATGTCGATGAGATTTTGCAAAACTATTTTAAATTACACATGATGGAATCAGTCTTGCTCTTTTAATTTTTGGTGATGCATTTTCGCATTGCATTTCAATCAAACAATAAAGGTAAACATTTCGAAAAATCGAAAAATTTTTAATAGTCATTTTTCCATCATTTTTCAAAGTTAATAACAAATCTCGACATAAAAAAGAATAATTTCAGGAGAAGCCATAAAAGGTAGGAGCGCCATTTTTGTGATTTATTTATTTATTTATGTATGTGCGGAGAAGATGATAATATGTCGATGAGATTTTGCAAAACTATTTTAAATTACACATGATGGAATCAGTCTTGCTCTTTTAATTTTTGGTGATGCATTTTCGCATTGCATTTCAATCAAACAATAAAGGTAAACATTTCGAAAAATCGAAAAATTTTTAATAGTCATTTTTCCATCATTTTTCAAAGTTAATAACAAATCTCGACATAAAAAAGAATAATTTCAGGAGAAGCCATAAAAGGTAGGAGCGCCATTTCTGTGATTTATTTATGTATGTGCGGAGAAGATGATAATATGTCGATGAGATTTTGCAAAACTATTTTAATTTACACATGATGGAATCAGTCTTGCTCTTTTAATTTTTGGTGATGCATTTTCGCATTGCATTTCAATCAAACAATAAACGCAAACATTTCGAAAAATTTTTAATAGTCATTTTTCCATCATTTTTCAAAGTTAATAACAAATCTCGACATAAAAAAGAATAATTTCAGGAGAAGCCATAAAAGTTAGGAGCGCCATTTTTGTGATTTATTTATTTATTTATGTATGTGCGGAGAAGATGATAATATGTCGATGAGATTTTGCAAAACTATTTTAAATTACACATGATGGAATCAGTCTTGCTCTTTTAATTTTTGGTGATGCATTTTCGCATTGCATTTCAATCAAACAATAAAGGTAAACATTTCGAAAAATCGAAAAATTTTTAATAGTCATTTTTCCATCATATTTCAAAGTTAATAACAAATCTCGACATAAAAAAGAATAATTTCAGGAGAAGCCATAAAAGGTAGGAGCGCCATTTTTGTGATTTATTTATTTATTTATGTATGTGCGGAGAAGATGATAATATGTCGATGAGATTTTGCAAAACTAGTTTAAATTACACATGATGGAATCAGTCTTGCTCTTTTAATTTTTGGTGATGCATTTTCGCATTGCATTTCAATCAAACAATAAAGGTAAACATTTCGAAAAATCGAAAAATTTTTAATAGTCATTTTTCCATCATTTTTCAAAGTTAATAACAAATCTCGACATAAAAAAGAATAATTTCAGGAGAAGCCATAAAAGGTAGGAGCGCCATTTTTGTGATTTATTTATTTATTTATGTATGTGCGGAGAAGATGATAATATGTCGATGAGATTTTGCAAAACTATTTTAAATTACACATGATGGAATCAGTCTTGCTCTTTTAATTTTTGGTGATGCATTTTCGCATTGCATTTCAATCAAACAATAAAGGTAAACATTTCGAAAAATCGAAAAATTTTTAATAGTCATTTTTCCATCATTTTTCAAAGTTAATAACAAATCTCGACATAAAAAAGAATAATTTCAGGAGAAGCCATAAAAGGTAGGAGCGCCATTTTTGTGATTTATTTATTTATTTATGTATGTGCGGAGAAGATGATAATATGTCGATGAGATTTTGCAAAACTATTTTAAATTACACATGATGGAATCAGTCTTGCTCTTTTAATTTTTGGTGATGCATTTTCGCATTGCATTTCAATCAAACAATAAAGGTAAACATTTCGAAAAATCGAAAAATTTTTAATAGTCATTTTTCCATCATTTTTCAAAGTTAATAACAAATCTCGACATAAAAAAGAATAATTTCAGGAGAAGCCATAAAAGGTAGGAGCGCCATTTTTGTGATTTATTTATTTATTTATGTATGTGCGGAGAAGATGATAATATGTCGATGAGATTTTGCAAAACTATTTTAAATTACACATGATGGAATCAGTCTTGCTCTTTTAATTTTTGGTGATGCAATTTCGCATTGCATTTCAATCAAACAATAAACTTATACATTTCGAAAAATCGAAAAATTTTTAATAGTCATTTTTCCATCATTTTTCAAAGTTAATAACAAATCTCGACATAAAAAAGAATAATTTCAGGAGAAGCCATAAAAGGTAGGAGCGCCATTTTTGTGATTTATTTATTTATTTATGTATGTGCGGAGAAGATGATAATATGTCGATGAGATTTTGCAAAACTATTTTAAATTACACATGATGGAATCAGTCTTGCTCTTTTAATTTTTGGTGATGCATTTTCGCATTGCATTTGAATCAAACAATAAACGTGAACATTTCGAAAAATCGAAAAATTTTTAATAGTCATTTTTCCATCATTTTTCAAAGTTAATAACAAATCTCGACATAAAAAAGAATAATTTCAGGAGAAGCCATAAAAGGTAGGAGCGCCATTTTTGTGATTTATTTATTTATTTATGTATGTGCGCAGAAGATGATAATATGTCGATGAGATTTTGCAAAACTATTTTAAATTACACATGATGGAATCAGTCTTGCTCTTTTAATTTTTGGTGATGCATTTTCGCATTGCATTTCAATCAAACAATAAAGGTAAACATTTCGAAAAATCGAAAAATTTTTAATAGTCATTTTTCCATCATTTTTCAAAGTTAATAACAAATCTCGACATAAAAAAGAATAATTTCAGGAGAAGCCATAAAAGGTAGGAGCGCCATTTTTGTGATTTATTTATTTATTTATGTATGTGCGGAGAAGATGATAATATGTCGATGAGATTTTGCAAAACTATTTTAAATTACACATGATGGAATCAGTCTTGCTCTTTTAATTTTTGGTGATGCATTTTCGCATTGCATTTGAATCAAACAATAAACGTGAACATTTCGAAAAATCGAAAAATTTTTAATAGTCATTTTTCCATCATTTTTCAAAGTTAATAACAAATCTCGACATAAAAAAGAATAATTTCAGGAGAAGCCATAAAAGGTAGGAGCGCCATTTTTGTGATTTATTTATTTATTTATGTATGTGCGCAGAAGATGATAATATGTCGATGAGATTTTGCAAAACTATTTTAAATTACACATGATGGAATCAGTCTTGCTCTTTTAATTTTTGGTGATGCATTTTCGCATTGCATTTGAATCAAACAATAAACGTGAACATTTCGAAAAATCGAAAAATTTTTAATAGTCATTTTTCCATCATTTTTCAAAGTTAATAACAAATCTCGACATAAAAAAGAATAATTTCAGGAGAAGCCATAAAAGGTAGGAGCGCCATTTTTGTGATTTATTTATTTATTTATGTATGTGCGGAGAAGATGATAATATGTCGATGAGATTTTGCAAAACTATTTTAAATTACACATGATGGAATCAGTCTTGCTCTTTTAATTTTTGGTGATGCATTTTCGCATTGCATTTGAATCAAACAATAAACGTGAACATTTCGAAAAATCGAAAAATTTTTAATAGTCATTTTTCCATCATTTTTCAAAGTTAATAACAAATCTCGACATAAAAAAGAATAATTTCAGGAGAAGCCATAAAAGGTAGGAGCGCCATTTTTGTGATTTATTTATTTATTTATGTATGTGCGGAGAAGATGATAATATGTCGATGAGATTTTGCAAAACTATTTTAAATTACACATGATGGAATCAGTCTTGCTCTTTTAATTTTTGGTGATGCATTTTCGCATTGCATTTCAATCAAACAATAAACGCAAACATTTCGAAAAATTTTTAATAGTCATTTTTCCATCATTTTTCAAAGTTAATAACAAATCTCGACATAAAAAAGAATAATTTCACGAGAAGCCATAAAAGGTAGGAGCGCCATTTTTGTGATTTATTTATTTATTTATGTATGTGCGGAGAAGATGATAATATGTCGATGAGATTTTGCAAAACTATTTTAAATTACACATGATGGAATCAGTCTTGCTCTTTTAATTTTTGGTGATGCATTTTCGCATTGCATTTGAATCAAACAATATAGGTAAACATTTCGAAAAATCGAAAAATTTTTAATAGTCATTTTTCCATCATTTTTCAAAGTTAATAACAAATCTCGACATAAAAAAGAATAATTTCAGGAGAAGCCATAAAAGGTAGGAGCGCCATTTTTGTGATTTATTTATTTATTTATGTATGTGCGCAGAAGATGATAATATGTCGATGAGATTTTGCAAAACTATTTTAAATTACACATGATGGAATCAGTCTTGCTCTTTTAATTTTTGGTGATGCATTTTCGCATTGCATTTGAATCAAACAATAAACGTGAACATTTCGAAAAATCGAAAAATTTTTAATAGTCATTTTTCCATCATTTTTCAAAGTTAATAACAAATCTCGACATAAAAAAGAATAATTTCAGGAGAAGCCATAAAAGGTAGGAGCGCCATTTTTGTGATTTATTTATTTATTTATGTATGTGCGGAGAAGATGATAATATGTCGATGAGATTTTGCAAAACTATTTTAAATTACACATGATGGAATCAGTCTTGCTCTTTTAATTTTTGGTGATGCATTTTCGCATTGCATTTCAATCAAACAATAAACGCAAACATTTCGAAAAATTTTTAATAGTCATTTTTCCATCATTTTTCAAAGTTAATAACAAATCTCGACATAAAAAAGAATAATTTCACGAGAAGCCATAAAAGGTAGGAGCGCCATTTTTGTGATTTATTTATTTATTTATGTATGTGCGGAGAAGATGATAATATGTCGATGAGATTTTGCAAAACTATTTTAAATTACACATGATGGAATCAGTCTTGCTCTTTTAATTTTTGGTGATGCATTTTCGCATTGCATTTGAATCAAACAATATAGGTAAACATTTCGAAAAATCGAAAAATTTTTAATAGTCATTTTTCCATCATTTTTCAAAGTTAATAACAAATCTCGACATAAAAAAGAATAATTTCAGGAGAAGCCATAAAAGGTAGGAGCGCCATTTTTGTGATTTATTTATTTATTTATGTATGTGCGGAGAAGACGATAATATGTCGATGAGATTTTGCAAAACTATTTTAAATTACACATGAAGAAATCAGTCTTGCTCTTTTAATTTTTGGTGATGCATTTTCGCATTGCATTTCAATCAAACAATAAAGGTAAACATTTCGAAAAATCGAAAAATTTTTAATAGTCATTTTTCCATCATTTTTCAAAGTTAATAACAAATCTCTACATAAAAAAGAATAATTTCAGGAGAAGCCATAAAAGGTAGGAGCGCCATTTTTGTGATTTATTTATTTATTTATGTATGTGCGGAGAAGATGATAATATGTCGATGAGATTTTGCAAAACTATTTTAAATTACACATGATGGAATCAGTCTTGCTCCTTTAATTTTTGGTGATGCATTTTCGCATTGCATTTCAATCAAACAATAAACGCAAACATTTCGAAAAATTTTTAATAGTCATTTTTCCATCATTTTTCAAAGTTAATAACAAATCTCGACATAAAAAAGAATAATTTCAGGAGAAGCCATAAAAGGTAGGAGCGCCATTTTTGTGATTTATTTATTTATTTATGTATGTGCGGAGAAGATGATAATATGTCGATGAGATTTTGCAAAACTATTTTAAATTACACATGATGGAATCAGTCTTGCTTTTTTAATTTTTGGTGATGCATTTTCGCATTGCATTTCAATCAAACAATAAAGGTAAACATTTCGAAAAATCGAAAAATTTTTAATAGTCATTTTTCCATCATTTTTCAAAGTTAATAACAAATCTCGACATAAAAAAGAATAATTTCAGGAGAAGCCATAAAAGGTAGGAGCGCCATTTTTGTGATTTATTTATTTATTTATGTATGTGCGGAGAAGATGATAATATGTCGATGAGATTTTGCAAAACTATTTTAAATTACACATGATGGAATCAGTCTTGCTCTTTTAATTTTTGGTGATGCATTTTCGCATTGCATTTCAATCAAACAATAAAGGTAAACATTTCGAAAAATCGAAAAATTTTTAATAGTCATTTTTCCATCATTTTTCAAAGTTAATAACAAATCTCGACATAAAAAAGAATAATTTCAGGAGAAGCCATAAAAGGTAGGAGCGCCATTTTTGTGATTTATTTATTTATGTATGTGCGGAGAAGATGATAATATGTCGATGAGATTTTGCAAAACTATTTTAAATTACACATGATGGAATCAGTCTTGCTCTTTTAATTTTTGGTGATGCAATTTCGCATTGCATTTCAATCAAACAATAAACTTATACATTTCGAAAAATCGAAAAATTTTTAATAGTCATTTTTCCATCATTTTTCAAAGTTAATAACAAATCTCGACATAAAAAAGAATAATTTCAGGAGAAGCCATAAAAGGTAGGAGCACCATTTTTGTGATTTATTTATTTATTTATGTATGTGCGGAGAAGATGATAATATGTCGATGAGATTTTGCAAAACTATTTTAAATTACACATGATGGAATCAGTCTTGCTCTTTTAATTTTTGGTGATGCATTTTCGCATTGCATTTCAATCAAACAATAAACGCAAACATTTCGAAAAATTTTTAATAGTCATTTTTCCATCATTTTTCAAAGTTAATAACAAATCTCGACATAAAAAAGAAAAATTACAGGTAGAAGTGATAAAAGGTAGGAGCGCCATTTATCTCATATTTCACATTTCATTCAGATAACGAACGCGTACAAATAAAACGATTTTCAAAATTTTGCATTGATTTTCCAAAAGTAATAACAAATTAGTGGTGACAGTATCCGTTACATACTAGTTACTCGGAAGTATTTGTGTAACTAATTATTCTTGGTTCGAGTAGGTACCCGATTACTATGATTACTCAGTAATCGTCAACTTTCATTCCCCGGTGCAGTCAGGAGACGAGATTTATATCCAATCCGGGATGAAATGCGCACGTCCTAAAAAGAAGTAATCATATATTTTTTGCATTTGGTGGGCTTTTTGCTGGTGTAAGTGGAAATTTTTGAATCGATGTTACACTAAAAACAGTCGTTATCATTCTAGTGGCTCTAATTGTGAAAGGGATGATGAAACCTTGCGGTCAGATTTTCTGTCGAGGAACGCCCAACGCCCAGGATGTTGTGAATGGAAATTTAATACTGTTTATTTTTAAAGATTTGTTACCATTTAAAAGTTTTGTTACCGTCTGTAATATTTCATCAGCATGTGCTCGAGATGCTTTATAGCCACCTACATACAGTTATAGATTTATGTTATAGAATATGAACATAGTGACACAGTACAAGAATAACTTTTAAGGATATTTTTAGAATTATATATTTTTGAGTATGGTAAAAGCTGTTTTATAATGAAGTTGCCAAAAATGTTTGATTTACAATAGAACGTTTTTATATACACGCAGGATAGTTTTTTATTTTTATTAATATATTCCAGCCATTGTCATTTTCGTTGTCTGACTTAGCATTCCAGTCCAAATAGTATCTTAGATCAAATGCATTGGTTACTGTCGTTATAAATTCTTGCTACCTATTAATAAGTAGCTCAAGGAATTAATACAACGGTGGCGGTAATATTTGATCTATCATATATGTTTGGATTTTGGAAAATAGTTCTAACAACGAACATGAAGACGAGACCTCCCTAAATGAACATTCAAAACTCCCGCTTAATATTTAAATTAAAATTCCCGCCTTATCTAGAAAGTTTTTGAAGGTAGATGGCGTATTTAGGGGACCTTCGAAATGCAAGGGAGTTAGCGTTCTATACTTTTCTCTTTTCTATAGAAGTAATCAGTATTCAGTGACGATGCAACGAGTACGATTACTCGACGAAAAAGTAACGAATACTCCCAATACAAAAAAGTAATCGTATTTGACACCACTAGTAATAACCAACAGACCACAGACCAATCTGGAGACATCCAAATTGAGATCTGGAAATAAAATTTGGGTAGACCGGAATTTGCTTAAAAAAACTCGAAATGCATCCTACATACCTGAAATTTGTCAACAAACAACTTAACCTCAAACTTATTCAAACCAAAATAAAAAATAACGTGCGTTCAAAAAAAACGAGGCTGAGTTGGCCATGGAAAAACTTTGTGCATCAATTTAGTGTAGCATAATTTCGAACTGTCAGTTCGAATCTGCCAGTGTCAGATAGTTTTAAGGTTGGGTTCTTTGTTGACAATAGTTTCGTATACGATTATTATGTTGGGACAAATTTCAACAAATGGACGCGAAGGAGGGTAGCATTATGTTTATGAAAGCGATGTAAATACACATGTCCTGGCATTTATTATAAACAATTTACATCAAATTGGTTCGTTTTATTTTGGTGGAAAATTTTAGACTGACAGTTCTTGTCATTTGTGGTTACTACACTGGAAAGCCGATAAATTCCATGGCCAAAGCAGCCTCATTTTTTTTTGAACGCACGTTATTTATATCACAGCGACTACTTCTGCCTGTGGCGCTCACATCGTTAAAATCGTAATTTTTTCCCTCCGAAGTTTTAATTCCTTCCACAAGATCTCACTTTTGATGAAAAAAAAAACGTTCTTCTGATGGCTAAATGTTCCGAGATATTGGTAACATCAACAGATGGCGGTACTATTGGGGTGAAATTTAATATTTATTGGCGTTTTCTGACGACTCATGAAAATCTGGACGATTTGAATTTGCAACACCGCGTGCTATCTATCCTATCAGAAGGCGTTGAGCGCTCCGATAAGAAATTATCTTTTAGTTTTTTGGAAAACAATGTAGACTATCGAGCAGACATAGATAACTAACTCTTCCTAACGGTACTCTCCTCTTCACCGCGGGTCCTTTATATTTCACCGATCAGACTATACGAATACGCGTTTATTGATGTCAGTTCGTCGCTTCAAATACGAATTATTATTATTATTATTATTATTACGAATTATTATTGATGACGAGAATGATGACACGTCAAAAAACGTTAAACCGACACCCGAAGATGGAATTTGTTTTTGCAGTCTCAAAATGATTTTCAAACATATTTTAATTTAACGTCACCCGAATTTTTTAATATTTTGTATGGCTTCCAAGAATAAAAAAATTTTTGATAATATTACTGAAAGTGGCTTTTTATTCTGCGTCCTTAGATGTAAAAATATCATGAGTGTCCTATTTAAAAAACACAAGTAGGAAGCATTTGCTGTTAGACGAAAATTTAAAAAAATTAAAATACTATAAATTTGTTATTTGCAACTATTTGAAGTATTGCAATAATTTTTTTTATCGATTAGTATAACTTTAAAGAATAATTCGAGAGTACTTCTAATACATTTTAATGCCTCGGGTAGGCGTTGAGATTTCTTGAAAATTACTATAACAAAATGCCAAAAACCCAATTTTTTCAAATTATTGCAACACCACAATCTAGTTTAGTTTTAGTCTAGTTTAGTTAGTTTTTCTGCAATAAATTGCATGTATAAAGTAAAAATAGTTTTCAGATTCAGGAACAACTCAACATAACAAAACTAAATACTTGTTATTTAGTTGTTTATGATAATGGCGCGTGATTCCAATTTATATCGAAAAAATTGAAATCGATGAAAATCTTTGGGCGGACAAGATGCTCCCTATTTTGAAAGAGTTTTATGTTTATTGTATTGCAGCGGAAATCGTTGGGGATAACTTAAACAAGGGAATACGTTGCATCGATCTACCATTCATACTGGAAGCGCAAAAACTCTACAAAAAAAAGAATGATGCATTGAAGCCAAATAAATAAGACACGGCAAAACATTAATTCGCGATTCCTCTATTGGGGGGAATATGAACAGTGAAAATTAAGAATATGAATAAAAATTGTTGTTAATCAGTGAATTGACAGCACGAGATTTACGGAGTTTTCAATTCTTTTGGAAAATTAATTAGACCTTTTAACTGTTCAACTGCTCTTTTTCTTCGCCTTACTTAACTTAACAATACTGCCAACCTAAACTAACATTGGTGTAGAATTGTACTAACTCAAAAAAAATTAATAAATAATATAATATCATGTGAAAATGAAAGCCACTATTAATGAAAGTGGACTTTCGGTCGATTTAATTTATTATCTGTTCGTTTCGTATCTATTCGTATTAAATTACAATCCTGCCAATCTGCGCCACTTCTTGGCGGCATCTGTGAGGGAATGGTTGAACTATCAGAGGGTTTGCGAACAGGATAGTACAAATTCAAACGACTGTAACGATCAAATCCGACTTTTCAAACAACGTCCTGTCCTACATCTTGTAAATTTTCAGTGTTAAATTGCAGAATCTTTTAAACTAATACCTAACGAAGGGGTTAAAGTTCTCAACATTCAATCATTATTCAATTTTTTTTTAAATATTACCAATATTCATAGCATTATTATGCGTACATTTAACAATTAAAAGCATTGCAAAATATGTCATCCCCAAGACCAATCATTTCTTATTAAACTGGTATGCTTCATTTATGATTTAAAGCTGCCTCTTTCGAATGCCGTTGTTTAGAATAATTACACATTTTAGATGGTGGCGTCCTCTATGGGCATTGATGAAGCGCTGGCCCCTCTTATAGTGACTTGTTATCAAAGAAATTACAGATGTAGGTGGCAGCATTAAAAACCGTAATTGGATAAATAAATGTATATTTTTTACTTTGCAATTGGCAGCACTGATGCAAAACATTTCTGACACTTTTTTGACATTTGCAAAATTTTTTCGTAATTCGGACCTTTAACATCTTCACACACTTCAATGTCATGGAACTGCCGATATAAATACAAAGCTCGACTCGACCATGGAAAACAGAAACCCATCACCAACCCGCAGCGCTTCCAACCTGAGTAACTCCGTGGAGTTGAGACAGCGGGAGTCCCGCAGGTCTTGTTGGGTGTGTTTCGCCACTGAAGACGAGGATCTGGACGCTTTGTGGGTTCAACCCTGCAAATGTCGCGGGACGACAAAATGGGTACGCATCTCTCGTTCCCCACAACTTAAAAAGTAGTTTTTGCTCGCTAGGTCCATCATTCGTGTCTCAAGCGCTGGGTGGACGAGAAGGAGAAATCTGGACAGAGCGGACGCGTCGTTTGCCCACAATGCCAAACCGAATACATAATAGTCTTCCCGGACATGGGCCTGTTTGTCTTATTCCTCGACACCGTTGATGGGTTCATCTTCCGGAGCTCGCTGTTCTTAGCGGCGGGTTTCGCCGCCAGTGCCATCTACTGGACTGGAGTCACTTATGGGGCCATCACCGTCATGCAGGTCCCCAAATTGTGATAACGTAACGATATATTCAAACCACGCTCCAGGTGATTGGACACAAGGAAGGGATCGATATGATGGAACAAGCCGATCCCTTGGTGCTGTTGCTGGGTCTGCCGTCCATACCCGTGGCCCTCATTCTGGGCCGTCTCATCTGTTGGGAAGACGCCGTTCTGAACTTTATGCGGCGCCACTTTCCCAAGGTCCCCATCATACACAATGTGCTCCCGTTCAGGTGACTATTATAGGGTTTGTGCTCATTTTGATTGTGTTGTGTGCAGAGGGGACATCATACAAAACGAGTCAGTAGTTGACACTGATTTGCCACCTGTTAGTAGTCCAGTGTCGGCGACTAGAGTTCTGTGCGGGGCTTTGCTCATGCCCACCATCGCAAATTTGTTTGGAAAGCTGTTTTTTAGTTCGTTCAAATCGAATTTTCAACGAACGGTCCTGGGAGGAATCACGTTTATTACAGTGAAGGGATTTCTGCGGATATACCACAAGCAGCAGCAGTATATTAGACAGTGCCAGCGTACCATTTTGGATTACACCGAAGCAAACATTTCCACCTACCTTCGCAACAATCACTCCGACTGACGGTTTAGTTGAACATATTTTTAAGCACGTTGTTGACATTGCATTCCTCGGAATCGACAGGAATTTATTTTGAGGAGGGTTTTATTAAAGTGTGAATACTTTGTTTAATGATTTCTTTACCTGAAGTAAAGACAAACAATTGACACCGGCCACCTTCAATCCCTAACTAGTAACGGCATTATCACAATATGATAATCGGAACTGTGGGCTTGTGACGTTTTCATCACATCAATAAGCAAGAATGGGACTAGAAACAGTAGAACAGTACAAATGTGGAATTAGTGAAGTGAACGCTATGCAAGTTCGGGTCCCGTGTAAGGGAATGAGTCAGTCCAGTACCACGAAGGCGACGCGGTTTCTTGAAGTCTGAACACACCAGGCGCCACTTCACGCAACACCCTGTAATAGCTGCACTTTCTCATCTCGCCCCCGGGAATAACAGTCTCGTAAGGAGGCGCGAGTATGTCTATGAAAGCAGCCGGGCCTCCGACGCTCTCGATTTCGTGCAGATTACCAACGTCCGGTTCCACCACACACACATCGCTGTGCGCTTCCAGCACACGGTCCGAACCACGTTCGGCCGTTATAAACCTAGTCACTCCCGGAGTTCGGTCGTCGATCTGTTGTGTCTTTTCGGTGTTGATCGAGTAACTCGTCACTTTCAACTTGCCGCTCAGCACTTTAATCAAGCCGTGCATGTCGGGGTGGTTGTGCAATGGGAGTTTCATATCCGGCTTCAATATAAATATGCCCATGGTAACGGTGTTGTCTTCGAAGATGTCCACGTAGGTGACGGGTGCCTTCCTGGGACGCTTCCACAACTCTTCGGTCATGAACTGGGGGTGGAGGTTCACGTCTTCGGCGCACGTTTTGTCCAAAAGGGATTTCAGAATTTCAAAGTTTTGGAAGAAGTGTTCTTTGTTGGAAAACGTAGTCAGGGCTTGTTTTAGTACGGTGGCCATGTGGCTCGACAACATTGCTGCCGTCTAATTGACTTAAAATTAACAAAAAGCACTAATACGAAGTGGTGGGTTTAAATGCACAACTGAAAGCAATCAAAACATTAAAACCGATGACGTTAGATGTTGGCAGGACGCGATCTGTCAAAGTTGGTTAGTCAGGTTGTCTAATCGCGGCGTAAAAACCCTAGATTTAAAATCAATATTTACGCGGTGTTTTCCTCTGAATTGTTGATAATATTTATTATCCCCCAATTCGCATCAATCAATTGATAAAACGACGATATGAGGAAAATTATTAGCAATATAAATAAAACTTGCTAAATTGTTGACATTTTCACACATGACAAATTTAACACACAAAACCTATTTTCATCTTTTCTAGTCAAAATGTTATGCAAGCAGTTTCCAACAAATTACAATTTGTTAAATCTAACATACACACAAATAACGATACAATAATAGAATCGGAGGCTGGGGAGGCCACGAAATCTAATTTTTGTGTTATTGACTTTTGAAATTGTCAATCATTTTGACAGGAGCTCAATCGCCGTCTAAACCAAGACCAGGAGATGGAATTGGTCGAAGAAGGCAGTAAATGTATCTTATGTATTGTGTCCCAGACTATTATAACTAATAAAGAAATTAATTTCAAGTTTCTTCAATTCAAAGTCGAAATTATGCTACACTCTGGCGAACGTTAAAGTTATTCCATGGCCTATGGCTCGTTTTAACTAATTAGATAACTATTATTTTATTATATTTACGGTGTTTTGAAAATCGGGCTGATTACTCACATGAAAACAAGATAAAAGTTGCTAAACGTATCAACATACAGTTATGTCCACGAATGGGATTACAAAGATTTTTTTTATTTCTCAGATTCGTTATAAAATGGCTTGCTAAAAACAATTTCATTTTTATTTAAACAGTAACGTTTAGTTTTTTTTTAACAAATTGGACTTTGAAATATTTTCGGGTTGCTCAGGAAGCTTTTGCTCGGGATTCTCGGGTTGCTCAGGAAGCTTTTGCTCGGGATTCTCGGGTTACTCAGGAAGCTTTTGCTCGGTATTCTCGGGTTGCTCAGGAAGCTTTTGCTCGGGATTCTCGGGTTGCTCAGGAAGCTTTTGCTTAGGATTTTCGGGTTGCTCAGGAAGCTTTTGCTCGATATTCTCGGGTTGCCCAGGAAGCTTTTGCTTAGGATATTCAAGTTGCTCAGGAAGCTTTTGCTCGGGAATCTCGGGTTGCTCAGGAAGCTTTTGCTCGGGATTCTCGGGTTACTCAGGAAGCTTTTGCTCGGTATTCTCGGGTTGCTCAGGAAGCTTTTGCTCGGGATTCTCGGGTTGCTCAGGAAGTTTTTGCTTAGGATTTTCGGGTTGCTCAGGAAGCTTTTGCTCGGGATTCTCGGGTTGCTCAGGAAGCTTTTGCTCGGGATTCTCGGGTTGCTCAGGAAGCTTTTGTTCGGGATTCTCGGGTTACTCAGGAAGCTTTTGCTTAGGATATTCAAGTTGCTCAGGAAGCTTTTGCTCGATATTCTCGGGTTGCTCAGGAAGCTTTTGCTCGGTATTCTCGGGTTGCTCAGGAAGCTTTTGCTCGGGATTCTCGGGTTGCTCAGGAAGCTTTTGCTTAGTATTTTCAGGTTGCTCAGGAAGCTTTTGCTCGGGATTCTCGGGTTGCTCAGGAAGCTTTTGCTTAGGATATTCAAGTTGCTCAGGAAGCTTTTTCTCGGTATTCTCGAGTTGCTCAGGAAGCTTTTGCTTAGGATTTTCGGGTTGCTCAGGAAGCTTTTGCTCGGGATTCTCGGGTTGCTCAGGAAGCTTTTGCTCGAGATTCTCGGGTTGCTCAGGAAGCTTTTGCTTAGGATATTCAAGTTGCTCAGGAAGCTTTTGCTCGATATTCTCGGGTTGCTCAGGAAGCTTTTGCTCGGTATTCTCGGGTTGCTCAGGAAGCTTTTGCTCGGGATTTTCGGGTTGCTCAGGAAGCTTTTGCTCGGTATTCTCGGGTTGCTCAGGAAGCTTTTGCTCGGGATTCTCGGGTTGCTCAGGAAGCTTTTGTTCGGGATTCTCGGGTTACTCAGGAAGCTTTTGCTTAGGATATTCAAGTTGCTCAGGAAGCTTTTGCTCGATATTCTCGGGTTGCTCAGGAAGCTTTTGCTCGGTATTCTCGGGTTGCTCAGGAAGCTTTTGCTCGGTATTCTCGGGTTGCTCAGGAAGCTTTTGCTCGGGATTCTCGGGTTGCTCAGGAAGCTTTTGCTCGGGATTCTCGGGTTACTCAGGAAGCTTTTGCTCGGTATTCTCGGGTTGCTCAGGAAGCTTTTGCTCGGGATTCTCGGGTTGCTCAGGAAGCTTTTGCTTAGGATTTTCGGGTTGCTCAGGAAGCTTTTGCTCGGGATTCTCGGGTTGCTCAGGAAGCTTTTGCTCGGGATTCTCGGGTTACTCAGGAAGCTTTTGTTCGGGATTCTCGGGTTACTCAAGAAGCTTTTGCTTAGGATATTCAAGTTGCTCAGGAAGCTTTTGCTCGATATTCTCGGGTTGCTCAGGAAGCTTTTGCTCGGTATTCTCGGGTTGCTCAGGAAGCTTTTGCTCGGGATTCTCGGGTTGCTCAGGAAGCTTTTGCTTAGTATTTTCAGGTTGCTCAGGAAGCTTTTGCTCGGGATTCTCGGGTTGCTCAGGAAGCTTTTGCTTAGGATATTCAAGTTGCTCAGGAAGCTTTTGCTCGGTATTCTCGGGTTGCTCAGGAAGCTTTTGCTCGGGATTCTCGGGTTGCTCAGGAAGCTTTTGCTTAGGATTTTCGGGTTGCTCAGGAAGCTTTTGCTCGGGATTCTCGGGTTGCTCAGGAAGCTTTTGCTCGAGATTCTCGGGTTGCTCAGGAAGCTTTTGTTCGGGATTCTCGGGTTACTCAGGAAGCTTTTGCTTAGGATATTCAAGTTGCTCAGGAAGCTTTTGCTCGATATTCTCGGGTTGCTCAGGAAGCTTTTGCTCGGTATTCTCGGGTTGCTCAGGAAGCTTTTGCTCGGGATTGTCGGGTTGCTCAGGAAGCTTTTGCTCGGTATTCTCGGGTTGCTCAGGAAGCTTTTGCTCGGGATTTTCGGGTTGCTCAGGAAGCTTTTGTTCGGGATTTTCGGGTTACTCAGGAAGCTTTTGCTTAGGATATTCAAGTTGCTCAGGAAGCTTTTGCTCGATATTCTCGGGTTGCTCAGGAAGCTTTTGCTCGGTATTCTCGGGTTGCTCAGGAAGCTTTTGCTCGGGATTCTCGGGTTGCTCAGGAAGCTTTTGCTCGGGATTCTCGGGTTGCTCAGGAAGCTTTTGCTCGATATTCTCGGGTTGCTCAGGAAGTTTTTGCTCGGTATTCTCGGGTTGCTCAGGAAGCTTTTGCTCGGGTTCTCGGGTTGCTCAGGAAGCTTTTGCTCGGGATTCTCGGGTTGCTCAGGAAGCTTTTGCTCGATATTCTCGGGTTGCTCAGGAAGCTTTTGCTCGGTATTCTCGGGTTGCTCAGGAAGCTTTTGCTCGGGTTCTCGGGTTACTCAGGAAGCTTTTGCTTAGGATATTCAAGTTGCTCAGGAAGCTTTTGCTCGATATTCTCGGGTTGCTCAGGAAGCTTTTGCTCGGGATTCTCGGGTTGCTCAGGAAGCTTTTGCTCGGGATTCTCGGGTTGCTCAGGAAGCTTTTGCTCGATATTCTCGGGTTGCTCAGGAAGCTTTTGCTCGGTATTCTCGGGTTGCTCAGGAAGCTTTTGCTCGGGTTCTCGGGTTGCTCAGGAAGCTTTTGCTCGGGATTCTCGGGTTGCTCAGGAAGCTTTTGCTCGGGATTCTCGGGTTGCTCAGGAAGCTTTTGCTCGGGATTCTCGGGTTGCTCAGGAAGCTTTTGCTCGGGATTCTCGGGTTGCTCAGGAAGCTTTTGCTCGGTATTCTCGCGTTGCTCAGGAAGCTTTTGCTCGGTATTCTCGGGTTGCTCAGGAAGCTTTTGCTCGGGTTCTCGAGTTGCTCAGGAAGCTCTTGCTCGGGATTCTCGGGTTGCTCAGGAAGCTTTTGCTCGGGATTCTCGGGTTGCTCAGGAAGCTTTTGCTCGGGATTCTCGGGTTGCTCAGGAAGCTTTTGCTCGGTATTCTCGGGTTGCTCAGGAAGCTTTTGCTCGGGATTCTCGGGTTGCTCAGGAAGCTTTTGCTCGGGTTCTCGGGTTGCTCAGGAAGCTTTTGCTCGGGATTCTCGGGTTGCTCAGGAAGCTTTTGCTCGGGATTCTCGGGTTGCTCAGGAAGCTTTTGCTCGGTATTCTCGGGTTGCTCAGGAAGCTTTTGCTCGGGATTCTCGGGTTGCTCAGGAAGCTTTTGCTCGGTATTCTCGGGTTGCTCAGGAAGCTTTTGCTCGGGTTGCTCAGGAAGCTTTTGCTCGGGATTCTCGGGTTGCTCAGGAAGCTTTTGCTCGGGATTCTCGGGTTGCTCAGGAAGCTTTTGCTCGGGATTCTCGGGTTGCTCAGGAAGCTTTTGCTCGGTATTCTCGGGTTGCTCAGGAAGCTTTTGCTCGGGATTCTCGGGTTGCTCAGGAAGCTTTTGCTCGGTATTCTCGGGTTGCTCAGGAAGCTTTTGCTCGGGATTCTCGGGTTGCTCAGGAAGCTTTTGCTCGGGATTTTCGGGTTGCTCAGGAAGCTTTTGCTCGGTATTCTCGGGTTGCTCAGGAAGCTTTTGCTCGAGATTCTCGGGTTGCTCAGGAAGCTTTTGCTCGGTATTCTCGGGTTGCTCAGGAAGCTTTTGCTCGGTATTCTCGGGTTGCTCAGGAAGCTTTTGCTCGGGATTTTCGGGTTGCTCAGGAAGCTTTTGCTCGGTTTTCTCGGGTTGCTCAGGAAGCTTTTGCTCGGGATTCTCGGGTTGCTCAGGAAGCTTTTGCTCGGGATTCTCGGGTTGCTCAGGAAGCTTTTGCTCGGGATTCTCGGGTTGCTCAGGAAGCTTTTGCTCGGGATTCTCGGGTTGCTCAGGAAGCTTTTGCTCGGGATTCTCGGGTTGCTCAGGAAGCTTTTGCTCGGGATTCTCGGGTTGCTCAGGAAGCTTTTGCTCGATATTCTCGGGTTGCTCAGGAAGCTTTTGCTCGATATTCTCGGGTTGCTCAGGAAGCTTTTGCTCGGGATTCTCGGGATGCTCAGGAAGCTTTTGCTCGAGATTCTCGGGTTGCTCAGGAAGCTTTTGCTCGGAATTCTCGGGTTGCTCAGGAAGCTTTTGCTCGGGATTCTCGGGTTGCTCAGGAAGCTTTTGCTCGATATTCTCGGGTTGCTCAGGAAGCTTTTGCTCGATATTCTCGGGTTGCTCAGGAAGCTTTTGCTCGGGATTCTCGGGTTGCTCAGGAAGCTTTTGCTCGATATTCTCGGGTTGCTCAGGAAGCTTTTGCTCGGGATTCTCGGGTTGCTCAGGAAGCTATTGCTCGGGATTCTCGGGTTGCTCAGGAAGCTTTTGCTCGGTATTCTCGGGTTGCTCAGGAAGCTTTTGCTCGGGATTCTCGGGTTGCTCAGGAAGCTTTTGCTCGGGATTCTCGGGTTGCTCAGGAAGCTTTTGCTCGTGTTCTCGGGTTGCTCAGGAAGCTTTTGCTCGGGATTCTCGGGTTGCTCAGGAAGCTTTTGCTCGATATTCTCGGGTTGCTCAGGAAGCTTTTGCTCGGTATTCTCGGGTTGCTCAGGAAGCTTTTGCTCGGGTTCTCGGGTTACTCAGGAAGCTTTTGCTTAGGATATTCAAGTTGCTCAGGAAGCTTTTGCTCGATATTCTCGGGTTGCTCAGGAAGCTTTTGCTCGGTATTCTCGGGTTGCTCAGGAAGTTTTTGCTCGGTATTCTCGGGTTGCTCAGGAAGCTTTTGCTCGGGTTCTCGGGTTGCTCAGGAAGCTTTTGCTCGGGATTCTCGGGTTGCTCAGGAAGCTTTTGCTCGGGATTCTCGGGTTGCTCAGGAAGCTTTTGCTCGATATTCTCGGGTTGCTCAGGAAGCTTTTGCTCGGTATTCTCGGGTTGCTCAGGAAGCTTTTGCTTAGGATATTCAAGTTGCTCAGGAAGCTTTTGCTCGATATTCTCGGGTTGCTCAGGAAGCTTTTGCTCGGTATTCTCGGGTTGCTCAGGAAGTTTTTGCTCGGGATTCTCGGGTTGCTCAGGAAGCTTTTGCTCGGGATTCTCGGGTTGCTCAGGAAGCTTTTGCTCGATATTCTCGGGTTGCTCAGGAAGTTTTTGCTCGGTATTCTCGGGTTGCTCAGGAAGCTTTTGCTCGGGTTCTCGGGTTGCTCAGGAAGCTTTTGCTCGGGATTCTCGGGTTGCTCAGGAAGCTTTTGCTCGATATTCTCGGGTTGCTCAGGAAGCTTTTGCTCGGTATTCTCGGGTTGCTCAGGAAGCTTTTGCTCGGGTTCTCGGGTTACTCAGGAAGCTTTTGCTTAGGATATTCAAGTTGCTCAGGAAGCTTTTGCTCGATATTCTCGGGTTGCTCAGGAAGCTTTTGCTCGGTATTCTCGGGTTGCTCAGGAAGCTTTTGCTCGGGATTCTCGGGTTGCTCAGGAAGCTTTTGCTCGGGATTCTCGGGTTGCTCAGGAAGCTTTTGCTCGATATTCTCGGGTTGCTCAGGAAGCTTTTGCTCGATATTCTCGGGTTGCTCAGGAAGCTTTTGCTCGGTATTCTCGGGTTGCTCAGGAAGCTTTTGCTCGGGTTCTCGGGTTACTCAGGAAGCTTTTGCTTAGGATATTCAAGTTGCTCAGGAAGCTTTTGCTCGATATTCTCGGGTTGCTCAGGAAGCTTTTGCTCGGTATTCTCGGGTTGCTCAGGAAGCTTTTGCTCGGGATTCTCGGGTTGCTCAGGAAGCTTTTGCTCGGGATTCTCGGGTTGCTCAGGAAGCTTTTGCTCGATATTCTCGGGTTGCTCAGGAAGCTTTTGCTCGGGATTCTCGGGTTGCTCAGGAAGCTTTTGCTCGGGATTCTCGGGTTGCTCAGGAAGCTTTTGCTCGATATTCTCGGGTTGCTCAGGAAGCTTTTGCTCGGTATTCTCGGGTTGCTCAGGAAGCTTTTGCTTAGGATATTCAAGTTGCTCAGGAAGCTTTTGCTCGGTATTCTCGAGTTGCTCAGGAAGCTTTTGCTTAGGATTTTCGGGTTGCTCAGGAAGCTTTTGCTCGGGATTCTCGGGTTGCTCAGGAAGCTTTTGCTCGAGATTCTCGGGTTGCTCAGGAAGCTTTTGCTTAGGATATTCAAGTTGCTCAGGAAGCTTTTGCTCGATATTCTCGGGTTGCTCAGGAAGCTTTTGCTCGGTATTCTCGGGTTGCTCAGGAAGCTTTTGCTCGGGATTTTCGGGTTGCTCAGGAAGCTTTTGCTCGGTATTCTCGGGTTGCTCAGGAAGCTTTTGCTCGGGATTCTCGGGTTGCTCAGGAAGCTTTTGTTCGGGATTCTCGGGTTACTCAGGAAGCTTTTGCTTAGGATATTCAAGTTGCTCAGGAAGCTTTTGCTCGATATTCTCGGGTTGCTCAGGAAGCTTTTGCTCGGTATTCTCGGGTTGCTCAGGAAGCTTTTGCTCGGTATTCTCGGGTTGCTCAGGAAGCTTTTGCTCGGGATTCTCGGGTTGCTCAGGAAGCTTTTGCTCGGGATTCTCGGGTTACTCAGGAAGCTTTTGCTCGGTATTCTCGGGTTGCTCAGGAAGCTTTTGCTCGGGATTCTCGGGTTGCTCAGGAAGCTTTTGCTTAGGATTTTCGGGTTGCTCAGGAAGCTTTTGCTCGGGATTCTCGGGTTGCTCAGGAAGCTTTTGCTCGGGATTCTCGGGTTACTCAGGAAGCTTTTGTTCGGGATTCTCGGGTTACTCAAGAAGCTTTTGCTTAGGATATTCAAGTTGCTCAGGAAGCTTTTGCTCGATATTCTCGGGTTGCTCAGGAAGCTTTTGCTCGGTATTCTCGGGTTGCTCAGGAAGCTTTTGCTCGGGATTCTCGGGTTGCTCAGGAAGCTTTTGCTTAGTATTTTCAGGTTGCTCAGGAAGCTTTTGCTCGGGATTCTCGGGTTGCTCAGGAAGCTTTTGCTTAGGATTTTCGGGTTGCTCAGGAAGCTTTTGCTCGGGATTCTCGGGTTGCTCAGGAAGCTTTTGCTCGAGATTCTCGGGTTGCTCAGGAAGCTTTTGCTTAGGATATTCAAGTTGCTCAGGAAGCTTTTGCTCGGTATTCTCGGGTTGCTCAGGAAGCTTTTGCTTAGTATTTTCAGGTTGCTCAGGAAGCTTTTGCTCGGGATTCTCGGGTTGCTCAGGAAGCTTTTGCTTAGGATTTTCGGGTTGCTCAGGAAGCTTTTGCTCGGGATTCTCGGGTTGCTCAGGAAGCTTTTGCTCGGGATTCTCGGGTTGCTCAGGAAGCTTTTGCTTAGTATTTTCAGGTTGCTCAGGAAGCTTTTGCTCGGGATTCTCGGGTTGCTCAGGAAGCTTTTGCTTAGGATTTTCGGGTTGCTCAGGAAGCTTTTGCTCGGGATTCTCGGGTTGCTCAGGAAGCTTTTGCTCGGGATTCTCGGGTTGCTCAGGAAGCTTTTGCTTAGGATATTCAAGTTGCTCAGGAAGCTTTTGCTCGGTATTCTCGGGTTGCTCAGGAAGCTTTTGCTCGGGATTCTCGGGTTGCTCAGGAAGCTTTTGCTTAGGATTTTCGGGTTGCTCAGGAAGCTTTTGCTCGGGATTCTCGGGTTGCTCAGGAAGCTTTTGCTCGAGATTCTCGGGTTGCTCAGGAAGCTTTTGTTCGGGATTCTCGGGTTACTCAGGAAGCTTTTGCTTAGGATATTCAAGTTGCTCAGGAAGCTTTTGCTCGATATTCTCGGGTTGCTCAGGAAGCTTTTGCTCGGTATTCTCGGGTTGCTCAGGAAGCTTTTGCTCGGGATTGTCGGGTTGCTCAGGAAGCTTTTGCTCGGTATTCTCGGGTTGCTCAGGAAGCTTTTGCTCGGGATTTTCGGGTTGCTCAGGAAGCTTTTGTTCGGGATTCTCGGGTTACTCAGGAAGCTTTTGCTTAGGATATTCAAGTTGCTCAGGAAGCTTTTGCTCGATATTCTCGGGTTGCTCAGGAAGCTTTTGCTCGGTATTCTCGGGTTGCTCAGGAAGCTTTTGCTCGGGATTCTCGGGTTGCTCAGGAAGCTTTTGCTCGGGATTCTCGGGTTGCTCAGGAAGCTTTTGCTCGGGTTCTCGGGTTGCTCAGGAAGCTTTTGCTCGGGATTCTCGGGTTGCTCAGGAAGCTTTTGCTCGGGATTCTCGGGTTGCTCAGGAAGCTTTTGCTCGGTATTCTCGGGTTGCTCAGGAAGCTTTTGCTCGGGATTCTCGGGTTGCTCAGGAAGCTTTTGCTCGGTATTCTCGGGTTGCTCAGGAAGCTTTTGCTCGGGTTGCTCAGGAAGCTTTTGCTCGGGATTCTCGGGTTGCTCAGGAAGCTTTTGCTCGGGATTCTCGGGTTGCTCAGGAAGCTTTTGCTCGGGATTCTCGGGTTGCTCAGGAAGCTTTTGCTCGGTATTCTCGGGTTGCTCAGGAAGCTTTTGCTCGGGATTCTCGGGTTGCTCAGGAAGCTTTTGCTCGGTATTCTCGGGTTGCTCAGGAAGCTTTTGCTCGGGATTCTCGGGTTGCTCAGGAAGCTTTTGCTCGGGATTTTCGGGTTGCTCAGGAAGCTTTTGCTCGGTATTCTCGGGTTGCTCAGGAAGCTTTTGCTCGAGATTCTCGGGTTGCTCAGGAAGCTTTTGCTCGGTATTCTCGGGTTGCTCAGGAAGCTTTTGCTCGGTATTCTCGGGTTGCTCAGGAAGCTTTTGCTCGGGATTCTCGGGTTGCTCAGGAAGCTTTTGCTCGGGATTCTCGGGTTGCTCAGGAAGCTTTTGCTCGTGTTCTCGGGTTGCTCAGGAAGCTTTTGCTCGGGATTCTCGGGTTGCTCAGGAAGCTTTTGCTCGATATTCTCGGGTTGCTCAGGAAGCTTTTGCTCGGTATTCTCGGGTTGCTCAGGAAGCTTTTGCTCGGGTTCTCGGGTTACTCAGGAAGCTTTTGCTTAGGATATTCAAGTTGCTCAGGAAGCTTTTGCTCGATATTCTCGGGTTGCTCAGGAAGCTTTTGCTCGGTATTCTCGGGTTGCTCAGGAAGCTTTTGCTCGGGATTCTCGGGTTGCTCAGGAAGCTTTTGCTCGGGATTCTCGGGTTGCTCAGGAAGCTTTTGCTCGATATTCTCGGGTTGCTCAGGAAGCTTTTGCTCGGTATTCTCGGGTTGCTCAGGAAGCTTTTGCTTAGGATATTCAAGTTGCTCAGGAAGCTTTTGCTCGATATTCTCGGGTTGCTCAGGAAGCTTTTGCTCGGTATTCTCGGGTTGCTCAGGAAGTTTTTGCTCGGGATTCTCGGGTTGCTCAGGAAGCTTTTGCTCGGGATTCTCGGGTTGCTCAGGAAGCTTTTGCTCGATATTCTCGGGTTGCTCAGGAAGTTTTTGCTCGGTATTCTCGGGTTGCTCAGGAAGCTTTTGCTCGGGTTCTCGGGTTGCTCAGGAAGCTTTTGCTCGGGATTCTCGGGTTGCTCAGGAAGCTTTTGCTCGATATTCTCGGGTTGCTCAGGAAGCTTTTGCTCGGTATTCTCGGGTTGCTCAGGAAGCTTTTGCTCGGGTTCTCGGGTTACTCAGGAAGCTTTTGCTTAGGATATTCAAGTTGCTCAGGAAGCTTTTGCTCGATATTCTCGGGTTGCTCAGGAAGCTTTTGCTCGGTATTCTCGGGTTGCTCAGGAAGCTTTTGCTCGGGATTCTCGGGTTGCTCAGGAAGCTTTTGCTCGGGATTCTCGGGTTGCTCAGGAAGCTTTTGCTCGATATTCTCGGGTTGCTCAGGAAGCTTTTGCTCGGTATTCTCGGGTTGCTCAGGAAGCTTTTGCTTAGGATATTCAAGTTGCTCAGGAAGCTTTTGCTCGGTATTCTCGAGTTGCTCAGGAAGCTTTTGCTTAGGATTTTCGGGTTGCTCAGGAAGCTTTTGCTCGGGATTCTCGGGTTGCTCAGGAAGCTTTTGCTCGAGATTCTCGGGTTGCTCAGGAAGCTTTTGCTTAGGATATTCAAGTTGCTCAGGAAGCTTTTGCTCGATATTCTCGGGTTGCTCAGGAAGCTTTTGCTCGGTATTCTCGGGTTGCTCAGGAAGCTTTTGCTCGGGATTTTCGGGTTGCTCAGGAAGCTTTTGCTCGGTATTCTCGGGTTGCTCAGGAAGCTTTTGCTCGGGATTCTCGGGTTGCTCAGGAAGCTTTTGTTCGGGATTCTCGGGTTACTCAGGAAGCTTTTGCTTAGGATATTCAAGTTGCTCAGGAAGCTTTTGCTCGATATTCTCGGGTTGCTCAGGAAGCTTTTGCTCGGTATTCTCGGGTTGCTCAGGAAGCTTTTGCTCGGTATTCTCGGGTTGCTCAGGAAGCTTTTGCTCGGGATTCTCGGGTTGCTCAGGAAGCTTTTGCTCGATATTCTCGGGTTGCTCAGGAAGCTTTTGCTCGGTATTCTCGGGTTGCTCAGGAAGCTTTTGCTCGGGTTCTCGGGTTACTCAGGAAGCTTTTGCTTAGGATATTCAAGTTGCTCAGGAAGCTTTTGCTCGATATTCTCGGGTTGCTCAGGAAGCTTTTGCTCGGTATTCTCGGGTTGCTCAGGAAGCTTTTGCTCGGGATTCTCGGGTTGCTCAGGAAGCTTTTGCTCGGGATTCTCGGGTTGCTCAGGAAGCTTTTGCTCGATATTCTCGGGTTGCTCAGGAAGCTTTTGCTCGGTATTCTCGGGTTGCTCAGGAAGCTTTTGCTTAGGATATTCAAGTTGCTCAGGAAGCTTTTGCTCGGTATTCTCGAGTTGCTCAGGAAGCTTTTGCTTAGGATTTTCGGGTTGCTCAGGAAGCTTTTGCTCGGGATTCTCGGGTTGCTCAGGAAGCTTTTGCTCGAGATTCTCGGGTTGCTCAGGAAGCTTTTGCTTAGGATATTCAAGTTGCTCAGGAAGCTTTTGCTCGATATTCTCGGGTTGCTCAGGAAGCTTTTGCTCGGTATTCTCGGGTTGCTCAGGAAGCTTTTGCTCGGGATTTTCGGGTTGCTCAGGAAGCTTTTGCTCGGTATTCTCGGGTTGCTCAGGAAGCTTTTGCTCGGGATTCTCGGGTTGCTCAGGAAGCTTTTGTTCGGGATTCTCGGGTTACTCAGGAAGCTTTTGCTTAGGATATTCAAGTTGCTCAGGAAGCTTTTGCTCGATATTCTCGGGTTGCTCAGGAAGCTTTTGCTCGGTATTCTCGGGTTGCTCAGGAAGTTTTTGCTCGGGATTCTCGGGTTGCTCAGGAAGCTTTTGCTCGGGATTCTCGGGTTGCTCAGGAAGCTTTTGCTCGATATTCTCGGGTTGCTCAGGAAGTTTTTGCTCGGTATTCTCGGGTTGCTCAGGAAGCTTTTGCTCGGGTTCTCGGGTTGCTCAGGAAGCTTTTGCTCGGGATTCTCGGGTTGCTCAGGAAGCTTTTGCTCGATATTCTCGGGTTGCTCAGGAAGCTTTTGCTCGGTATTCTCGGGTTGCTCAGGAAGCTTTTGCTCGGGTTCTCGGGTTACTCAGGAAGCTTTTGCTTAGGATATTCAAGTTGCTCAGGAAGCTTTTGCTCGATATTCTCGGGTTGCTCAGGAAGCTTTTGCTCGGTATTCTCGGGTTGCTCAGGAAGCTTTTGCTCGGGATTCTCGGGTTGCTCAGGAAGCTTTTGCTCGGGATTCTCGGGTTGCTCAGGAAGCTTTTGCTCGATATTCTCGGGTTGCTCAGGAAGCTTTTGCTCGGTATTCTCGGGTTGCTCAGGAAGCTTTTGCTTAGGATATTCAAGTTGCTCAGGAAGCTTTTGCTCGGTATTCTCGAGTTGCTCAGGAAGCTTTTGCTTAGGATTTTCGGGTTGCTCAGGAAGCTTTTGCTCGGGATTCTCGGGTTGCTCAGGAAGCTTTTGCTCGAGATTCTCGGGTTGCTCAGGAAGCTTTTGCTTAGGATATTCAAGTTGCTCAGGAAGCTTTTGCTCGATATTCTCGGGTTGCTCAGGAAGCTTTTGCTCGGTATTCTCGGGTTGCTCAGGAAGCTTTTGCTCGGGATTTTCGGGTTGCTCAGGAAGCTTTTGCTCGGTATTCTCGGGTTGCTCAGGAAGCTTTTGCTCGGGATTCTCGGGTTGCTCAGGAAGCTTTTGTTCGGGATTCTCGGGTTACTCAGGAAGCTTTTGCTTAGGATATTCAAGTTGCTCAGGAAGCTTTTGCTCGATATTCTCGGGTTGCTCAGGAAGCTTTTGCTCGGTATTCTCGGGTTGCTCAGGAAGCTTTTGCTCGGTATTCTCGGGTTGCTCAGGAAGCTTTTGCTCGGGATTCTCGGGTTGCTCAGGAAGCTTTTGCTCGGGATTCTCGGGTTACTCAGGAAGCTTTTGCTCGGTATTCTCGGGTTGCTCAGGAAGCTTTTGCTCGGGATTCTCGGGTTGCTCAGGAAGCTTTTGCTTAGGATTTTCGGGTTGCTCAGGAAGCTTTTGCTCGGGATTCTCGGGTTGCTCAGGAAGCTTTTGCTCGGGATTCTCGGGTTACTCAGGAAGCTTTTGTTCGGGATTCTCGGGTTACTCAAGAAGCTTTTGCTTAGGATATTCAAGTTGCTCAGGAAGCTTTTGCTCGATATTCTCGGGTTGCTCAGGAAGCTTTTGCTCGGTATTCTCGGGTTGCTCAGGAAGCTTTTGCTCGGGATTCTCGGGTTGCTCAGGAAGCTTTTGCTTAGTATTTTCAGGTTGCTCAGGAAGCTTTTGCTCGGGATTCTCGGGTTGCTCAGGAAGCTTTTGCTTAGGATTTTCGGGTTGCTCAGGAAGCTTTTGCTCGGGATTCTCGGGTTGCTCAGGAAGCTTTTGCTCGAGATTCTCGGGTTGCTCAGGAAGCTTTTGCTTAGGATATTCAAGTTGCTCAGGAAGCTTTTGCTCGGTATTCTCGGGTTGCTCAGGAAGCTTTTGCTTAGTATTTTCAGGTTGCTCAGGAAGCTTTTGCTCGGGATTCTCGGGTTGCTCAGGAAGCTTTTGCTTAGGATTTTCGGGTTGCTCAGGAAGCTTTTGCTCGGGATTCTCGGGTTGCTCAGGAAGCTTTTGCTCGGGATTCTCGGGTTGCTCAGGAAGCTTTTGCTTAGTATTTTCAGGTTGCTCAGGAAGCTTTTGCTCGGGATTCTCGGGTTGCTCAGGAAGCTTTTGCTTAGGATTTTCGGGTTGCTCAGGAAGCTTTTGCTCGGGATTCTCGGGTTGCTCAGGAAGCTTTTGCTCGGGATTCTCGGGTTGCTCAGGAAGCTTTTGCTTAGGATATTCAAGTTGCTCAGGAAGCTTTTGCTCGGGATTCTCGGGTTGCTCAGGAAGCTTTTGCTCGAGATTCTCGGGTTGCTCAGGAAGCTTTTGCTTAGGATATTCAAGTTGCTCAGGAAGCTTTTGCTCGGTATTCTCGGGTTGCTCAGGAAGCTTTTGCTTAGTATTTTCAGGTTGCTCAGGAAGCTTTTGCTCGGGATTCTCGGGTTGCTCAGGAAGCTTTTGCTTAGGATTTTCGGGTTGCTCAGGAAGCTTTTGCTCGGGATTCTCGGGTTGCTCAGGAAGCTTTTGCTTAGGATTTTCGGGTTGCTCAGGAAGCTTTTGCTCGGGATTCTCGGGTTGCTCAGGAAGCTTTTGCTCGAGATTCTCGGGTTGCTCAGGAAGCTTTTGTTCGGGATTCTCGGGTTACTCAGGAAGCTTTTGCTTAGGATATTCAAGTTGCTCAGGAAGCTTTTGCTCGATATTCTCGTGTTGCTCAGGAAGCTTTTGCTCGGTATTCTCGGGTTGCTCAGGAAGCTTTTGCTCGGGATTGTCGGGTTGCTCAGGAAGCTTTTGCTCGGTATTCTCGGGTTGCTCAGGAAGCTTTTGCTCGGGATTTTCGGGTTGCTCAGGAAGCTTTTGTTCGGGATTCTCGGGTTACTCAGGAAGCTTTTGCTTAGGATATTCAAGTTGCTCAGGAAGCTTTTGCTCGATATTCTCGGGTTGCTCAGGAAGCTTTTGCTCGGTATTCTCGGGTTGCTCAGGAAGCTTTTGCTCGGGATTCTCGGGTTGCTCAGGAAGCTTTTGCTCGGGATTCTCGGGTTGCTCAGGAAGCTTTTGCTCGATATTCTCGGGTTGCTCAGGAAGTTTTTGCTCGGTATTCTCGGGTTGCTCAGGAAGCTTTTGCTCGGGTTCTCGGGTTGCTCAGGAAGCTTTTGCTCGGGATTCTCGGGTTGCTCAGGAAGCTTTTGCTCGATATTCTCGGGTTGCTCAGGAAGCTTTTGCTCGGTATTCTCGGGTTGCTCAGGAAGCTTTTGCTCGGGTTCTCGGGTTACTCAGGAAGCTTTTGCTTAGGATATTCAAGTTGCTCAGGAAGCTTTTGCTCGATATTCTCGGGTTGCTCAGGAAGCTTTTGCTCGGTATTCTCGGGTTGCTCAGGAAGCTTTTGCTCGGGATTCTCGGGTTGCTCAGGAAGCTTTTGCTCGGGATTCTCGGGTTGCTCAGGAAGCTTTTGCTCGATATTCTCGGGTTGCTCAGGAAGCTTTTGCTCGGTATTCTCGGGTTGCTCAGGAAGCTTTTGCTCGGGATTCTCGGGTTGCTCAGGAAGCTTTTGCTCGGGATTCTCGGGTTGCTCAGGAAGCTTTTGCTCGGTATTCTCGGGTTGCTCAGGAAGCTTTTGCTCGGGATTCTCGGGTTGCTCAGGAAGCTTTTGCTCGATATTCTCGGGTTGCTCAGGAAGCTTTTGCTCGGTATTCTCGGGTTGCTCAGGAAGCTTTTGCTCGGTATTCTCGGGTTGCTCAGGAAGCTTTTGCTCGGGATTCTCGGGTTGCTCAGGAAGCTTTTGCTCGGGATTCTCGGGTTGCTCAGGAAGCTTTTGCTCGGTATTCTCGGGTTGCTCAGGAAGCTTTTGCTCGGTATTCTCGGGTTGCTCAGGAAGCTTTTGCTCGATATTCTCGGGTTGCTCAGGAAGCTTTTGCTCGGTATTCTCGGGTTGCTCAGGAAGCTTTTGCTCGGTATTCTCGGGTTGCTCAGGAAGCTTTTGCTCGGGATTCTCGGGTTGCTCAGGAAGCTTTTGCTCGGGATTCTCGGGTTGCTCAGGAAGCTTTTGCTCGGGATTCTCGGGTTGCTCAGGAAGCTTTTGCTCGGGATTCTCGGGTTGCTCAGGAAGCTTTTGCTCGGTATTCTCGCGTTGCTCAGGAAGCTTTTGCTCGGTATTCTCGGGTTGCTCAGGAAGCTTTTGCTCGGGATTCTCGGGTTGCTCAGGAAGCTTTTGCTCGGGATTCTCGGGTTGCTCAGGAAGCTTTTGCTCGGGATTCTCGGGTTGCTCAGGAAGCTTTTGCTCGGGATTCTCGGGTTGCTCAGGAAGCTTTTGCTCGGTATTCTCGCGTTGCTCAGGAAGCTTTTGCTCGGTATTCTCGGGTTGCTCAGGAAGCTTTTGCTCGGGTTCTCGAGTTGCTCAGGAAGCTCTTGCTCGGGATTCTCGGGTTGCTCAGGAAGCTTTTGCTCGGGATTCTCGGGTTGCTCAGGAAGCTTTTGCTCGGGATTCTCGGGTTGCTCAGGAAGCTTTTGCTCGGTATTCTCGGGTTGCTCAGGAAGCTTTTGCTCGGGATTCTCGGGTTGCTCAGGAAGCTTTTGCTCGGGTTCTCGGGTTGCTCAGGAAGCTTTTGCTCGGGATTCTCGGGTTGCTCAGGAAGCTTTTGCTCGGGTTCTCGGGTTGCTCAGGAAGCTTTTGCTCGGGATTCTCGGGTTGCTCAGGAAGCTTTTGCTCGGGATTCTCGGGTTGCTCAGGAAGCTTTTGCTCGGTATTCTCGGGTTGCTCAGGAAGCTTTTGCTCGGGATTCTCGGGTTGCTCAGGAAGCTTTTGCTCGGGTTCTCGGGTTGCTCAGGAAGCTTTTGCTCGGGATTCTCGGGTTGCTCAGGAAGCTTTTGCTCGGTATTCTCGGGTTGCTCAGGAAGCTTTTGCTCGGGATTCTCGGGTTGCTCAGGAAGCTTTTGCTCGGTATTCTCGGGTTGCTCAGGAAGCTTTTGCTCGGGTTGCTCAGGAAGCTTTTGCTCGGGATTCTCGGGTTGCTCAGGAAGCTTTTGCTCGGGATTCTCGGGTTGCTCAGGAAGCTTTTGCTCGGGATTCTCGGGTTGCTCAGGAAGCTTTTGCTCGGTATTCTCGGGTTGCTCAGGAAGCTTTTGCTCGGGATTCTCGGGTTGCTCAGGAAGCTTTTGCTCGGTATTCTCGGGTTGCTCAGGAAGCTTTTGCTCGGGATTCTCGGGTTGCTCAGGAAGCTTTTGCTCGGGATTTTCGGGTTGCTCAGGAAGCTTTTGCTCGGTATTCTCGGGTTGCTCAGGAAGCTTTTGCTCGAGATTCTCGGGTTGCTCAGGAAGCTTTTGCTCGGTATTCTCGGGTTGCTCAGGAAGCTTTTGCTCGGTATTCTCGGGTTGCTCAGGAAGCTTTTGCTCGGGATTTTCGGGTTGCTCAGGAAGCTTTTGCTCGGTATTCTCGGGTTGCTCAGGAAGCTTTTGCTCGGGATTCTCGGGTTGCTCAGGAAGCTTTTGCTCGGGATTCTCGGGTTGCTCAGGAAGCTTTTGCTCGGGATTCTCGGGTTGCTCAGGAAGCTTTTGCTCGGGATTCTCGGGTTGCTCAGGAAGCTTTTGCTCGGGATTCTCGGGTTGCTCAGGAAGCTTTTGCTCGGGATTCTCGGGTTGCTCAGGAAGCTTTTGCTCGGGTTTCTCGGGTTGCTCAGGAAGCTTTTGCTCGATATTCTCGTGTTGCTCAGGAAGCTTTTGCTCGGTATTCTCGGGTTGCTCAGGAAGCTTTTGCTCGGGATTGTCGGGTTGCTCAGGAAGCTTTTGCTCGGTATTCTCGGGTTGCTCAGGAAGCTTTTGCTCGGGATTTTCGGGTTGCTCAGGAAGCTTTTGTTCGGGATTCTCGGGTTACTCAGGAAGCTTTTGCTTAGGATATTCAAGTTGCTCAGGAAGCTTTTGCTCGATATTCTCGGGTTGCTCAGGAAGCTTTTGCTCGGTATTCTCGGGTTGCTCAGGAAGCTTTTGCTCGGGATTCTCGGGTTGCTCAGGAAGCTTTTGCTCGGGATTCTCGGGTTGCTCAGGAAGCTTTTGCTCGATATTCTCGGGTTGCTCAGGAAGTTTTTGCTCGGTATTCTCGGGTTGCTCAGGAAGCTTTTGCTCGGGTTCTCGGGTTGCTCAGGAAGCTTTTGCTCGGGATTCTCGGGTTGCTCAGGAAGCTTTTGCTCGATATTCTCGGGTTGCTCAGGAAGCTTTTGCTCGGTATTCTCGGGTTGCTCAGGAAGCTTTTGCTCGGGTTCTCGGGTTACTCAGGAAGCTTTTGCTTAGGATATTCAAGTTGCTCAGGAAGCTTTTGCTCGATATTCTCGGGTTGCTCAGGAAGCTTTTGCTCGGTATTCTCGGGTTGCTCAGGAAGCTTTTGCTCGGGATTCTCGGGTTGCTCAGGAAGCTTTTGCTCGGGATTCTCGGGTTGCTCAGGAAGCTTTTGCTCGATATTCTCGGGTTGCTCAGGAAGCTTTTGCTCGGTATTCTCGGGTTGCTCAGGAAGCTTTTGCTCGGGATTCTCGGGTTGCTCAGGAAGCTTTTGCTCGGGATTCTCGGGTTGCTCAGGAAGCTTTTGCTCGGTATTCTCGGGTTGCTCAGGAAGCTTTTGCTCGGGATTCTCGGGTTGCTCAGGAAGCTTTTGCTCGATATTCTCGGGTTGCTCAGGAAGCTTTTGCTCGGTATTCTCGGGTTGCTCAGGAAGCTTTTGCTCGGTATTCTCGGGTTGCTCAGGAAGCTTTTGCTCGGGATTCTCGGGTTGCTCAGGAAGCTTTTGCTCGGGATTCTCGGGTTGCTCAGGAAGCTTTTGCTCGGTATTCTCGGGTTGCTCAGGAAGCTTTTGCTCGGTATTCTCGGGTTGCTCAGGAAGCTTTTGCTCGATATTCTCGGGTTGCTCAGGAAGCTTTTGCTCGGTATTCTCGGGTTGCTCAGGAAGCTTTTGCTCGGTATTCTCGGGTTGCTCAGGAAGCTTTTGCTCGGGATTCTCGGGTTGCTCAGGAAGCTTTTGCTCGGGATTCTCGGGTTGCTCAGGAAGCTTTTGCTCGGGATTCTCGGGTTGCTCAGGAAGCTTTTGCTCGGGATTCTCGGGTTGCTCAGGAAGCTTTTGCTCGGTATTCTCGCGTTGCTCAGGAAGCTTTTGCTCGGTATTCTCGGGTTGCTCAGGAAGCTTTTGCTCGGGATTCTCGGGTTGCTCAGGAAGCTTTTGCTCGGGATTCTCGGGTTGCTCAGGAAGCTTTTGCTCGGGATTCTCGGGTTGCTCAGGAAGCTTTTGCTCGGGATTCTCGGGTTGCTCAGGAAGCTTTTGCTCGGTATTCTCGCGTTGCTCAGGAAGCTTTTGCTCGGTATTCTCGGGTTGCTCAGGAAGCTTTTGCTCGGGTTCTCGAGTTGCTCAGGAAGCTCTTGCTCGGGATTCTCGGGTTGCTCAGGAAGCTTTTGCTCGGGATTCTCGGGTTGCTCAGGAAGCTTTTGCTCGGGATTCTCGGGTTGCTCAGGAAGCTTTTGCTCGGTATTCTCGGGTTGCTCAGGAAGCTTTTGCTCGGGATTCTCGGGTTGCTCAGGAAGCTTTTGCTCGGGTTCTCGGGTTGCTCAGGAAGCTTTTGCTCGGGATTCTCGGGTTGCTCAGGAAGCTTTTGCTCGGGTTCTCGGGTTGCTCAGGAAGCTTTTGCTCGGGATTCTCGGGTTGCTCAGGAAGCTTTTGCTCGGGATTCTCGGGTTGCTCAGGAAGCTTTTGCTCGGTATTCTCGGGTTGCTCAGGAAGCTTTTGCTCGGGATTCTCGGGTTGCTCAGGAAGCTTTTGCTCGGGTTCTCGGGTTGCTCAGGAAGCTTTTGCTCGGGATTCTCGGGTTGCTCAGGAAGCTTTTGCTCGGTATTCTCGGGTTGCTCAGGAAGCTTTTGCTCGGGATTCTCGGGTTGCTCAGGAAGCTTTTGCTCGGTATTCTCGGGTTGCTCAGGAAGCTTTTGCTCGGGTTGCTCAGGAAGCTTTTGCTCGGGATTCTCGGGTTGCTCAGGAAGCTTTTGCTCGGGATTCTCGGGTTGCTCAGGAAGCTTTTGCTCGGGATTCTCGGGTTGCTCAGGAAGCTTTTGCTCGGTATTCTCGGGTTGCTCAGGAAGCTTTTGCTCGGGATTCTCGGGTTGCTCAGGAAGCTTTTGCTCGGTATTCTCGGGTTGCTCAGGAAGCTTTTGCTCGGGATTCTCGGGTTGCTCAGGAAGCTTTTGCTCGGGATTTTCGGGTTGCTCAGGAAGCTTTTGCTCGGTATTCTCGGGTTGCTCAGGAAGCTTTTGCTCGAGATTCTCGGGTTGCTCAGGAAGCTTTTGCTCGGTATTCTCGGGTTGCTCAGGAAGCTTTTGCTCGGTATTCTCGGGTTGCTCAGGAAGCTTTTGCTCGGGATTTTCGGGTTGCTCAGGAAGCTTTTGCTCGGTATTCTCGGGTTGCTCAGGAAGCTTTTGCTCGGGATTCTCGGGTTGCTCAGGAAGCTTTTGCTCGGGATTCTCGGGTTGCTCAGGAAGCTTTTGCTCGGGATTCTCGGGTTGCTCAGGAAGCTTTTGCTCGGGATTCTCGGGTTGCTCAGGAAGCTTTTGCTCGGGATTCTCGGGTTGCTCAGGAAGCTTTTGCTCGGGATTCTCGGGTTGCTCAGGAAGCTTTTGCTCGGGTTTCTCGGGTTGCTCAGGAAGCTTTTGCTCGATATTCTCGGGTTGCTCAGGAAGCTTTTGCTCGATATTCTCGTGTTGCTCAGGAAGCTTTTGCTTAGAATTTTGGGGTTGCTCAGGAAGCTTTTGCTTGGGATTCTCGGGTTGCTCAGGAAGCTTTTCCTCGGGATTCTCGGGTTGCTCAGGAAGCTTTTGCTTAGGATTTTCGGGTTGCTCAGGAAGCTTTTGCTCGGGATTCTCGGGTTGCTCAGGAAGCTTTTGCTTAGGATATTCAAGTTGCTCAGGAAGCTTTTGCTCAGGATTCTCGGGTTGCTCAGGAAGCTTTTGCTCGGGATTCTCGGGTTGCTCAGGAAGCTTTTCCTCGGGATTCTCGGGTTGCTCAGGAAGCTTTTGCTTAGGATTTTCGGGTTGCTCAGGAAGCTTTTGCTCGATATTCTCGTGTTGCTCAGGAAGCTTTTGCTTAGAATTTTGGGGTTGCTCAGGAAGCTTTTGCTTGGGATTCTCGGGTTGCTCAGGAAGCTTTTCCTCGGGATTCTCGGGTTGCTCAGGAAGCTTTTGCTTAGGATTTTCGGGTTGCTCAGGAAGCTTTTGCTCGGGATTCTCGGGTTGCTCAGGAAGCTTTTGCTTAGGATTTTCAAGTTGCTCAGGAAGCTTTTGCTCGATATTCTCGGGTTGCTCAGGAAGCTTTTGCTCGGGATTCTCGGGTTACTCAGGAAGCTTTTGCTTAGAATTTTCGGGTTGCTCAGGAAGCTTTTGCTGGGTATTCTCGGGTTGCTCAGGAAGCTTTTGCTCGGGATTCTCGGGTTGCTCAGGAAGCTTTTGCTCGGGATTCTCGGGTTGCTCAGGAAGCTTTTGCTCAATAGTCTCGTGTTGCTCAGGAAGCTTTTGCTCGGTATTCTCGGGTTACTCAGGAAGCTTTTGCTCGGGATTCTCGGGTTACTCAGGAAGCTTTTGCTTAGGATTTTCAAGTTGCTCAGGAAGCTTTTGCTCGATATTCTCGGTTTGCTCAGGAAGCTTTTGCTCGATATTCTCGTGTTGCTCAGGAAGCTTTTGCTCGGGATTCTCGGGTTGCTCAGGAAGCTTTTGCTCGGGATTCTCGGGTTGCTCAGGAAGCTTTTGCTTAGGATTTTCGGGTTGCTCAGGAAGCTTTTGCTCGGTATTCTCGGGTTGCTCAGGAAGCTTTTGCTCGGGTTTCTCGGGTTGCTCAGGAAGCTTTTGCTCGATATTCTCGGGTTGCTCAGGAAGCTTTTGCTCGGGATTCTCGGGTTGCTCAGGAAGCTTTTCCTCGGGATTCTCGGGATTCTCGGGTTGCTCAGGAAGCTTTTGCTTAGGATTTTCGGGTTGCTCAGGAAGCTTTTGCTCGGGATCCTCGGGTTGCTCAGGAAGCTTTTGCTTAGGATTTTCGGGTTGCTCAGGAAGCTTTTGCTCGGTATTCTCGGGTTGCTCAGGAAGCTTTTGCTCGGGATTCTCGGGTTGCTCAGGAAGCTTTTGCTTAGGATTTTCGGGTTGCTCAGGAAGCTTTTGCTCGGTATTCTCGGGTTGCTCAGGAAGCTTTTGCTCGGGATTCTCGGGTTGCTCAGGAAGCTTTTGCTTAGGATTTTCGGGTTGCTCAGGAAGCTTTTGCTCGGTATTCTCGGGTTGCTCAGGAAGCTTTTGCTCGGGTTTCTCGGGTTGCTCAGGAAGCTTTTGCTCGGTATTCTCGGGTTGCTCAGGAAGCTTTTGCTCGGGATTCTCGGGTTGCTCAGGAAGCTTTTGCTCGGGATTCTCGGGTTGCTCAGGAAGCTTTTGCTTAGGATTTTCGGGTTGCTCAGGAAGCTTTTGCTCGGTATTCTCGGGTTGCTCAGGAAGCTTTTGCTCGGGATTCTCGGGTTGCTCAGGAAGCTTTTGCTTAGGATTTTCGGGTTGCTCAGGAAGCTTTTGCTCGGGATTCTCGGGTTGCTCAGGAAGCTTTTGCTCGGGATTCTCGGGTTGCTCAGGAAGCTTTTGCTCGGGATTCTCGGGTTGCTCAGGAAGCTTTTGCTTAGGATTTTCGGGTTGCTCAGGAAGCTTTTGCTCGGTATTCTCGGGTTGCTCAGGAAGCTTTTGCTCGGGATTCTCGGGTTGCTCAGGAAGCTTTTGCTTAGGATTTTCGGGTTGCTCAGGAAGCTTTTGCTCGGTATTCTCGGGTTGCTCAGGAAGCTTTTGCTCGGGTTTCTCGGGTTGCTCAGGAAGCTTTTGCTCGGTATTCTCGGGTTGCTCAGGAAGCTTTTGCTCGGGATTCTCGGGTTGCTCAGGAAGCTTTTGCTCGGGATTCTCGGGTTGCTCAGGAAGCTTTTGCTTAGGATTTTCGGGTTGCTCAGGAAGCTTTTGCTCGGGATTCTCGGGTTGCTCAGGAAGCTTTTGCTCGGGATTCTCGGGTTGCTCAGGAAGCTTTTGCTCGGGATTCTCGGGTTGCTCAGGAAGCTTTTGCTTAGGATTTTCGGGTTGCTCAGGAAGCTTTTGCTCGGTATTCTCGGGTTGCTCAGGAAGCTTTTGCTCGGGATTCTCGGGTTGCTCAGGAAGCTTTTGCTTAGGATTCTCGGGTTGCTCAGGAAGCTTTTGCTCGGGATTCTCGGGTTGCTCAGGAAGCTTTTGCTCGGGATTCTCGGGTTGCTCAGGAAGCTTTTGCTCGGTATTCTCGCGTTGCTCAGGAAGCTTTTGCTCGGTATTCTCGGGTTGCTCAGGAAGCTTTTGCTCGGGTTCTCGAGTTGCTCAGGAAGCTCTTGCTCGGGATTCTCGGGTTGCTCAGGAAGCTTTTGCTCGGGATTCTCGGGTTGCTCAGGAAGCTTTTGCTCGGGATTCTCGGGTTGCTCAGGAAGCTTTTGCTCGGTATTCTCGGGTTGCTCAGGAAGCTTTTGCTCGGGATTCTCGGGTTGCTCAGGAAGCTTTTGCTCGGGTTCTCGGGTTGCTCAGGAAGCTTTTGCTCGGGATTCTCGGGTTGCTCAGGAAGCTTTTGCTCGGGATTCTCGGGTTGCTCAGGAAGCTTTTGCTCGGTATTCTCGGGTTGCTCAGGAAGCTTTTGCTCGGGATTCTCGGGTTGCTCAGGAAGCTTTTGCTCGGTATTCTCGGGTTGCTCAGGAAGCTTTTGCTCGGGTTGCTCAGGAAGCTTTTGCTCGGGATTCTCGGGTTGCTCAGGAAGCTTTTGCTCGGGATTCTCGGGTTGCTCAGGAAGCTTTTGCTCGGGATTCTCGGGTTGCTCAGGAAGCTTTTGCTCGGTATTCTCGGGTTGCTCAGGAAGCTTTTGCTCGGGATTCTCGGGTTGCTCAGGAAGCTTTTGCTCGGTATTCTCGGGTTGCTCAGGAAGCTTTTGCTCGGGATTCTCGGGTTGCTCAGGAAGCTTTTGCTCGGGATTCTCGGGTTGCTCAGGAAGCTTTTGCTCGGTATTCTCGGGTTGCTCAGGAAGCTTTTGCTCGGGATTCTCGGGTTGCTCAGGAAGCTTTTGCTCGGGATTTTCGGGTTGCTCAGGAAGCTTTTGCTCGGTATTCTCGGGTTGCTCAGGAAGCTTTTGCTCGAGATTCTCGGGTTGCTCAGGAAGCTTTTGCTCGGTATTCTCGGGTTGCTCAGGAAGCTTTTGCTCGGTATTCTCGGGTTGCTCAGGAAGCTTTTGCTCGGGATTTTCGGGTTGCTCAGGAAGCTTTTGCTCGGTATTCTCGGGTTGCTCAGGAAGCTTTTGCTCGGGATTCTCGGGTTGCTCAGGAAGCTTTTGCTCGGGATTCTCGGGTTGCTCAGGAAGCTTTTGCTCGGGATTCTCGGGTTGCTCAGGAAGCTTTTGCTCGGGATTCTCGGGTTGCTCAGGAAGCTTTTGCTCGGGATTCTCGGGTTGCTCAGGAAGCTTTTGCTCGGGATTCTCGGGTTGCTCAGGAAGCTTTTGCTCGGGTTTCTCGGGTTGCTCAGGAAGCTTTTGCTCGATATTCTCGGGTTGCTCAGGAAGCTTTTGCTCGATATTCTCGTGTTGCTCAGGAAGCTTTTGCTTAGAATTTTGGGGTTGCTCAGGAAGCTTTTGCTTGGGATTCTCGGGTTGCTCAGGAAGCTTTTCCTCGGGATTCTCGGGTTGCTCAGGAAGCTTTTGCTTAGGATTTTCGGGTTGCTCAGGAAGCTTTTGCTCGGGATTCTCGGGTTGCTCAGGAAGCTTTTGCTTAGGATATTCAAGTTGCTCAGGAAGCTTTTGCTCAGGATTCTCGGGTTGCTCAGGAAGCTTTTGCTTAGGATTTTCGGGTTGCTCAGGAAGCTTTTGCTCGGGATTCTCGGGTTGCTCAGGAAGCTTTTGCTTAGGATTTTCAAGTTGCTCAGGAAGCTTTTGCTCGATATTCTCGGGTTGCTCAGGAAGCTTTTGCTCGGGATTCTCGGGTTACTCAGGAAGCTTTTGCTTAGAATTTTCGGGTTGCTCAGGAAGCTTTTGCTGGGTATTCTCGGGTTGCTCAGGAAGCTTTTGCTCGGGATTCTCGGGTTGCTCAGGAAGCTTTTGCTCGGGATTCTCGGGTTGCTCAGGAAGCTTTTGCTCAATAGTCTCGTGTTGCTCAGGAAGCTTTTGCTCGGTATTCTCGGGTTACTCAGGAAGCTTTTGCTCGGGATTCTCGGGTTACTCAGGAAGCTTTTGCTTAGGATTTTCAAGTTGCTCAGGAAGCTTTTGCTCGATATTCTCGGTTTGCTCAGGAAGCTTTTGCTCGATATTCTCGTGTTGCTCAGGAAGCTTTTGCTCGGGATTCTCGGGTTGCTCAGGAAGCTTTTGCTCGGGATTCTCGGGTTGCTCAGGAAGCTTTTGCTTAGGATTTTCGGGTTGCTCAGGAAGCTTTTGCTCGGTATTCTCGGGTTGCTCAGGAAGCTTTTGCTCGGGTTTCTCGGGTTGCTCAGGAAGCTTTTGCTCGATATTCTCGGGTTGCTCAGGAAGCTTTTGCTCGGGATTCTCGGGTTGCTCAGGAAGCTTTTCCTCGGGATTCTCGGGATTCTCGGGTTGCTCAGGAAGCTTTTGCTTAGGATTTTCGGGTTGCTCAGGAAGCTTTTGCTCGGGATCCTCGGGTTGCTCAGGAAGCTTTTGCTTAGGATTTTCGGGTTGCTCAGGAAGCTTTTGCTCGGTATTCTCGGGTTGCTCAGGAAGCTTTTGCTCGGGATTCTCGGGTTGCTCAGGAAGCTTTTGCTTAGGATTTTCGGGTTGCTCAGGAAGCTTTTGCTCGGTATTCTCGGGTTGCTCAGGAAGCTTTTGCTCGGGATTCTCGGGTTGCTCAGGAAGCTTTTGCTTAGGATTTTCGGGTTGCTCAGGAAGCTTTTGCTCGGTATTCTCGGGTTGCTCAGGAAGCTTTTGCTCGGGTTTCTCGGGTTGCTCAGGAAGCTTTTGCTCGGTATTCTCGGGTTGCTCAGGAAGCTTTTGCTCGGGATTCTCGGGTTGCTCAGGAAGCTTTTGCTCGGGATTCTCGGGTTGCTCAGGAAGCTTTTGCTTAGGATTTTCGGGTTGCTCAGGAAGCTTTTGCTCGGTATTCTCGGGTTGCTCAGGAAGCTTTTGCTCGGGATTCTCGGGTTGCTCAGGAAGCTTTTGCTTAGGATTTTCGGGTTGCTCAGGAAGCTTTTGCTCGGGATTCTCGGGTTGCTCAGGAAGCTTTTGCTCGGGATTCTCGGGTTGCTCAGGAAGCTTTTGCTCGGGATTCTCGGGTTGCTCAGGAAGCTTTTGCTTAGGATTTTCGGGTTGCTCAGGAAGCTTTTGCTCGGTATTCTCGGGTTGCTCAGGAAGCTTTTGCTCGGGATTCTCGGGTTGCTCAGGAAGCTTTTGCTTAGGATTTTCGGGTTGCTCAGGAAGCTTTTGCTCGGTATTCTCGGGTTGCTCAGGAAGCTTTTGCTCGGGTTTCTCGGGTTGCTCAGGAAGCTTTTGCTCGGTATTCTCGGGTTGCTCAGGAAGCTTTTGCTCGGGATTCTCGGGTTGCTCAGGAAGCTTTTGCTCGGGATTCTCGGGTTGCTCAGGAAGCTTTTGCTCGGCATTCTCGGGTTGCTTAGGATATTCAAGTTTCTCAGGAAGCTTTTGCTCGATATTCTCACAATACATATTGGACTAAATATTGAACATGAAATAATATGATAACAAAGGATTTATGCTATTTTTGAATATTGAATCTACAAAGTGATTAAAGAATAGGACCCAAGAATGTGTGATCAGGAAGTTATCATTGACTTGACAAGATGTTAATTTTTCTATGAGATTTGTTTCGGCCGCTTCCGTCTTGTATCTTTTTCGAATTAAATTCAAATGTGGCAATAAGTATTTATTGGTATCTGTTTCAAAATTGCATATTTCAATTGGTTCCATAAGTCTAATGTGGATTTTGTGTTGTGAGGTTGGGGATTATACCCGCCTCTAGCTCTAATTACCGTAAATGCATTTTCTAAAGGATCTTGATTAATTTTTGAAGTTGTTTTTAGAGAAATGAGAAAAATTTTCAAAAATCGCCTTCGGTAACGGGCTAGAAAAATAATTTCTGCTACCATTGTAGTCGCGAGCGGTTTTTCAATTCTATCAAAATAAAACTTGTTTGAAATATTGCTCATTTTACAAGTCCAAATCGACTATATATGGCAGCCTTAATAATGATAAGCCAAAATTCCCAGATTTAAGATAAGGCTATTCTATGGCGGCTTATCACAACGTAATTGCAGAATCATCAGAATTCATCTGGTAATGGTTGTCTGGCAAGATCGTAACTGACTTTATATTAATCAATGTTCTTGAACCGTGTGAGCGGTACCCGCTTTTTACTACGTATTTCGTTTTGTGTGTTATTAGTAAACTAAATATATTCTATAAAAATACGTCTAGCTTCTACGTCTAAACGAAATATAAACGTATATTATATTCTCATGAATACGTATATTTTGGGCTATATTATTCCGTATATCGTCGCTGAAATGGCAAAACCACGTAACTTATAAAAGAAGAAGCTTCAAATCAAAGTTAATTTTGGCTACAAACCAAGTTATTACTCATTTTAGTTCTTGTGCTGGGATACAGAGGGCCACTGGTTGCAATTACTACTTTTAGTTCTTGTGCTGCTATACAGAGGGCCAGACTCTCGTAAGGTGAGAGATCTTTCCAATATATAATCAATGCTAAAACCTTTTACCAAAATATGAATGCCCTAAATTGCCTAATAACTGAGATTAAGCTTTATTTTTAACGTGTTTCATGTAAAACCTACGTTCTCTATTTGAAAATGAGATGTCGCTGCCGATCAACTTTTCGTTTTTAAATGAACTGCCGGCAAAATTTATTTCCAAAACTACTTTCTACAACGAATACTACGATTCATCGTAATCTTTGAGGCAAAAAAACTAGGGAAAATGCTAAAATTTTTCCTGCCTGCCGTTGATGGTGAATAATCGATCTTTGCGACATCTAGCGGCCGTGAATCGTAACAAATGAAAAATTTCCCACCTTAACGTTAAGGCGGAAACGTTTTAAAATCAACTAAAACTAAACGTTTCAGATTCAACGTAACGTTTAAAAAACGTTAAATGCATATTGTGTGTTTACTGGGTGGACAGTGAAGCTCTTAAAAGAAGGCACTAAATGTATCTTATGTTTATGTAACTTGTCCGAATCGGTTGTGAACAAAGAAATGTCTCTAGCTCAAGGTCCACTTATTTCTACACACTTACACTCTTACAAATTTCAAAATGCCTCGTTCCTCTTCCATGGCCCACGCAGCTTCGTTTATTTATTTTTATACACAAGTCACGTATGTATACAATTGTGTGGGTTTTTTTAGTCGGTCCTGTTTTAAATTTGTTTTGAAATAAAATAAAATTCGTTGGTTATAAAACTTGGTTTGGACGCCATGCCAAGGTATTTGATTTACTAGGACGCATGTCGCGGCTCGTTTCTATTTTTATCCTCGGTCCGGTTAGTCAGTAATGAATCCGCTTTACGCATTTCCCGACCCGCCGACGATCCTCTCGGATTTGGGGCGCCCCACGCGACGCGGCATCAAAAAGTGCCCAAAATGCGGCGTTTACAACGGCACCCGGGGGACGATCTGCAAGAACAAGCGCTGCGACGCCGTCTTCAAAGCGGACGCGGACAAACGGAAAGTAAGCTTGGACGCCGTGCGTCTCTCAGGAATCGTGCGCCAAGTGTATTCAGTCAGAGTAAGAGATCGGGGTCCGGATCACAGAGGATTTGTGCAATTACCATTGTTGTCGTCGCTCGAACAAGACCACGCGAATGTATTCTCGGAAAATGCGCTATGCTTCGTGGACTCCTGCCAGAGACTCTTCGACGACTCGATTTTGAAGTGCCACGAAGAGGAGACAACTACTACTGATTTGTTGTGCGTCCATATTGACTCGGCCATTAAGAGTAGCAATATGGCAGTACCTGTCGAGTTCAAACGAGAGGTTTTGAGTAAACTTAAAGTGTCCAAGGAGATGAAAGCGAAGCTGTGGCTGTTAGCTACCGAAAAAGAGGGTCCGTTAGTGCAGAGAGTGTCACGGACTGTTATGGCAGTCAAGTGTCAGGTGACTCCCAAACATCCACTAGGATATCTCCACTTTACATTTGGCTGCACGAAAGGACGGGAGATCTACGACAAGTATTACTGCAGCTGCACCGAATTCATGGGTTTGAGCTAATTTGCACCACAGAACACTTAACCAACTCAAGTGTTCTTTGGTTTTATTAGAAATCATGTAAATCTGGTGCTAGTTTCAGGAATGATGAGTAAATCCAGCAGTGTGCGTTTGAAATGCATTCATTATTACGCGTGCATTTGTGCGCTAGCCGGCGACTGTAAATTCTCGGAGGAGTTTCGTCATTTCACCAATTATGAGTTCCCGAAAGAGCGCGACGCGCTATGTCTTAAAAACGACCCTTCCAAAGATGCTGGTGCAAAAACCGTTTCCAAAGCAATGCCCAAAGCAGCAAAACCCAAACCGATCGATCGCCTGTCTCGGATGTGCGGCAGGAAGTATAAAAAACTAGCCCCCAACATATTTCCTATCGAAATAAAGGTGTTGGAAGCGGAACCGAAGAGCAACGACGGAGGAAGCGCATCGTGGAAGTTCCCCGATTGGTTGAGTTACGTAACGGAGTCAATTAATCAAACAATGCGATTCGAAAATTACGGCAACTTGAACACTCTCGTTTTTTGCATCCCGGAGGTAGCGTTCCCGCGTGAAAGTCACGTAATTGATGATTGTTTGTAGCTGTTCTATCGCGAGTTTAAAAAGCGCCTTCCGAATGTGTATACTGAAAGCGAGGTGTTTGCAAATCACTACCGCATCATGAGTATTCTGCATCTGAAAGAGATCTTCGATACGGATCAGGTACGACCGGCTTGAGAGATTTTCACAAGTCTATGGTTTCCATCTGCCGGTTTTAACAAGCACCCATCTCTACTTATAAAAGGGAATGTTTTATGGCACTTTGAGTTTGAAATTTGTAATGTTTACTATTTCTTGGTTTAGGTCTTATTTTAAAAATTATTACTGATAATCCATCGAGTCGTTGAATAACTAATTTTCGACGAATTCAGAGAAAAACCAAATGTCCTGGTCCTGAACCGAAGGGTGTTTTTGCTGCTTTTATTTTAACGTACATATGTGAATAGGATTCAGTTTTAAATGTAAACATGACCGTATCAGAAATCAACGGAGTTGTAGAAATATATTTCGCTAGTATAACGTAAACTGAAAAAAATACATATTTCTGATTGGTAAATGTAACGTAATGGAAAATACTTAATCGGTATTATTTTATTCACATGCAGTGTATTGATCCGTCATTTTATTCAGTTGTTTAACAAAATACCACATCATGTGTAATAATGCTAAATGTTCAGTAAATTAACAAAACGCAGGGTATAATATATGAAATGCTCATCAATAAAATAAAACATTTGGTGGCAAATTTAAACATTCCGCAATAAATAATATATTGTAAAATAAATCCAATTTATAAACTATATTAATTTACTATAATTTGAAGAATATTTAAACATTGAACGAATAAGTGAAGTAAAAAATTAATTTCTTTTGTTAACACATAACATAAAATGTAACAATAAAAAATAAAAAATGGTAAAACATAACTGATATTATAAAATAAAGCAGATAGTTACAAATGAGAATTTTTAAAATAAATGAAAATTTCTTCTCTTTTTAGTTTGACGAACGGATAATCCAACCAAACGGACGTTAACCCTTTGCGGCACGACTTTTTTTAATTTTAGCAAACTTTTATCTTTTCCATGGTTCTTTGGACCTAAATAACGTATAAACCAAATTTTTATAGAAACATTTTATTCGAACAATTATTTATTTAGTGGCTCTTACAGATAACCACTGTGTAACAAAGGCAAAAAAATTAAAAAAAGGTAATACCCCAAGATCCTTAATGATTTAAGCTCATTCTGGAAAAAAATTATTTTGAAAATTTTCATTTGTTTCATTGAGATTTCAAATGAAACCAAAACAAAATCTCACGAAAAGACATGTCCGATATAGAGAAAAAGTGACAACTGATAATTTGTACTTCTTTCGACAATAAATAAGTGGTGATATAATTTTTTATTTTATATTTTTTTTACCTTAGAAACCTTTCGAAAAACTTTTTGCAAAAGAATAAATATCAGAGCAAGTTAAAAATGTACCCGCTAAGACAGGGCGCTCTGTTAAGTATATAACCAACGTGGTTTCAGCTTAAAACCGGTACAACGTTAGATAACATTTTTTTGTATAACCACTTACCCGGAAAGGGTTAAATCAACGAAGTAAATTATAGTAAATATTATACAATGCGTCAATTTTATTTACCTATTGTAATGAAAGAGTTCTTTTTGCGTTTGAATCCCATTTCATTTTCCACAAAATAATTTTTTACGTGCCAAATTAAAAAATAAATAAATTACATACTAAGTAAATACAAGATTTCATCCTGCAAATCCACAAAAAACAGTTAATGTTTTCCACATTTAATACTGAGCATTTAGTATTTTTTTACCGCACAAATTATATAAAATAATGAGCATTTTTAATGTTAAATACCACCGTTTTAAACATACAGATGCGAATCATGTCAATTTCCTATAATCATCTGTATTTGTTTGTGGTATTTAAAATCAAAAATGCTCATTATTTCGTATCATTGTGTTGTATTATAATAAACAGTGTGTTTTTGTAGATTTGCAGGATGAAATATTCTCTTTACTTAGTAATTTATACTCGGTTAATTTTTTAATTTAGCTCGCTAAATATATACAATTTTCAGAAAAAGAAATGCGGCAAAACGGCGTCGAGAACGGTCCTCTATTAAAATAAGTAAATAAAATTGCCCCATTGTATAACATTTACTCTAATTTACTACATAGTTATAGATTTTACCACCCATTTATTGTGATTATCCATCCGCTAAATTAAAATGTTGTTTTACTATTTTTTATTGTTAAATGTTATTTAGAATGTATTTCATATATTATACCCTACGTTTGATAAATCTACTGAGCGATGGGTATTTTTGCTAAACAACTGAATAAAATAACGGATCAATACATTTTGCATGTGAATAAAATAACGAGCGTTTAATTAATTTTGATAAAATATTATAACCCTATTTTGATCAAAAAGTTTGTTTTATTTACTACACATGTTAACTGCATCATAAGAGAACTAGTTAGAACTCTCTTATGAGGGAACTAGTTTGATTATTTCAGAAATTTATTTTCCATTACGTTACAAATAAGTCAAATTTACCAATGAAGAAATACGTATTAAATTTTTCTTTTTACGTTACACTAGCGTAATATAAATATTTCTACTCCGTTAATTTTTGATGTTTATATTTGAAACTGAATGCCATTCACATATGTGTTTTACCACAAAAGCAGCGACTCTACAACGTCTCTCCTCTACACCTTTATGTTCAGGACCAGGACATTTGACGTTTTCTCTTAATTCGTAGCAAATTGGTTTAATCATTCAACGATTCGATGGACATTCCGTAATAATTTAAAAAATAGGACCCAAACCAAGAAATAGTAAATATTATAAATTTCAAACCCAATTTCTACCTGCAGTGCCATTAAACACTTTTGTAGTAGAGATGGGCAGCAGAGAAACTATAGAGAAGCTACTAACTAAATGGCGGTTGTGACGGTTTGAGTTTTAGGTGAAGCTGAAGATTTCGAAGCGATTTGTTTTGGACGAAAGCGGTTACGTCGAGAATCAGGACGACACTACTGCGGGCCAGTCCAGTTTCATTTTCTTTTTGAACGTGGGCCAGTCGACGATTGATGAAAGCGACAACACCAACAACCCCTTCCTCATAGAGTGGACTCCAGACAGCGCCCCCACCACCAGAATCGGACAGTTGAAACTTCACTACAAATACGGGCGCAAGAGTACGACTTAAAACACCAGATTAGATAGATGGTGGGGCATAGCACAGATAGCAGCAAATCGTGACGCTCCAGTTGCAGAACAATGTTTGAACTTGAACCTTACAATTTTCGGTTGGACGAAACCACCCGAAAATACTGCGAAGAAATCCTCAATGAAACCGAAGAAAGTCGCAACGGCGCCCTGAAAAGCCTCCGAACGTGGATTTCGGAAAACCCTCACCTGCACATCAAATCCGACACCGATTCTCTCATCCCGTTTCTTCGAGGCTGTAAGTTCGACCTCAATCGCACCAAAGCGAAGCTGTACGATTATTACACCCTGCGTCGCGACGCCCCTGAGTGGTATTCTGCACGCAACCCCAACCTTCCCCAAATCCAAGAACTGGTGAAGTTGGGCGTGTTCGTACCGCTCAGGAAGAAACACGACAATCAGCTGGTGGTGATAATCAGAACGGCAGCGCACGATCCCAAAGTCCACGACCAAGATGACGTGTTCAAGGCGGGGAATATGATTTTGGACGTGGCCACGCGCGACGACGAAGAGGCGCAGATTTATGGAATCACTGCCGTTTTTGATATGCAAGGAACGACGATGGCGCATGGCATGAAACTGACACCGAGCATGATAAAGAAAGCGGTGAGGTCGTGGCAGAACTATCACTGCAGGCCAAAGAAGCTGGAGTTTATCAATGCGCCGACTTATATCAACGTGGTTTTGAGCGTCTTCAAAGGGTTTATGAGCGAGAAACTGAAAGGAAGAGTTAGGGTGCATTATGGAGGTGTCAAGGATTTGCACACAATTGTTCCTAAAGAGATTTTGCCCAAAGAGTACGGAGGAGAAGACGAGACGTTAGAGGATGTTATCAAATATTGGCAAGGCAAGCTGTTGGCAGCTGAAGAGTGGTTTGCAGAGGACGAACAATACAAAGCCGAATAGTTATGAACATTGTAAAATAATCTGTAACATTAATTTTTTTTATAAGTTTATTTCAATTAAATATTGCAAGTTTATTCATGTTATGCTGAATTTTTTTTTCTTGAATTTTCTTCGGACGAAATGGATTTTTTCTGAAGTAAATTTGTGGTTTGTGGGCCGAAGACAAAAATGGGACAAGAACAGAAGAATGCACTCAAGTTGCAGTTTGACTTTTACTAGAGGTACAGTCGAAGCACTTTAAAGGCCTGGGTTTTGTGTTCAATTTCTATACATAACAATTTTAAATTAATCCAATTAGTGATCATCCTACCCACTTGATCCCAATTAGTTGGCCCAAATTTATTGCCGATAATTTGATCAATATCCAGCAATTATTTGTATGAAGGCCACATTTGAATACATGAGAAACTAAGTCGTTAAAAACAAAAAAGCTAATAGTACAGGACAAGCAAAAAACGTTTGCACTTACAAATATTGTACTTGTAATTGTAAATTTAATTTTAAAGGATTTATTGTTGTGACTGTAAATGTTATTAGTGCACACACTTTTATCTATGCATATTATTTTTGATTAGATAAAATAATAAAAAAAAAATGAATATACCTAGATCTGATTCTTTATTCAACAAAAATAAAAAAATTACGACAAACACAGAAGTTTTATTTGCTGGAAGATTATGCACCCTTATCCTTCTGTACCACTGTCAGTGCATCTTTTCTGTTATTTTCTTCCAAAGAGGCATAAAATCCATGGAGGTATATAATCCATAGCTCCCTTAGGTTTTGGAGTTTCTTTGCACTCAAATGAAGTTTTTCATTGTAGAGTTGGACTGCCTTCCATTCATTATTTAACGTACGTACATTTGCCAATGTCTTTCAGGGCAAAGATATTTTGGTCCTAAAGCATTAACCCTTCTAAGCAACCAACTCCGCAGCAATTTATACCAAGATGATGAATGTCTCATGAAAAGGTATAACTACATAAAAACACCGGTCCTTTTGGGGAATTAAAGGTGCCTTATTAACATGTTATTATCCCCAGAAAAGAAATTATGCCATCATGATATTTATATTAAAAATATAAGAGTGGTGCGGCAATTTTTGTCGGTAAAACTAGGATTTCGGATCTACCTATTTTTCACTTTCATACGTTTATTCGGTCCATATCAGCCGAAAATCAACAAAAAGTCATTTTTCATAAAACTAGTTTTTACTGACTTCCGGTAAACGCAATTGTTGTTGTGAAACTATCAATATTTTGTAACCTGCTTTAAAAATAAGGGAGCTGCCTTGGTCATGGAATAACATTAATATTATAAAGAGTTTAGCAAAAAATGAGTGGAAGAAATTTATTCATTAATTCGGACACAATACATAGCGTCTTCTTCAACAAATTTCACCTCCAGCTGCCATTTGTGCAAAGTTTTAAATGGATGCTCTTATCAATAAATGTCACGAGTTGACAATTTCAAAAATCGACATTGTAAAAAATAAAATAAAAGCTAGATTACAGTAGATGAAGGAAACTGTTTAAAATTAGGTTTTTTTAATTTAAGAAGTTCATTGATTTTTTGTTATTATTAATTTTTAATTACCATTTTATGGTATAATTCATTTTTTGTAAAATTTAAAAAATCGCCAAATGCGAAATTCTTGTTCACATATAACATATTTGGGGACACGTGGAATGTATGGTTTACAGAAAAACATTGTAAATAATTTCCAATATTTTATAATAAATATTAAATTAACAAATTAAAAGTACTTTAAAAAATAATCAGTTATAATAACGTACGAGTACTTACATAATTGCAACTTCTTACAAAAACATTCATAATACAATAACAATACAAACTGCACTAAAAATAAATTGTACATATTATAGAAACTGCATGATCACGTTACATTGTATTTAAAAAAATGTAGGTTTTCAAACTTATCAAATTTTATTTTAAATAAACTCTAAATAAGCTGTATTGCGGTTAATAAATTGTGTGCAGGTATTTCTTCTGTTTCAACGTTTAACTGCACTAAAAATAAATTGTACATGTTATAGAAACTGTATGATCATGTTCCATTGTATTTTAAAAAAATTTAGGTTTTCAAACTTATCAAATTTTATTTTTTAATAAACTCTAAATAAGCTGTATTGCGGTTAATAAATTTTGTGCAGGTATTTCTTCTGTTTAAACTTTTAACTGCACTAAAAATAAATTATACATGTTATAGAAACTGCATGATCATGTAACATTGTATTTTAAAAAATTGTAGGTTTTCAAATTTATCAAATTTTATTTTTAATAAACCCTAAATAAGCTGTATTGCGGTTAATAAATATTGTGCAGATAATTATTTGTTTTAGGTGCCAGTACTGTATTTGTATATTTATATATAAACTAGCTGAATGTACTTGGCGTTGGCCGAGTTTGAAAAACATATAAACGCATCTGAGGATGAAAGTAAAAATACTATCGCTATTAAAAAATAGGGGTTGGTGGTAGAAGGGTGAAAATTCAGGGTTATATGTATTGTTTAATGCCACATCACAAAATAAAAATACCGAATATAAATAGAAAATTTCACAAAAATCGGTCAAGCCGTTTCGGAGGAGTATGGCAACTAACTTATGACACGGAAATTTTATACATATACATATTAGATATGTTGGTCTAACTTACATACATAAATGCGTAAAAAAACTAGTTTTACAAACTCAAATTCCTTCATACGTTTTGCATGAAGGAAAATGAACATGATCTTTGACTTTTTTTATCTGTTCCTCGCTGATATTTTGTTATTTATCCTAATTGCCCTCGTTTTTCGTCCCAATTGAAATTCCAGAATTTTTCATGAATGTTTCTTAAAACTAGGTACTAATGTGGCTTGTAGTGAGGATTCCAGAAATTATTCATTAGAGCAAAAATGTTTTGCAGAACTAAGCGATTCTTTACTGAGCAGAAAAAGAAAATTAAAGAAAACTCTGAAGTAAGTAAAAATAATTACAATGTGCTTTATAATTTGAAGCATTGCGTCACACAAGGTCTTCAGTTTGTTAATTTCATTAAAAAATAGTTGACAAATTTCATTTTTTCATTGGGAATTATTAAATATACACAATAATAATGCTCTTGTTGTGCGTCTTTTTGCAGTACTTGTGATACAAGTAATAAATAGTGGACAGTTTTAATTTTATGCCTTATTTACCATGAAAGTGTACTTACCGCGTGACGTCATGCGCGGAATCGAACGAAATTGATGCAAAAACATGAAGTTTGCGCAAGCCAATCGTGCACAAGTCAGTTTGCGCAAATTGCAAGCAGTTTTAGCGCAAACTGACAATTTTGCTCAAGAAAATGCAACACACTCAGAGGGTGTGAATGAGACTTGTAAATAAATAAAGGCAAATATGTGTATTTCTTTATTATCACTAATCAAACATACATCACAATACCATATATTTAACAATATAAAATTAACATTGAGCACTTCATATTAAACTCTACTACAATGTCTCTAGAATGCTTAAAAAATACCGAAAACGCAACCGTCCGTTTCTCGTTAAGTATTAAAGCCATGAGCTGTGATTATAATTTAGTGGTTTTTACACAAAGACATTTATAAAAGTATAGAAAACCTAATCTAACGCACAACGTTATGTTAACATCAAGGCAAGTTACATAAATAATAATAAAAAATGACTATAACCACGTTTCTTAAATTTCGTTGCTGCTAGATGGTCTTTGTACAGTTCGCCGAGCACGGAAACCAACGGCGTCGAACACATTTTTACCCTCTTTTAAATTTAAGTACTAGAAGACTTATCGTTAGAAAAGCGGCAATCCAGAGGACCGTCGCAAGGAAACCGTAGTAGACCGCCGGTTCTGCGATCGACCAGCCTCTGGTCAGCATCGCCCTGAGCGAAGTGGTGGCCAAAGTGAGCGGAAGGAAAGTCGAGAGATACCTCAGCACCGTCGGCATGCCTTCAATGGGCCAGATCACTCCGCTCAGAAGCAGCGTGGGATAGAAACTACCAAGAGCCAGTTGGATTGCGTTCCTCTCCAGCTCGCAAATCGCGGAAATCACGAAGCCGAAGCACATGCCGCAGAGACCTTGCAGGATGGTCAATACTATAACCCAGCCGATATCGCCCTTGCACTGCACCCCAAACACCAGAATCATGAAGATGAGGACCAGAGCGGTTTGCCCACACATCACCACGAACTGAGTCACCACGTGGCTGAAGAGAATCTCGCCGGGAGTGACTCCCGCCACCCACGAGCGGTCCAACAACCCCTCCATGCGCTCGATGATCAGGGCCGAAGAAGTCAAAGCCACGGCCAGGAAAAACACGATTCTGGAAGAGACCACTTAGTTTGAGCCCACCACGCGCTTAACACACTCACGTTAGGATGACTCCCGGAGCCACGAAATCCGTAAAAGACGGCTTGTTGGTTCCATAGATCGGTTTCTTGAACGAAATCGGAATTTCGGCCAAGTCGGGGTTTTGGTCGCACGCTCCCAGCAGGTCCTTTGCGAAGTCTTGGTAAGACAACTGCAAGTCCCGCTGCAATATTATTCCAATTTGCTGATCTGCAAACACGGTTTTAATGGGCAAAAGTCGGTGGTGGGTGATTGGGTCTTACTGGACATGTCGAGCCAGACGCGCACTTCACTCTGATCTAACGTCTCCGAGTCCGCTTCCTTCCCCAAGGCCATTCTTGCAACCAAAGCGTCTGTGAAGTTCTCGGTGAAGTAGAGGGCCCCCCACGCGTGTCCACTCCGAACCGCCTGTTTGGCGTCGTCTTCAGAGGCGTAGTACTCTTTAACTATCGTCGTGTTCTTCAGGTTGTGCAAATATCGACAACTCAGGTTGGTGAAGGAACAGGTGTGGTCGAAGGAGCAGTCCTGGTACGTCAAGTTCGTATAGTTCCTTTCGTGGTTGACGATGGCCAGTTTCAATCCAGAGGGGTCGCGTCCTATCGCCAGACAAAACAGTATGACTTGCATCACGGGCAAGGCGAAGATGAAAAGCATGACTCCGACGTTGCGCCACATGCGCAAGAAGTTCTTCTGAAGCAAGGCCTTGATCTTGCCCCAAGAAGTCCAGTCCGAGCAGTTTGTGCAATCGTCGCAAGCTTCCGAAATTCCGGCTTTGGAGGACGACGCTTTACCCATCTGAAAACAGTACTGGAATTGGGTTTTCCACTAATTGGACTTACTTCAATGTGGCCGTTGGTGCCGTCCGCTATCAGCACCTCTTTGCTTTGGTGGAAGTTGAGACCGACGACGCCGCTTTCTTCAGTTACAGAAATCGAATCCTTTTTGTTCCAGTTGAGGGTTGCCAGGCTGATGTTGTTGCTGATGTTCATGTTGGTGGGGTTGGGGGCCTTTCCGTCCGACCTGGACAACTTGAGGAACACTTCTTCGAGCGACTGGCAGCCGTACATCGACAACAAGGCGTGGGGCGATTCTTCGGCTAACAACTTCCCGCTTCGCATCAAACCGATCTGAAACAACCCATGAAGCTTGTTGGGGCAATAAACCGGTTGGTAGTTACAGTGTGCGCTTGTCGTGCTTCTTCAATGTAATGCGTGGTGATGATGACCGTTTTGTTGCCGTCTTTAGTGATCTGCACCAGGTGGTTCCAGATGCTTTGACGCAGCAAGGGATCGACTCCGACTGTGGGTTCGTCAAGAATCAGCAGCTCGGGATCGTGCATTAGGGCGACAGCGAAAGACACTCGTCGCTGTTGTCCCCCGCTGAGATTCTTCACCAAGCGATTCTGGCTGGGGAGGTCCAGAAAGTTGAGCAGGAACTGCAACCTCTCGTTGATTTCCGACGAATGCATCCCGAAGATCCAGCCGAAGTACATCATCGTCTCCTTGATTGAGAATTCGGCGTACAGTGCGATTTCCTGAGGCATGTATCCCACTCGCTTCCCTGGCACTCCCGAACCTTTGGTTCCGGGTTTTCCTCCCAGCACCCAAATCTCACCGGTGTTGAGTCTTCGTCGACCCACGATGCACGACAGCAAAGTGGTTTTGCCACAACCAGAAGCCCCCAGAAGACCGTATCTGTGGAAGACGACATAGGAACGAAGAGCGAAGTGTTTGGACTTACATGGTCCCTTTGGCGACGGTCATGTTGAGGTTGCTCAAGACATGGTTGGGGTTCTTCTTGGATCCGTACTGCTTGAAGGCGTGCCGCACGCATACCGCTTGTTGTCGCTTATTCCAAAGAGTGGATTGTTGATGCACTAAAGGTGGTCGCTCCACATTCACCCCCACAAGATCCGGGCCTGGGACCACAGGCTCCACTCGCTCGCCCATCGCTGACCCTTCGCTGAAAACACGCGCCAATAATTGCCATGGATTGGTATTCAAAGCCGCGTGCACCAAGTGCCACTTTACGCGTTTTATTCTTAAAGCATACGGAATTTAACCTTGAATGTCGTCTCTATTTAGCAACATAACGTTAGAAAGTGTAGATTGCGGTGATTCAGCTGGGGCAAGAATTGTTTGCGCGGAATTAGAGTCCGGAGACAATTTGGTTGCGTAATTGTGCATCGCCTGTCCGGAGACGATTTTCGAGTTATGTAAGCGACCCCCGCCGACATTGTACTTCACTCCACTTCCTTGACATGTTTTCCCAGACAAGGCGGTGGTTGCGCAAGAACTAGTTGACCAAGTGGAGGACGTCCAAAATTCGGATCGGCGATGGTGGCGCAAAGTCCAGCGGGAGCCGCGCTCGCTTGAATATTAATGAAGCCGTTTCGAAGACTCGTCTAATTAGTGGCCGACCTTTTGCGACTTTATTATGGACGCGATTAATATTCAACGAGTGCAAAGTCGCCTCATCTCGTTTTTTATGGACTTGGGTCGTACCTACAGCGTGCCACAAAATGATTCTCATGGAAGCGCATGTTAATTTTCCTGCGCCGCTCTACTGTTTTTAAAGTTCGTAGTTCTGTCAATAAATGACATCAATCAAATTGACAGTCATTGCAATTTATTGAAGTGAATTGAATTAACAAAAACTAAAAATGTATACCGTGCGAGAAAACACTTTCATAATTGAAATGGTTTGAAATTTTAATGTGTATTTTGAGTTTAGTATACCGACCTCCCTTTTTTGTAGAGCGGCAATGTAATGCAAAGGTAACTAGATAAAAATCATTTATTTTGTTCCACCCTGTATAATGTTCAATGTCCTGCGCCGCTCTACTGTTTTTAAAGTTCGTAGTTCTGTCAATAAATGACATCAATCAAATTGACAGTCATTGCAATTTATTGAAGTGAATTGAATTAACAAAAACTAAAAATGTATACCGTGCAAGAAAACACTTTCATAATTGAAATGGTTTGAATTTTTAATGTGTATTTTGAGTTTAGGATACCGCCCTCCCTTTTTTGTAGAGCGGCAATGTAATGCAAAGGTAACTAGATAAAAATCATTTATTTTGTTCCACACTGTATAATGTTCAATGTGCGTTTTTACGTAAGATTCCGACTAATCGCGTGTTATTTCAGCGAACGACGGCGGAGTGATTCCCCGGAAAAGATCGATTCAGAAAGCGTACGCTTGCAATTGGTTTTTTAAGCGAGGTCGTGGAGTTGCAACTGCAGCGATAGGAAAATAGAGACCTTGCGACGAAAGATCGCCTCGACTTTGCGTAATTGTTATTGTTGTATGATTCATGGAGCGTAAGGAGATCGGGGGTAACTTACGTTATCAGCATTTTAGTCGGTTTATGTAAAATCGGTTACACAACAACTTTCACTAGGCGCACATTCTGGAGGTTGTGAAAATGTAATTTTTCCAACAAATCCGCACTGTACGATCGGGCACTAGTCGTTACGTAATGAAGCAACGAAGAGTTTACGTTACACACACACAGCAGTTTCTTCACCGCGTTTCGACATTCGCATTATAAACAAGGCCCGGAAAAATCCGGTCGAGCGTCGGTTGAGCGAGGAGTTCGTCGCCGGACTGACCATTGAAGTCTTGCCGATAAACAACGCTCCTCGACCCCCCTTCTTTTTCAGCGCTAATCATAAATAATCGACGAAGAATGAACCACTTCGGGGGGATAAATTCAGTTTCGGGGGCCCCGCTTTTTGCCAGCATTGACGTCAGCCGAAGGATCGCCAATTTCGCATTACGTAAACCGCCGCATCTTTCGATCCGCAAAAAGCGAGGTAAGCGGACCCGCGTTTGCCCGATCTGGCACCGCTTGAGCGCGCGACGCACTTGCGAAACGCAATCCGCAACGGAACCTCACAAAAAATCGCTTTCACGAGTGCGATATTAAAGTGAAAATGTTATTAGCGGCGGCCGAAAAAAATGAGAATGAGGCTCGCTGGATTTTTCCACGCTCGCCTTACTCATATTAAAATGCCTTAACCTCTGGACCAGACCTGTGGTTCACCTTGGAATTGGGTCCCCACACACACGTCGTTGTTTTACCTGTAACTGTACTCTGGGGGTTTGTCTTCGGCTTGAGGTGGTGGACGTTTCCATGAATTAGTTTTTCAGTTCGGCCTTGATTCGATCAAAGCGGGGCTCAATTATGCTTTATTAAGTCGATTTCATGCTATTCTAATTGCGCAAACTTAGAAAAATAAGGCTCGAGAGGTTCGTCGTTGCGTTAGATATTGTTAAGTCGAGCAAAGGTTAATTAAAAAATCTTGTCGTTCGCCGGCGATTGGCGATAATTGTCTCCGGTAAGTACATTATTATGTAAAATGACAAAACGCACAATAAATTGCAGTCGTACAAACCACGCGCCTTACAAACTATTTTCCTTCGTTTTTTCATTCAAAGACCGGGTTTAGGTGAAGGCCGCTTCCACTCGTCGAAATCGCCGCGGCTCGTTCGAGGGAGAATATTCCCTCGTGCATTCCACGTCTGGGAAATCCCGGAGGTCATCAAACCCAAAGTGACCGGCGACTTGCGCCACTTATTCTGTAAATTCTGGAAAAACCTTCACTTTCCATAATAGTATTCAACTTTGCAAACTACTACGATTCCGTTCTGTTGGACAAACTTTAAACTGTTGACGGGCGAGAAGGTAAGCCAGTTTCTGGCCGTATCTTTGCGGCCTCAGTCCGGCGAAAAATTCCTAATTTACGACTGCTGAGACCTAAATTATACGCAGCTTGGACACGAACCACGCCCCAAAAACAACCCAACCCCAAATCCACCTAAATCGAAGCGAAAACGCAAACAAATTGAGGCGCAATAATGCTAACTCAAATAATTAAAATTTATTCGTTTCCTATGTGCGTTAAATTTTTTTCTCAAACAATTTGGTGGGAAATGCTGAATTCGTTAGTGAAGTGCGTCACTGCCTGACTTTTTATGAAAATACATAAATTACGGCTGATGACACCGGGTTGTAATTACACTTTTTAGAATTGCAATTGACGACTTACACACGCTAATTTGTATAATTTTATAGGAATTCTTTGACGCTTCATTGGTTCCACTTCTTCACAGTTTGTGGCTTGCGTATGTGGAACAATTTTCACTCACCCCATTGTATTCGTCGTTAGTTCCCCACACACTGACACTAACTACGATCTCTTCTTATTGTAATCATTTATAGTTCCAGTTTGTGATTCTAATAATAATTCCTTTCAGGACCCATTCTTAAAACTTAATTGGCATAAAGACATAATTATCTTAATACATATAAATTCGGTCGTAAAAGTGTAAGGTGGGTGCGCCAGCTAATTAACCCGAGACGCACACCCGACCCTGCGTAGCGCCACCTGTACGCGAACGCCTCAAATTGTATTAGTGTATTTGCGAAAAAGTGTAATGAGTCCACCACTGGTGTTTACTTTTACTGCAGCACTTTAAATTAAGTAAATAGTTTCATATGAAAAACGTTCGGAACCGGCTTGTTGCGCAAAAAACAATCGGTTATGCAGGATCGCTTAAAGTGGGTTACATTACGTAAGTCCGAGATCAGGAAACGTACTTTCTCTCGCCTCGAGCACATCCTCGCCGTGCTCGAAAAGGCACCCCTAGCATCCCCATGCGGTTTACGTAACGTAATAAGTGGAACGCTCATGTTGTGATAGTTTTGCAACGTCGTCAAGGTCGTTGTGCAACGACCGACGGCCGATTTGAATCCCTAATGTCAGAAATTCGTCAATTGCACATTGGCAGAGCGAAAAATTGTTTGTCGTGCGACGGGCGAGAGCCTTGAGCCGAAGAATTCAACAAATTCGACGCCGGGAGCTCTATGTAAAATTGTATGTGCGCCGCTGACTTGCGTCACGTTAGGGTTTATGTAAAGCGTTTTCCGCGTAAAAGTGGTTCTAGATATTACGCTTTTATGGGCTTGAGATGTCTGCACGTGTTACAAAATACACATGTCACTTCCTGTCTGATTCAACAAATGTCAGATGCGATTTTCGCTGCTTTCCCCGTTTCTGACGGAGATGGAAATTTGCATAGCCTCGCGGGAAAAACGCGAAACATTGAACTTTAGCTAGCGTGCAAATAATAGCGAATTGGACGCGTCAGGACAAAACATTAAGCGTTATTTAATTATGTATTAAGTATTTATGAGTAGTGTCGAGCGAACACAACAGAAATATCATTGTAAAAATAGCAACGAGGAAATTGAAGCATTTAGTCACCGGATTATTTGACTACTTCAGTGGCGAGAGACAAAAATTAAAAAAAATTGTGTATTTTAATTTTTAATTTGTTTTGGATTACAAATTATTTGAAAACCAAAACAAATTAAAAATTCAAATCTGTAAATAAGATTATTTATTTCCCTGTGCCCCTTAGCAGCAGCCGCCACTGACTTCAATCAACCGAATCGGTATAAACCCGAAACATTGATTATTTGATTACATTTGATTAATTAGGATAAACCACCTCGAGAATTTCTTCATTCTTGTTACAGGAGATGTAAATGGTTAACGGGTAGTTTAATTTAAAACAATTGGTTTGTGGACCATATGTTTTATTTTTATTTAAATAGTGCTGAAGATATTTTTTCAAAAACGAAAATTTAAGCGTCATACAAAGTCAGGATCATATTAGGTACCAAGTAAAGTATATGTTTAAACAAACAAAATATAATACATTTAATTGATTGAACACGTGAACTGTACATTTAACATAATTTAAGATATTGTAACTCGGTCACAAAAAATAATAAATATATAAAATGGTTTATTTTTATTTATTTTTCTGCAGTAGTATAAAATTAAGAGAAATGTTTAGCCGATACCATGGGAGTAGAGAATCGTTCAACAGAGGAAACTTTAAAAAATTAATGTTATTTATCATTACAAAAAGTGATACCTTTTCGGGAACTTCCATAACAATTCAAAATGAACTACTAGGTCCTATAGCTCACGTTGTAATTAAAAACATAAATTTGTAAAATAAAAAATGCAATATTTTACATAACCCGAAACAACCCGAGTTGGCTGAATCGGTCTTAACCCGAGTTGACAGAATCGGTCTAAACCCGAGTTGACTGAATCGGTCTAGACCCGAGAGAACCTGTCTTGACTAAATCGGTCTAAACCCGAAACAGCCCGAGAGCTAAGGGGCACTAGAAAAAAAAATTAAAAAAAAGTATATTAACCGAATCGGTCTAAACCCGAAACAACCCGAGTTGGCTGAATCGGTTTTAACCCGAGTTGACAGAATCGGTCTAAACCCGAGTTGACTGAATCGGTCTAGACCCGAGAGAACCTGTCGTGACTAAATCGGTCTAAACCCGAAACAGCCCGAGAGCTAAGAAGCACTAGAAAAAAAAATAAAAAAAATGTATATCAACAGAATCGGTCTAAACCCGAAACAACCCGAGTTGGCTGAATCGGTCTTAACCCGAGTTGACAGAATCGGTCTAAACCCGAGTTGACTGAATCGGTCTAGACCCGAGAGAACCTGTCTTGACTGAATCGGTCTAAACCCGAAACAGCTCGAAAGCTAAGAGGCACGAGAGAAAAATATTTAAAAAAATATATTTTAATTTTTAATTTGTTTTTTATTACAAATTATTTGAAAACCAAAACAAATTAAAAATTAAAATCTATAAATAAGATAATTTATTTCGCCGTGCCCCTTAGCACCAGCCGCTACTGATTTCAATAATAATAATAATAATAATATAAAAACTGATGATATGTGCTCTACGAAGCTTACAAATTGAACATAAACATTTTTATGAAAACAAGTCGCCCGAATTGACTCGTGAGAAAATCGATTTTCTTGAATTGGAATTTCGTGGCGGAGGAAAATTTGTGCCAAGATTGTGGAAACACTCGTGGGAGCTTTCTAAAAGTGAGTTGTTTTTGTACGATAATGCAACCTGTCACAAGTCACTTGCTTCCCAACAAAGAACGCGCGAAACGAGGTCTTTGTCACACAAATCGAAGAATTTTCTAAAAATTGATGACGCAAATGATGATTAATATGAGTTGTTTTAAAAACCCGCAATTATCATAAGTGTGTCGAATGTACAATAGGTCATAAATAATCATTTACGTTTAGAAATTTGTTCAAAATATGGAGAATCGCAATACGACGTGGTTGCAAAACGAGGATTTAAATGGAAATTATGAAATACCAGAAAATGAAAGAAGGAAAGTTAAATGAAATTGACAAAATTATGTCATGGTTATTGCTACGACCGGAATAAATTATGTGATGAGTTTTAAAATAAATTGCTGAGGACAAGTCGGACCCATTTGAAGAAACCGTCGATCGGACGAGCGTCGATTAAAAATACTACAAGTGTATATTTAGAAAAAAAACTTCAAAGTGTACGCCATGAATAATGAATATTGAATAATGAAAGACATATCGATCGACTGATGGGCAAAAGTAGGTGACTAAACTAGAATAGAAGTATTGAAGTGAATAGTTTCATAACGAATGCTGCAAGATTAAGACGCGTGCTGCTATTTCATCAACGAGGGACATCATTAATTGTTAGTGGTATCGTTTTTGTGTAAAAGCGACCTTGAGGACGTAACACCGAAATAGAAATGGAAGCGTTTCGCCACGGCTCGCAAGAAAAATGCTCTTCGAGAAGGTTGCGGTTTGTTCTCCACTCAGTCGTTTTGCATAAAAATGACAAAAGCGAATGTTGCATGTCATAATTGGCATGACGTTATGCACGCCGTGAAAGTGAACCAATTAACTACGTCTTGGACTTTGTACCACCATCCGCCCTGTACCGGCGCTCACGTGTCCGGAGCATTCCGGTAATTTCGATTTCTCGGACAAAGTTCGGCGCGATTTATCCCAAAACGCTTTCTCATCTGACGCAATAACAGCAGCAGCACTAACCTCAAGGCGTTGCTGCTCCAGCTGAACATCCTCCGCCTCTTGCCACCATCGGCGATGATCTCTTCGCTTTTTGCAGACATTCCACCGTTCACCACATAACTGCAAGGGACGGGACGACGCCGTCGTCTGTCGATTCCTTTTACTTATTCAAGAGGGTGTACGAACCCCGTCGTCGATACCGATTTTAGCGATTCTTCCGCTGGACTGTTGTTCAGCTCGCTTTCGTTGCCGTAGAAAGTGAAACGAGATGCCTTTCTATCGTCGTATTGGCCACTTGCTAAGACGACGTCGCGTGCAACGAACTGCAACAAGTCTTCGGCTTCGGCAAATGAAAGTTGCCTCTTAGAGAGGGAATCACTTTTGGTTTCGATCGAAGGAATGTCGCCGGAGCCGAGGAAGTCCGCACGCACTTTTGCTTATCTCTGCCACCACAATACGTGCCTTTGAATCCCGCTTAAATTATTTAAACAACCATTGTGTCGTGGATAGCTCCTGTTATTTTCCGACCTACTAACTCCCTGCGAATTATTCCATATTTTCTCCTACTGACGTACACATTTCAACAAATTTCTTCTTCAAACAACTCAAGTCATTGTACGAATTTCAAGACAAAAGCAGCAACACGCGGACTGTAATAATAGGTAACATCTGCAGGAAGAACCACAAATCACTTCACAACAATTCATAAAGTGTCCAAAAAACGATTGTCCAAGTTGTTTAATGACCACAAACTGGTTCCATTACACATAAGTTTGTTATCTTGAGTTTATATTTTTTGCAACGTTTTCCTTCTTCCCTTGTGCTCGATTTTCATTACTTCCTCAGCGAGCGTCCATGCTTTATTACATTACATTAAATACATAACACCAGTACAATTATTAACAAGTTTTGGCCTTTGTTCTGTTGTTACTTCCGTATGTATGCATGAATTTCATTTATGATTAAATATAACAAAGCACTCAAATTTAGGGACATGATAATCGCATTGACGTTATCTAAAAAATTCAGACGAATTTCGGATTATAACTTGCGTACAAATCGCGCACATAACTCAAAAACAAGTATATTTGATTTATATTTAAAAGTAGAATGTATGTACATTAAATATAACAGCGTCGTAATACAAAAACAAGCATAATTGAGTCATTTTTTAAATTAGGATGTTCCTTGTATTATTTTTCAACTGCTAAACGGTGATTTCTGTAGTTTAAAAAATCGTCACCAAATTGCACTATTACAATTAGTAACATACTGGCATAAATAATCTAAGAATAAGAAAATTATTTCTATCCGAGTTTATAACAAAGCTGTTAAAGCACTCAATTGAGTTTCATAATAGAACTAGTGTAATTGTGCTTTTCTAGGGTGGTATGTTATGATCAGAAATGTCATGTTAAACACCAACACAAAACGTTACAGTATTGTTAATTTAAATTAGCTTTTCCTTGAAAAGTACAATTATTATAAACATTAATCGTCACGTTGGATATGAGCACTTAAATTAATCCCAGGTAGGTTGCTTGCCACAATATTTTGCTGAAAATTATTATTATAGATCGCCGACTGGTTGTGCCGTCTATGTGGCATTTGAAAATCGAAATTTCAATTTTGACAATGGTCGTATTTACCTACTATTTACCAACCCATGTAAAATTTCCCAAATTTAAAAATCGCAAATTTTGTATTAAAAAGATGCGAAGTAGAAAAAAATGTATAAAAAATTCGGTCACAAGGCTATTATGGCACTCGTCCTTTATAAAACTTGAAGTCGTGCAATAAAATGTGTCAAAATTTCCAAAATTATAAAATCGCAATATTTTTATTAAAAAGATACGAAGTAAAAAAAGTAGTATAAAAAATTCGGTCATAAGACTATTATGCCACTCGTTCTTTATAAAAATTAAACTCGTGGTATAAAATGTGCCTTAATGAACCCGTTCCTTAATTTATTATGTATTTTTTAATATTTTGTTTATATATTAGTTAAACAGCTAATAGTATAAATAAGTGCAATTTATGGAGAATTGTTTTAAAATTACTCAATTAAATTATCTAATTCAATTTATGTTTAGTGTTAATATGTTTGAATTAAGAACCCTCCCGAGCACGTGGTTTTATTATTATACCGGGTGACTATAAATGATTGACATTTTTTGTGTTGGGTTGGCAATCTTTTTTAACTCTTCTATTGGGTATACTGATTTTCAAATTTGAAATTGTCATATAAACGTCAAATTTAAAAATTGCCCATATCGGAATTATTTTCAAAATGGTTTTTACAACTGGAAGATCTTTCCGATCACTCGCTGTAACTATTTCCTCCGTTATTTGTCACTTTTCGTTCGCCATTATTTTGTAAGTTACACTTTTTGACAAAAATATTCTAACCTAAAAAGATAGTTGACATAAATCACGACGACAGTTTATCTGGTACCAATTCCTCACTGTTGCCAATCACCTAAATTAAAGTCAATCATTTACAGTCACCCGGTAGTATTGTACATATTTCTACGAATATACGAAGATTCATGTTACATAATTAATTACTAAATATTGTACTTTCGATTCACAAAAACAGCACTCAATGCATTTTAAGCCAATTATGGAAATTCCTTCTATTTCCAAACTTATTTATTTAAAATTAACAAAACTTCTGTAATTCCATCTAAAATTTTCCTGTGAATCACGCTTGCTCAAATTATTGCGCCTAATTATTTTTAGCAAAAAATAATAATTTTAATTTTTTTATTTATACTCAGTCAGGTAATTTTTGCCCTGTAATTAGTTCTTGCAGTATTATTAGATGAATTAATAATTAATTACGAGTATTACTAGTAAGTATAGTTGGTATTTGAATGTAAGTAATTCTTAACATTAAATTGCGTTTGTTTAAAAATAATCGAGTTATGACGCTCTTGTATTCAATGAGCGTAAAAAATACGGAGGTTCAGGAGGCCATGGTAACTAGTTTTTGTTATATTTTTTACAGTGTGGACCTTTCGCATTGCCAAATCATGATATTTGACTCAAAAATTACTTCAAAAGCTACGTCTTAACCGAGAACTCGATATATATTACGCATCGTGTCCGAAACGGTTGTCAACTTCTAATCAAGGTCTGAATTTAGCTACACTCTTTTGAACGTTAAAGTTATTCTATAGCCTACCCAGAATCGTTTATACGGACGTAAGTTGTTTCAAACGTTGAAGTGAAGAAGCAATTTGAATGCTTTGAAAATTATTTATTTATATTTCGCTACTGTTATTGTTAAGTAATACATATTTGTTTATTGCTCTTTTTTTCTTCTATTGTATAGAACGTATTTTCCTACACGCTTAACATTTTAAGTAAATTAATCAAATTTCAGAAAAACGTGTTACCTATTGTTGAATGGTCGTTCTGAATACATCTTCAACCGACATTCTCAGTGGATATTGTGAACAATGGACATTTTTTGTTTCCGAACACAAATTTTGTAAATAACGTCGCGGGTAACTGGCTGTGATCCCATTGTTATAAATCATAAGAAATTCGGAGGACTTCTACAAAAGATATGATCGACGTGGCATGTAAATGAGGATATTTGTTGATACAGCGTTTGAAAAAGTTGTTTGTTTTGAAGGTTTTTAACATTGTTACAGCTTCAAGGTAAGTTAAGTCTTAAACAAATTGCCATAATTCTAAGTAAAATCGGAACATTTATTTGTATAGTGTGCTATTTATATGAAGTACAATTTAAAATTTGATTAATGAGAGTCGGGAGCGCTTGTCACCATTACAATAACTGGTGCGTTGTTAATTAAATTTCAGAGAAGACAATAACAAATAATACATTTCTTGTGTAGTCCATTACGTTTGTTATTTAATTATTGTTTTTAAAGCCAACATAAAAATGAGCAGTTTTATGCCTAAAGAGCATGACAAACGTCCTTCCTAACGACGTTCAACTCCTGTCACTGCTAATTCAAACCGATTAGAATCCGATTTGGTGTTATTAGCGATGTCCGCCGATTTGCCGCATGGAATTTATTTTTCGACATTTCCTCACGAACACCACGTATTATTGGCACAAGCAATTATAATTATCAATAAATAAGGATGACAACCGTAAATAAAAATTAACTATTTATGTTGGTGGCATGATAGAAGCAATTAAAGACGACGCTATTATGACTACATGAGTTTCATTACAACTACATATTTATTTAATGACCGGTAATTAAATAAAAATGGTAATGTTGACAATTTTCTGAAAACTATTTGCTTCGGCAGGTTTGACCAGTTTCAAACAGAAACAGGAACCGATCGACCTTAGATATTTTAGCAGTTTCGAACCGCGACTTCGTCTACTTACTGTATCTAAGAAATTAGGGAAAATGCGCCATTAATAAATTAATAGTTAAGGGTTGAACGACCAGCGACAGTTAAATGTTATAATGGTCTCCATTAATTTTCATGGTTATACTTTATTGGGGAATAACATACAACACACAGTCAACACATTTGAATATGATTAACATTTAAACAGATTTAAGAATGTGCACGATTTCCGAAACGGTCTCCTGATCCGTGACGTAAATCGGCGCGTCGTTGCCGACATCGGCCTCAGTCTTCTTAGTCGCTTCTCCCACCTCTTTCAGTTTCTTGAACGATCCGTGAAACTCCCTGCATTCTGTATGCTCTAAGATGAACGGCAAGTTGTTCTTCTTTATCCCCCCGCCCGCCACGACGCAAATCCTGTCTCCGACTTGCTCCATCAAGTTCTTGATCAGTTTGACCCCCAGCTGGGCGGTGCTTTGCTGTCCGCTCGTCAGAACGCGCTTGAACCCCAAATCGATTATCACTTCTATTTCGATCGTGGGCTTCTTGCACACGTCGAACGCCCGATGGAAAGTCACCGGATGGGGGTAACAGGCCATCAGAATCTCTCGGCATTGCTTCATGTCGACCTCGTCGTTGGCGTTGAGCGCCCCAAACACAAACCCGTTAGCGCCGTACTTCTGCAAAATCGTCGCGTCCCTCTTCATGACTTCGATCTCCTCGGGCGCGTAAATGAAATTGCCGGGGCGGCAGCGCAGCATACAGAAAACGGGGACCTTCTTCGAGTAGTCGAGCACCTGGAGGAGGAGTCCGGGAGTCGGAGTGAGGCCGCCCTCTGTCAGTGAGGAGCACAACTCGAGCCGCGTGGCTCCGCCGGTAATGGCGGCCACTGCGGACTCGAAGCTGTCAACACACACTTCGAGCGACTTTGTCATTTTCCTAACCTAAAACAACAAAACTGTCACCGGTCTTGGGCGATTATTCGATACTCACTACTAAGCAGACACCACCGACTCGAGAGCAATCAGCTTTATTAATTTAATGCGGACAAATTAGTTGAATGACGAGATACTTTGCACCGACATCCGGAACCCGCCACCTGTGTATTTCACTTCCCCGCCGCTAGGTTTCGCGTAGCGGTTCGTCTCCTGGCTAGACTCGTGGGCGAGCTTTTGAATTTTTTGCGCCTTTTTCTCGGCGATGTACTTCTTCTTCAAGTCGTTCAGCTCGTCGGTGACGCGTTGCAGGTCCGATTTGTACTCCTTAGCCTGCAGCTCCGCCATGTTCAGCTCTGACACCAAGCACTAAGACAATTGCAAATATGGAAAAGTTACGCAATTCTTCCGCATACCTTGAGTTGATCTCCTCGACTCTTGAGGGCTCGCTGCGTCTTGGTCAGCTCCTCGCGGATTCCGGGTCCGGGCTGCTTCGCCAAGACTTGTCTCAGATTCGTGTACAGCTTTTCCGCTTCTTTGAGCTGCCTCTCGCGCTCGATGGCTTCGGAAGATTGCTTGATCAGGCGTCTGGCAATATTATATAGCACCGACACTTATATAACTCCTTGAAAGTAGTTGGTATTGAACGTTACGTGAACTCACTTTTGCAATATTTGGATTTTTTGTAAAACGTCCAGCAGTTGTGGATCGGAGCCTTCGAGTTTGCGCCAGCGGTGGATGTTCATGGGGTTCTGGAGCTCCTCCTCGAGGGCGCGACACTTCAGCCGCCACTTCATCAGGTCTCTCTCCAGGTGGAAAATCTCTTGCTTCAAATCAATGGAGTTGGATATCGTCTTCGACAAGAGGGTCTTCTCCTGGCGCAGCCGCTTGATTTCAATTTTCAACAACCGGATGTCTTCAAGACGCTGCGCGTACAACGACTCACCTACAAACCCGTCCAGCTAAAACCGAATCCAGGGCTACGAACCTCGCTGAAGGGTCGCTTGCAGAATTTCGATTTTTTCGTGCAGCAACGCGATCTCGTCGTTCCTTCGTACCAGCTGCGACCCCAAAATATCCCGCTCGTTCATGAGCTGCTCCAAGTCTTTGGCTTGCTCCCTAATCAGGCGCTCGTTGTCCAAAATCTGCTTGTGCAAGCGCTTCTCTTCGGCGTCCTTTTCGGCGATGTTGTCTTTCAGCGATTTGATTTGGTCGTAGGCCACGTTCACTTCAACCCTGCAAAACGCGCATGTTTTACTCTCACCCGCAGTTTTACTCTCACTTCAAGTTCTCTTTCTCCTTCTGGACCTTGCGCATTATATTCTCCTCTTTAATCAAGAGTTGCTCTTTGGTGGAAACGTCTTCTTTCAACTGCTCGACTTGATGATTGGTGATTTTGAGCTTCTTCCGCAGCTCGCCGCTCTCGGCGTTCGACTCTTGCAGAGACTTCTCCAGCGAGTTTCGCTCCGTCCTCACTTGATCGTAAAGATTTTGCTGCATTCTCAGTCGGTTCTCCCCCTCGCTTATGTTCTTCTTCAGATCGTAAATCTCAGCCTGCAAGTCGTCACAACTATTTCACATGACTTCATGACCTAAAAAGCGACCTTCTTCAGCTTAATATCGTCCATGGTGTCTTCAATTTTCTTAGTCAAGTTAAGCTGCTCCTCCGCCAGCGAGTTCTTCTGCCGTTCCAATGTCACGATCTGCTTCATCTGTTTGTTGTTATCGACGATGAAGTTGTCGAGCTCCGACTCCAACTTCTTTTTACCTTGTTCCTGTATTTTGATTAGTTTTTGTTGGTCCTTGTTAACGGCTGAAACGATTACGTCAATCGTGGCTTCCATAACTTGGTTTCAGCGAATTTCACCAGTCTATAGTTTCGATGTTGCCGGTTTTAACAAGCACCCATCTCTACATATAAAAGGGAATGTTTTATGGCACTGCAGGTAGACGTTGGAATTTATAATGATTACTATTTCTTGGTTTTGGTCTTATTTTGAAAAATATTACTGAATATCCATGGAGTCGTTGAATGAGTTAAGTAATTTGCTACGAGAAAAAACCAAATGTACTGATCCTGAATCTAAAGTTGTAGAGGAGAGTTGCTTATAAGTTGCTTTTGTTGTAATGCATACATGTGAATAGTTTTAAATACTTTTAAATGTAAAGATGACCGCAACAGAAATCAACGGAGTTGTAGAAATATATTTCGGTAGTATCTCGTAAAAAGAAAAAATAATACATATTTCTACATTGATAAATGTGACTTGTAACGTAATGAAAATACTTAATCGGTATTACTTTATTTACATGCAAAGTGTATTGATCGGTTATTTAATTCAACTGTTTAGCAAAAATACCACACCATCTGTAAAAATGCTATATACTCAGTAAATTAACAAAACGCATGTTCATCAATAAAATAAAACATTTGGTGCCAAATTAAACATTACGTAATAAACAAATATTGTAAAATAAATCCAATTTATAAACTATATTGATTTACTATAATTTGAAGAATATTTAAACATAGAACGTATAAGTGAAGTAAAAAATTAATTTCTTTTAGTTAACACATAACATAAAATGTAATAATAAAAAATAAAAAATTGTAAAACATGACTGATATTATGAAATAAAGCAGATAGTCACAAATGAGAATTTTTAAAATAAATGAACATTTATTCTCTTTTTAATTTGACGAACGGATAATCCAACCAAACGGTTAAAATAACGAAGTAAATTATAGTAAATATTATACAATGCGTCAATTTAATTTACCTATTGTAATAAAAGAGCTCTTTTTGCGTTTGAAGGCCGATCTCGATGTTGTTTAATCCCATTTCATTTGCCGAAAATTACTTTTTTTACATTATTTAAAAAAATAAACCGATTATAAATTACATACTAAGTAAATACACGATTTCATCCAGCAAATCTACAAAAAAAGTTAATGTTTTCCACATTTAATACTGATCATTTAGTATTTTTTTACCGCACAAAATGATATAAAATAATGAGCCACATCAGTTTTAAACATACAGGATGCGAATCATGTCAATTTCCTATAATCATCTGTATTTGTTTGTGGTATTTAAAATTAAAAATGCTCATTATTTGTACCATTGTGTTGTATCATCATAAACAGTGTGTTTTTGTAGATTTGCAGGATGAAATATTCTCTTTACTTAGTAATTTATACTCGGTTAATTTTTTAATTTATCTCGCTAAATATATACAATTTTTAGAAAATGAAATGCGGTTAAACGGCGTCGAGAACAATCCTCTATTAAAATAGGTAAATAAAATTCCACATTGTATAACATTTACTATAATTTACTACATAGTTATAGATTTTAACACCAGTTTGATGTGATTATCCATCCGCCAAATGAAAATGTTGTTTTACTATTTTTTATTGCTAATGTTATTTAGAATGTATTTCATATATTATCAAACGTAGGGTGTTTGATAAATCTACTGAGCATTTAACATTTTTACCGAGCGATTGGTATTTTTGCTAAACAAATGAATAAAATAACGGATCAATACACTTAGCATGTGAATAAAATAACGAGCGTTTAATTAATTTTGATAAAATATTATAACCCTATTTTGATCAAAGAGTTTGTTTTATTTATTACACATGTTAACTGCATCATAAGAGAACCAGTTGGATTATTACAGAAATGTATTTCCATTACGTTACAAATAAGTCACATTTACCAATGAAGAAATATGTATTAAATTTTTCTTTTTACGTTACACTAGCGTAATATGAATATTTCTACTCCGTTAATTTTTGATGTTTATATTTAAAACTGAATGCCATTCACATATGTATTTTACAACAAAAGAAGCGACTCCACAACGTCTCTCCTCTACACATTTATGTTCAAGACCAGGACATTTGACGTTTTCTCTTAATTCCTAGCAAATTGATTTAATCATTCAACGATTCGATGGACATTCAGTAATCGTTTTAAAAATAAGACCCAAGGCAAGAAATAGTACACATTACAAATTTCAGACCCAACATCTACCTGAAGTGCCATAAAACACTTTTATAAGTAGAGATGGGCAGCACAAAAACTATAGACTGGTCACTAAAGCCGATTGTACCTTCATATCTTGTCACGTTCTTGGAAATGATTTCCCTTTCGCGTGTTATATTCTCAATGGTGCGTTTTGAGCTCTCAACTTGTCGCTTGTACTCATCGATTTCCTTCTCGAACATCGCAAGTCGATGTCTGAGTTGATCTCGATCGCTAATCGTGTCCGATTTTTCCGCCTCCATGACGTACATTCTCTTCTCGTAAATGTCCCGCTGTTTGGTGGTCTTAGCCAAGTCCGTTTTCAAGTGAGCGATGTCCTCTTCGTGCATCTACAAAAAAGTGTACGTGGTGTGTTTTGTGCCAGTGTGAAAGTACTTTGATGTCCGTAAGCTTCTTGCTGAAGTTTTTCTGAAGCGTTTCAAGAACGTTGTGTTTGGCGTTGTAGTCGTCTTGGAGTTTGGCAAACTTCGTGACGACTGTTTCGTACTCTTTGTTGATTTTTTCGCGCGCGACTTTTTCTTCCTTCACTTTGTCTTCGAGTTTCGTGATTGATTTCAAGTGGTGGTTGATGACGGTGTTCAAGTTGGTTACGTGAGTGTCCCTGTCTTCGATTTTGTAATTCAGTTCGGCAATATCACTTTCTAGTTTGTCCCTGATGCGTTTGTATTTATCAGTCTCGGTTACTTGGTCCTGGAACCGTTAGAAGTAGGTCCTGATTTTGAGACCAATGTTTACCTCGAGTTGTCCCGCCAGTTCGTTGATTCTCAAGTCCCCCATGGAGGTCTTCCTCTCCAACTCGTTTTGATACTCCAAGGCGTTGTTGAGTTTTTGGGTCAAATGCGACACCTCCCCCAACAACTTCTCGTTGTCTCTTTGTAGTCCTTCCTTGTGCTTGCTCAGCTGCCCCATCCTGCACTAAATCAATCAACGAGGTCCAAGTGTGCCATTTAGCTTACTCCTCCGACGTATCTTCCCCCATTTTATTCCTGAACTCGATTTCCGCGTTAAGACTATCGATCTGCTTTCGCAAGTTATCTATTGCTTCTTGGGCGGCTTGTTCGCGGGCGTGGGCAGCATCTGCGAGTTTCCACGCGTGCTCTATTTGCGCCTTCAAGTCGTTGATGGTGCTCTTGTCCAAATCTGCAAGTCTGCTGGCGACTTCTATGACTTCATTTTTTTGAACGACTTCTTTGGTTAGATGTCGTTCCGCCCTCTCTAGCTCCTTAGCTTTTTGGTGTGTCGTGAAGAGGCTTTCGAATAACTTGTGAAAATCCTCGGCGAATTGGGCAGCTTCTGGGCTTTGTTCAATCTCAGACACTGTCTAAAACGAGGTTTAACTCCGCCGTCTTGACGGATGGAATCCTACCTTGTTAAAATTACGTTCCAGGATGGCGAAAGCATGTTCCGGATTGTCGGGGTCCAGGACCTCCTCTTGCCCTTCATCGCCTTCCTCATTACCCTCACTAAAATCGCTCTCGTCCATTTCGCTTCCTTCAAAGTTGATGTTTGCAAGTCGCCATGGACACGCCAAGTCAATAAACAACGATTCAGTTCAAAATAATCTTTATTTGAGATAGGTAATCCCCAAACCGTTGATTGATAAATAAAATGTACACTGTTATCACAAAATGTTTCAGTACAACAAATTAAAAACTAAGACTGCATTTGAAGTTCAAATTTTTGTACTTACTTAGCAATAATCTCGAATCAAAATTATAAAATCCATACACAATTGTCTTAAAGTCTTTGCGGTCCTCCGACGCCTAGTCTAAGTAAATTTAAGGCAAAAATCGAAAACGTCCGACCTAGGATAATTTACTATTCATAAAAATATTAAGTACTCTCTATACAAGCTAAACCCTTTAGCCGCCCCCTCACATGGTGAACGGCGTGAGATTGTAAAGAAAACACTTGTTGCAAACTCTGACCGGTTTGTGGTGTCCGAATTTGGGCAAGGGAACACTATTGGAGGAACACCGCGCGCAAAACACCTTCCCGCAGTTCCTACAGTGATGTCTTCGCTTCACGACCGTGAAATTCACCCCGCAACTCATGCATTTCGGGGCCTCGATGTCGGGGATCCAAATCGGTGGCGTCTCCACGCAGGCGGAAGTGTCCTGGGCCTGGGCCTCGTCTTCGATGTCGGCGATCTCCTCCTGCCGCGGATGGTTGCTGTATTCTTCCTCGTTCTCCAGGTGGAAGTAAACGTTTGTATCAAACAGCGCCTCCTGCGCCAAAATGTTGGGGTCCACCGAGAATTCGTTGTTTTCGATCACCTCGTCCTCGGAGGGCCTGTACTCCAGGGACGCCTCCAGGGAGATGGTGTCGACGTTGCTGGTGTTGTCGCTGGAGTCTGACGTGTTCATCAGGAAAACCGCTTTGAGGATGTTCCGCAGGTCGCTTGCGAAGTTCGTCTGCAGCTGGTCAGCGACGCCGGCGATGCACACGAAGAGCCGGTGCAGAAGGTCCTCGCTAGACCTAGTAAAAAAATAAATACCAATTGTTCACTTTTTATAACTTGCCTACAAAAATAAAATAACGTTGCGTTGACGTTACTAACAAAAAATGTAAAAAAATTCTACTCACAAAAAAATATTATATAGGCTGTAAAGGTATACAGGGTGTTTCAAGACGAGGGCCTATTAGGCAGATAAAGAGAACGGAATAACCACAGATTACTTCAGATGATTGACTTCATAGGGCGATTTTGTCCGGAACTATCTCTTTTCTACACATTGAAACTAGGCGCATATCATCTTTGTCACAGATACCATAAGCAAATGTAGAGACGCTGTAGTCGTTGCTATTACTTTATACATACGACGGCTAGATGTCACTACAAAAACTTTTATTTAAATTCAAATAAATATTTTTACTATTTTAAATTGAACAATGTAAAATTCCGTGTTTTTTAAAAAGCGTGACTGTATTAATAAGCGTACTAATATTTCAAAAACAGCATTTTGCTGCAATTATAATTAAGCCAGTAAATGTCAAAACTTGCTTGTATATTGAATTTGTCAAAAATTTTAAGCGAGAGATGGATCTTTTTACATTATTTGTGGTGTTGGTGAAAACTAAGCGTAGACACTGCATTGCTTTCCAAAAACTGAAGAAAGGTAAGGATGGATGGATTAATGCAACAAATTCAGGAAATCTAATTACATAATTCTAGAGCGAAACTGGGGCAAGAAGCTCTAACTGTCCAAAATTGCAATCTAAAGCAAAAGTTGAGGATTTTCAAAAAACACTTTTCGGCATTGTTAGATATTAGGCTTTATTATTCTTTATTTTTGTGTATAAATTTGAAGAACTACGCCAGGTTGCTCTATTGGTTGTCCGGCAAGTCTTTCAAAATTTCCATTACTATATAATAACCCCAAGTAAGTATCATACGTGTAAGTTATACCTATTTTAGAAATGTAATTGTGAACATTTTGGGTATAATTTTGTTTAATTTAAATTATGTAATATAATAAATTGATTTTTATAAAATTGTTTGTTTGTATGACGTGTAAATAATGAAGGAATATTTTATGATTTATTCTACAAAACATTTTTTTTACATTAGTTTTGTAGAATAAATCATAAAATATTCAAAATATAATAGCATTTTTACTACCTATAAAGAGAGGAGAGACTATTTAAATTTGCCGCAAAATTTGATCGATGCGCCATCTGAAAACAGTTACAAAATTTGAAGGTCGTTAAAGGTCATTCCGCCAAAATGGAGTAATCTGTGGGAATAACCGAGAGAACTGAAACTTTGTATTTTTATGATTGTGCAACTTCCGGTTGTACCAGGACTTTATTATTTTATATAACGTGTGTTCAAAAAGAAAACGAGGCTGCGTTGGCCATGGAAAAACTTTGTTCATCAATTTAGTGTAGCAAAATTTCAAAGTGTCAGTTCGAGTCTGTTCATGTTTAGGTTAGGTTCTTTGTTGACAATGGTTTCAGTATACGATGCATTTAGTGCTTTTTTTAACAAATTCCATCTCCAGACGCCAATTTGGACTTCTCGGCATTCATCTGCACTCCTCTAGTGCGTTGCGTAGAGATTTTCGAACGCGAGTGCGTTTGAATTTTTTTGAATTTGGAACACATTTTTTGTATTAATCCTATAATATTTTATTTGTTAACAACATTGTTTTTATTATTATTATTATTATGACATTTTTATGTTATAAGGTGGCTCATTAAAAAATAAAATTAAACTGTCCTAGCGTTTTGCTTGGAAACAATAAATAACGCATTTATATTTTTCTGACAAAGTTTGCTAACATTCTGATATATTTATGAAAGTATGTATGTAACTACCGGGTGACTATAAATGATTGACATTTTTTGTGTTAGGTTGGCAATATTTTTTAACTCTTCCATTGGATACACTGAATTTCAAATTTGAAATTGTCAAATAAACGTCAAATTTAAAAATTGCCCATATCAGAATTGTTTTCAAAATAGTTTTTACAACTGGAAGATCTTTTCGATCACTCGCTGTAACCATTTTCTCCATTATTTGTCACTTATCGTTCGCCATTACCATTATTCAGTTTCACTTTTTGACAACAATATTCTAACCAGAAAAGTTAATATACATAAATCACGACGACAGTTAATCTGGTACCAATTCCTCACCTGTTGCCAATTACCTAAATTGAAGTCAATCATTTATAGTCACCCGGTAGTTAGTTGCCTGAACAATTTTTATGATAAATTAGGGGTAGGGGTAGCATATGGAGGGTATGAGAGCGATGTATACATGTCCTGGCATTTATTATAAACAATTTAAATAAAATTGTTCCGTTTTATTTTGACGGTAAATTTGAAACTGACAGATCTTGACATTTGTCAAATCTATATATTTATGTTTTCTATGGTTTCTACACTGGAAAGCCGATAAATTGCATGGCCAACGCAGTCTCGTTTTATTTTTGAACCCACGTTACAACATACCTATTTTTAATGCATTATTCTGCATTAAATTCTGTGCCATATGATATAAACGTTTTTGCACCTTCTTGAATTGTTTTAGAGAAAAAAACATTTTTTGTGATAAAAGCGAAAATCCAGTGCAATAAAAAATAATTATTAATAAATCATAAAAGTCAGGTCGATGAAACTTGGTCAACGGTTGGATAAAGGGTTTAGCTATCTGTGAAAGTCTAAACATTTTCAGGAAAATATTCTATTCGGATTAACTTGAGACATGGCACAAATACGCTCCAAATGAAAAGATAAAATATGTATTTTAGCGTTTTTCAAAATTCAATTCTTAAGAGAGTGCAAGGGGTGTAAAATTATAAATAAATAGTTATGTAACTATACAGGCTGAGGCATTTAATCTGAAGCAGTAAAACATCTTTAAAATAAACGGCGGTAGAGGAAAATGTTTCAAATCGTTCCCTCATATTTTCAAGCGTTGTAGGTAAAATTTGGTACACTTTTTCTTTAAAAAATGCCAATAGAAAAAATTCCAGCGGTGTTAAATATGACGATTTAATCCAACGACCATTGTACACTTGTTACATAGTAGGTTTTTATTGCAATACGTTTTTTATGAACTGTTGTTATTTGTGCTCTTCACAATTGAAATTTTATATTTTTATTCAAACTTAACAACTAATGGCATATAGTCATAAGCAAAAGTTTCTTATTTTGTCACGTAAATATAGGCGCTGCTATTAAAAACAATAAAAACTTTCGAGATTAAGAAGTTTACCATTAAATCACCTTCAATTAGTTATCCAAATGAAGAGTTAATGCACCTGTACTTTTGCCCCCTTCATTTGAAACATTTTCTTCTACCACCGTTTATTTTAAAGATAGTTTTCTGTAACAGGTTAAATGCAGCAACCTGTATAAATGTATATTTTGATGCCAGAAAGATTTGGAGCATACAGAATGTCCCAATGCTGCCGGGAATTATTATTACTTTAAAAGGAAAGAAGGTACAATGCATTTAAGAGATTTTTCTGAAAATATCTGCTTATATGCAGTATGTCCACACACAGAGTAGCGCATCAAAGTTATGTTTTTTAAAATGGAACCCAGTATATTAAGCTATTTCCGGGTTTCTATCGAAAAATATATAATTCCACTTTGTGAGACCCTCTGTACCTAAATTCAGTTGTTTTGCTATATTTTACATTTAAACGAAGAAAATACTTTTTTGAAAAATCGTTCCTCCCAAACTAATCAGAATTTTGACGTAAAATTTGGTCAGAAAATTTCCAATATCGTCTACTTCAATGCTTTTTAACGTTTAAATCTCGTTTAATTATCGATGCCATTTTTTATGTTATACCTATTACTAAACGAACCATGTTTTAGATTAAATTTGATAATTAAACGTTTTCCGCTGACAAAACGCAATCTAGCTAGGTCCCACGGTTAGAAAAAATATTTAGGAAATTAAATTAAAAAAAGAAACATTTTTCGCTTTTATTCTATTCGTTCAATAAATGTTACATGTTATATAATATATATAAAAATCTATTTAAATACAATTTACATTTACCTAGATAACAAATTAACTTCTTGGAGTTTGTAAATTTTGACATCTTGCGCTCTAGCTTTCGGCTACAATTTTTACAATTTTGAAAACGTATTTTCCTATTTAAATCCCTTAGTCTAATAAAAGTACGCGTTCTAGCTAAACATAATACGAGTTCAAAAGGAATAGTAATGTTTTGTGGTATTTTGGACATTGTCTGCTTTGCTAGTGTATCAAACAAATATTTATCATTCGAAAGCGATTCTCCATTCCAAAGTTATTATTCCCACTTTCAACAATTGCTTAGTGGGGTATATTAAATTACCCTGGAAATAGATGGTAACCAATCTGGCTCTTCTTTGGCCGATAATTTATTTGATTCGACTCCCAAATCAGCATATATGTTCTTGGTTTATGGTTCAAAAGTTGCCTTACCGTATTAGGTGGCGATATTGCAGAAATAAATGCATTGATGAAATATGTATTGGGAGTACAACAACGTCGAGAAGACAATCAAATCACTATTAAACTTTCCAAGGTGCGAGTGGTCAGCGCTGGGCCACAATATTACGCCTAAGTTAATATTTCCATAGAAGCAGTTATAATTGCATCTGACGATTTAAAAATAGGCGACTCTTACTTTCGACCAAAGCATTTGAGAGGTTATCACAAAGTGCAGACATTATTTTAAACCTCTATAATAAAGAACAAGTTGTATTACATTTCCGCACGCAACAGGAAATGGCTCGAGTTTTGAGGCGCTTAAAAATATTTACTGGATACGTAACATTATAACCTATTTAATATAATTATGTAGGTGGTTTTTACAGTTCTGAGACAACATCTGAGTCTTACAGATCCGAGATAAATGAGTGTTCCAGAACCGAGGAAACATCTGCGCCTACATCCAATTAGAACTCCAAATGCACAATACAATAAATATATTTAATAAATCTTTGCAATATTAGTTTTTTTTTAATATACCTTCAAAACACGGCTGTGAATTCGCTTCGTCCATGAGGACCTTGTCCGAATTTGTTTGGACAAAACCGTATTCATTTTTGTGCTAAAGTGGCCCAACAAAAAACAGGGCAAAAAGGCCAATTTTAAGTGTTTTCAAATGTGTTTCAAACAGGTTATTTTCTTTAAAATGTTGACTTTTTTAATAATGGAAAATTCCTTGAAATTTCAACTTTTTAAAAAGGGTACCTTAATAAAATAATGTGTGCTGAAGGGGCCTTACTACAATAAACTTAATAAATCCTTGAAATTATTGAGTTTTTTTAAGAATACCCTTTCCTTAAAAAAGAGCAAAATCGCATATAATCCTATTCATTAATAAATACAATTTTACATCAATTTCATAGACAGGGAGTTTTACCCCATCGGAAAAATCTATCAATTTTCTTTTAAAATCGTTATATACATGAGTTTGTATAGCACCACCTTCTACCTTAAAAAACAGGACAAAATCTTAATTTTTAAATATACCTTAAAAGCAGGGCAAAATGCTTAAAAAAATAAAGTGTTTTGAAGCCCTTTGAACACCTTTTCCAAGTGTAATTCAGAAAGGATCAAGTATATTTCAGAAAGCATCAATTGTAATTCAGATTAGTCAATTGTATTTCAAAATGAATCACTTTTAATTCAGATTAATCAATTGTACTTTAGAAAATATCACTTGAAATTCAGAAAACAGTACTTGTAATTCAGAATGTACCAATTGTAATTCCGAAAACATTTTTTTAATATATCAATATACCATGAAAATAAATCGTATGTGATAAATTATAAGTTAAATTCAATGTATGTATGTAATTGAATTTTGAAGATAACTCTTGTATTTGTATGTTCTTTGCGGTAAAATTACTAAATTTAAATAGTCAATTATGCTATCTGAATTAAAAAACTGGTTTCGGCCGAAACAGAAACTACATTCGACAGGTTTCGCATTTTTTTTTAATTTTGATACATTCGATTAAAGTATTATTTGCATCAAAAATATTTATTCAGTTGTTGTATGTGGTTGGCAGGTACTTATTAATTTTAATTTTATTGTAGTTCGTTAACAAGAGTACCATACAAAATGACCAAAGTCTAGAAAAAATAATTTTGTTGGCTAAACAAAACAACAAAATTTGCAAAATCGGCCTCGGTATCGGGCTAGAATTTGCAATTTGAAACATGGTGCAAAATTTATGCCTTAATTATCAACCGTGTAGGTATAAAACTTGTTATAAAATTAGGGCATTTTGTTGTTTTTTAGAGAAATGTGAGATTTTCAAAAATCGCCCTCGGTAACGGGCTAGAAAAATAATTTCTGCTACCATTGCAGTCTCGAGCGGTTTTTCAATTCTGCCGGTATCAAAATAAAACTTGTTTGAAATTCTGCTCATTTTACATTAAGTCCAAATCGACTATATGGCAGCCTAAGTTGGGAAATTTTTTATTTGTTACGATTCATGGCCGCTAGATGTCGCAAAGATCGATTATTTATCCATCAAAGACAAGCAAAATAGTAGCATTTTCCCTAGTTTTTTTGCCTCAAAGATCACGATGAATCGTAGTATTCGTTGTAGAAAGTAGTTTTGAAAATAAGTTTTGCCGACAGTTCATTTAGGAACAATTATTGATCGGCAGCGACATCTCATTTTCAAATTGAGAACGTAGGTTTTACATGAAACACGTTAAAAATAATGTTTAAACAGTGTTTTTTTCTACACATATTTATTAAGTAACTTCTTTTTACTTTAAAAGCATTAATTTTGTTTTGTAGCTTTTATTTCATTTCATAATATTAAAACTAAGTATATTTATTTGTGCTTTTTGAAATAAAGGGGGTAATAATATGATATGATAAGTTAATGATTACTTAAAATATCAGAGGCTGAATCTATACTTCTATACTAATATTATAAATGTGAATGTTTGGATGTTTGTTGCTCAATCACGCCAGAACGGCTGAACGGATCTGGATGAAATTTGGCACAGAGATAGATTATAGTCTGGAATAGCACATAGGCTACTAATTATTCTGGAAAAATGATCCCGTGGTATAGATGTGATCGTTTTTCATAGAGTACTTTTCAAGCCATCACTAGATGGCGGTGATGGTCGCAAGCTGTCATAAATTATTATTAGGTTAGTTATAATTTGTGTGATTTGTTATTGTTATTTGAAATGCCCGGAAAATGCAAATCTAATCTTTCGCAGAGGCGTAATAAAGCTCGGGCTATGAAGGTAGCTAGAAGTCGAGAGACAACTCCTCAAGTAAAGCTTAGAAGAATTGAGTAAGCGGAGCGAAACGTCGGAGCAGTCAGAAATGAGGCGAATATATCGCACGCTGAATATACAGAACGGTATTGGAATAAATCTATACAAAAGTTTGGATGTTTGTTACTCAATCACGCCAGAACGGATCTGTATTAAATTTGGCACAGAGATAGATTATATTCTGGAATAGCACATAGGCTACTAATTATCCTGGAAAAATGTTCCCGTGTGATATATGTTTTTGTTTTTCATAGAGCAAGCGATCGTATTGGTAGCATTTCAAGCCATCACTAGATGACGCAAGCTGTCATCTATACTTTATTATGATCAGGCCGTAATTTTACAAACATACACATCAAAATTTTTAGGCCAGTGATTATTATGTGATTGGTTAAAATAATAATAATAACTGTTTTTACTTTGTTTTTCCCACGAAAACATGAAATTTCGGTTTCGGTTGTAAAAACTAGTTTCGGTCGAACACTACATTGTCTCCATAGCGAATCCTTTCTTATGCTCTCCCGGAACATTTAGGTCGAATTTAAAAACATATTTTTTTAATAACAGGTGAAAAACGACATACACCAAGCGTTGGGAGTGTTACTTAAAAGTCTGTGTTATATTTTTGGTGGGCTCTGTATTACCTGTATTTGGAGCGGACTTCATTCCTGGTAGCGATTTGAGCCGCTTGCATCGCCAAAGCGATCTCCTCGTCGTCGGCAGAATTACTGTTAAAAGAGGAAGTGTCCGAGCTTCCAACACTCGACGAGTCTTCATCAATCAAGCCATCGATTTGCTTCGTAACTTTGCCGCGTTTCCGCACCGGAAGAGTCGTCTTCGGCGGTGGCTTGCTTGTCCCAGGGGAGAAATCGCCGCTTCCGCTCTTCTTCCCCTTAACATTCCTCGGCGAGTTCTTCGTTTTGCATCCACACTTACAAGCGGCGGACGAAGCGTTCCCCGCGCACTGACAATCCAAAGTGGGCGACCGATCAAGACTAGTATTTTCCGTACAAATCCCCGAATCGTTGGGCGACTCCAACTCGCTCTTCGCTTTCGTCTTCGCCGACTTTTTGCTGCTTTCCGTTGTCAAAATCGACGAAAGCGTGGCGGCCGCCACGGAAATCACCTCCAACGAATCGTGGTCGGGGGGCGAGTCCAAGCGATCTGCAGCTTGGGCGGAGTCCGTGATCGACGCCACGATTATATCGTGCGCTATGCTATTGGGGATCAAATAACCGGTCGACGTGGAGGGCACGTCGACCGTCGACGACGCCACATCCTCGTAGTGCTCCACGATTCTTTCCTTTTCGTGTTCGCGTTCGGGCGGCGGCGCGCTCTCAAACGCCTCCGCCGAAAAGTCTTTGCAGTCGCCGTAGAACTGGTCGACGAAGGCGTCCAGGTCACTGTGCACGTCCACGTCACTGACCGCCTTCACGCCACTGAACTGCTCGTTGTCGCACAGCAGCTTCTCCAGCATATACAGCTCCCTCTTGTTCAACGTCCAAAGCAACTCGCGGATTTTGTGAAGGAGGGTCCTGAACGGGCGGAACATGCCGCTCATCTCCTCCGTGGGCCGGTCGATGCACAGGGGACCGCCCGGGAAGATAAGAAGGCCACTTACGATCGCGAGACGTGGGATGGTGAACATCAGCGCCGGATCACAGTCGTCTACCATTTCTTGCGTGAGCAGTTTCATCTTGAGCGCTCGCTGCAGCGTCTCCGAGAAGAGGACGCCGATGAACTCTTGCAGTTCGTACTCGTGCATGGACTTGACGGGGACCATGGCGCTGACGTATGCCAGTTCGAACTCGGCGAAAAGCTTGTCGAAGATTTTTAGACTTTCGAGGAGCATTTCGGTGACTAGTTCGTTGCTATCTAGTTTGATGGGGCCGTTGGGGGTGTTGTTGCGCAAGCAGGTGTCGCGCAAGAGGTTACGCACGGTCTCTAAGCTCTTGGTGACGGCTTTGGCCAGAGGCCGCATCGCTGTACTCTCCGCCTCCTTGTTCATGATGGACGAGCCCGCAGCCAAGCACTAGAAATTGGACGATTGATAAATTGTAAACTTATTAAGGCGAGGGGATCGGGTTGACCTCCGCGCTTTTTGCTTTACATTGCAATCGCAAGGAAATTGGCCTCTCGGTTCCGTTTCAGTGCAACCGACGCGAATTACACCTGTCTACAGCATTTTTGCTCATGGATCATATATAACTTATTTTTATTGCATTTATAGCTAGAATAAGAATAAGAACAAAAAATAGTTCTGTATTTGATTTTGTGTGAAAAAAATGCAAAAAAACAAATAAATAAAAATACATAAAATCTGTACGTAAAAATTATTCAAGGTGGGAAATTTTTCATTTGTTACGATTCACGGCCGCTAGATGTCGATTATTTATCCATCAAAGGCAGGCGGCCAAATTTTAGCATTTTCCCTAGTTTTTTTTGCCTCAAAGATTACGATGAATCGTAGTCCCAGATTACTCCAGATGACTGACTTCATAGGGCGATTTTGTCCGGAACTATCTCTTTTCTACACATTGAAACTAGGCGCATGACATCTTTGTCACAGATACCATAAGCAAATGTAGAGGCGCTGTAGTCGTTGCTAATACTTTGTACGACCGCTAGATGTCACTACAAAAACTTTTATTTAAATTCAAATAAAAGGCCCAATATTTTTACTATTATAAATTAACAATGTACAATTCCGTGTTTTTTAAAAAGCGTGATTGTTTCTACGCTTGTTGCTTTTTTTCTGACTAATATTTTAAAAACAGCATTTTGCTGCAATTATAATCAAGCCAGTAAATGTCAAAAGGTGCTTGTCGATTGAATTTGTGAAAAATTTTAAGCGAAAGATGGGTCTTTTTTATATTATTTGTGGTGTTGGTGAAAACTAAGCGGAGAAACTGCATTGTTTTCTAAAAAGTGAAGAAAGGTAACGATGTTTTATTAATACAACAAATTCAGGAAATCTAATTACATAATTCTAGAGCAAAACTGTGGCAAGAAGTTCTAAACGTCCAAAATTCCAATATAAAGCAAAAGTGGAGGGTTTGCAAAAAACACATTTCGGCATTGTTAGATATTAGGCTTCATTATTCCTTATTTTTGTGTATGAATTTGAAGAACTAAGCCAGGTTGCTCTATTGGTTGTCCGGCAAGTCTTTCAAAATTTCCATTATTATATAATAACCCCAAGTAATTATCATATGTGTAAGTTATACCTATCTTAGAAATGTAATTGTTAACATTTTGGGTATAATTTTGTTTAATTTAAATTATGTAATATAATAAATTGATTTTTATAAAATTGTTTGTTTGTATGACGTGTAAATAATGAAGGAATATTTTATGATTTATTCTACAAAACAATTTTTTACATTAGTTTTGTAGAATAAATCATGAAATATTCGAAATATAATAGCATTTTTACTACCTATAAAGAGAGGAGAGACTATTTAAATTTGCCGCAAAATTTGATCAATGCGCCATCTGAAAACTGTTACATAGTTTAAAGGTCGTTAAAGGTCATTCCGCCAAAATATTTGCATTGAGTCAGTCATCTGGAGTAATCTGTGATCGTAGTATTCGTTGTAGAAAGTAGTTTTGGAAATAAATTTTGCCGATATTTTATTTAGGAACGAAAAGTTGATCAGCAGCGACATCTCATTTTCAAATAGAGAACGTAGGTTTTACATGAAACACGTTAAAAATAATGCTTAATTTCAGTTATTAGGCAATTTAGTGCATTCATCTTTTGGTAAAAGGTTTTGGTAAACCGAGGCATCTTCATCATAATCACATTGCAAAATAATCTGCTTTGGTGTCATCTTTTTCAGCATTATGTAAGGGCCGTTTAATTAATTAATTATTAAATAACTACTATTACGATGAATCTCATATGATGTTAATTTAAATTGCAATGTTCCGTGAACGCAATACCAAAAAATCAGACGATTCTGTTGGAATATTAGGAAATTAAACCCTCAAAACCCTCTTATGGAAAATTTGCATGCTTTTTTCCCACCTTAAAAGAAAACGAACGTCCATTTATGATTTATTTATCTTAAAATAGAGTCCAAATGTTTAAAAATGAACAGTTTTGCATTTCCTGTCATGTTCAACAGAAGTTTCTCTAATCAATTCTCAAATATAACCCCCATCATGTTTTCAGTGTACTGTATCGTCTCTCAAATTCCATTATGTCTTGATAGAAGCGTTCCCCTTGTTCTTCGGAATAAGCTCCCATATTACCCTTAAATTTATCCAAATGAGAATGGAACATGTGCATCTTTAGACACATTCTACGTCCGATGATACAAAAATTCGAAATCATGTCAGTTAGTAATTAGCTCGTCATAATTTTCAACTCTATGGTTTCCAAGGAAACCATGAACTACTGCCTTAAAACTGTTCCAGACTTTTTTTCTCCTCATTGCTAAGTAACCACAATCAATTTTTTTTATTTGAGGGTTTACAAAAATTCCAGCTTTAATTTTCGCCTCTGAAAGTTTTGGAAAAAAGCTCTTCAAATATTTGAAAGCTTCGGACTCGTGATTAAGAGCCTTTACAAATTGTTTAATAAGACCCAATTTAATTGCAATGGCGGCATTAATATATTTTTAGGATCAACAATTGCTTCCCATTTAATGTTGCATTTTCCTACTTCGTACTTAGTACTTTCAGGCCAATGTTTTTGGCGGTAGTGAGCTGCATCATTCCTACTATCCCACAGGCAAAGATAACACGAGTATTTTGTACATATATCCACCTTGCATTCCAGTTAAAAAAGACATCATCTTGAAGTCTCCAATAACTTCCCATTTGTATTCCATATATTTAATTGCAGTTAAGATCATTTTTATACTGTCATAATTTTCTTTGAGATGTAGGGTATAGATAGAAATGTGTTCCCATTGTGTAGTAGAACAGCTTTTAGACTTTTTGTTGAGCTGTCAATAAAAAGGCGCCATACCTTTTACCTTTCGACAGCGACTGCGCGGAATGACCGACATTAATTGGGCGCGAAATAAAAAAACGTTTTTAAAAGCAAATATTTTCGATGACCAGTCGCACTTTTTATATATTTTTGTTTATACAATCAGATTATATTAAGTAAAACCCATGCGCAAGAAATTTTAATTTTTTTGTTGACCAGTGTTATGTGCGGAATTTTTATTTGTTCGTCTTCTCGTAACACTGGCATTTTGATTTTTTGTCCTTGATTGTTTTATTTATGCAAGTCGTCATGCGTCATTTGCAGTGCCTCGCGCTAATATCTTTGTTCTAATAGAGATGATTTCATTAAATTTTGTAGTTTGCTTTGTGTACATTTTGCTAAAAATGTACAACTCTTTTTATTATTTCCGGTTTTGGCAGAAAAGATAATTGAAAATATCAGAAGCAAACATAAATTGTTACAGTTCTAAAAGTGTGCAAGATACTTATTTTTTGTTGGAAAGGTCAGAATAAAATTCTAAATATACAAAAAATGTTGAAATTTACGTGGTAAGGATTTCGGCCATGGAGTATTATAAGTGACACCAACAAAATGGCGCTGTGAAAATGAGTGCGTTTTTAGACCTTTTCCAAGTGTAATTCAGAAAGGATCAAGTGTATTAGTTGGATGCTGGTTTTTTGAACTCCACTTAAATTCACTCATTCACAGAGTTTCGACCAGTTAGTTCCTCCAAAACGAATATATTTTGTTCTTTGCTTTATTTGTCATAGTGTTAATTACGTATCGACGCAAACACAGTTGGTCGTTCAATCAAGCAGAAATAGCAAACATTCTGAAAGTAAACATATTAGTACGTTCTAGTACTACACCTTTTCCAAGTGTAATTGAGAAACAGTTACTTGCAAATCAGGTTAGTCAATTGTATTTCAGATTAATCAATTGTATTTCAGAAAGTGTCCATTGTAATTCAGAAATCTTTTTTTATATATCAGTTACCATGAAAATGAATCTTATGTGAAATAATTTTATATTAGGAAACAGATTCATTGAATTTTTATTTTGTCTTTGTATGTTAGTATGTTCAGTGTGGTTAAAATTACTTTCTGAAGTAGGTATAATTATGCATTGATTACTTTTTAAATGACATTTGAACAGCCAATTATGCTAGATGAATTACAATTTACCCTTTCTGAAATACAATTGACTAATCTGAATTACAATTCATACATTCTGAAATACAAAATAGCAAAATTTTTGAAATCTGGCTAATGAATTTAGTCATTTTATAAACTGGCTGATTTTCAAACAGAAATAATATTATTTGCTGTTTTGCATCCAGGCTATGAGTAAAATAATGCAAAAAAAAATGGTAGCAAGTGAAAGAAACGATACAATTTTTGTTAGAAAACATTTTAAATTATGATATTTCAATATTTTTTTTTAAATTACTACTTGCTTTAATTCCCATGTTGTTACCAAAATTGTTGTAGTTTCCTGATTTTTGCCATTTTATACAACAATTTGTGGTCAAAAGCCGCTCAACACAAATGTCCAAAGTTTTATCTAAATTTTAATCAAACGTAAATAATGCCTCAAGCTGCATGCTGTTATACAAATTAATTTTGCATACGTTTATTGTGATTTGCCTAAAATTTGTTTCAATGGATTTGTCGAGTTTTGCAATTTGACGCCTGATTTGTAAGTTTCAAAAATCTACACTGAAAAAATAAAATAAAATCTAGGGGCCTCCTCAGCCTCCGTTTTTTCCCAAAAAATGGCGGACAAGGTGATATTAAAGAGTGTTCAAGAAGTCAAAAAAAAATATATTAAAAATATGCAATCGCCCTATTCTTTTTAGTCATTAGCGAAAAACGACTTGCGCAATTTGGTAACGTTATAATTCTGTTGGCAAAAGCTTTGTTGTCAATTTCAACTATGACAACTTTACTCATCAACATAAAATAACTGAATAAAAATCCAGTATTACTAAAAACAGAATAAAATTCATAATTATTGGAAGTAAAAACAAGAATCAATTTTACTTTTATCTTAGGTAATTGCCACTGTTTGCACCAGCGAGCATTGTGATGTAAAAAACAAAATCCTTTTTTAAAATTCAACAGTTAATTAAAATTTAACAATATCTTTTTTTGTTATTTACTGAGAGAAGAAAGGTATTTGGAACACTTTTATTCTTTAAAATACTGCATAATATACAAGATAGAAATGTCGTGTTCGACAGATTATATCTCTTCGGATTGAAGAATTTTTTTACTAAGTATTTTTCCCTGACTTTCTAAAGACCACCCAACAACGTACTGCCATTTATGGAACATCCTGTATAAGATATTCAATAAGTTCTCTCATTGTGGTGATTGGAAGAAAAATAAAAACATAGGATTATTATCTAAAATAAGGAAGATCGTTGGATATGTAATATTTGTCGACTCAAGATTTAGAGACGACGTCAAAAATTGGCCAAGGTTACACTCATTAGAGATGATTGATTGGACAGCTGTGTATCCCCCAGGACTTGCTTCTTCAGAACACTGTATCAGTGTTTGGTTCAAAAATAAACATTTGTTAATTTTGTGTTATCATTTTCGTGTGGAAAGTCATGTTAGGATAAATTATCAACAAACTGATAACACAAAATCCTCCACATATTATTCCGTCATGCTAATATGCTAATTAATCTAATATATAATATTTAAATACGCGAATACAATCGCCGGCAATGACTCTTCCAAAATTAAAATTTCCAGCTATAACGCTCGTTTTAATCTTTTAATAAACCACTCAAGTGTGTTGTATTGAAATCTACAAAAACGAAATATTCTGCTTTGATGATCGGCGATTCTGACAGCATCTATCAAAGTGCTTGATTCCCAACTTGACCCGTTTTCAGAGTAAAAATAACCGATCCCTGTCCGCCATAAATTAAAAATAAAACTTCCGCTATTTGAATATTCCATTGTAAACACCACGTCCGAATAAAAATCCACAAAAACAACGACATAAAAACGTTTTATCTCTCAGTTTTTGCGCTTTCTCCACACTCAACTTCAAGGGGTTTTATTGCAAAATGCACACATTTCAAAATTTAACCAGCCCAACGACTGGAGCTTGGTGTAGATAACGAGTTGCAATAACAACAACAGCGTCAACGTCATGACCTTTCCTTTATCCCTTACATATAAACATTTCAAGATAATAGTTATCGCGTTATCGCGTACCTCAGCCCCAAACCAAAGCTGTCCGGCGAGATTCTCCTGCAGGACGTCTTCGGGGAACTTGACCCTGAAATCGCGGTTTGCTCGCTCGTCCCCGATGAGGACGTCCATGACCGCGTTGGTGATGGTGAGCACCTTGTCCTGGGACTGCCTCAGCTGGTTGACTAGCGTGGTGCAGCGACCCGGATCCTTCCGGCCGTCGAAACTGTCCAATTCGCTGGCGATGATGTTGAGCGCTTCGTCGGCGAAGAAAAACTGTGCCAAAAGCGACTTGTCGTCGCGCTGAAAAGACAAGTGGACGTCACTATTAGTTCTCAGGTGTGCGTGACGTCAGTCATAGAAAGCGAAACGTAGCGTGAGCGAAATGAATTTCTATTTTGTCCACGGGGAAATTAGGTTATGACACCTATTTGTCGGGGACGCTAATGGGACGGTGTGGGTCTTGTGTTATGATGCTTTCGAACAAAACAAGTGTATCCGGTTGTGTTTTCTCAGCGAATTGCAGCCGTGGCGAACCGAACGTACCTTGGGTCGGTAGAACCACTTCCTGAAGGACTCCATCGTGGGCCGTTCAACAAATCGATGACATTTTACAAGAACGTTCACAAACGAGAGTTTCGGTCAGAATTCCGGAAATTGGGGCACGGTTTCAGGAGAAACCATGTTGATCGTCGCTGTTTGCACCGTATCGAGAGCACTGGACGAAGAATATCGTTGGCGTCATCGCGACGATCTCAAAACGAATTATTTAGTATTGGCGTTATTGCTTTGATTGTTAGTCAAAAATTAAAAACGCATTGAGACAACAAAACGTCTGGAAAATGATTCACACGACCGACTGATTTTGACAGGTGCGCCGCAGGCCTGACATCTTTACCTAATCAATTGTCATTGCAGTTTTCTTTATTTGATGTTATTAATTAGTCGTGATCGTCAGACAAATTTAAGAGTTTTTATTACTGTGCAAATGTATAAGTTATTCTCCACATTTCTGACACCAATCCCCAAGTGAGTCAAGTGATAAATAAGCAGTTATGTAAATTGTAATTGTGGGATGTTGTGCGACATCTACCGCTCAATTGTCCAAAGAACACGGAAATCGTCTTAGATAAAATTATAATTGTCAACGAAAAATCTACATTTGTGTTTGTAGGGTGCAAATTTTTAAAAATAACAACTTTTATCTATAGACTGATTATTGCTATCAAAATATATTCAATAAAATATATATGTAAACTTGAGCGACATCTACCATTCAGCTGTTGCATGTGTGTTATGTTAATATCAAATAAATCGTTTTCTCTAACCTAATTTATGTTGTAATTTCTTTGAGTCCAAGAATTTATAAAATGTGTAAATACATGCAATTGAACACTATGTTTACCGCAATAAAACCAAAAATATAGTAAGTTAATAAAAAATCAATCAATATAATGATATAATGATATTTGTCACTGCTGTCAGATGTCACCACCATTCCTTTATTTTAAATTTTTAAATTATACAACGCAAGCATATACAGGTCTAATTGTAATGCAGTGTAGCCAGTACAACGTGCTACACATTCATGAATAACTTACAATTACGTTTTTGTTGATTTTATAAAGACTCTGTAGGTAATCCAGAAATCTATATCTGCAAAAGAGTTTCTGCAACACACCCTAGAGGGCGGTCCCGTGATATACACAGCTGTTCCTAAACTTTTTTTTATTATTTTAAGTATAATTAGGAAATTTGTAGTTATTTTATTGTTCCATAGCGTAAAAATAAGCAAAACCAAAATTATAACAATATTTACTTGCATTCATGTCTTTAAACAACTCAATTTTCTCAGAATTTAAATGTGGTCCTTTTTCCTGCAATTTTAAATTTGTGTTCGTTAGATCGATTAAATCGATTGGTGATTAAGTAAGTAAATAAAACAGAGTCTCTTACGAGCTCCACGCAATAACAGAAAAAATTAAATTAGATTTAGTTATAAGTTACATATTATAATAATAATTTGTTTTTGTATTTACAGCTGCAATTAAAGAATTCGGAAAATGTCAAACAAATTGACAGTAGTGTGAACAGCATAGAGAGCAGGTTTTATTAAAAATAAGTTGACGGTATGTCAGTTTAAAAATAAATAATAAATTATATTTTTCCATTTTATTTAATTCTCCAGATACTACAATTTCCCACTCTAAATTTTGTCGCTAAATTCATAATTGTACTACCACATTCCAGATGAGAGACGATTCTGGCTTAGTCTACATTGCTTAAATGAGTCATTGCACAAATTGCTACAAATTTAATGACACTGATAGAAATGTTTTTGATAGGTATTGTCAAGTAGGTAATTAACAACTGAAATTTACAATTAGATAATTTTGATTTCCTTTTTTTGCATTCAGCTGTAACTTGTTTTTTTTCTTATTGCAATTTACATTTTTGGTCGGAGTCCAGACTGAGAATGTATGTTTAATTTTTCAATTAACGCTTCTTTAATCACAAAATAAATGTCTAAAATAACGTATTTTGATAGGAAAGCAGAGACTGTACTAAAGACATAAACAGAAAATTTGAATAATATTAGACGAGAAACATGCATAGCTAAACATCTTATTAGTTAAATTTTTTTTTCACATTTTAATTTTTTGTATTTTTACTAAATTCTTACTTGTTTCGAAGGTTGATAAAAACGGTGAAAATTGCACAGAGCTAATTTTTCTAATTTTATCACAAATGGTCGATACATATTCCTGTTAATTTCGTGCAATTTAAGGAAAATAGAAACAATCTCCAATCCAACTGTCCGAATATTATTAAAAGCGACTTAATCAGTTCAGAGCGACGATAACGGTGAGTCCTCTCATTAAAATTTCAAAAGAATTAAATGAAACTTTCATACTGTATCTCGGCAATAAATAAGAGACAACCGCATCATCGGACCTTTACCTCTTCGTCCGCATTATCTCCGAAGGTATTTACAAGCAATTTCGGTGACATTCCTAGACCTATCTTCTATTTATATTGATTGGGGCCCAGGAGGCCCGCTCAGATCGTCGTTGTTTTAAGTATTTTTTGTGTGTGGCGACAGAAATTTGTCACGCGATAAAAGTCAGACGAAGAAATTAGTATTTCGGCTTCGTTCCAGGCAGCGAACCATTGTTTCCAATTTGTCGGAAGACGAACGAAGGACCCCCAAATTCGCTGCTTTATTCGCATGTTAGTTGATTGACTCTTAATGAACTTATGGCGCTTGAAATCTCATGAGGGGCGTGAGTAATTGCCTTCTATTTACCCTCTACACTGCAAAATCTCATTCCATCTCCTAGTGCTTACCAAGCGAATAATTTATAACTGCACCACCGATCGATATTTTCAACCAAACCACCATTTGAATGATTTTAATCGGACCACGAAATTACTACTCCAAATGATAATATTCTAATCTTTATAACAATCAATGTCGATTATTTCGGGGATGTCATTCCATGTCACCCACATGCCAGTCACCTGACCAAAAATCATGGTACTTATGAAGGTGGCAAGTCCGATGAAGAGGTGCATGTTGTGCTTTCTTAATCGTCGATTGTTTTTGACAACGTAGTCGCCTTCCGGCGTGGGGAGGTCGTTGTAGGTGACTCGAGGAAAACATGCATTTTTGGCGGACCGTTTTTGATAAAAACGTACTGAAACAAATCGTTCAGTACCTGCAGAACCTTTAAAAAATTGAAGGGAACCGCTATTTCGTGGAAGCAATCCACACAGTCTTGAAGCTTGCATTTTTGACGTTTAATCAAAGCGAAGTGACTGATATCAACCCGTCAGAATTTTTATAAATTAGTTGCGTTGCTTTGGTGATTTCACAGACCAGTCACTCGATTTTGAAAATTTTTAAAATAATTTTTTAACTTAAACCGCTGATTACCCCAAATGACTGACTCAGTGCAAATATTTTGTCGGAATGACCTTTAACGACCTTAAAATTAAGTAAGAGTTTTCAGATGGCGCATCGGTCAAATTTTGCGGCAAATTTAAATAGTCTCTCCTCTAGGCAGTAAAAATGCTATCATATTTTGAATATTTTATGATTTATTCTATAAAACTAATGTAAAAAATTAGTTTTGAAGAGTAAATTATAAAATATTCATTATTTACATGACATAAAAACAAACAATTTTATAAAAATCAATTTATTATATTACATAATTTAAATGACACAAAATTATACCCAAAATGTTAACAGTTACATGTCCAAGATAGGTATTATAATTTATACATATGATAATAACTTGGGTTTGCCCGACAACTAGAGCAACCTGGCTTAGTTCCTCAAATTCATACACAAAAATAAGGAATAATGAAGCCTAAATCTAACGATGCCGAAAAGTGTTTATTACAAACCCTCCACTTTTACTTTTGCAATTTTGGAGATTTAAAGCTTCTTGCCAGAGTTTCGCTCTGCAATTATATAATTAGATTTCCTGGATTTGTTTTATTAATAAAACATCTTTACCCTTCTTCACTTTTTGGAATACAATGCAGTTTCTGCGCTTTGTTTTCACAAACACCACAAATAATGCAACGAAGACCCGTCTTTCGCTTAAAATTATTCACAAATTTAAGCAATGCAAGCAAGTTTTGACATTTACTTGCTTGAATGTAATTGCAAAATGCAGTTTTTAAAATATTATTCAGAAAAAAGCAACAATCGTAGAAACAGCCCCGCTTTTTAAAAACGCGGAATGGTACATTGTTTAATTTAAAATAGAAAAAATATAGGGCCTGTTATATGAATTTAAAAAAAGTTTTTGTAGTGACATCTAACGGTCGTAAAAAGTATTAGCAACGACTACAGCGCCTCTACATTTGCTTACAGAATCTGTGACAGAGATGTCATGCGTCTAGTTTCAAAGTGTAGAAAAAAGATGTCTTCATACATTCATCTGGAGTAATCTGTGCTTAAACATTTCCGTCGACCGTTTAATAAAAAGCATGGTTTCGTCTAAAAAATATAAATTTAGATCATTATTCCTGATTTTACATTAATGAGCGATTTTGATTTTTTCATTGATAACTATGGTTACCAGCATACTATTATTTTACGAATTGAAATTTTAGAAGAAAATTTTTGTCCCTTAAAAAATATTAAAAGAATTTACGGTCGACGAAAAAATATTGTAATCAATTCGTATGTAAGTGGGTGATTAATAATCTAATAATAATAATAAATTAAATAGTGTCAATCATTAATCGCCTTCATTCATATATTTGTGTATAAAAAACTACCGGGTGACTATTAATAATTCACAATTACATATTTTATTATGTTGTTAACATATTTAAAGTCTTAAGGTGGCAACATTGTTAACATAGCCCTCTTTAATTTCAAAAATGTTAAGCAATAGAGTTCAATGTTGTTTAGAGCTAGGAGGCCAACACTTCCAACACGAATTGTAATATTTGTAATTCGTGTTATTTAGTAAAATTTGTTGATTATTTTGAGATATATTTAACATTGTCAATTAATTTCGGTCATTCTTTTATAGTCACTCGGTATAAACAAACCAAGTCGGGAATGAAGCAAATAGGGACATTTTTAAAATTAATTCATACTTTTTCGAAACCCATTTATTTTTGATTTCTATATTTATCGGCGTGCTTTAGTTGTCTGAAGCTGTGTTGCAAATATCTTTCCCTTCTCAACGGCAGTTCATTTGGCTCTGTTGTAAATTTTTAATGTTTTAAAACACTTTGACACTGACGTCAAGTGTGTAAAAGCCGTACGTAGGGAGCACTCTTTGTATTTTTTGTGTGGCTGACCTGACTATACTATCGTTGTTCTTTTGTGTGGGAGCGATTCCCGTCGTAATCTGCGCCAATCTTCCCGTCGAATCAATTAACTCTCCCGGCGTTCCCGTGTCCCATCGCTGGTCCCCGCGGCCCCCAAATCGAATTATCGCCCCCCGTAAACAATATGTGTGTGTGTGAGCGCTCTTTATGTGAATTTTCCCCGACGATCTCGGCCCCTCATCTCTCGCCGCTGAAGTGACTAACAACAACTCGATTATTTATTATTTAAGCGCGATTCTTCCTTCGGTAATTATTTTGAAAGCCATAGTTAATTTATACGGGGGGCGCGCCGTTGCGTGTGCGACATTATTCCCTTTCTTCTTCTTGTTCTTCGTGCCGTGCGGAAATATTGTGTGCGCGTTGTTTTACTGCCCGTTTTTATTACCGGCGTCGGTTCTCTCTCTCTTATCTTGATGTCCGTAATTATGACGTTTCGTTTCTCGAAACTCGCCCGCTCTCAATTAATATTAATTAGATTAGATCGCTGGAGGAGGCGAACAAATAGCGCCGCTGATGAAATATGTAAGGAAGCGCAGGATTGCCTTTTTTATTGCGAGTGCCTTATGGCCGAATAAAACACTGCAACTGAAATTATGCCCGGATTTATCAAAAACTAATGTCGCCTCGTGGTTTGGGTCGGACGTGGGTAATCTTGCTCATTTTAAATTCCTCACGTTCGGCGGCGCCTTTTCCTTGACCGATGCGGTGCCAATTAAGTTATCGCCGCCTCGTCCCGGATTTTTCCGGGGTCCGAGTGACTTATTAGGGCCGGAATCGTTGTGGACAAGCGATTACAGAGGCGATCAGCGCTTTTCTCGCCGGATTAAGTTAACTGTCGTTGCTTGAGTCCGGTTTTCGTCATCGGCCACCGCATCGAACGTGCACCAGATGGGACATTGAATGGTTAATGTAATGGGGATGAGTGCGACGGCTTAATTGATCCCTGATGATTGGAACGGCGGCCGGTGCGAAACGTCGACGTCAACCCTCCGCACCCACGAGTATTTAGTTACAAAGTGTCTCTGGAGCGTCGGGGATCGATTGACAACGCGATTTGGATCAAGTGAATGGAGGCGACGATGCCGTAAACAAGGGGTGGTTTAGAATGAACAAAAAACAACGATACTACCCCTTTGTTGCACTTGTTCTGCATTTTACGAGAGAGCGTTTTGTAAACAGAACATTACAAACGGTTAAAGAAACCGTATAAAGTCTGTACATAAATAAAACAAGGTTGGCCATGAAATAACTTCGAGGAGCAAATGAGTGTAACAAAATTTTGACCTTGAGCTCGAGTCAGCGAGGTTCTTTGTTGACGACCGTTCCCAACTAAACAATTTGTTTGCAAAATTTTCAGGAATTGAATGCGAGGAAAAGTTGCAGTATGTTTATAAAAACGATGTACACATGTCTGCCATTTATTATAACAATTTAAATAAAATTGGTCTCTTTTATTTTGATAGAAAAATGTTTGACTATCACGTGTCAATGTCAGTTTACACTGGAAAGTCAATAAATTTCATGGATTCCTGAATCTCGGTTTTGATTTGTACACACGTTTAGTCAAAAATTGTATTGCTTTAATCAGATAATTTAATTATTCAAGCCGATCCAGCCGATTGTAAAGGTCGTGCAAATCATGTTGGGCCCGTTTTTACCTAGCTCTAACGGTTTTTAGAAGTTACATATTTTAATATTATTAAAAAATGTAATTATGTACATATTTTGTTAAAATATTAAATTGGTAATATTTATGGTTAAGGTGGGAAATTTTTCATTTGTTACGATTAACGGCCGCTAGATGTCGCAAAGATCGATTGCCAAAGATGGATAAATATCAAAGGCAGGCGGCAAAATTTTAGCATTTTCCCTAATTTTTTTGCCTCAAAGATTACGGTGAATCGTAGTATTCGTTCTAGAAAGTAGTTTTGGAAATACATTATGCCGACATTTCAATTAGGAACGAAAAGTTGATCAGCAGCGACATCTCATTTTCAAATAGAGAACGTAGGTTTTACATGAAACACGTTAAAAATAATGCTTAATCTCAGTTATTAGGCAATTTAGGGCATTCATCTTTTGGTAAAAGGTTTTGGTAAACTGAGGCATCTTCATCATAATCACATTCCAAAATAATCTGCTTTGGTGTCATCTTTTTCAGCATTATGTAAGGGCCGTTTAATTAATTAATTATAAAATAACTACTATTACGATGCATCTCATATGATGTTAATTTAAATTGCAAAACTACTATTAGGATGAATCTCAAATGATGTTAATTTCAAGTGCAATGTTCAACGAATGCTATACCAAAAAATCGGACGAATCTGTTGGAAAATTAGGAAATTAAACCCTCAAAACCCTCTTATGGAAAATTTGCATGTTTTTTTCCCACCATCAAAAACATTTTACTTCTTGTAATATTTTAAAAGCTTACAAAAAACATCAGCTTCTCTTAATCGAGTTAAAAATGTTGCGTAAATACAGAACATTTATGAAGACATTTCTCTTGCTAGTTTCAAAATATTTTTAGCTCTAAGATAAAATAATGTAAAACCTGCGATCTTGGATAAATAAATTTGGTTCACTTTGTTAGAGACCCATTGGATCGGCTCAATTTCAACCAGCTACCAATTCAGCCATTAAAATGGCACCGAGTATGTAATTTAAAAATTTGTCCCACGAAGCACACAGGTGCCTTCCCAAAAACCAATTCGATTTGGGGCAGGATGCAACCGATTGTCAAAAAGTCGCACGCAAACCAAGACAATAATTTGATAATTTGTGAAATGCGTGGAGGTTGATCGGTTTTCGGTAAAATTTAAACATTTCAGGGTTTAAATCAATTTCGAATTCAAAACTGTACCAAAAAAGTGTCTTGAGGTGGATTTTTTCGAGAGAAGTGCTCGACTAGCATAACTCGAATTTTACTTACAGCAAGTGATATCTGAGAGATTAAGGAAAAAGCATTTAAATGTTAAGAGGTTCTTTAGTCCAGGAAATGTTATAATCTTATATTTCTGAAGATTAAGTCCGGTTTCATTAATCAAAGTGAAAAGAGACAGCAACTTGTCTAAAATAAATGTTGATTCCAAATGAAAAAAGAGTTTTGAAAGATTTTATCCCGTTTCATCAACTGAAGTAAACAAAGAGAGCAACTTCTCTTGAAGAAATTTGGATTCTTAATTAAAGAAGAGGCTTTGAAAAATTTTATCATGAAATAAAACAGGTTTATAGTAAAAGTACCCAATGAATTTTAAGGTAATGAGTTTTAGAGAACCGTTTCGGTGCAAAAGTGTGAGTGCGATTGAGAAAAAAATACTAATTGAAAAAGTTTACAGCCAAAAGTACAAACCATGGCTTTTCCACCATTTCTCTGTGAACCATATTTAGTGTTGTTTGCTCAAATCTCCAGTCTCCTCAAGCTCAGTTTGTATATGATATGTATATGCAGAAGTTCTTTTATAAATAAATATAAAAAACCAAAGGCCCAAATGACTACCTTCATGAACTAAAAAAATTATAAAAGGCGTGTAGCGTTTGACTGAATATTTTAAAACTATCACAAAGGTAACTACCGAGCATGGCATTAGATGAGAGAAATCCACTGTAACATTACAAGCAAAATGAAAAGTTTGAAAAATTTTCTTATGTATAGTTTGTCTCTTATATTCTAATGAATGAAGCACATTCTAGACCCGACAAGATTCAGTGATTTTTTTCTGTTCTAAACTCATAGTTTGGCTCGGAGACCGTATTTTTCATCAAATTAAAAAGTCGCAATCGCAGATACATATTACACGGTGTTTATAAATGACCACGTGACATGGCTCTAGGGTGAAAATAGGAATATTTCGTGTTTGCCATTGGCTTCTAACAGTAACCAGACTTGTAACTAGATAATTCACTAGATTTTGTACGTTTTTCCCGCCTTTAATTTTTCTTGGATTTTTGCATCACTGCCGTTCAGTTTTCGCAAAATCAGTTTTTTCCGAGCTTTATTAAACATATTCTGTAATAGTTTCGTAAGTATGGATTCATAAATTATGTCGTTACTCATAAATTAAACATGATAATTGGCATATAATATAATTAATTATGCAACAATGCGAACAAGACGCGTTTACTTTAATTGTACATTTTCGAAGTGACAATCAAAATTTAGATCTTGGTTCTATCCCCCGCAATCATGTATTGCTCAGATCCAAGAAGAGTACCCAAATGTAATTGTGTCAAATGAAACTCTTATTCATCACACTCGACTAATTGAAAAATACTTCTATTGAGGAGTTATATGTTTTCAAAACATACATGTTTGAACTTCGAATGATGGTGGTTCACAGTTTCAGAATTTCCCGTAATAATAGCACAAACTTATTTAAAATAAACCCACTTTTAAAATCTGAGATTGAATTAATATTTGGGCCAAAATATTTTTAAACACTGCTGTGGATGTCTTGATCGAGGTTTTATTGTATTATAAACCAATTGTAAGTTAAACTAAATTTGGTTTATGGGATTGGATAAAGAAAGATAAACATCAATTCACAATTGTTACACATAAAAACTGTGGTCAATCTATAAATGTGATTATCTATGCTTCTTGGGTCACATTGTGTACGGTCATTTATGAAAATCCAATATTTGGAAGGGTTAAAGATGTTAGATCATTGCTGCAAAAATGTATTGGCTGTTGAAAAATAAAACTGAAATTAGACCGTAAAGTACTTGTTTCTATAATTTCTATGAAGGCTAATCTTGTATGTATGATATCGGGCAATCTATAAATGATTGAAAGACATTTGGTTGATTGTCAACATTGAGGAATTTGTACGAGATTAACTGTCATCGTGATTTGCCTCGATTCACTTTTCAGGGTAGGATTCTATTGTCATTATTGTGAATTGTGAATGGAAAACACAAAGGGACAAATAACGGAGAAATTGGTTGGAAAATAAATTTGACGTTTTTTAGCGTAGGTACTTGTTGAAATAATAAATAAAAATTATCATTTATTTGTCGTATATTTATTTAAGAAAAAAAACGACAAACTTAATTCAAATGGAATTTTATTCAAAGCATCAAAGCTAAATTGATTAAAAGTCATTTTGAATTCAACTCTGATGTGGTCGTACAATTAATTAATAAACTTGTAATGATACACGGCACGTCACATCCTCTTTGCACCAAGAAGTGTAATGAATAAAAAAAGCCGAGTTTTTTCTCTACACAAAGGGAGCTAATTGCTACCTGAGCTTTTAGAATCGTGGAACTATGGGTACGCCCATGCCGGGACTATGAATTAATTAAAATGCAGCTAAGCGCCGAATCAAGTCCATCTGGTTGCTAACCCATCAATCGCAAATTACTTGCTTGGTCCCCAAAAAGCGCGTTATAACCGAATTAGCCGAATTGATCGGCAATAACGTCCGGCAGCACCCGGATGAGATTTTAATTCGGCAAACGAAACACTCGCGTGCACATGTCCGGAATATTCGGCGCGTATATTTTCCGGTGTAGCCTATATTAGATTACATTTTAATCAGCAGGGGCAGAGTCGGCTCGGTCGGCGGTGCAGCAGGGGGCCCCGTTACCGGCCATTACTCAAACTTGACGTTAAATGGCTAATCGGATTGTTTGCCCCCAACGATGTGCGGTTATCGGCCGATCTGCGCGTCGAATCATTGCATTTTGATATTTTAATTCGGCACCCCCTTGACCACCCTACATATTTGAAACGCTTATAATTGGCACACGCTTGCCCGATTAAATTTTCAGCGGCCCGACCCTGTCGCGGACCGTGTTGCTTCAATACGTAATGCTCGTACACATTACGCATTCATTACTATTATTTACGGCCACACATACACGGGGTGCATGCTTCAAATTATGCGAAGCGATTGTTGACTTGGCGGTCGAATTACAGGGTGGACGCCGGAAGTGTGTCTAGACACAAGTCCGGCAACTCAAATCACCACTGACTGATGATGGGACCAGGTACAGATTACAAGAGATTTGTGCAAAAACATGCTCACCCACTCATCCCACGTCCACCAGTTTTTCTACCTAATTTTATCTTTTCCTTCAGCTCTTGTCATCTTCATTTTAATACAAAATCTTTCTTTGTAGTTTTAACTTTTTTTTATGTTTAAAAGTAGTTTTACTAACTTGAATTCGTCAGTGGATCGAATTTTGTGTGCCCTCTTTACTTAATGCAATGAGGGCAATGGAAGGCGTAGAGCTTTCAAAGTAATAATATGAATACAGTAGAACCTCGATTATCCAAACCAATTGAGACCGAGACTAGTTCGGATAATCGAAACGTGGGTTTTTTGATACGAGATCATAAACAACACCTTTTTACATAAAAAAGTACATACATATACAGGTGTTTTTTTAAGGCGGCCAACAGAAAATTTTTAACTTCCTAGAGTGCTATAAATTTGAAATTTGGAATACAGTAAGCAGGGACCATTCCGAATCTAAATAAATTATTTTCAATAAGGCGACACTTTCGCTTATATCAGTAGTGGACGCCATCTTTGTTATTTTAAATGGAACACCCTCGTTTTTATTTAATTTTTGAATGCTCCGTTATCTTAGTATCTTACGCCAATGTTGTACCTACCTATCTGTCAAAGTTTTGGAGATATGCTCACTTTTTTACAAAATTGTGCTATTTTGTATTCAAAAAATTGTTTTGCAGTAACCATTGGGAAAAAGTACAAACTGTTTGTTGCAGTCGATAGCGGAAAGGTTGTAGAATTGTCGGCTGGTCTCAAAAATAAATCACATTCTAAGTACTTACAATGATTTAATGAAAATGCCCAAAACACTATTAAACACCCTTTTGATTACGGAATTATACTCATTTTCTAAAAAAATCATAATAACTCCTAAAGTAATTGAGGTAGGTATAGGACATGCTAACGTAACATCCCCTATCTCACGCGATTTAAAATTTGGTAGGTGCCATTTAAAAAAAAAGAAATATTGACGTTTTGTATTGGGCATTTTCATTAAATCATTGTAAGTACTTAGAATGTGATATTGTTGAGGCCATCCGACAATTTTGCAGTCTTTCGGATATCGACTGCAAAAAACTGTTTGTATCTTTTCCCAATGATTACTGCGAAATAATTTTTTGAATAGACCACCAAAAATGCAAAATGTTCTAAAAAAGTGCGCATATCTTCAAAACTTTGACAGATAGATGAGTACAATATAGGTGTAAGATACCTAAAAAACACTCTGTATATTAAAATTTGACAAACATACATGATAACATTGAAATATATACAGGCTGAGTCATTAGTGCGGGATAGATCCATAACTCCTGAACTATGTAAGATACAAAACTATTTGTCAGGCTGCACAACTTGAAAATATTCTCCAGTATACAGCCTGTTCAAAAACTCACAAAAGCTACACAACTTTGTTTTTTCAAAATGAACTACCTATATTTTATTTCTCTATTAGAACCTTTTTTCACATAGATTTATGGCGTTGTAAGCTATTTTACATTTTGAACCACCGTAATCAAATTACATTTTTTTTTCGAAAACAAAGGATTTCATTCGCCTTCTTCCAGACAATAAATCATATTGATATGTACTTGTGAATATAATTGTGAATAAGGGAATGGATAATCAAATGACAAGTCGGTGATGACACAACTGTGCAGTGTTGAAATGTGAGTTAAAATGATTTTCGTGGGTTCCATGACAGACTATCTTCCTTATCCTGGCTCAATCTGGATCACAGCCAAAAATATCAAATATTTCGTAAATTATAAAATTTAGCTATAGAACCACCTGAATAAAAAACGTAGCCAGACTCTAGACGCATTCGATGGTACACAAACATATAGTGCCACTTAAAAAACTAAAGTTAAGCTTATTCAAAAATAGTATAATTTGACACGAATTATTGCACAACCTGTATAGTAAAAATTAGATTTTGCACATTGGGCGTAAAAAGAAATCCTTTCTTTATATTTCTATCAACTTACAGCCTTCTAGCTGCTAAAACGGCGTCTCAGTAAATTTTTAAGTGAACCTCTGCAAATGACAAAAAATGTGAATAAAAAATTGCAATTTGATAACGCTTATATCGCCATAAATATATGTCAAAAAGGGTTCTAACAGTGAAATAAAATATAGGTCGTTCTACTTGAAAAAATAAAGTTGTGTAGCATTCGTAAGTTTTCAAACAGCCTGTATACGTTAAAATATTTTTAGATTGTGTATCCTGACAAATGGTGTACACATTGTATTTAAAAAATTTTTGTATCTTACATAGTTCAAGAGTTATGGACCGATCCCGCATGACTCATCCGTTATATAAATATATGTATTTTAACCACCTGAAAAAAGTTGAATGCTTTTTTTATATTTTTTTTATAAAATGGACAATTTTTAATCGTTCGGATAATTGTGAGTTCGGAGGATCGGGGTTCGGATATTATTCCATATTAGTCCATTATCACACATATTTCAACCAAATTTAATTGGGTTTTCAAATAGCAAACCTAAAGCGACGATTCCCATGGGAATGAGGCAAAAAATTAAAAAATAATTTGTATTGTTTTGCAGAACAATCACGCGCTCCATCATCATCCCATTATACTTACGTATCCTGGGATCAAAACCGTCTTGAGCGTTTTTTGGCGAATTAGGTGGACCGATTGGAATCTGCTGCATTTTACCTTTGCTAGCAATTCGTGGGTAATTTAAAAAACAGTCCCACAAAGCACACAGGTGCGCTTTTCAAAAACAAATTCGATTTGGGACAGGATATAGCCGATTGTCAAAAAAGTCGCACGCAAGCACAATAATTTGCGACTGCATGGACTTGTCATTCAGATCGAAATAACAGGGTTCGTATTTAATTTGAAAGTCGGACTTTACCTACCGATAATAACCGCCGGCGAAGTCTCCAATCCAGCGCCCAATTTGCGGTTTGATTTCCTGTTCAGCGGACACCCAAAACAATAATCCCACTTTATGTGTCATACATTTTATTTCGCATTATTCTAGTGCTTACAGTAAACTCATTATCTACAAGTTTTTTAAACTAAAATTTTCAGTTTATACATATACAGATCACACTACGCTGCGTTCCTCAGTCGAGTACAGTCCTTCTCACAATTAACAACAACACGGCTTCGATTGCACTTGGTTTTTTTAGTTCGGTTTGTCTTTTAACACATGGATTCGGCCAGGGCCGGCTGAGGGGCGCTGTAGGGTCCCGCCCAAGGCTGCAAATTTTGCAAAGCGTTGAGAGCGGTGTCACCGGGGCCGGAGTTGGGCGGTGGACCTTCGCTCATGTAGCCTTTGGTGAGGGCCTCTGCTTGCAGGCTGAGCATCAATCGGTTGGCGGCCTGGCGTTCAGCTTCGCGCTCCTCCGCCGTTTGGCGTCTGTGGACAAACAATCACCTCAAAACCTACTCTTCCCCAAAATATTCACAGCTTCACCAAAATTCTAAACACGCCTTTAATCTTTGTATGGTATCGATAGGTTCATTTTTACAAATTTAAAAAAATTGTTGGCCCCCGTGAGAATAATTCCCATCGCAATCATCTTTGTTTTACCGTTTTACCGCTTGGATTGATTTTGGAGACTGGGACTTAAACATATTGTCAATAGATGGCGCTATGACCAAATTACGGTTTTTAATAATTTAATAAAAAACACTAACATTTTGAATTGTTTGTTTATTTTTCGGCATTAGCAGTGAAGGTAATCTTCGAAATGATGGCTCCATGGGTTTTGATCGAGTATTAGGGAGATATGGCGTAAAGTGTGTACCGACAAAGAACTTTTAAGAAATAAATATATTGAGATTACGAGATACGAGATTAAGCTATATAGAAGAGAATAAGCGCTAATGAAGTTCTTCTAGAACAGATGTAATTTTATAAAAATAATAAGGTATCTATCCTAAAAATAAAAATTAACAAAGTATAGTTTTCGAAAGGAACAATTATGCAACAACTCCAAATCATGTAAGTGCCTGGAATTTCTGACATTCTGCCTAAAGTATCTGAAGCATCTAAAGGATGTGAGGTAAAAGCGGAATTTAAATGTGACCAAGAACCTGTGGAGATTGCGTGATTTGCACAGATTCAACAATCTTACATTTGAAGTGTGAACGAATATAAATAAACCAAAGGAAAGAAAATTCCAATCGAAAACTCAAATACGAATATGTTTGAAGATTGTAGTGAATAAAAAACAAAACTATTTCTTCCCTAAGATTAGTATTTACAGAAGCAATTATTTCCGTGCCGCATGATCTCAACATCATTCAAACTACAAAATTGTTTCTGAATGGCTTTAAGTTTTGGTAGTGATTGTATTACGTAAAAATACAAATCCCAAAAACATAGAGCTTGGAAAAAGCGTGTACGAAAGCTTATTGTATAAAATGTAGTAATTAAAAAAATGAAAACAATTTGAAGATTGTGGAGAACTTCAAAATATGTTTGAAGATTGTAGTGAATAAAAAACAAAACTTTTTCTTTCCTAAGATAGTATTTACAGAGCGATTATTTCCGTGCCGCATGATCTCAACATCTTTCTAATTACAAAATTGTTTTTGAAAAGCTCTATGGTATAAAATGTAGTATTTGAAAAAATTAAAACAATTTGAAGATTGTGGAGAACCTCAATAGTCTGGTTCTTCTGAAACACACGCATTTTCCCAAAATATTTACTTGTATTACGCTAAGACGTTAAATCTGAAAATTCTGAAAGTTGTGATGACTTGAGACTTGAATGTCTGAAGCTTCTGAAGCTTAGAAAAACCAAAAAGTTGTGAATTTTGTATTTCACTGTCACTGTTGTAAACAAAGAATAATATGAGAACGCTTTGAACTAATATAATTTAACGGAAGCTAAAAACGACAAAATTTGTGGAAGAATACGAAACGATTTGCTGTGCCGAAATTACTTGAAGCTTGTAAAAAACTTGTAGGAAGAAATTAAATATTTCAAGTATTGGAAGCTTTTGACACATCTGAAGCTCATGAAGCTCTGAATAAAGAATATGAGAAGGGTTTTAAGGAACGAAATAATTTAACAGAAGCTTAAAAAGACTAAGTTTATGTCAGAATTCGAATACGATTTGGTGTGACGAAATTATTTGAAACTGGCGAAAAACTTGAGGGAAGAAATTATGTCACGCAATGGAATTTTTGAGACATCTGAAGCACGTGAAGTCTATGAAGCATGTGAATGGTCTAAATAAAGGATATGAGAAAGGCTCAACAAAATAAATTAAGAGAAGATAAAAAAGACTAAATCTGTGGAAAAATACGAATACAATTTGCTATGATCAAATTACTTCAAGCCTGTGAAGAACTCGAAGGAAAAAATTAAATATTTCAAGCATTGGAAGACACATCTAAAAGGCATGAAGTCCATCTGGAGCATGTAAACAATTTAAAAAAATGAAAAAAGTTTTCAGAAACAAAGGAAAAAAAAACGATTATTCTTGATATGTGCAAGAATGCGAATACGATTTGCTGTAACGAAATTACTTAAAGTTTCAGAAGAATTTAAAGGAACAAATTATTTCAAGCATTCGAAGTTTTGAGACATTTGACGCACATGCATGAAGTAATCTGAGGCATGGTTTAAATAAAGAATGAGAAGGGTTTGAAACAACAAAATAAATTAACAGAAGCTAAAGAAGACTAAATCTATCGAAGAATACAAATAGGATTTACATGTATCCTGCGAAGAACTTGAAGAAAGTATTTCAAGCTTTTGAGATATCTGAAGCATGTGAATGTTCTAAATAAAGAATATGAGAAGGGTTTGAAGAAAGCAAATAATTTAACCGGCCGTGAAAGCCTACATAATTTCATAATTTAACAGATGCTTAAAAAGACTAAATTTGTGTGAGAATACGAATACGATTTGCTGTAACGAAATTACTTGAAGCTGGCGAATAACTTGAAGAAATAAATTATTTCAAGCAGAGGAAGGTTTTGAAACAAGTGAAGTGAATGAAGTATCAGAGGACGTGATAAATAAATCTGATGGTTCTAAAGCTTTTGAAGGCTCTGAAAAGTCTGGTTTGGGCGAAGTGAGGAATTTTAGTGATCTTGAAGCTTATGAAGAATACAAGAACGCGAAAAAATCAAAATCTGTTTGCGGACTCGTTTTTCCACATTGTACGAGCTCGTCGATGGTAGAAAAAAGGCGTCAATTGATTGACAATGTACAACATCGGGCTGGAGCCGATTCCCGGCTCCAGTACTACCAATTTGACGGCGTAAAAGCTTCTGTATTATGCATCAGCCGACAGAGCGATATCTTGAATAATGTATCTCGACATAGGTCTAGTATTTAGGACGTTAAATATTCACATGTGCAGTCGACACTCGACCTATCACTTTACAACAATCGTTCTTATTCTGGGGAGAAACGCGGAAACGGAAATCGTCGCCTCACTCACGGCTAATAGTCGTTTCGCGTTTTACAAATTGACCCAAGTGCGATAATAATGAAACGTCGCCGATTTTCTTTGTGTCCCGACTAATGGTCGTTTAGGACAAGTTGTCGTCACCATAAACTCTTCGCTTGATTAACAGAGCACGAAGCTATGCCTTTGTCTCTTCGATCCAGTGTTAATAATAAATACGGCCGATCGGTTTCGGGGAGGTTGCGGAATTATTAAGACGGTTTTAAGTCGCGGTTGACAGGACGCGGAAAGACGTCGCGGCGCTTTAAAATCGTACGTCAGCCTGAAGATGTTATGGATCTGTCGGCCGAAACTTACGACGGAGGTGGTCGCGCCTCCTTTTACATTATTCAAACCGTCACGGGTGAAAATATAGCACTATGAAGAGACAAACACAATTGACGACCATTAACCACCCTCACATCCCCCATCTGTTTAATTTCGACCAAGTTTCGCAAAAACAAATTAAACAATTCGGGGCGAGCGCTACGGAACATTATCTAAATAGCGTTAGGTGTTGATACAATGAAGCTTTCATAATTAATTAAAACACTAATTAAACTACGCGGGCGCACATCTAAGCGCGTCCCTCGTTCACGGCGAGCGGAACAGTAAAGCTCGTTCGCGTTTTAATTGGTTCCCGCTCAATTAACGAACGCGGATTGGTTCGCGCAGTGGAAAGTCGATTGCTAATTGGCTGTGGTGGGGCACTGGAGCGGTGTGCCGCTTCGTTATTTTTAAATGGGGACTAAAAGGCGCTTCGCTAATCGCACCTGACGTTCAATTATTAACAAAGCACTAAAGCCAGCCGCCTGCAGCACCGTTGTGGTCCCGGCGATATTTTAATTATGATTTACATAGTCTGCCCCGATGGCGCGTTTGCCACATGTAATAAATTAGCACAGCGCTCTGTCAGCTTAAATACGTTTAACAATTAATCCCGGTAATTGCGTGCAATTAGTCAATAATTGAGCACTTTCTTCGGCTTCCTGTACTGGAGGTCAAAGTGGAGGTTGTGGTGGTGGTGGTATGTGTACTACCTGTTTCAATTTATTTTTATTTGAACTTCCAAATGGGAAAACATCTTTTTCCTGTGATTTGATTCACTTTGATTTTTTTTGACTGATTTATAATTTATTTTTTCTGCGATGAAAAGAACTATGAGAAGTCTACATTTTGTGACACCTGAAGAAGCTGTCAAAGCTTACAAATTACATATTTTGGATATATCTCGAGTGGAAACGAAAATAAAATTCAACGACTAGCAACAATAACAAAAATTATGTCTTTGACTTGTACTTAATTGTTTTAAGATTTACATTAAGCCAAAAAATGAAATACACAATTGAGAATTGTTGCAAATATCAATACAATCTAAAATAGCTAACTGGAACCAAAGAAAGCCAGAATCTGAGCAATTTAAAAGAGGGGATGCGGGTGGCTTTACTATTTATTCGTCCCTTTTACTGCTGAAATCTGCAACGATCACCATTTCTCGTAGTTTATTTTAACCCATTTATTGCTATATCCCATTTGGGTATTGTAATTTTTTGTGTGTGCTAATTTGTGTGTTTTTCGTTGCCTAACTCCCTTTGAGACATGTTAGAAAATAATATTACAGCAATATGTTGTATTATTATAACGATATTCAATGTTGTAAATTAAAATATAAAATTTCAAAAATAAAAATTTGGCAGTTAATGGGTAATGAAGGTATGTAGACTTTTACGGTCGGTGTTATTAATGGAACTTCAAATGGAGCACGGTCAAAAATCCTGAAGAAGATCGTTATAGTTAAGGTGGGAAATTTTTCATTTGTTACGATTCACGGCCGCTAGATGTCGCAACGATCGATTATTTATCCATCAAAGGCAGGTGGCCAAATTTTAGCATTTTCCCTAGTTTTTTTGCCTCAAAGATTACGATGAATCGTAGTATTCTGTTGTAGAAAGTTGTTTTGGAAATACATTTTGCCGATATTTGAAACGAAAAGTTGATCGGCAGCGACATCTCATTTTCAAGTTGGGAACGTAGGTTTTACATGAAACACGTTAAAAATAATACTTAATTTCAGTTATTGGGCAATTTAGTGCTTTCATCTTTTGGTAAAAGGATTTGGTAAACTGAGGCATCTTCGTCATAATCACATTCCAAAATAATCTGCTTTGGTGTCATCTTTATCAGCATTATGTAAGGGCCGTTTAATTAATTAATTATTAAATAACTACTATTACGATGAATCTCATATGATGTTAATTTAAATTGCAATGTTCAGTGAAGGTAATACCAAAAAATCAGACGATTCTGTTGGAAAATAAGGAAGTTTAACCCTCAAAACCCTCCTATGGAAAAATTGCATATATAATTTTTTTCTTAAATTACTACTATTAGGATGAATCTCAACTGATGTTAATTTCAAGTGCAATGTTCAACGAATGCTATACCAAAAAATCAGACGAATCTGTTGGAAAATTAGGAAATTAAACCCTCAAAAGCCTCTAATGGAAAATTTGCATGCTTTTTTCCCACCTTAATGAGTTAATAAATATGTTTGCATCAATCAATATCGGTATATTATTCTTTTATACAAGTAATACTTTGAAGCAGAAAACACTATTCGGTTTTTTTTTTAATAAAGTAGTTACTTTTGCAAGCAATGTCCATTTTTTCGTGGCGCCCTTGACTTAAAAAAGATTGACCAACTCTGCTTTAAAGTTTATGTTGTATTGCAAGTGTTCAGCGCAAAAAATGCCGAGATTAGTGTTTCCCGGCGCCAAAAAGATTGAGAACTACGGACTTAGACCGTATCAGATTTTTCAGACTTGAAATGGGTTTTACTTCAGAACATAAGGTTTATCATTGAAGCGCATTTTAGTGTTGTTTTCAATTACGGAGAATGGACATACAACGCTGTTGCCTATTTGGCCGAGTTTCGGCAAAAATTTCCCAATTTGGCTTTCTTAGAGGGAGATTTTTTTAATGCTCTGAGAATTACAGTAATGGTGTTTCTTGAAACTGGAAGCGTGGAACACAAAAAAGTGGATAGGAGGCCAACAAAAAAAATTAAAAATTATAATACGAACTTCTAGCACAAATGCATCCAAAATCTCAAGGGCTTTATTTCATCTAAATAATTAATCATCTCAAGATATAAGTACATATATCGTTTTTTCTGCATTTAATTCTTCAAGAGTAAGTTTAGGATGCAGTTGCAAAAACCTTAAGAACGTATGTCAAGTCCAACGAAGATGTGCGAGCAATAATTACGTAGACTGGCCAATAATTAAACTTTAAATCCCAAGGGATGAAATAGATTCAGAAATATATCATAAGTGATGAAGGAATTTAAAGAACGAACCAGTGGAACTAAAAACTAAAAGGTAAAAAAACGTTGGTATGGCTCCCAAGCAAATTGTACCAAGAAAAATGCACTAAAATTGCAAGGCGTTGAAAAGCTTTTAAAGGAACATTCTGGAAATAACTGGAAGCAACTGGACCAGCTGAATTTTTATTCATATATTATAAACAAACAAAATAACTTTTAAAATGAAGAAGAGCATGATGAGGACAGAATGTGTCAGAAAAGTACCAAGGAAGTTGCAGTTAGACTTTAATGTTTTGTTGTATTGTCCAAAATTCGAGTTTAATTGTTATGCTTCTTACAATAAGTTTCTTTTCTGTTACAGTGTACAAGAATAAAGTTTATTTTAGTCTCTTAAGTTTTTTTTACGATTTAAATTTGGGCACAGTTGGGTGAGCCGACAGAAAAAAGGTTAAACAATATGCCTTGGCTAAATCCAAAATATCTGAATACAGGCATAATACAGGCAGGCCTGGAACGGTCAAATAACTTTGTTATTTAAAAAGTAATTACAAATATTGTAGAAGGGGTTGCAAATAATGTTTATAAAATTTGTATTTGTTATTCACTTTTCGTTTAACAGGAAATGCTTTCTAATTTCAGAAATATTAATATATTTTCTTATTATTATAAAAGCCCGAATACATATTTAAAAACAATTATACCTAAGATATCTATCTCTATAGATATTTATTTTTGAAAACCATTTTGAGATTGCAAAAAATGTTCAAATTTTGCCGAATGCATGAATTGACAACAACTGCCAAGTTGTAAACGGAGCACACTTTTTTGTAATCTCAAAATGATTTTCAAAGATATGTTGATTGTTTTTTCTAATTTTATTCCCCAAACATAAAAAACTATTTAAGCAAAAGAATATTTCGAAAGTACATACGGAGTTTCTTATTCTGCATCAGAAAACTTAAAAATATACAGGTTGTCCCATTTAAAAAACGTAAGTTGAAAGCAATTTATGTTAAAAGAAAAATAATTTTTTAAATAAATTCGTCCTTTGCAATTATGCATTTGTAACATGTTCGAAAAGAAAATACGTTTTAAATAACAAAGGTTATTCGACCGTTACGAGCAATTTTTTTAGACAAAATAAAAACATATTTTATTTGTGCACACACCATCCACATTTTACACAAAAAAATTTATAAAAAAATTAACTATACTAAAAATGCTTATACTTACTAAACCCCAGTTGTTTTGCTCTTCTAAAAAATTTACTTATTTGGATATAACCTGTTTTGACTCTACTCAATTTTTCTAAACAAGTACATATTAATACATTTCAGTTGACTTGTTATTAACAATAGTTCATATCTCAGCCCTAATATTTTTATTTGCATTTGCCTAATAATAAAAAGAATGCCACTTCTCTATATTTAGTAACATTTATTTCTACGAAGTAAAATATAGGGATTTTCAACAGGCCACGGAGACTAGCTTTTGTTTTATTTTTTACACTGTACATTTTGGACATTATCATAATCATATTTTGATTTCTGCAAAAAACTGTGAATAAAGAGGATGGCTAAATGACGTCTAAATCAAAGCCTGATATGTAATCCGTTTGAATTTAAAAATCACTCAATCTCATAATGGTTTAAATGTATAATGGTATAATAATAAAGGAATTTAATTTTAGATACCTGGAACTCAAGTGCTACCCTCTAATCATTTTCACAAACCTACTCTGAATCCTTTTATGTGTACCCCGTTACATATTGTTAGATTCAGAAATTAAAAAATCTTTAAAAAATTTTAAGAGTTTAAATTAAAGACTTCATTAAATTCGATTCGATTACAGCATGACTAAACTGATTTCAGTGCGTTAACCACATTTTACGGAAATACCTTAGAACAACTATATTCGATGCTAAAACCGTATTTTTTTATTTCGTTCCTTTATTTTTATTTGAAATTTGGAGGGAGAAAAGGTAGAGACGCACGCACAACGCACGCACACGCAAAAGCACCCTCTGCTTCTTACATCGAGGCAGCTGTGACGCATTCCACCCCATTCTACTTTCACCTTCTCACCTCTGTCAGCTTTCCAGTTTACAGTTTGTTGTTCTGGTAGTTCAAACCACCATCCGCGAATCAGGTAAGTTTGCAGCATTTGCCGCTCAAGCAACCTTATCGCAATCGAAAACCCCATCAGCAGGCTCAGAAAGTATTAGTTTAAGATGGCGCCCCTTAAAATTGATCCATGGGACCCACGCTTTATCAAGTCAACTTCCATTCCCCTGGGTAAGTGAGCAGAATTTTTATGGGACTCCCAAATTACTGTGTTTGTAGAACACGTGTTTGCGTTGTGCAAATACCCCGACAATATTATCCCGGCCTGCGATGCTCTAGTGGACTGTCCCCGGCTTTTGAAGGATTCGAATTTGGAAATTGCCGACGTGCGACATTCACAGATTGAGAATAGTTTGTGTTGCAGATGGGAGATAGATTACAAAATTGCTAAAACCGATAAAGTGTTCGCCACAGTACCTTACTACGTGAACACTTGTAATAATCTAAAATCGCTTTCACTCGACGCCTCTGACAAGAACCAAAAATATGTTATCGATAACTATAAACTTACATATGAAGTAAAAGATTTTTTGGAAATGGGTATTGGTCAAAAAGTCGCATGGTTATAGTTGTTATTGTGTCTTTTGTTTCAGCTGTCTATCAGAAGCGGTGTCAAATTAAGCTGACCCAGAAAAAATACAGGGATAACATTGAGCGAATGCTAAGTTGCTTTTAGTGTTCAAATCATAACACGAGCTATGGTAAACATTTCAACTAGACGAAGGTGCATATTCAATCAAAATGTGTGAATATTGTTTTGTGATTGTCTACTATTAATTAAGCAAGAGGTGAAAGAAGAATTGTTCGAAATCTCCAAGTGTAACTGCTTCGTAAAAAATGTATTTGTATCAAATTAATGTGGTTGTAAGTTTTTGTCTAATAGTTTCATGCACCGGTGTAAGTACAACGTCTGTAATAATTGTCGAGATTCGAAGTTCAAATAAAAAAACGCCGAAACTGACACGTTTTTCTTCCGTACCTAGCAACGACCAAACAATCCGAGATTGGGTCCGTCGGTGGCGTCGCGGCGTCTCAATATCCGCCCCCGACGTATTAGCGTAATTGACTGAAGTTTGGTTGTCTGAGACGCCGTCAAGCGCTGCTAAAACACGCACTAATCGAATTTCGGGTCGTCGTTTATTCCATTTGTTTCGTTCTGTTTTACGTCGTTCGCATGCAACATCTACCAGTAATATGGATTTAACATCAGACATAAACGCCGTAATTCGGCCGCCGCCACTCGGCAAAAACAAACGAGGGAACGCAGTGAAATGGGAAAAGGTCGTTTGCACGGTATGAAACGGTGATGGCCACGACAGGAACCAGTTGCGGTCAAAGGGAAAAAAATAAAGAACAAACTCTTGGATTAGCCAGTGTAGGATATCCTACGAGATGGATGACTTTAGCTGCGTAGGCAATTTTTGTATAAAAACACCACAAAGTTATTTTCTTCCTTTTTTTTTGGACTGACTTGAATTCGATATAGATTCCTCGATCAGCAGGTTCAAGTGTGATTTTTCTAACATTGCAAGAATATTCTCTGTACGCTCATTACAATCCCAACCATGTCAATATGTTCTGAATAACAAATCTAACATACCCTTCATAAGATATGACATGTAAGTATTCAGTGACGGCTCGAGCTAATTTTGTTAGGTAAGGTAGGCAGTTTTTTTAATTGGATATTTTCTTGACTTAATTTTCAGTTGAAATTGCCGCCATACACATAATTTTTTTGTCCGATTACACCTATTTCTTATAAAAATATGCATCTTGACTTCTAAACTGTTTTGATAAATATGATACTTGTACATGCATTGTTTAAAATTAAACGAATGAGCGTAACAATGATTAAATAGAGTATGAAGAGTGATTATTTTAATTTTAAGTTGCCAACCAGTTACATAATAACATAATAAAAAAATTGCACTAATAAGTTCGTGCTATTAGGTACTATATTTTTCAATTCGAATTTTCCAAACATTCTGCTTGCATTAGTAATTCGAACCATTCCTCCAAAGTGCATTCCTAATTCCTGAAATAACATCTGTCTTATATGTCTTAAAATTACAGAAAGTTGTGAATGACAGTTTATATACAGGCTGAGTCATTAGTGAGGGATCGGTCCATAACTTCTAAATAATGTAAGATACAAAAAAATTTTAAAGACAATTTGTACACCGTTTGTCAGGCTGCACAACCTAAAAATATTTTCACGTATACAGGATTCTTGCCGCAAGCAAAGGATTTATTTCGCCTTCTTCCAGACAATAAATCAAATCGATTTGTTCTTGTAAAATAGAGTTTATTGTGGATAATGGAATGGATAATCAAATGACAAGTCGGTGACGACACAACTGTGCAGTGTTGAAATGTGAGTTAAAATGATTAACATGGTTTTCATGGCACACTATCTACTTTATCTTGGCTCAATCTGTATCACAGTCAAAAATATCAAATATCTCGTAAATTATAAATTTTAGCTATAGAATAAGCTTAATAAAAAACGTAGCCAGACTACAGACGCATTCGATGGAATACAAAAATATAGGGGGTGCCATTTAAAAAACTAAAGTTAAGCTTCTTTGAAAATAGTATAATGCGACACGAATTATTGCAGATCCTGTATAGTAAAAATTATATTTTGCATGCCTGGCGTAAAGAGCAATCTTTTCTTCATATTTATACAAACTTTCAGCCTTCTAGCTGCTAAAACGACCTTTCAGTAAATTTTTAAGTAAACGTCTGTAAATGACAAATGTGAAAAAAAAATTATAATTTGATAACGGTAATCCAAAATGTAAAATATCTTATATCACCATAAATCTATGTGAAAGGGGGTTCTAATGGAGAAATAAAATGTAGGTAGTTCTATTTAAAAAATCAAAGTTGTATAGCATGCGGTAGTTTTGGAACCCCCTGTATACATTAAAATATTTTTTGGTTGTACAGCCTGGGAAACGGTGTACAAATTGTATTAACAAATTTTTCCTATCTTACATGGTTAAGGAGTTATGGACCGATCCCCCACTAATGACTCATCCTGTATATTGTCTCATCACTTTTAGGTACATGTAAAAAAGTTCAACTATTACTTTAGAAGTTTATGTTTTTAGTCTAGTAGTTTATTTTGAATTCTTATGTAAGTTTCCGAAATGGTATCATTTCTTGTACTCTTCAATAACACTAATTCTTTATTGTTTCCTCTGTTCAACGATTCTGTACTTTTGTCGTATCGGCCGAACCACTATTTCCTGTTGTTGAAATATATTCACAAGTTTTGTGAGTGTGGGAAGCGTTCGGATGTCGTCTAACGTAGACTTGTTTTGACTACGACAGTTCGACGTCTCGCATACTTTTAATGATCTGCTGATTGTGCGGTTTTAAGTCAGTTAGCTTTTTTAGCCAGCTCAGAGATTGCTCGTGCTAATAATAAGTTACTACATTTATACATTTTACATTACATTACATCAATAAGGACCTCTGGTTTTAATCAACATTCCAACACCTGTTAATTTTAAACTAGTGCAAAAAATATATAAGGATATAGGTGTTTTTTTAAGGTGGCCATTAAAAAAATTTTTACTTCCTACAATGCTATAAATTTGAAATTTGGAGTACAGTCACAAGTGACCGTTTTGAATCGAAGTAAATTATTTTCAATATGGCGGCATCTCCGCTTATACCGGAAGTGGACGCCATCTTTGTTATTTTGAAGGGACACCCTTGTTTTTATTTAATTTTTGAGTATCTTACACCTACCTATATTGTACCACAGGTTGTACCTATCTATATGTCAAGGTTTTGGAGATATGCCCACTTTTCTACAAATTTTTGCATTTTCGGTGGTCTATTCAAAAAATTATTTCGCAGTAACCATTGAAAAAAAGTACAAACTGTTTTTTGCAGTCGATAGCGGAAAGATTGCAGAATTGCGGGCTGGCTTCAAAAATAACAGTGTCACATTCTAAGTACTTACAATGATTTAATGAAAATGCCCACAACAAAACGTCACTATTTCAATTTATTTAAATGGCACTTACCAAATTTTATACCGCCAGTCGATAGAAAATGAAATAGCATGTGCTATACTTATCTCAATTACTTAAGGAGTTATTATGATTTATTTAGAGAAAACTTTGTTCGAAATTAAACTACCGGTTAATTCGTTTACATTTCCAATTTCAAGTCTGGACGAGGAACTAGAGGATTTGTGACGAACAGTTTATTCATCACAACAAAGCCGAATAAATGTATATTTCATAAAAATACGATTTCCGTGTAGTTCATTAAATTTATATCGTTGTCACCTAACACTGGTTGCTTATTTTTACATCTTAAAGTTGTAAAATTTCTGTTTTAATAGACATCTCGTCAAATGTAAAATGACGCAAATTAACAAAGATGATGATTGGTTGTGCGATGGTGGGAGTGTTTTGACTCCGGTCCTGTGTTTTTCACGGCACCGAAGGCTATACCCCATTCGAAAAAAGTACCCAATCAAGTAACTAAAAGCACTGATAAAGCCATGCCTCGGCTGTGATTAGCGACGTGAGGTGCATTTTTTCAAGCAAAAAATTCGTTTGGGCGTTCCTTTTAAAATGCGGCTGAAATAATAATTGTTAAGATCTGAAGCTGGAAACGACTTCTGCAAACAAATCAATTTTTTTGTAAAATTTTAACAACCGGAAAGGTGGAAAAAATTATAAATTTACAAGGTCCGGAATCGTGTCAAACAGTCGGCGTGGGAGAATTAAAATTATTGCAAGAGCGGCTGGGATAAGTGTTTTTAACATTTTGCATAAAGTCTTTTGAATCAAAGGTGTCGGAGCGATGAAATCAGAAGCTTTTCAATCCTGGACAAAAATTGTACAGAAAATTTGGCTGCTTTTTTTCTAAAATTGTGACTGAAGATGAGATTTGGGTGCATTACTGGGGCCGACCAACGAAGCAGGAATCTATGCAGAAGGTGCATAAGGGCTCTCCATCACCGAAATAGGCAAGGATTCAGTTTTCTGCACAGAAGTTTTTGGGAATCTGAGAGTATACCATACTATTGATTGAATACATTTTGAGGGAATACATGACAAATGGAAATATGTACAAAGAAACACTCCAGAATCTGAAGGTTGTCATTCGCAAGGAATGGTAATCACGTCCACGTGCATGACTATTGCAGGGTGTATAAGGCACGAGTTGTGCAAGAAAAAATCAATAATTGCTCTTTTGAAGAACTTGCTCATGTAAATACCTCACAGTCCTGACAGCGTCCTCTTACAATACTATATTTTTTCCAATTTCAAGAAACATAAGTGGGCCCCAGGAAACTGTAAAAACCTATTGTGCAGTTTCCAAATTAGTGTTTTAAGGGATTACTTTATTGAATAAACAGTGCTTGTGTGTAATAATTATTGTTGAATTAAAATTTTAAATTAAAAATTTTGAAAAGTAAATTTTTATTTGACCCCTGACTCGTTTCCCTTATAGACAGGTAAATAATTTGCAAATGATCCACGTTTCGTATCTTAATTTCTAGTTTCAACAAACAAAAATTTTGCTCTTTTTTTAGGTGTTGAATGCTTCCGTTTGGATTGCCTTCACTCGTAATTTGTCGGGTTATTACGAAACCCAGATAGGTAGAAATATAGAATTTGATTGACTTTAATTACAATTTTCACAATGATTAAAAAATATATGTACGCCGAAGAAGCAACGAGGTTCCCCAATTGCAAATTCAAACTCAAGCCACTTCAACAACTTCTTAATAACAAATTTGTAAATGTTTTCAATAATAGTTTCAACAAACAAAAAATTTGCTCTTTCTTTAGGTGTTGAATGCTTCCGTTTGGATTGCCTTCACTCGTAACTTGTCAGATTATTACGAAACCCAGATAGGTATAAATATATAATTTGATTGATTTCAATTTCAATTTTTACAATGATTTGAAAATTTCTGTATGTAACGCCGACGAAGCAGACACGTTCTCCAATTGCTGATTCAAACTCAAGCCACTTCAACAACTTATTATAACAAATTTGTAAATATCTTCAATAAACAAAATGTTTGCTTATTTTGTTTGCAGCATCTTTGTTTTGATTCGATTCGCTTCGCTGTTTAGCATGTTGAAGCTATTACAGAACACGAAATTGTAGCAATTTATGCTTGAATTGATTTGGTGTTTTTGTTCGTCTGTGGCTTCAAAACGATTTAAAAGTCGCTTTCAGTTTGTCATTTTTGTCTAACGCCGAAGAATCAACCACGTTCTCCGTCCGCTGATTAAAACCCGAGCTATGTCAAGTAGTTCTTTGTAACAAACTGCCTCGACTTTTAATTACCTGTTCTGTAATGGACATACCGTGTTTAACAAGCCAGTGGCGCCGGCGGGGGACAATTGAGAGTCGCAGCCCCACATCGCGACGACACGACTTCAATCGGGGCTTTAGTGCTCTATTCCGATTTATGTCGAAAACGGCTCGGATTCCGACGCTTCTAATTATTGTCTTGGTAAAAAAACGAGCGCGGCATTCCGAAGATGCCACCGACTCCCACAGACCTGTGTCCACTTTATCGCATCAGGCGCTTTAAAAGCTTCCTCTTCGACGCACGGAAATCGCATGTAACGATTTAATTATTCCGGTCCCGTTATCACTAACGGTGACTTTGTTTGCAAGCCGATTTCAACCCCGCAATACGTTACCTCCACTTCGTCCTCCGGTTCTGGAACCACGTCTTCACTTGAGCGTCGGTCATCTTGAGCGTCTTGGCCAAAGCCGCTCGCTCCGCCGACGCCAAATACTTCTGTTTATGAAACCTCTTCTCAAGCTCCGCGATTTGCAGACGAGTGAAAGACGTCCGCGGCTTCTTCCGCTTCGGAGGAGTTCTGTTCTGGTAGGGATGTCCGATCCGTCGAGTCATCGGAAACGATGCTGCAACACAAAATCAACCCTTAATCTTCATTAAGCGAGATAATTTGAAGGTTCGAGATTGAAATGGAATGAGCGTCGGCTAAGTGGTTGATAATCCTCCATTTTGTATAAGACGTCTTCCTCACCCGGCGTAATTGGCTTGCGCCACTTCCATCTAATTAAAGATGAACAGGGCTATTAGACGGTGAATAATGCAAGCCGTAATTATATCTCTCGCATATTTTCCATCGACGTTAATCGGCGCTTCGATACATTTCCAATCCCTAATTACAATAAATTATTCGCGGGGATGTCATGTTAAACGTAAATATATTAATACGATCGTGTGATGTCGGGTCAGTTAAAATTGAACTGGAATTGAACGTGCGGCGCAAATATAATAATTTTGTTTAAATGTTCCTTCAAAGTAGCCCATTGAATCTAGCTTTTGTTTTATTTTTTACAGTGTAGACTTTTGACATTGACATATCGTGACATTTGACAGGAACTGTCATTCGGAAAGTTGTCCAAACGACTGGATATGGAATTTGTTAGGATAGTCTTAGTTGTTGTTAAAACAGTTCATATCTCTCTAATTTTGCATTATATTATTTTATTTAGTTCTTTTTAATAACAAAGTGATTATCTATTTAATGTATGATGTGTAGTTGTTAAGGATTGTTTTTAATCTCTTTTTGTCTTGTAATAGGATCCGCCGGTTGGGCAATAAAACTTGTTATTATTATTATTATTTGTTAACAGAGACTAATTTATCTCTATTTAAAAAGGACGATATGAAAAAGTACTTCAGGAAAATATTGTATTGTATTCAATTTTTTTTAAATGGCAACCCTAATTTTTTATTGCGTCATTTTAAAGAGTTAAAAAGTTAAAAATTAGCATTGCCCAGGAAATTTTGCTAATCACCACACAAATTTTAATTAATGTCATAAAATATATTGAACATCGTCTTAGTCATTGTCAACTTGAAGAAGGTAGGCAGTTTGAACATTTAATCTTATTATTTTGTAAATTTTACATGTTATTTAAATAACTGCTATTGTTAAAATCATTAAATTACTAAATAACAAACAAAAAAATAATTTTTTTCTCAAAAATATTGTTATGTAAACCATTACAAATTTTATTGTTTTATATGCAAAAAAACATGCTTTTTAAAATAACGCAATAAAAAATTAGGGTTGCCATTTAAAAAAATTGAAATGACGTCATGGCCTTGAAATAAATGACATAACAAAGCAAATTTTTATGTCAGAATTAGCGCATTTAAAATTAAAAATTAACGTGTTCGAGCGATTTTTTATGTCGTTCCCTATAATAAAGTTATCGAATTAGTTCCAACCTTTTGATCCACACTGTATGTAAGCATATATTGTGTTAGAAAATACCGGGTGACTATAAATGATTGACTTCAATTTAGGTAATTGGCAACAGTGAGAAATTTGTACCAGATTAACTGTCGCCATGATTTATGTCTATTAACTTTTCAGGTTAGTATATTGTTGTCAAAAAGTGTAACTTACCGAATAATGGCGAACGAAAAGTAACAAATAACGGAGAAAATGGTTACAGCGAGTGATCGAAAAAATCTTCCAGTTGTAAAAACCATTTTGAAAACAATTCTGATATGGGCAATTTTTAAATTTGACGTTTATTTGTCAATTTCAAATTTGAAAATCAGTGTACCCAATGGAAGAGTTAAAAAATATTGCCAACCTAACACAAAAAATATCAATCATTTATAGTCACCCGGTATATGGAAGAAGAGGATATCAAATAGCAGTTAGTGTTTTCAAGAAAAAACATAAATGGAGTAACTCAAATAAAACAATTTACGAATACAAGCATATATTTAATTGACACAAGTAATAAAATATGAAAAAATATTTTTGGAATTGAACATTGAAAAAGTACCCACTTAGTGTTTTCATGAAAATATTGTAATGAACCAATTTAAGAATAAAACCAGATAATTGACACAAGAAATTGAAGAAGAGATACACATTAGAAATTGAAGCTGGAACACATTTTAGAAATTGGACATATTCGCTAGGAATATAACAAATATCGAAAAAAAGTAGAACTAGTTTTAGGTGCAAAGGGAGGAATGGATGGAAGAAAGTGAAATAAAAAAAAACATCTCTTCAAAGCAGAATTTACTCGTACATGAAATAACTGAAACAATATAAGAAATACTTGTATGATTCTCTTATACATATCTTCTATATATTATATCCATATATAATATATAGAAGAAGAGGATATGAAATAGTAATTAGAGTTTTCAAAAAAAAACATAAATGGAGTAACTGAAATAAAACAATTTTAAAAATACAAGCATATATTTAATTGACACAAGAAATAAAATATGAAAAAACATTTTTGGAATTGAACAATACTTGGAATATAACAAACAGAAAACAAAATTAAAATAAATAGTTTCACGCGCAAAGAGAGACATGGAAGTAATGACTACAAAGCAAGAGCTATTTTATGAGATATAAAAAATGAGACAAATTAAAATAAAGCAAAAACCAAAATTAAAATATTATAAAAAGACGGAGATATAACTTTTCAAATGGTCCTTAAAAGTAGTTTTCCAAAATTGTAATCTTAAAATATCAAACGCCTATTGTGTGCTTACAACCATTCCTAACTATAACAATTGTTTAACAATTTTTATGTCCAAATATCTATATCAAACAGATTTCTCTAGTTTTAGACCCACTTCTTTACGCAAAAATTGTGCTACACTCTAATCTCCTACAAAGTCATTTCATGGCCTACTCTGATTTTTTTGTACGCCCGTTATTTCGTCACATTTCATGTGGTAATTTGACTAATTCACAAACATCGAGGTTAGAGTGCCATATCGATAATTAAATTTTTTTAACTAATCCTCCAATCCAAAATCTATGTTTAGTTTCAACTTTCAATATTTTGTATTTACCATCGCATCACTTTAATTCGTCCACCAAGCTTGCATTGTTTAGTAGAAGCTATAAGATCAGAAAACCATTTTATCAATTAGTCAATTAAATACATTCCAATTCTCTGCTAAAATCGGAAAAAGGTAAAACAAAGCGCGATATTATTATTTTGTTGTGGTTTACCTCACAGCTCTATTTTTTGCGACTGCTGCACGATAGTATTAATTATAAATTATTGTAGTCGAGGTGTATTGAACCGCTCCATACGAACAGTGACACAAATATTTGAAATTTAGGAACTGTCATTCCTGTTATAATTTTTTCGTACTTGCTTTGTCGTTTACGTGTTTTTTTGTGTCATTTACTGTGCTCTTCTGTTGTCGTCGTTCATTAAAAGTGTACGTTAAAAATATCGTCGTTTTTTCTTAACACTCGTGCGGATAACGGTGCATTATCACAATGAAGTGGCACGTAAAATTTACATATGGTTCTACAGCACCCTCTGACTACAATTATTTATAATGATGATGATTTATAATGTATAATCTACATTATTGAAGTAAAATGAAGCAAATGTCGGCATAAGCGGTGGCGTTAATTGCAGTGTAGTATCGTTATGGCCGTTGTTCTATTACTTGTCAGATGTAATCTGAGGGGGAACCGAACAACAAAAAAACTATATCCCATTACGTGAACCGTTCCCATTGGTTGATTTCTTAATGATGTTTTTACGTGTGGTTAATACGCCGTGTTCGAAATGCTCATTTTTATTATAAAATTCAAGATGGCGGATAATTACAGTGCGAGCGACGTGCTTCGGAGGTTTTCAAATAAAATTCAATAGCTTAACTGGTAGTTAAGCTCATACTCGGTTATCTACGATAATCGGTAATGCGTACCTTTCATGTACAATAGAAAAATCATTTGTTACTTTTTATTTTTGGGGCATTACGTAAATTACTGTTTACGGTTCACTCTCGTCATATACCTACTGGTACATGGCCGGAAAATATTGCCGCGTTTGACCATTATTAATTCATCATCCACTTCTTTGTCCCGCCTTCTTCGTCCAGATCGCGGTTCAGTTTACGCTGATAAATCGCTTTTTTTTTTGTTCATCGCCCGAAGCAGTTTGAAACCTGAGGCGACACATTGTGATGGATCGGTTCGAGTCCATTTGTGAATTATTACCATTCCGTGTGTATAATTTATAAAGACGAGATAAATTTAGGGCAGCCTTTACCAGCAATGATTTTTCGACGAGCGGTGACAGTAGTAATTTTGGACCGTTAACGTGAGAGGGTTGACATGATTGAGATTATCAAATCGCATTTGATTAGTCGACTGAAAGGGATGAAATAAATTGGCGCCGGTCGATCCACTTTCGTCTGATATTAATGATTTCAATCGACAAAGCACTAATTAAATTCTTTAAAAAACACAAACAACAATAATAACGAAACAGACTAAAACTGCATCAGTTGCTAAGACGAAGAGGAATTCGCAAACGTACGATAAAGCACCAAATGTACCATGATCAGATGGCTAAATGTAATTGAAGGGGAATTCATCTTCGAACCGCCCCTCACCGTTAGATTAACTTACAAAGTCGCAAGAAAAATTGACACCTACTTTTTTAATATCAGAGCGTTTTTAACGCGGATGAATTTTAAATTGGCTCATTAATAATGAACGAGGCAACCAGCGGGGATGTTTAAAGTGATAAACTTTACTTCTTCGCCGGAAATATTGGACAGATTGTGGTAACGGGGCGTTACTTTAAGACTGATAAAGCCACAAATCAACGTTTCATCGAGTTATAAAATAACTGCTTCTGTACTGCTGGCGTAAACTGATACTTGTCACGTTTTATCGCTGAAAGTGTTAATAGATATGTTTAATTCATTGTTGTGTGCTTATTAAAACCAGCGGTCAAGTGACGTACAACAAACGTGCTGAATAAAAAAATAGACATAAAAACGTCAAGGAAAATTAATTTATAATGTTTATAGTAAAGCTGTGTGACTTATAATTTTTTTTGCCAGTCGGAAAGAATGTAAACGTCCGATGATAATATCGTTGATTTGCTAATTGCCAAAGTGGGGAGATTAGAGACGGTTAGCTAGTTTAAACATTTTTGCAACATGTTTACATTAAACCCTATTTAAACTGCAACGATTACATGACTTAGATATAAATATAAAATTGTCGACAAATAATCCTAAGTCCCGCCTAAGCAGTTTAAATCGAAATATTTGTTTACAATATCATTTCTTCAATGAAATGCTTGATAGAGAATACAACCAAAATCAACCAAAAATATTTTTCGTAATCTTTTAAGGGTACCTACATTTATTTTTAAAGTATACCTATATGTATTAAAGGCGCCATTAACACAAATTTTCAATAGAAAGAAGGGTCAAATCGCATTTCACTTTTAAGGTATTTTAATAGAAGAGCTGGCCCAAATATGAGATAGGTATTTAATATAAAACAAGTAGAACTATTTATAAGATATTAGGTAAATTTACATTGCCAATTGTTGCCGGCTCCCGCCATAATTGCAGTTATTGTTAATGGAAGGTGTGGATTTGTGTATTTTCTTGCTGTCAATAATTTTGCTAGCTATGTTTAATTAGCACAATTTTAATATTTTTTTATATTTAGTTTATTCAGTTGAATATGTGACAAAATGAGCGTCTAAAATTGCATTCAAGCAGGCGCCTATGTGTGTGATTTTTGTCGCTAGTCGCAATTTTTCCAATTCAGCATAAGTATATTTTTATTCACGTTTTAGTATTAAAAAATTGGTTAAAAATGTTTTTATTTATGTTCCCGTTAAAAAAATGGATTTGGTTAATTTTTCTACGAGGCCATATTTAATGCCTCTATCTCATCTGTATACTTAAATTTTTTTTTTGTCAAAAGTATATGTATGTAATAGTTCTGAAAAAAGTATATTGGTATTTCATTGCTAGATAATTTTTTACGCATTATCAAAGGCAAAGAATAAGAATGTTATTACGAAAAAACAAAATGGGGTCTCAGATTCGGATTAGTTTTCTATACTCTGTCCGATTTTTCCAGAAAAATATAATAAACGCGGCACTTATTGCCACTTTTGGGTACTTTTAATTTTCATGGTTTTATCTTAATTTTTGTTTGACCCATGGATGTCTATAGTAAATGTAAAAAAAGATCAAATTGTTACAATTGTTATGCTCGAACTTGAAATTATTTCGCGTCCTGTTTTGTGCATATAAACTCTTCAACAATTTTTTGGAACTTGTTAATATATTACTTGTAGTAACAGTTTGTATAAAATTTGACCATAATGGAATACGCACAATTTTGAAGAGTTCTATAAAAATAAGCAGAAAGTTCCCAAATTTGTAGGACAGTTAAGATGAAAACACCCGGAAAAAATATTGAATATTTTGACACTTTGAGCTTGATGCATCAACATTTTGGATGTTAATAAAATTTGTATAAAGTTTGATAATTCTTAAGAAACAAATACGCACCAATTTGAATAATAGCAAGATAAATAAAAAAAAAACAGGAATACCCCTCCCTCCTGATCCTGAAGTGTTCTCGCTTTGTTTTATTAAAATGTCAATCAACAAAATGATTTTGTTAAAATTTTTAGAAACTTTAAATTACCAGTAGGTATACTTGTAACTACCCCTTTATATCTTAATTTTTAAATACATTTAGAATTAGGTAAAACACGGCCCCTTTTGCCAATTTTTTAAATTTTACTTTAAAGGCTCAAGTTTTTGAAAAAATTATTTGATCTGTTTTTTGTCTGATTCGTCCATGCTCAATTTTTTAAATTTCCACTTTATTCACATTTAATTATTTTATTATTATTAATTTGGTGGATCAAATTGTGTTTAATTTTGCGGAAGATATTTTCATTTAAGGGCTTTTCTTTTGAACGAAACGTAATGTAACTGATTCGATTGTTGCAAATTTTATAGTTTTGTCTAAGTTTACGACCCGAGCTGAAATGAATACAAAATTGTACGACGCAAAATTTTTTTATGAATTGACTGTTTATTGTTTGAATCTCATTCGAGCACCATGCAAATATTTATTTTCAATATCTTTAACGCGATTATTAATTACAGTAAGTTTAAGTAATTTTTAAATTCATATTTACACAATTAGTTCTTATGTGTTGCTTGCTCTCGACAATAGTAAGTAATCAAAATATTTTCTGCTACTGATAATTGATTTATTGCTTCTCTTTAGCAGTGATTGTTTTAACATTTGTGGTGACTTACCGTATCCAGCGCGCGTCTCAAAAACAAACAATTTCTGTGTCTGCATAAATTTAAATAATTCCGGTGGCGTTTAAGTTAGCGTCACGACCGAATAAATTAAACAACATTCATATGACAGAGGTACATTAGATGTAATTTGGTGCTATCGAAAGTCGAATTGTCAATAGTCCAAACTGACATGTTAAATTTCCATAAAGGATGATTAATATCGACCGGAAATTTCCGCCATCATGTTTAAATGTAATGGCGCAGGTAGAATTCGATGTAAATGAGCTCTCGTCCGATTAGTTTTCGGAACGTTGGGTAAATTAATAAGTGTCGCATCGCGTGCGCCTTTTCCCTAATAACAGTCGTCGTCTTTACCTCAAAATGGCCCCTACTCAAACAAAAACTTCACTCATTGAAGGGGTTGGAATGTGTTTTGGGTCGCTTCGTGTCGTTTATCGGTCGCTGTATCTCGTTGTTCGAGTTTGCTTTAATTCTTATTTACACACACACACACTAACCGCAGGGTGGATATTACGTTAATTGCGGCCACCCCTAACGACGTAATTTTACGACGCTTTTGAAGATGGCGCGCTGAAGTTATTACGTCGTTACGACGACGACGATATCATAAAGTGTTTCGGCACATTATAACACCCTCGCGTCCCTGCAAAAATTCCCCACACCGCCGCCGATAGCCCAAAAATCAATTAATGCGCGGGACGCGAGTGGGAGTGAGTTATTAAGATTATTTATGACACAATAGACGAGTATTAAAACAACATACTTAACCGTAAAAGAGCTATTAAAATCCGGTCGTTATCAGGAGAGAATTAATCATGACTCTCTTAAGTCACCTATAAACCAAACAAAACGTGATGAACATAATCAGTTGTTTAATGCAAAACAACATAAAGCTTTCAGGTTTGATAGCAAGCGAGACGCGCGACCACAGACTTAAGAAAAGGCGACCACCGACGGAAGACTGCAATAGCGCGCCGGCGGTTATTAATTAACGGTCTTTGGGGGATTAAAAGGTACCAGAGCGGATTTCACCAACATAACACGCACAAAAGTGTTGTTTGTACGACGAACATGAACGATTGCATCTTCACACCACTCATACCACTCATATTACGTATCTTGGAACATATCATGTAGCGTGATAAAATAACAACAAATGATGTATCACGTGGAAGAGAAAATAAAGCAGCACATGCAAGGTGTAAATTGCACGATGATCAAATGTTACAAATTTTGAACGCAAGCCGGTCGTAGATCAATCTTGGACTAGATAAAAACTGGGAATTGGTCCACGCGAGTTCGGCAAACAGTTTGTTGGAAATGTTTCAATATTCATTGCCTTGGGTCAGGCAGAATCATTTTCACTGCTCACTGAATTTGGCTGAACAGGATTATTGCCTAATATTTTTATTAGCACAAATACTGTTTCTGTACTCCCTTCTCTAAAATGGCAAATTATGCACTGACAAACCGAGCGCTAACTGTCGTTTTAAACACGGCTACGGTTCATACAAATTTGGTTGTTAAGAGTTTGACGGTTTTTTATTCGTTTATTGTGTCGTACAAAAAGAACGGTTTGCAACGCGTTTGAATAACTTCTCGTTTATTAATGAAACATGAAACTGTGACTAAAGTGTGGTTTTTAAAACATCTGTTGCAAAATATCTTATTGCAATTCGCAATTAGATAAACATATTGTGGATCGGCTCGTAGAAATTCGGGTGTTAAAATATTGACGCTTTTCGGGGTCAACTCCAAAAGTTGCTGGTCAATTTCTTGTAAAAAATTATTCTGTTTTTTATTCGTTTATTGGGTCGTACAAAAAGCACGGTTTGCAACTCGTTTCAAGAACTTCTCGTTTATTTATGAAACATGAAACTGTGACTAAAGTGTGGTTTTTGAAACACCTGTTACAAAATATTTTATTTCAATTCGCAATTAGATAAACACATTGTAGATAAAATATAGCTCTTATAAATATAAAGTCCAGACGTAAGTATAATTTGAATAAGGAACTTGAAATAAATTGAAAACAATTTTTTCTTTCATTATTTACTATGGAATTCCCGCAAATGTTTAAATATTGTATTTTTATGTAATATTTTAAAGAAAAAATTTAAAACGCACGTGTTTTTTTAGACAATTTGTATTATAGTATTTAGTTTGTGTTCTGACAGGAATTATTATTTTTTAGCAAATTATTGAAAATAAATTTAAAATGTAAAATACTAGGTTTATAATTTGTGATGTCAAACGGCATCTGATGAAAATTGAAGAAGAACTTTAGAGGATATGAAAGTTTGAACCCAAGATTATAGATCAAATTACGAAGAAATAGTTGGCACACATATCCTGGTTCACCTGGAGGTTTATTCCAAATGCTTTAATATTAATTTTTGGTCACAACGTTATAACGGATTAATTTAAAAATATATAAAAATATTTATAAAGCAATAATACCGAGCTTTCAACAAAAAACGGAGGCTGCGTGGGCCATGGAATAACTTTGACGTTTGAAAGAGTAGAGTGTATCAAAATATCGATCTTAAGTTGGAGAAATTCGAATTTCTTTGTCAATAACCGTCTCAGACAATGGCAAAAGATACCTTTTGTGCTTTCTTCGACAAAGTCTCGGTCGGTTTAAACAACATTTGAGCATGATTTGACAGTTTCAAACATCTAAATAAATGGAGATTTTTTTCCGTTTAATTTTTGCTTGTTTCAAAAATAATATAATATAAGTTTCCTTGTTTTGATAAATTTTTATTTAAAACACAAAGTTGAGGCACACATTTAATTTGATTAAGAATACAGCAGCTAGTGCTTGAAATAAATGTTAAATCGATTGAAGGACTGCCATGAAAATATTCTCAATATTTTGGTTAAAGAAATATTTAAATAGAAATTATTTAATATTTTGAAAATAAAGTGGAATCAATTTTTTTATCAAGCTGTATTTTTAATATTTTACGAGAATTTTACATGCAAGTGAATACGGTGGATACAAGTAGTAAAATTATTATTTTAATTTACAGTATTTTGAAAAAAAATTATATTGGAAACGAATCTAAAAATGTTAAGTTGTAAAATAACAGCCAAGACAAAAGCGAAGTATCAGACAAGTGCGAGTGGAAGGAGGGGAAAGAAAAACAATGTTATCAGAATGATCTGTTGCTTAAAAAGTAGGTAATAGTGTACCTAATAAATAAGTATACTCAGTTTTTCAAGTTTGTAGAATGATCGATGTATTTCAACAATAGTCACACATTAAGTATCTAATAACTAAAAACGTTGAAAGAAAAATCAAAACATGGAAAAAATTTGGACAATAAGTTTAAAGTTAATCAAGCACATTTTACACGTTGTTCAAAATCCGAATATCAATTAAATGTCATGGTTTTCCGAGGCTGGATTGGAATAAATTCCAAACGTTTCGTCTACATTTTTAGTAGCGCCACGGACCTGCTTGAAAATTACTACTACGAAGCTTTCAATTGACCAGTTAGAAGATGCGGAAAACCATGGCACTTGATTACAAGACTATAAATCAAAAATCCTGAACTAAATACAGCTGATTAGTACGAATAGCAAGTTGGAAATGTTTTATTATTTCAAATAATCATATCTTGAATCGGAACATAAGTAATCATTTTCACTGCTCCAGTGAACCGATTGAGCAGGAATGTTAACAATTGTTTTACACATACCGCCTGCGCCTCTGAAAATTATTTGAACACAACAATACCAAAACACAACACGTTTTCTCGTTATGAATACAATTTAAATTATATAAAATAAACTGTTTCACAAATCAGATTTTTAAATACAACTTTGAGGCTTAAATAATAATAATAATTTGATTAGGATTACAGAAATATTAAGCCATCAAGCCAGAAATATTACATCATTGCACGAAATTAATTTTAAATTGATTAGGAAGCGCTATAATGATTTGAAATTTTTGTTTGAGGAAACGCACAATTTGAACACTTGTTTTGTGTCTAGAAGTAGGTACTCAAATATTGTGTTTTTATAAATTTTTCGATAATGTGTCCATATGTGAATATGTTCTATTTTGCATATTTTATATCTAAATATAATGTGATAGCTAGTGGTTGCAGATATAAGACAAAATAAAAATCTATTACATCAATATTTTTATAAGTAGTCAGTCATAGTTGTTTTACCTTTTTTGCCGCTTGGAATGCGCATGCGCTTGTAGAGTAGGAAAAAATTAAATAGATGTCGCTATGCCTAAAATTTGGTTTTTAATAATTTTAAAAGAAACATTAACAATTTGAATTGTTTGTTTATTTTTCGCAGACAGCGTTGAAGGTAATCTTCATAATGATGGCTCAATCATTGGTTTTGATCGTCATAACGACAAAAAAAGAGGCTTGATAAATTCAATAAAATTTATTATTTAAAAACTTTTAATTACATGTTTTTTTATAATACATATATATGTAATTATATTATCTAGGTACTGTCAGTTGGTTGGTGGTTAAACTGTGCCAAATAAATCGAAAAGTATTTCTTGTATCTTGTTTTGCTTTGAAAGTTCAAACAACACAAAACTGATGAGAAAGTTCTTGTTTAGTGGATTCTGTGGTTGGGAGCGTACGTCTTTAATTCTTCGAATTCCAACCCTTTAAAAACGGCATGCGGCCGTATCAAATTCAAAATTCTATTAGATTACGCTAAAAGCTCAGAATAGAGCTCGCTCCGCGCAATTACTCACAATAAACAGCAATTTATCGCCGACGGATTTGTTGCCTTTGCTCTAATCCGTTTTGCATACCTGGCCCGCCTCATCCCAATTAATATCCGCCCCAATTACAGTCGTCCTAATTGCTTCCTTTTCCAAGCGTGCAAGCGAGCCAGATTGCAATTTGTCAAATTGTAGGCGTCGCGGCGCTCTCCCGGAATACCCAGAGCGCCGGCGACGGCGTCGGATGATTCTCCCGTCATTTTCACTTAGTTCGCCGCCGCCACATATCTTAAAAAGCCATTTGCTCGTTCGTTCGGTGCAATAGCATCAGACGTGAATAATTTATGGGGAAAACGTATAAATCGCGTCGCGATTAAAAATCCCATTAAAAATGGAACGAATCTGATCGGGACGACGCGTTCGACAATTCAAAATTGGTGTTTTCGGGGAGGACAGGGCGGGGCGGTTGAATTACTTTATCATAACCGGAGCGGGAAGTTAGCGGGCGCCATCTTGTCCCCGGAGGGAGCTCACTTTAAAAGTTCCCGTTGCGAAAAGCTCCGGCTTGGATTTAGAGTGACTTCATATTATATGTAATATGTATTGATCTAAGCGCGCTTTTCAGCCACCCCCGGACCGGGCCGGGGCGGGTTTGCGCTTTTTCCGTTTCGCCAAATTTAAAAATATGATAGAGGTGTTTGTGGGGCGAACGATGGGGATTCGATTTGAGGGGTTTCGTCGATCATCCTAAAAACCGCGCTTTAGTGACATGGACTCGAGCCCACTCAAGCAGTCTAGCAAACATAAAAACTTAAATCACGCACACCAACCATTAAAATGTGTTTATCTAAGATGTGTACAAATAAAAACTGTAATGGCAATGGAATCCAGCTTTTCTTTTAATTTTTACAGTGTGGACATTATAAACTGTCAAATCAGACACTTTTGTCGCTTTGGTCTTGGTTGTTATCTCTATATATTATTTGTCAAAGTGTTTTTTGTCGGTGCGCCATATCTCCCTTAATACTTTACTAAAACCAACAATTGAGCAATCATTTTGAAGATTAGCTTCACCGCTATATGCGAAAAATAAACAAACAATTCAAAATGTAAACGTGGTTTTTAAAATTATTACAAACCGGATTTTGTCATAGCTCCATCTACCTGTTTAATTAAAAAGCGGATTTTAGTCATGTCGCCATCTATTGACTGACTATTAGTTTAATTAAAAAAGCCATCTATTGACATCTCCCACTCACCAAACGCATTCTCTGCGAATTATTCGCACGGCCCAAGCAGTTTTAAATTATTTACCAATTTCATATTTTTACATCTGTTTAATGCATGATTTTTAATTTCAAAATTCAGTAAATTAAAATAATAATTTGACTGCTTCTAACCGCCGTATTTAATTGCATAGAGTTTGTAATATTTTCGTAATATATAAAAAATACAACTTAATAAGAAATAACGGTGGTATTAATCGGGTTTTGTTGACCGTGTTCCATGCGAAGTTCCATGAGGGGGGGTGTAGTGAGCGCCCCGAGAGGCTAACTCAGCAAGTGATCCCCATGAATCTCTGCCAAACGTTTCGTCCACAGCTGCGGTGGACATCTTCAGTGGCGGTGTGGTCGTGGTCGAAGTACTCTCCCAGCTGTCACAGTCGCGACTGCTGAGTTAGCCTCTCGGGGCGCTCACTACACCCCCCCTCATGGAACTTCGCATGGAACACGGTCAACAAACCCGATTAATACCACCGTTGTTGACAACACCGACCGTGAAAGCCTACACACTTTTAATAAGAAATAGATATTATTTTCAAAATATTAAATAATTTACATTTAAATATTCGTTTAACAAAAATGTTGAGAAAATTTCCATTGGGGTCCTTCAATCGATTTCATATTTATTTGCATATTTGTGCATTACTTCCTTTTTGAAGATTTTTAACCAAATTAAATGTATGCCTCTGCTATGTGTTTTAAATGTAGTTACAATTTTTTTATTTGTTAAAGTATAAATATTAATGAAAACAGTAGGTAATTTATATGGTTTTTATAAGGAGCTTAAGAAACTGGGGCTCAAGAGACTATGCAATCAAACTTTTGTTACATTTTTTACCATGTAGACGTTTGAAACTGTTAAATCATAATAATCAATTTGACAGAAATTGCCATTCAAAAATTTGCTCAAATCACGTCTTAACTGACACCTGGAGATGGAATTTGTCGAAGAAGACACTTAATAGAAATACCTTATGTATTGTGTTCGCGACGGAATTTAATTTCAATTTTTTCAACGTGAAAATTTTGCTACACTGTTTCGAACGTCAACTTTAAATCATGGCCTTCCCCTCATTTTATTTTTGTACACACGTTATATATTTTAGTTTCGACGCAATGTTTTAATTTACTTTATTTGCATGTTCCTAAGATTGATAACAGTTGGTTTATTTTTCTCTTGCGTGCATTTAGTCGAAATGTTTGACGACAATTTGAAAATTGAAACATTAAATTACAAAAACTCGACTTGCTTTACTTTGTACTCAAGGAACCGAGACATAATCAGTTAGAATGTCACACCCGTTTCAATGAACACTAAACAAGAACTTGTTTCTGACATTTTATTACATTTATATCGACAGCAACGCTCGGTGCTTTATATTTTAGCTGTTTACTTTATTGTCTCAGTTTCGGCCCGCAAACAGGGAAATACAGCGGCGTTAAATTTCCAGAATGCGGAACTGTTCAATTCGATTTATCAAAATTCATTGCATTATTAGAATGAGAACTACATAATTGCATAAATGTCCGACACGATTACAGGTAATAACAAATTAATTTCAGCGGAGGTTTCGCTAATCACTTTACTAATTGCAGCCATATACCAAGTGTTTTATTAATATAAAATACGACTAACGCAACTTGAATTATGGGTTTAATACGTTTTGTCAATTACAGCCGCGTTTCCACAACTTTCACGTCACCCATTAAATTACACACAATTTACCCATCGAGTGAGCTTCATTTGGACGTCAAATTGTTTCTCGCATTCGATTGTAAATAAATGTACATTATGCAATCTGAAATTAAATACATTTGAATAAAGGTTTTTTGATTTTATTTGTCGTAGGTTGCAGTCAAAAATGCCATCTAAACAGTTAATAGTGTCAACTGTTACAGCACGAAACGGTAAAAATGTAATTTTGGTGTGGTTTACCAAGCTTCCTGGTTGGATTGCGTGATTGTGACAATAGAAGCGAGAGCTTTCAAGTTGCGAATTCTCCGGTTCTCTATTTTTGTAACTTGTGACACAATATGTAGGTAGAAACATGTGTCGAAGGAAAAAGAGAAATCCGGTTGGTGTTAGGTGTATGGGACAAGATTCGATAAAGCCACCAAGATACTGAACGGATCTAGCGTTATTGTTCCATTTATCAGATTTATAGACCTGTTCTAAAATTCGTTAGGTTTTTGGATAAAATTTTTATTAACAACGGTGGTATTAATCGGGTTTGTTGACCGTGTTCCATGCGAAGTTCCATGAGGGGGGGTGTAGTGAGCGCCCCGAGAGGCTAACTCAGCAAGTGATCCCCATGAATCTCTGCCAAACGTTTCGTCCACAGCTGCGGTGGACATCTTCAGTGGCGGTGTGGTCGTGGTCGAAGTACTCTCCCAGCTGTCACAGTCGCGACTGTGACAGCTGGGAGAGTACTTCGACCACGACCACACCGCCACTGAAGATGTCCACCGCAGCTGTGGACGAAACGTTTGGCAGAGATTCATGGGGATCACTTGCTGAGTTAGCCTCTCGGGGCGCTCACTACACCCCCCCTCATGGAACTTCGCATGGAACACGGTCAACAAACCCGATTAATACCACCGTTGTTGACAACACCGACCGTGAAAGCCTACACACTTTTATAAATTTTTATTAACTAAAAATGTAAAAATTAATTGGCTTTTGAAAACATTTCAAACGACTTGATACTTGAATGTATTTTAACATATACCACAAAGTACTATTACTTTCTAAACTCTGTGTAGAAATTGCAGGCCTGCCGGAACACAGATGTAATAAATTCCACAATAATAGGTACCTAAGGAATAATAATAGTAATGAAATCAAGTGTTACACAAATGCTGGCAATGGCAATAAAGGTCTCAAATATGCAACAAAATTTCAATAAATCATTAAATTTGCTGTACCTACTTTACTCATAGATATGCCTCCTGAAGATGTTCTATCTGCATAGACGTCCGCCTTTTCTACTTAGGTATATTTTCCAATAACATCTGCTCAGTAATATTGTTATGCAATTTTGTTCATTTTTTTTCTGTACCTATCCCACAATGTGAGCATGTTTTCCTCCAGATCTTTTTTAGCAAATTAAAGGATTCTAATCTGAATTTCATCCGCAAGCGGTTGCAAATTAGTCCTTGAAATAGTTTTTGATCTGTACGTAATTACAGACATATTCCGTAATCAAATTTATAATAAAAAAAGCATAAAATTGTGCAAAATAAGTCCGTTTTCTTTTACTTATACAGTAATAATTTTTGTAATAATTATTTTATAAGCAATATTAATAAGTAGGTAAGCAATAAATAATAAGTAGATAATGAGAATTATACTGTTAAAAATTTAAAATCAAAACATGTTTTCAACTTCCGGTTTCTGCGGAAATTACAGTTTTTTTTTTAATGGAAGACCCTAAATAAGTACATATTATTTTGTTGTTTTGTTTGTTATTTTGTCAATTTAATCAAAATTTTGAATTATAGATTAGAAATTCCTTGATTTAAATGTTCTTAATTGACGGTACTTTTTAAATAATAAAAATGGCTACTGGCTTGGGGATATCTTTTTTCGAATGAACTTTCTAATGATGTATACCTACCAATAAGGAATCATTTGAAAAATTTGAAATTTTGCGGATCATAGAAAAAGGAACTGATTAGTTTTTAAATGAATTCGATCTGTAGAAGATTTCTGATATCAATTAAAAAAAATTAAACTGATCATACCCTTTAGATCGTAAATTAAAATTGATTAAAAAAATTAATGTAACACCTCATCAAATGTCACTTTTGAGGTGTTGTTGCATTCAGAAAATGATTCAGAATGGAGTTATGAAATAATATACAACGCGTTTCATTTACAAAACAGAAATTGGTGCCAAATCCTGAGAAGCTGAAGTTCGGAAATAATGTTTTTTATGCCAGAAAGGTACAAACTGACATACATATTTGACCTTTCAAGTTATCTTGAAATTTACAGAAAAATCCTCTTACGCTCGGTATTTTGTTTTTGAAACTCGCTGCAAATCATTGTTTTTGTACACCGAATAACAAAATTTAAAAGAAATTGGGCAGCAAGAATTACCGATAATCGGCAAATTTGAACTGTGTAATTTCCAGTTAAACCACTTATAAATACAAGCCGTGACTTAAGAAAGATCGACCCGTGACTAAGGTAACGCTGTGCATGTCAGTGTAGGTACCCATAATTTTACATTTTAGAGAAGGGAGTACAAAAAATTATTGAAAAACTTTTCTAAAAAAATAAGAGTTTCTCTTGAAACGGAAACACTTTTTTACTAAATTAGTCTGAAAATTTTTAAGTTTATTAATAAAACTAGTTTAAATTACTGTAAATGTCATGTGAAAAGTCAAAGGAAGCACCAACACAAAACGTTACAATATTTTTCTAAATTAGCTTTCCTCAATTATTATAAACATTAATCGTAACTTTGGATGTGTCTTGAGGACTTGAATTAATCCCAGGTAGGTTGCTTGTCATTATATTTTGACGAATGTTTTTTTTTTCATAGTATGGGTTTGACCAATTTGCTTGTAATAGCGAAAATATTGGTGCATAGTTATTCCAGTTTTTAATTTAGAATAATATCCCAGATTTTGCATAAATTTTGCGACATTTCTACTAAAACGAATGAAACCTTTTGATTTTCATTTTGCATTCTTGTATTTCTAAACACTTTGTTGGTATTTTAGTGTAATTTTTTTCAGGACAATAAATACAGTAAGTAGATTTTAGATTATAATATCATTAAATGTTCTAATTCAAATACAATTTCATGCATGTTACAATAAAGCTAATCAATGAGTGTAAACTCCCCAGAAACTCGCACCAAGAAACACTGTTTCTTTCGAGGGTTTTTTTCTCTTTCTACTTAGTAAAAGTATCTTGTAAATCAACAGACTTCTGTGCGGAAGCGGCCAAGAATTTGCGGGATGAAACAAAGCAGAAATGCAATAAAATGTAAATATGTTTCTTAAGAATCTGAATAAACGTTTTTTGACTTGACTATGGTGGTATTTTTTCAAAATCCGAAAAAGATAAGCCAGACGACAAAATCTACTGCGACCAAACATTTTCAGTAAGCAGCACGTCTGATAGGTACAAAATATTTCGTCAAATTAACGATTAAACGATGAAAAAACAATTATTTAATAAATAAATGTCGGTGAACGTCGAAATTAGTAATAGTAATACTTAAATGAACATAATTAACATACCTACATACTATTTAGAGAATGACTAATAAAAAAGTCAATAAATATGAAGTTAATTGTTAAACATTTAGACGTTTCTAAATTCGTACAATTTTAGTGATTTTTGGATTGAATCCTGTTTGAATCGCTCACAAATATTATAGATTACCTAATTATCTTATCTTGGCTGCAAATCAGTTATTCTATAAATCGAAAAATGATACGGAAGAAGTTATTAAATTAACTAATATACAGGTTGAGTCATTAGTGCAGGATCGGTCCATAACTACTAAACCATGTAAGATACAAAATAAATTGAAATATAATTTGTATACCATTTGTCAGGCTGCACAATATAAAAATATTTTAACGTATACAGAAGGTTTCAAAACTCACGCATGCTACACAACTTTGTTTTTTCAAATACAACTACCTACATTTTATTTTACTGTTAGAACGCATTTTGACATAGATTTATGGCAATATAAGATATTTTACAATTTGGATCACCGTTATCAAATTACAATTTTTTTTTTCACATTTTTTGAAATTTGCAGAGGTTCACTTAAAAATTTACTGAGAAGCCGTTTTAGCAGCTAGAAGGCTGAAAATTGGTAGAAATGTGAATAATGGATTGCTGTTTAAGCCCGATATGCAAAATATCATTTTTACTATGCAGGTTCTGCAATAATTCGTGTCAAATTACACTATTTTCAAATAAGCTTAACTTTAGTTTTTTAAGTAGAACCCCCTATATTTTTGTATAACATCGAATGTATTAGAATTTTTTATTAAGGTTGTTCTATAGCTAAATTCATAATTTACGAGATATTTGATATTTTTGGCTGTGATTCAGATTAAGCCAGGATAAGGTAGATAGTGTAAAGTTATGGACTAAATTAATGCGAATTTAAGGCGCAACATGGGTGCAACCAGCAATACCTTTATCGAAAGGGGGGGTCTGTAGGCAGATCATATCGATTTGTTCTTTTCTTGTAAAATAAAAATAATTGTGGATAATGGAATGGATAATCAAATGATAAGTCGGTAATAACATAACTGTGCAGTGTTGAAATGTGAGTTAAAATGATTTTTATGGTTTCCATGGTACACTATCGACAGTACAATGTCGAATATTTTGATGGTTTTTGGACTGGACCCGCGGCTCATTGAACTAATACGAGTATACATATTCACGCGTGTCCCAGAAATAATGGTATTAATTTTAACCACTACTAGTCAACCCCAACAACTTTTCTTAATAACCTTTTGGTGTAAACGTTTTGGTTAACAAGTTTTCTGAAGATTTAACTCTTATTTTGTAACCCGGCTATGGATAATAATTAATAATGCTTCACGTTAAACACCAATAAGAGCAAAACAAAAAACTTTTCGTACTTTTTGGTTCTTTCGACGCAGCAACTCAGTAATTTGATCGTTTCTATTGTAAAATTCTGGAATTTAAATTGAAAAATTTTACTAACTTGTGCACCTCGTCGATTTTAGGAAGGGTAGGGGAGATACGCCATGAAACGGACGTTTAATTTTGAAGTATCATTACATACTGTAGTTAAAAACTTAGGAACTCGTTAACTGTCCTTAAGGAATTCGGAGATAATATTGTATAATAATTATTCATACACCATATTTTATTAAAAATAAATTTATTGTAAGAAATATTATGATGCGTTTTAACTCACTTATGTCCGTTTCATAATATCTAGGTAGCATTGAATAGGACAATGCATGTCTTGAAACGGACTATGCCATACTTTGAGACACATGAATACTCAATGTTTCACAAATTCTTTGCTTTTACATATTGGTACAACATAAACTGAGATCATAAAATAAACAATTACAAAAAAACAACATAAAATAATTAGACTCTCAACTTCTTAGTCTTCGTTTCAATTTGGCAACAATATAATAAGTACTTAGGTATCAATTTTTTTTACTCAGTAATACTTATTTAAATATCATAAAATCATCATATCATAAGATCATAAAATTAACAATCACCAAAAAAAACAACATAAAATAATTAGACTCTCAAGTTCTTAGTCTTCGTTGCAATTTGGCAATTAATAAGTAGGTATCATTTTTTTTTCAAAATAATACTTATTTATATAAGTCAAACATTTTGGTACAACTCAAACTGAGATCATAAAATTAACAATTACAAAAAAAACAACATAAAATAATTAGACTCTTAACTTCTTAGTCTTCGTTTCAATTTGACAACAATATAATAAGTAGGTATGAATTTTTTTTTACACAATAATACTTATTTAAATAAGTCAAACATTTTGGTACAACTCAAACTGAGATCATAAAATTAACAATTACCAAAAAAACAATATAAAATAATTAGACTCTCAACTTCTTAGTCTTCGTTTCAATTTGGCAACAATATAATAAGTAGGTATCAAAAATATTATTTAAGACTGATAAATCACAAACTCGGGCGTCCGTTTCAACGCGACGGTGCCTGTCCGATTCATTGCGAATCAAACCTAAAGACATTTTAACCAAATTCCAAATAATTAAGTATTGATAAGATTATAACACACCGTTCCGTATCTTTTTTAAATATGTCACAACAAATACAACCATCACAATTGTAGCTGAAGTTATTATCGAATTTTGAATCAGTTTGCAAATATAGGATATTTTTTACAAAACTCATGCGCTTCAACAACTTGCGAAAAAGTAAACGAAATAATGGCTGCCGGAATCTGTCGTTATTGTGGGTTTATCTATGGGCATCAGTGTTGCCAACAACCATAAAACATGTATATTTTCGTTCAGAATTTTTTTCATTGTTTCATTGCGTATTCCCCCTAATGGTAAAATGGTACATATTACAAGAGTTCTTCTACCGGTTAAAATAATTTTTTTTTGGTACACCATGTATATTTTAAACGCCAGCAATTCAATTGTATGTGGAGAAATCAAGTCTTAGACGGAGCCTCTGGTGTCGGTCCCCACTTTGGGCGTGTGTAATAACAGTCATCATGCGGATTGAGGCAGCTCGCGTGTCACCTCCTCGTTACCACCAAATCCTTATCACTAACCTGCCAACCGGTCCTTGACGACTTGCGTGGCGAAAGCGGCGGCCGCTGCCGACCTCTGCAGCACCGGGTCCAAGCCCAGCGTCCACGGATTGAAAACGGCCCCTGCGGGACTCGCAGGTCCCCCGAGCGGTCTGTGCGCGGGCACTCGCAAAACACCATGTCCGTAAAACCCCGACTGCACCAACCCCAAGGCGTTCCTCTGCTGGAAAATGGGGTTCTGGTGGTAGAGCGCTGCGACGCTCTCCTCCGCTTTCTGTTCGAATTTTTTTCCGAGCAGATTCGAGATGCTGAACGGTAGAACGGGGCCGGCGGAGCTGTGCGCCGCCGTCTCCGGCGAGGAGCAGCGACTCCTGGTGCTGCGCGGTTCACTGTCACTGTGCGACAGCCGGCTGTCGGTGTCAAGCACGTTGATCTCGTGGTCGTCTTCGTGGTCCGACATTCTGGTGCGCGATCTGGTTACGCGGGGGTCATCGTCGCGGTGCACGTGAAACAGTCGACGGTCGTCCCGGAAAACAGCCGCCTTGCCGTGACGAATGTCGGGCGAACACTAAGCGGTTGCCATGGCATCGGCGGCGTAGTTAACGCGAGGCCAATCATTGGCCAGATTGCACGAACGGGCTCCGCCTCGCCCATTTCCCATTGGATTAAACTGATTCCGGCCAAATTGAATATCTTTCTGTTAATTTTTTTGGGGATCAAGTAAGCGGTTTGGTTTGTTCGTTCCGATGGTGTTGCAGGTGCGCTCCGGTAATTGAATTTTCGTATTAATTCCGCACAAGACCGGATTAGCTCGTTATTCTTTCATTTGCCCCCCGAGCAACAGTCGACAACCGCACTTTCGCCCAGTTAAAAATTAAAACGGGGTTGGATTCAAGAAAAGTCTTGTGCGATTGGGGTCTGGAACGCAACGGACAACTCGCCCCGGACGAATGTACGAGTCGGGTGTTTTGTTTCAAGAATTAATTGTTGTAGAGTTTTTTTATTTGTCCGACTAGCGGTCGTTTTTTGGTTTGTTTTTCGTCGGCGGGGCCATTTTGATTTTCTCGGAATCGCTGTCCAATTACCCTATTCAGCTGTTTAATAAATGAATTAGGTTCTTTCGTAATGTAATTTTCTTTATGTTTCCCCCGCTGAATAATTGAACGGCTCGTTTTAATGGGCGAGCTTTTTCAACTCGATCTGTCTCTGAGGTGGTCCGAGCTGATGGATGTTTTTGGTGGAATTCGGATTTTCCGATATGCATTATTTCGCATCTGCACTGGCGCTATAATTTTATAATTGCCACTTGCTCACTGAATTTCCATGATTTGCCAGTTTTTCAACCCAAACCGCAAGCTCGATATAAAAATAGTCGAAGCTTGCAAAGCTGTCTGTTGTTAGCTAAAATCGAGCTTGTAATTTAAACCATGACTTGACACTCAAGCTGGAGAAAATGAAACAAACAGTAGGTATAGGTATATCAATTTAAACGGAATTGTTACATTTTACAATAAATTACCTACATATTAAAGCAATTAATTTTTTTTAACAATTCCAGCTCCTTAAATTTAACAATTCTTAGCCTCCAACTTAAACGTATGAGGTTCTGTTTGGAGAAGAATTAAAGTATCTTGGAAAGTCAAAATAGAATACAAAGTTGTAGAAAACTAATAAGAAATAAATTTAGGTACCTACAAGACGACATGAAAATTAATTCAGATCGTAAAAATAAAAAATTTTTTTTATTAATTATTTAAATAAGTATTATTGTGTAAAAAAGAATTGATACCTGCTTATTATATTGTTGCCAAATTGAAACGTAGACTAAGAAGTTGAGAGTCTAATTATTTTTTAAGTGTTTATTTAGTTGCAAAATTTGCTGCTTTATGTTCCAGCATATTAAATTGTCCGCTTCAAAAAATAAAACGATGTGCATCCGGGCCTGAGACGAAAAAGCAAGTTCCATGTCTAATCCTGTCACTTTTTTAAAATTATTATTTGACGTCTTTTAAATGACGTGCTTGTAGGTAGATATTAATTTCTTACTACAAATCGAAACGGGCATAATTTTAGTGAAGGCGGTATTTTCAAAATTGAAAAAATGTGCTGATTATGATTTTTTCTACTTCGCCTCTAGAACAAAGCCGTTAAAGCCCTCAATTGAGTGCGTTAACAGCTTTTTGAGTTTAAAGAACTAGTGAAATTTAGTTATTCTAGGATGGAATGTCATGAACAAAAATGTCATGTCAAACATCAAAGTAAGCACCAACACAAAACATTACAATATTTTTCATTTAAATTAGCTTTCCCCAAATATTATAAACATTACTAATACGTTGTATGTGTTTTGAGCAGTTAAATCAATTCCAGTGGTGAATATTATTTAACCCGCAACTTTTGTGCTGTCTAATTGCGTTTGAAAATCGAAATTTATATTTTGACAATTGTCAGCCAACCCATGCAAAATTCCTCAAATTTAAAAAATGCAAAGTTGAATTATAAATTTCATAAAAGATGCGAAGTAGAAAAATTTGTATAAAAACCCGTTCATAAGGCTATTATGACACTCGTCCTTTGCCGATCGTTTTATAAACTTGGACTCGTACAATAAAATATGTCTTATGGAACTCGTTTTTTAATTAAATGACGACACTCCTAAGACTCAAATGCTTTCAAATTATTTGGAATCTTTACAATAAAGAGTACCAAAAACGAACTTCATATTTCGAGTTGTTCTAAAGCTGTTTAAATAAAAACATTTTTCTTGTGACTTTTTAGGGGCAAAACGCTGCAACTTGGAATTGTGGTAACTTGAGTTATTTTCAGCAAAAAGCAAGAAATTTGGTATCGTTGTGACCACCTAAACATTTTATAAAATACACCGATAAGAATATTTTTGAAAAAAGGAAGTTGAGGAAAAAATAAAATTTATACCTTTAAAATTAGAATTTTATTTTTTTGACTAATACAATTTGGATCGGTGGCTCTGATCTTGGTGTTGGCACATGTCTTCTTTCTTGATTTTGTCACATAAAATACAAAACCGCGTAATTTCATCTTGAACGCAGAACTGCAGCAGAATTCTACAAGCCTGAAAGAGAATATGAATAAAAATTCGGATGGATTTAAAAAAGGAGTTAACTAGACGTTGGAGATGACGGCGGTTGAAATCACAGAATCAAGAAATGTGTGTCAATTTGGATTGGAAGTGCATTTTATAATTTGTCTCTATACTTGTCCAAAATTGGATGGGTCCTTTTCTCTTTTTTGATCTCTTTGGTTTTTCGTAATTCCAATTTATGAGGACTACGAGTAATACAACTGTCTTCTGTGCATTTTCTGCAGTTCGAAAACACTTTGAATCTGGTTGTAGATTTAATTTTGTTGAAGTTATAGATGATGCCTTTATTTTTTCTTGAGGCACATATGCAACATTAAAATCGATACTTTTGCTTTCACTGTCGCTTTTGTATGTATTTAAATATTGCCTTCAGAGGTCTATTTATAATATTTATTTCAAAAATTATGCAAACTGGGAGTTTTCAAAAGTGTGTATTCCTAGGCAGATAGCTAGAAGAACGGAACAAGAAAGGCAATGGAGGAAGAAAATTACACCGTTGCCTGAATTGGACTGATACAATTCAGACGACTGTTTTTGGTTCAAATTGCGTAGTAAATTAGCATACTTACGCATATGCGTTTCTTAGTTTTTTTGGCAAATTTCTTGTAACTTGTATCAAAGCAATCCTCCTCTCCAGATTATTTCAGGACTCTTGTTTTCAATTTGATTTGCCTAAAAAAAAATTAATTAAAAATATAAATTGATACAAGTGAATATACTAGTAAAAACATAGATAGTTGATTAATTAATTAATATCTGGCTCTTGGAATGGCAACAAAAATAAGCTTATTAAAATTTCAATGCGTTTAACAAGATTTATTGGAGATGTTTGGTGAAGATGTAAACAAAACAATTCGGAGAAAGTATTTATTAAAATTTGTACAAATACGAGTAAATACAAAATTAACTTGAAAAGTTCGAAGACGCCTCTGTTGGGATTGTTTCAGAGCAGTGCATCTATTGATCACTATAGTGATCCACCCACCATGAATAGTTAATGAGAGCCGCTGACTGCATTTTTCGAGATTTAATTTTAACCCCGTCCGACGTTAATTCGCGGCATCTCCCTCGACTGCCACTTCCACCTTTCCCCTTTCCTTGCGCCACCTTAATCAGTTCCTCAACGAAAGTGTTTAAAATCTCCATAAAAATGATCACTTAATTAACCCCCGACCGGGGGTAGTTATCGAGCGAGCGGCGGCCCAATTTTTACGGTGCACCTGTAAGTGCACTTGTCATTGTCAATTTGGCCGCGACGCTATAAACTCTCCTGGAAGCGGCCTCGGTGTAATAAAACGGAGTTCGGGGAACATCCCTTACGATTCCTCGCTCAAAGATTTATAAAAACCTTTAAACATAACAATAGCGCGGCAGTTGGCATCGCATAAAACAAAACCTAACCGCTATTTCTTACACTCCAATTTGCCGTGCTGCTCATTTGTTTTCGCGCGCGCCATCTTTGAAAAATTGATGTGACGTCGACAAAGACGAAAGACCGGCAATCAGATCGAGCAGGCGATAAGGGATTTGGCGGAGAGAGGAAGAAAGACGGATGGGTGGTGGATCGCGGTGAGCTATGGCAGGTCGACCAACCGCAGCGGATGCTGGATAAAACAAAGGAACGTTGCCAACATTACGCCGACGGAATATTAAATCGGATGGAGAAGGGCGCGCGGAGACCGCAAAACCGAATCCACTTTGCTTGACGTCAGTCTGGGCCAATCCCTGCGTGCCACGACGACTCCAAGCTCCGCCTTTTGCAGTTTTCTGTCGGTGTTACGAAACGACAAGATCGCTCGTCGACGATATTTTCCTCGACGTTTTAGCTTGACAAGGGTTGTGTCTCGTTTAAGGGTGGCAGGTGCGAAATTGTAAAAATCATAAAAATCACCCACCCTACAATGATTTATTTACAAGAGATTTTTCAAGTGGCAAGCACTTAACTCGATTGTCGAACTTATAAAATTTTCAAAATCGCCGAAAAATTTTCTGTACCTATTATGCATACAGGGTGATTTACGTAAACCTTTCATTAGAATATTTCAATTTCCCGTTAAGCTAGACAGTTGAAATTTGGTGTATGATTATAATCGATTGTTCTGAATCGAAGTAAAATACTATCAAGATGGCGGCACTTCCGGTCATACCGGAAATTGACGTCAACTTTGTTATTTTAAATGGCAACCTCTTATTTTTATGCACTCATGTTTTTTTGCATAGTATGGGTTTGACCAATTTACTTGTAATCGCGAAAATATTGGTGCATTTTCTAATCTAGATTAATTTCCCAGATTTAGCTTTTTTTTTTAATTTTTACTAAATTTTTATAAAAAGGAATAAAACTATTAGCTTTTCATTTTACATTCTTGTATGCGGGAGTCAAGTAATATTCCTATTAGTGACAGTAAACACTTTGTTGGCATTTTAATATTTTTTTTTCAGGACAATAAATATACCTACTACAGTAAGTACTTAGTAGGTATTAATTTTGATCATAATATCATTAAATTTTTAATTCACATACAATTTCATGCATTTTACGATAAACCTAATCAATGAATGTAAACTCCCCAGAAACTCGCACCAAGAAACACTGCTTTTTGTCTGTAGTTAGTAAAAAATATCTTGTAAATCAACGGACTTCTGGGCGAAAGACGCCAAAACCGAAACACAATAAAATGTAAATATTTTAAGAATCTTATTAAACGTTTTTTGACTTGACTTGACTTAATCTGAAAAAGATAAGATAGACGACAAAATCTACTAATATTTGGTTTTTGGTTAAAAAATTATCTAACGATTAAACGATGAGAAAACATATTTAATAAATAAATGTTCGTGAACGTCGAACTTTCTAAAAAATAAAAATTATAAAAGCAGTAATACTTAAATGAACATAATGAACATACCTACATACTGCATAATGACTAAGTTATAAAAAAATCAATAAATATGAAGTTAGTTGTTAAACATTTAAACGTATCTAAATTCGGACATTGTGGTTGTAAATCAATTTTAATCATTTTTTTATTGAATCGCTTACATATATTATAGAATACCTAATTGTCTTGTCTTGGCCGCAAATCAATTATTCTATAAATAGAAAAATGATGCGGAAGAAGTTAATAAATTAATTAATACAGGGTGATTTACGTAGTCGGTTTATTAGAAAATTTTCAATTTTCCGTAAAGATAGACAGTTGAAATTGGGTGCATGATTATCATCAATTATTCTGAATCGAAGTAAAATACTATCAAAATGGCGGCACTTCCGGTTATACCGGAAATTGACGTCAACTTTGTTATTTTAAATGGCAACCCCATATTTTTATGCACTCGATCGTTTTGGGAATCAATTCTAAATAAGATGCGCCCAAGTTGTCTTATCTTATCTATCATAGTTTTAGAAATATTCTTAATTTAATGATAAAATTTGGAACTGCAAGGATTTTTCTAAAAATTAATATCTCTTGAACCATTTGAAGTATTGCAATAATTTTTTTTCTATCGATTAGTATATAACTTTAAAGAATAATTCGGGAGTCCTTCTAATACATTTTAATGCTTCGGGTGGTCGTTGAGATTTACTATAACAAAATGCCTGAAACTCACTTTTTTCAAATTGCAACACTGCAATCTAACAACGGAATGCGATGTAAAAGTAAAAAGTAACTCGACTTTTATAAAAGTATCGTATGCCAGTTCTGCTTAGTTTTCACGATATTTCAGATTTTCTATAAAAATGTATTTCTGTTTAGATTTTGATATGTGTGGTTGTGGAATAGAAAAAAAATGAAGCGCAAACAATTGAAAATCCTCATTTAATTGTAGAGATAGATAATCAAAATCAGTTTCGACCAAATGTCTTCGCTTTGCTAATGGATGGTGAAGTTCAATCCTTCATGTATGACGATAATTTAAATGGAAAAAATTATCTCCAAATTTTGAGGGTAATTGTAGGACCATTTGTTGAAAATCTACCATTAGCCAGGGCACTTAATGCCTAGTATCAAATGGATGGAGCTCCGGCACAGCTACTTTAAATAAAGAAGGTCTTAAAATAAAAATCGTTAGGGCATTTGATAACCTTGATCCAGCTGAAATAAGAAGAGCAACTCAATCTGTAAAAAGACGTGTCGTACAATGTATAAGTGAAAATGGAGGACATGTCGAACATTTGCTTTAACTACAATGTTGTACTTCAACAATAATTGACTTATAGTATTAGTTAAATTAAAGATTTGTTCTACTTTCTTGTTTATACTTTTTTCTTATTAATTTACAAAATAAAGTTATAGTAAAGATTCGATAAAAATCATAATACTTTAGACATGCTAATTTCAATTGTTCAATTTAAATGTTTTTATTCCAAAGCCTACACATATCAACAGCTAAAGAGAAGATGCATTTTTTACAAAATGTGGAATATCGTAAAAACTATCGAGAATTGGCATAACAAACCTTTATAAAGGTCGAGTTATTTTTTACTTTTACATTTAATTCCGTTATTAGATTGTGCTGTTGAAATTTGAAAAAATTTAGTTTTTGGCATTTTGTTATAGTAATTTCCAGGAAATCGCAACGCCCACCCGAAGCATTAAAATGTATCAGTAGTACTCTCGAATTATTCTTTAAAGTTATACTAATAGATAGAAAAAAAAAATGCAATACTTAAAATGGTTCAAGAAATTTTAATTTTCCAAATTTTATCATTAAATTAAGAATATTTTTAAAACTATGAAAGATAAGATAAGACAACCTGGGCGAATTAGAATTGATTGCCAAAACGAACGAGTGCATAAAAATAAGGGTTTGTCATTTAAAATAACAAAGTTAACGCCAATTTTTGGTATAACCGGAAGTGCCGCCATCTTGATAGTATTTTACTTCGATTTAGAATAATTGATGATAATCATGCACCAAGTTTCAACTGTCTAGCTTTACGGGAAATTGAAAATTTTCTAATGAACGGCCTACGTGAATCACCCTGTATGTTTTCATATTTAATCTATTACGTTGATTCCCATTTTATTTTTCAGCTGAATTTGGAAAAACATAAGGTCAGAATTAAGTCAAACAGAGAAGACCGAACCAAAAACGGTTACTTTTTTCAGCGAATTGAATCAACATTCGGCGGCCATTGTAATTTAGAAAAAAACGCATAAATCTGAGGACCACAAGAGTCAACGCCCTAAAAATGTCGGATTGGGCAAGATCCATCGATGCGAGACTTTTTTTAATGCGAGACGGACGATTAATTTTTCACACAACTATAATTTTATTGTTAGAAACACTCGGGAATCAAAATTACAGCACTGGCGTAATAAAATTAAACGAAAAAGTTGTTCTTACGTGTCTCGGTTAGACGCGATAAAAATAAATTGAGTTGTAATTACTTAACAGATCGATACACTTTGAAATATTTTGTTGATGACTTCGTGTTTTCATTTATTAATTACTCCAATTTGCTTGAAAAGAACGTTGTGGTCGCGGGATGGAAAATTGGATCGCTTATAAAAAAGAAATTAAATTGTTGTAATGTCAACTAGCACGCACACAATTGCAGAAACAAAGAAGTTGCAAAATTAACATTATCCTGGAAATGATTGAAATGCAAAAAAGGTCACAGGATTCAACACCTTTTGCAAAATAAAACTAAAATCTGTTTAGAAGCTTTCTCTCTGATTAAGAAAACACGCAATTGTCCAATAAGCGACTTACAATTGATACCCAGTGGATCATAAATTTAAGTGATTCGTCGATTTCGTCACAATTTTAATTTGAATTTGCAAAATCAAACAATTTTGGTAATGCCGTTAGGGAATACATGAAGTTTAATTCTAAATAAATAAAGGAACAATTTGTGTTGATTAATTTGAAATTGCAGGTATGTACGTACAAATCATTAATATTCCTTCACTTTATCAAACGCAAATGACAATAATTTAATGCCAATAATGAGACATGCAGATGCATCCTGCTGAAAATAATTGCCGGCAATTACTTGTAGAATTTTCCGCCACACATCCGAACATAATTGCTGAAACAATATAACTAATTGAAGCAAGAATGTCCCAAACAGTTGCAACAAAGAAGGTCTTAATTAAACAACGTTTCTCCATTTTTCCTCGAAGCGTCCGATCGCCGAGTACAAATTACAATTTAATTTCGTTGGCGGAGCGATAAAGAAAACACACGCAGAAAGAGGCGATGTCGTTTATAAGGACTAAATGTTGTCCGGATGCCCACAAAAACCATCTCAGCCGAACTCGTACCGCTATATAATCGACCATTATATCATTTAGATGCATTCGTACCGTAATCAAACCTTAATAACAAGTGCAGCCATCACAAAAACCATGTCTCCACACTTTTAAAATGTCATTAGAAACGTTTATTCGGACGTATTTAGGAGCGAACCTGGTTATTTACCAAATCGTTGTTGTAAATGGTTCGAGAGGTAATCGATGGGCGATCTGTGGGACCGAAACAACCAACAACTGTTCACTTCCATCCAAAACGCCAACACACAATTAAACTTGTAAACGAAAAAGGATATGCCTGACGTCGTTTCATCCATCAGGAGCACAACAAATGTTTGTTTTAGTACAAAAAATTGATTGAATTTGGTAGTTGCAAATGTAATACAAATGAAAAATAAACAAATCAAAATAAAACCAACAATCACGTTTTTCTATTGTGATACTGCCATATAATGTAGTGATATTAGATGAAAGTGAAAAATTTGTTTAGATTTAGGCTCATTACTTCAAAGAATGGCAAGTAGCAAATACTGAGTTTATCTTATTCAACTAGAACTAGTTTTGAATTCAAAAAAAATTATTCGTGCTTGTTCACAATCATAAGAATAAGGACTACAGAAAGAATACATTAAACATAAAGTTGAGAAGTCGCTTAAAAACGCTAGCGTACACAATGAACTGATATAAAACTCTGTTTATGTGTGTTTAAGTCAAACCATAACAAAACGTAAATTTGAATTGAGTTTGACTATATGTATATACAGAGTGTCCCATCTGGGTCTGTATATTTTGATATCAATCGATCACAGTTTTGATAATCTATCCAATGACGTCCTTATGACTTTTTTCAACTATTTTCCAAATTAGCGATATTCCACTATTCAATTATATCATTGAAAACGTCATCAAAAATGTAATCGAATAATACCAAAATATACAGGCTGTTCTATTTGAAAAATTTGATTAAATGAACAATTTGCGTTCATGAGCAACTCTATATATCAAATTACTACAATTCAAAATTCGAGTCGATCATTATGAGCTAGAATATATTCTGTCAAAATATCAAACCAAAATTGTCATTCGTTTGGGAGCAGCGATTTTTCAAAGAACGGACTTTTGTTGGTTTAAATGTCAAATAATAGGAAAACAACTGAAGTTCATTAAGAACGTCATCAAAAATGTAATCGAATAATACCAAAATATACATTAAATATTTGAAAAATTTGATTAAATGAACAATTTGCGTTCATGAGCGTTCTATATATTAAATTACTACAATTCAAAATTCGAATCGATCATTATGAACTAGAATATATTTGAACATTTTCTGTCAAAACATCAAACCAAAATTCTCATTGGTTTGGGAGCAGCGATTTTTCAAAGAACGGACTTTTGTAGGTTTAAATGTCAAATAATAGGAAAACAACTGAAGTTAATAAGTCCGAAAATAGCATAATATACACGGGTGTTCAATTTAAAAAACCTAAGTTTGATGCGTCGCTCTGTATGTGGACACACTGTATATAAACAGATATTTTCAGATTGTTCTCTTAAATGGATTGTACTTTTTGACGAAAACCGCATCTCGATATCTTTTTTCGTTTTAGAGTATTCTTACTTCCCCGCAGCGCTGGGACACCTGTTTTTTCTACGGAAAATTTAGTAACATTTCTAGGAGTTTTTATTTATTTAGTTTAGTGATTCGGTGCTTGTGTTGGCTATAAAACCATTTCGCATCATGAAACCGCATTTCAATATGAATTATTCTAAATTCACTTCGCATTTCTCGATTTCAATTCATGTGTCTAACCCAGCAACTTTTTTTCTGACAATATCAGGACTTCTCCTTCTCTTTACAAGCACTAACAACACAAGTCGAGTTATGAAATAATTTTTAAAATCGAACACAAACGTCAAGTGTCAAACTCTTGTCTCGGACAACACTTTTTTGTGTTGTGTAGGTTTTACCTCTTATGTAGAAATTATGTCTTATGTAGGTTTTATGCTTATGCTTCTTGTGAATAAGCATTTAAAAATATTCGTTGTAAAATCTGTTCCAGTACACACGACTTAAATTATGTGAAATTTTTACTGAATCGTTTTACTACAAATTAGCAAAAATTAATTCGTTTTGTACAGATTGTGGCTTAAAATTCGATATTTGAAGAAATGGTACAATTGAAAGCACAAGTTAGAAACACGCTTTTCATAAAATCAGTTTTGTCAGAGTTGACTTTGAGAGGCATTATTATGTGATATTGTGAGGTAAGAAATGGTTTTGAAAATATAGCGTTAGGTGTTTGCTCATTATTTCAAAATATAAACAGAAAAAACTCTTGCTCAAAGATGCTAAACGACGGTTTCAAAAATTGTGATTAAAATTATTCATATATTTGAAAAAACTAAGTGGTGTAGCAAAGGGCACGTGGAGTAGTATAACAGTTTAATACACTAGGTTTTTCTCACTCTTTGATCACTCCGAGTGTAGATTTAATCTTTGAAAGTAAGGTAAGTACAAATAAAAACCGAGTCTCGAAATAATTTTTTCAAATGTTGCGGCTGAGGCAACATTTGGCTTGACCGGTTTCAATTATTCGGTCAAAAAATCAACCGAACATTATAACTTGCCAGAAATGTCTGTTATTTGCCCCGCAACTTTTGATAATTATTTAGTTTCAGTAAAATACGAGTTGTCTGATCGCTCCGGGCCGCGATAATTTTTCTTCAAGCCGCAATAATTAACCTTATTACAATTTTTCTTCCGACCCAACCGTATAATTTGACAATTGTTTGTTGTAATCGTGCATTTAGCGTCGAATTGGGTCACTTTTAATTGTCGTCATTTGGCAGAAATCCACCCTCTCATTACCGTCTCAAGCAGCAGTTCCGTAACGCCCACAATTCAATTTCTCTTTTTGATAAAAGAACGCGGGACTTTTATGCAAAACGCACCCCGTTCAATTATTAAGCGCGTCTCGACGTCGCGTCGATACGTTTAAGGGGCGGTTTTGCAAATTGCCTTCGGTAAGAATAACAAATCTCGTTGGGGGTTGGAGAGTGTATGAAAGTTTCAGCGGACCGTTTCGGTCCCTCGGCGTCCGGTACTAAACTTTGATATTGTTTTATTTGCTGCCCTCTCGCGGGTCAAGCGCTAACTAAATTAGTTCCCCGGTCCGATTTGTATTCCGGTATTGCCTGTGTTTTGTTATTGCTCCGGGAATTGCTAGTTTTCAGTAAGGAATGGGCGACGGCTTCATCCAATTCCGGGAGGAAAAATGACCGGGGGTTTGCATTCCAAACAACTTAATAGCTTCACAGAAACGCTATAATCGGAATATGCCCACGGGATTTCAACACATTTCTTAAAAACACTTATTTTGTTGAAGATTACAGCGGAGTCGTTGAAACCGTCTTGTGTGACCGTCCACCAATTCAATTTAAAGTCTGTTAAAACAAAAATAAATTTATCTCAAATTTGATTGTTTATCCATTTTTTTTTAATTCTCGGGATACAACTTTTTCCCACTTCAAATTTTGCTTTTAAATTCATTATTGGTATAAATTTAATGACAATGATATAAATATTTTTTATACGTATTGTCAAGTAAATAATTAACAACTAAAACCGAATTTACAATTATAGAATTTTCATTTTCTCTTTTTGGCATTCAGCTGTAACTTGTTTTTTTCTTTTTGCTATTTAAATTTTAACGTCGTAGTTACAAACAGCCTCGTGTTTAATTTTTGAAATAACGCTTCTTTATTACAAAATAAATGTCCAAAGTAACGTATTTGGATAGAAAAACAGAGACTGTACAAAAGACATAAACAGAAGATTTGAAAAAATATTACACGAAAATCATGCATAAACATCTTATCTATTACGTATATATTTTTCATATAATTTTGTATTTTTACTAAAATCTTACTTGTTTCGAAGGTTGATAAAAACGGTGAAAATTGCACAGAGCTAATTTTTGTAATTTTATCACAGATGGTCGATGCATTTTCCTGTTAATTTCGTGCAATTTAAGGAAAATAGAAACAATCTCCAATCCAACTGTCCGAATATTATTAAAAGCGACTTAAGGTGGGAAAAAAGCATGCAAATTTTCCATAACAGGGTTTTGAGAGTTTAATTTCCTAATTTTCCGACAGATTCGTCTGATTTTTTGGTATAGCATTCGTTGTACATTGCACTTGAAATTAACATCATTTGAGATTCATCCTAATAGTAGTTATTTAAAAAAAAAAAGCATGCAAATTTTCCATAAGAGCGTTTTGAGGGTTAAATTTCCTTATTTTCCAACAGATTCGTCTGATTATTTGGTATAGCATTCGTTGAACATTGCACTTGAAATTAACATCATTTGAGATTCATCCTAATAGTAGTTATTGAATAATTAATTAAACGGCTCTTACATAATGCTGAAAAAGATGACCCCAAAGCAGATTATTTTGGAATGTGATTATGATGAAGATGCCTCAGTTTACCAAAACCTTTTACCAAAAGATGAATGCCCTAAATTGCCTAATAACTGAGATTAAGCATTATTTTTAACGTGTTTCATGTAAAACCTACGTTCTCAATTTGAAAATGAGATGTCGCTGCCGATCAATTTTTCGTTCATAAATGAACTGTCGACAAAAGTTATTTCCAAAACTACTTTCTACAACGAATACTACGATTCCTCGTAATCTTTGAGGCAAATACTGGGGAAAATGCTAAAATTTTGCCGCCGGCCTTTGATGGTGAATAATCAACCTTTGCGACATCTAGCGGCCGTGAATCGTAACAAATAAAAAATTCTCCACCTTAGTATTTTTCGTAAAATCAATACATAAATATTACCATAAGAATCTCGAAAAATCTTGTCAAATCCAGACGAATTCTACTAATAAATCAAAAACATTATAATAATAACTTGCTAGTAAGTCGTGAACTAATCTAATTTAGTAAAAAAATATTGCAAAACTAATAATTTTCACTTAATATTATTTTTTCTATTTGCGTGTCGTAATGAGGCCAGTACGAAACGCATTTGGAGTTCGTAATGAGTCTGAGTATAGTGTTTTTTTTTTTGTTTTGCGGTTGGCCACGCAAAATGTCAAGAGCGAAATGTCAGTGTCGTTCATTTTCCGTTAAAATTGTTAACGTAATCAAAGCCTACATGGCACCATTTTGATGCAAGACAATAAGGTCCACTTTCGACAAAGTCCCAGACTACCTTCCTTATTCTAATTTCAATAATTGTCCTAAATTTTTTTCAAATAGAAAAAATTCTAATATTGAGTAGTTTCATAAAACATTTCTAAAACAGTGTCTTATGAAAATTTATTAATTAGTTTAATTTTTATGCAACAAAAACGTGTCATTAATCATGTAAGTAATCTAAATTACTTATTATCATTTTAAAATTGACTGGTAGTGAGTCAGAATACTCTTCAATAATTTTTGTAGATAGCAGAAAATTGCGTTGATAAAAGGTCCGCGTTTGCCACGACTTTGTACACCAGTTTACCCCGAATTAACTCCCATAAAACATATCAATGGAATAATCAGCGCTGTTCGGACGCAATAAAATGAAAAATTTACAGTCGTCACACACTTAATTCGTAAATTACACGCTGCTTAATTAATTCGCGGTAAGGCCGTTAATCTCGTAATAAATCCAAGTTCCGAGTAAGCCAGTAGCCGAAACTGGTCCAGCTTCGCCTATTTTACATATAAAATGGTCGTTTGGTGTTCAGGTGGTCCGAGAGCCGAAACGTGTCGTGATAAGATTGGCCCTGGAACAGATGCATGCGGCGCGGCCCTAAAATATTAAAAGCGCCCTTTTTCGGCTCGTCGTCATTCGGTTTTGAATAATTAGCGGGCATCGAGACTCGAGAAACGGCAAAGTCGCGCACTGTTTAAAAGCCCATCAAATATTCAGCCGACCCTTTTTAACTCCAATTAAGTCGGGGAGACGGTATTGGCGATTTAACGCCATCTATTATAGATGTCGGTAGAGTCGTTAGTCTCCTCGAAAAGTGCAATTAAGTAAATTGATACGTGGACGGCGGCTAAAAGCCGCCCAATTGGCTATTCTGTCATATCAGAATTATCGTTGGTCGACTCCTAAATTATTCACTCGATGCATTTTATATAAGAAAATGGAAAATTCATTACGGGGAACAATGGACGGTCCCACGTATCGCTTTAATGGTTCTGAGGATTCGATTCGGATAATAATCATTCCGGATCAAATGCTATACTGCTCGTAATGACCGTTTTACGGCCCGGTGAAGGTAACAGCAATCAATTGATCATTATCCGGTTCCAGAGACCATAAAAGAGATTGCCTCAGTGTTTTTTCGACTCGAAATTGTTTGTGAGATATTAAACGGCCATAAATTCATTTCCATCATCTTAGGACTGGGCTGTGGTGGGGGACATTGTCACGTGGACAAAACGATCGAATTCGATTGGTTCTCGCTTCCGTCACGCGCATGATAAGTCATGTCATTGGCTAATTGAACCAAACAATGAGTTCACTTCCCTTTACGCATTATTTTCATGTTCCTAGTCTTAATTGCTGAAAACCGCTGAAATTCCAGCGTTATCCTCGTCGGTGCTCATCACGATTTGCATCCGAACGACGACTCTGTGTTCAACGTAAAAGATTAGGTAAAATGTTTTGGACTCGCCATAATGTCTGAGAGATTATTTCTAAAAGCAATAGCCTATTAATAGTATTTAAACGTCTGGAAACGCATTCGTTAAAAGGCAAAAGACGAGGTGACCGGTTCGTTTCCAGTATTTCGTATACAGGCAGTCCGTCGAAAAGCGACGGAACGAAACGAGAGAGTCGGGGCTTGGTTGAGATGGTGAAAAAAGAGACTGTCGCCTCTAATGCGTTTTGCTTGTAAGCGATTATTAATCTTGGAGTGTTTAAAGTTAACAACATGACTAACATCGTTGTTACAGAGTCGTTATAATACTTGGCTGTTTTTATTAAGCGATTTCGCATTTTACAACTCAGATTTTTGCAATTGCAAACGTCACTTGTGACTTATTACAACGACGTTTTTACGATTTCATTAATTTATTCGACAAATATTTACGCTTGTCGGGATACATAAATTATTAGGTGCGCGAACGTAAAGTTGGATTTATTGTTCGAATTTTAATTGTAGCTATTTATTTCATTTGGTTACATACTTGTTCATTTTCGTTCAGCAAAAAATATACTATCTTCCGTCAGAATAATTAAGATTAAAATTACATTATTATCTATACCATGTTTTTATTATACATATAAGCGCCCTCTTTTACCCAGAAGCGTTATTATAATATATACTCTTTCAGTATCGTATCCTCAACTATATTGAGAAAGCAGATTACTACACCACACCTGCAACTTCTTTTTTTGAATACCTATTTCATTCTTTTTCCGCAATACCCACTTTGTAAGGAAACATTTTTAAAAGAACATACTCGTAATGTTTAAAGAGATGTAAGATTTCACTCAAGTACTATATCAAAAATCAACTGGATTTATATTACGAGAAAGAAAAACAATGTTTACTTGTCTCATTTGGTTATATTTTTAAGTCTTCGAGTAAAATGTTTTTGTTTCAGCAGTTTATTAGAATTAAAAAAATTACTAAAAAATACAGAGAGAGAAGAGATTGAAACAGGACGAAAACATTTCAATTTAAGTAATTCGCTAACTTTTTTAATCAAAAATGTATGTTATAAAAAGCTGAATTTAACAAAGGTTAACGAGAAGAAATAATAATAAAAAAATGTTTGGAAAATGTTTTCTTTATAAAAATTTTAATTCAATCGAAATAACCTTATTTGTCGTTTATTGAAATTCAAAATCAATAACAATTTAAAAAATCCACAAATAAGAATAGGCTGAAAACAATAAATTTGGAATTCTGCCGTTTATTTGAATCAAATTATATACATATACCAAAAGCAGACACAGTTAAACGAAATAAGTTGTAGGGATCACTGAAATGAAGTGGTCAACTACATACAAATAAACTAGATTTCAAATAAAATCATTTATATAATTTTGTGCATTATGAGAAAAGAAGAGCAAATAATCTAATTGTGGTCGTTTATTAGAATAAGACACAATTGATAAAATCCGCAAATAAAAATAAACTGAAAATGTTTTAAAGTATTCTGCTATTTATTCGATTAAAACTGTTTCAAAAACACTGTCTGTTATTTAAAATAAATAACTTGTTAGGGACCAGTTAATCTCTGAAACGAAATGGTCAAAATGCATACATAAACTATATTTCAAATAAAATCACATTATTGTAACTTACAGAATTTATAAAATTTTGTACATAGCTTTTTAACTCAAAAATTAACATTCAATTATAAAAGATTAAAAGAAGAGCAATTAATGTGACTGTGATCGTTTTGTAAAATAAGAAACAATTGATAAAATCCGCAAATAAAAAAAAACTGAAAATAACATTTTAATTTTTGATTAAAATTGTTTTAAAAACAATGACTGTTATTTAAAATAAATAACTTCTTGGAGAACAGTTTTTCTCTGAAGCGAAACGATCAAAATTTATACATAAAAAAGATTTCACACAAAACGAATTTATAATATTTTGTATTATTTTTTTATTAAACACAATAATTAACATTATAAATGTGAGAAGAAAACAAATAGTTATATATTTTTTACCCTTTTATCATCTTGCCTCGATCTGTTTTATTTTTTTGGTATCACAGGAAAGAATAATCTTACAGATTATATGGGAGCGCCCTCTCGTAGTGGGAAGCTGTGTTGTGTATTCCAACGCGAGTCTCTACTTTATCGATTAAGTTAGTTTTTACGTAATAGTATTCTGCATTCAGTAGCGTGCGTGTAACTAAAGATGGCGCTGCTTGTAATTATTTTATTTTATAACACAATTTATATGATTCAAATTTATTAATACACTTTACACATTTATTTAAATATCCTTTATGATAAATAATTATTAAAAACACAATTTTGCAGTTTTTATTTCATAGAAGTAAATTTATACTATTAGTCTTGGAGCTAGCGTTTATAATAATAATAATAAACAAGGGTTGTGTTTTAATTGTTGTTAAAATATGTAGAATATGTGGTGTGTGTTAATTAAACAGTGTGGCGTTGCGTGTGCTCTTCAATTTGTCGCCCCCGTTTCGTCAATCCGTCTTCAGTTCAGTTCAGCCGTCTCCTCCTCCGACCCATCAACATCTAAACCAGTCCGTCAAAATCTCAATTACACACGTCAAACACCCACCACCGCTTACCATCTTTGTCCGGTGCGCTTTCTACGCTTATCTCCGTCTTCATTTACCACCCAGAAACAAAAGAATTACACCTAACATGGCTTCCAACGTGGCAACGCCATTCAGTCTTTTAGCATCGACGCCGCTGCCCTCTGCCCACCCAATAAGTGAGCTGAACCATACCCTGCACGTCCAACCTCGTTTCCTAATCGGTTTTTTGGCGACGCGCGATATCGTCCCGATTTGTGTACTATTGTTTCTTTTTGGTGGAAGGAGCAAAAGGGGCACGTGGAGGAAGAGGGGATGCGAGCGGACCACACAGCCGCATTGTGGCGGTAATTAGTTGCCATATAAGGACTCACAAAGGGGCCGCCGCGCGAGCCCCCTCCGCGTACCCCGCGCCCCTCCGACCACAAACGGACCGCCTCGTCGGTCCGGAGGATGCTGGATTTATTGACGATTATCAAAACTAATTTAGGCTTTGATCGTTGATATAACAATTATGCAATTAGGGCCCGTATTGCGATCCGCAATTATTAGGCTGCTGCTTTCCCATTATCGGTGATTGAGAAATTTGCGTCAAGTGACGCCACCTGGGGAGACACCTAATTAGGTTTTTTTAATCATTTTCGATTGGTCGCCGCGTCGCCGATTTGATTGCGAGGGCAAAATGGCAGCGGGTGAATTAAGCGGCCATCTTCGCGAAACTATGACTGGCGGATTGTGCAGGTTTTTTGAAAAAGGGAAAGGAAACGGGTTAGGGATGTGAAAGGGTTCTAATGCGTTGATGATAGTCGGTGTGGAGTTGGCTTCGTGACTTCTACCACCTCTTCAGGATTCACGACCAATCGATTATCTCGTGCACATATTAACCCGCATAATGCGCTTATAATGGCAGGTTTTATGTAAAAATTATGTCAAAGTAAACTTAAACTCACGGCAAATCAACCGCTAATGGTCGGTTTGTGCATTTGGAATGTTCACCTAACCTTTACATGCTCAAAAAACCTAAGCCCTAACTTATGGCGCAGCTAAATAAAGAATTTAGTGATTTTGTCGACTGCAGTCTCACCAAAATTGTACGAAAAAATAAATTTTTGTTTCTGTGAAGATACCTAAAATGATTCCCAGGCGAACCCAAAATGGAAGCCATCACCATTGTCTTAAGTCCCAGCGTATTGGGATTGGTTACCTGCGGTATAAATTCGAGATGATGTCTTGAATTGTGAGGTCATCACATTTTCTACTCTGTTTTATTCTACTCAAGACTGACTGACATCACGTGTTTTGATTAACAAATTGCTCCAAATTACAAGTTCTTGTTAATGAATAGATTGCATGAACATTTTCATACTAGGTAATTTGTCAACATTTATGTATGTATATTTAAAAATAAATTTGAGCATATCTCAGAATAAATAAAAAATAATAATTAATATTACGAATAATTTTAAATATTTTATTTAATAAAAGATGTTAACACAATGTTAATTCCATAAATACTGTTATGAATGACTGACCGTGAGAGCGTACACACTTTCACAATACAGTTATTGTTTTGTAATATTTATTTGTGTTTTCGACATTTTAATTAATAAGTTTAGTTTGTGCTTAAACAACTTTGCCAAAAAAATGTATATAGGTATAACTCCTCAAACCCAACCAATACTCTTAATAACATTTTGTTATAAATGTTTGGGTTTACAGAATAAAATTGTTGGAAGATTTGATTCTTATTTTGTTACCCGCCTATGGATAAAAATTCTCAATGTTAAACACAACATTAATTTGATGGGTGTTATTATTGTAAAATTCTTGAATTAAAATTGAAAATCATCACTGATTTTATCACTCGTCAATTTCAGGGAGAGTAAATTGCTAAAACAAAATTGCGATTTCAAAAAATGGTACATAGAAAAAGTGTTCATTATTTCTGATACCCTTTCTGTACCTAAGTGCAAATTTCCTGAAAGTTGAAAATTGAAAGCCCGCTTTTCTTTTAAATCCAAAAGCGTTGATAATGGATTGGTTGGTCATATTTAGCAGAAACTACAACAGTTTTAATCACAAACACACAATATTTTTTTCAATAAGAGAACGAGTACAAATAACAAGATCTATGACTTGTGAAAATTAATTATGTAAGTGGATGAAAAAAACAAGACTTTCAGGCTAATCTAAAAGCTCCAAAATCTGGTGTTTCAGTTATGCCCAATATGTTTTTCAATAAGAGAACGACTACAAATTGAAAGATCTATGACTTGTGAAAATTAATTATGTAAATGGATACAAAAAACAAGACTTTCAGGCTAATCTAAAAGCTCCAAAATCTGTTGTTTCAGTTTTGCCAAGAATTTGTATGTAAGTTACAGAGTAGACCATGAAATCGCTTTGGAATTCATTAAAGGGTAGAAAAGGTTTGATCTTAATTGTAAAAATTCGAAATTACATTTTCTGTTGACAACTGTTTTGGGTTCAACATTAAAGACACATTTAATTATTTTTTTGAACAAGCGTCTTAGACGTCTTGAGAAATTTTTTCGTTGACAGTTGACAGTCATGAAATGTCAGTGTCAAACGTCTGCACTGTAAAGAATATAAAAAGAGCTAGATTCCATGGTCCACTCTGAATCATTTTTATTTGTATGCACGTTCTACCAATTAAAGCAGGAATTGAAATAATTAGATGAGAACTTAAAAATATATTTTTTTATTATTAACAGAAGATAATTAGAAGAAATAACAGAAATCAGAAATATAATTGTTTTGTAGCCTAATTTGTAGTACATACGAGTATTTTTGTTAATAGTTTCTGTTATGAATCCTTCGTTGCTGGTTTTTCTTTATTTATTTCGTTTCAATTTTTGCAAAGTGTGTCATTGTAATCGCGCTGCTCCACAAGAACTCAAATCTATTGCTTCATTTCATTTATTCATTCCAACAATCGATTACAAATTCCATCCAACGCTCCCATTAGCTCCTGAAATTCCCTTCACCGTCCATTCAAGCCAGATGATATTTTGATGAACAATTTCTTCACAATTCCGACACCATGTCTTTGACGGCATCCACACACTCTCATAATGGCATCCCGTTACATTCTTTGAACAATGCGCGCGGCCACTAAGTGCCCCTTCCAATATTTAAACGCCCCATCATCCGAAGAAGAAGCCCTCCAATGTGCTAATCGAAGCGCAAACGCGCTTCACCTCCACCTGGAGAAATCAATTTCCGAAATTATACAAATACGGACGTGAACCCATGGCACCCGTGGCTGTTTTTAACCCATCGTTCGGCGCCCAAATTACAGGGCGCGGGGATGAACCGGTAATTTGAGTAAAGGCTACTCATTGTGGACGGCTCGGGCCCTTCTGGCCCCCCAATTTGCCATGATACAGCTAATTTTAATTACGAGTGTGATGCGGCACTTATTCCTTTTTTAATTAGAGACGGTGAGGTTTGAGAAATTGTACGCGGCTAATTTGCAACTTGACTTCATAATAAACGCAAATACGACGAATTGTGTATTTATTTATTCCGTGGCCCCCAGCTTCGAATGGCGTGTCTTGTTTTTGAAAATTTTCCACAATTCGAATTATAATAATTCGTGTTGAACAAGCAGCAATTAAACGGCAGGTGCTAATTGATTAAATGTAAATATTGCGTCACAGATTTATACTTGACTCTTATAACCAATTGTCAAACGTTCAAAAACCATTAAAATTATTTTCACAACTCTCTCAAAAATTAATTTCAAACGAATTCGTCAAGAAAACAATATTTGCATGAAAACCAGCAACGGAATGAAAAAGGATTCAGAGTAGACCACTTGCAAAATGATTAGAGTGTAGTAAGATTTTGTTGTGTTTACATAGATTTAGTATTTTATTAAACAAATTCCATCTTCATACGTCGCTTGGATACATTTTTGGTGGTCAAATGTAATGTAGGTACACTGTAAAAATAAAACCAAAGCTGGATTGCATAGCCTACCGAGGAGCTGTTGGTTCTTCAAAAAGTAGAAACGTGAAAAAAACTTGATATACAGGTGAGTCATTAGTGCGGAATCGGTCCATAACTCCTGAACTACGTAAGATACAAAGAATTTTTTAATAGAATTGTTTGTCAAGATGCGCAACCTAAAAATATTTTCACATATACAGCCTGCTCGAAAACTCATAAATGCTACACACCATTGTTTTTTTAAATAGAACTACCACAGATTACTCCAGATGACTGACTTCATAGGGCGATTTTGTCCGGAACTATCTCTTTTCTACACATTTAAACTAGGCGCATGACATCTTTGTCACAGATACCATAAGCAAATGTAGAGGCGCTGTAGTCGTTGCTAATACTTTTTACGACCGCTAGATGTCACAACAAACACTTTTATTTAAATTCAAATAAAAGGCCTAATATTTTTACTATTTTAAATTGAACAATGTACAATTCCGTGTTTTTAAAAAGCGTGACTGTTTCTACGCTTGTTGCTTTTTTCTGACTAATATTTTAAAAACAGCATTTTGCTGCAATTATAATCAAGCCAGTAAATGTCAAAACTTGCTTGTCGATTGAATTTGTAAAAAATTTTAAGAGAAAGAAGGGTCTTTTTTACATTATTTGTGGTGTTGGTGAAAACTAAGCGGAGAACTGCATTGTTTTCCAAAAAGTGAAGAAAGGTAAGTATGTTTTATTACCTATATTTTATTTCTTCGTTAGAAGTCTTTTTTCACGTAGATTTATGGTGATGTAAGATATTTTACAGTTATCAGATTACAATTTTTTTTTCACAGTTTTGGTAATTTGCAAAGGTTCACTTAAAAATTTACTGAGAGGTCATTTTAGCAGCTAGACGGTTGAAAGATGGCAGAAATATGAAGAAAGGATTGATCTTTACGCCCGATATGCGAAATATTATTTTTATTATACAGGGTCTACAATACTTTGTGTCAAATTATACAATTTTTGAATAAGAATAACTTTAGTTTTTTAAATGGCACCCCCTATAGTTTTCTATACTATCGAATGCGTTTAGAGTCTGGCTACGTTTTTTATTCAGGTTGTGATATAGCTAAAATTCATAATTTACAAGATATTCGATATTTTTGACTGTAATCCAGATTCATACATTGATTTTCAAATTCGAATTGTCAAATAAACGTCAAATTTAAAAATTGGCAATATCATTTTTTTTTCAAAATGTGTTTTACAGCTGGAAGATGTTTTCGATAACTCGCTGTAACCATTTTCTCCATTATTTGTCACTTTTTGTTCGCCATTATTCAGTAAATTTCACTTTTTGACAACAATATTCTGACCTGAAAATTTAATAGACATAAATCACGACGACAGTTAATCTGGTGCCAATTCCTCAGTGTTGCCAATCGCCTAAATTTAAGTCAATCATTTATAGTCACCCGGTAGAAACGTGAATTTTGAAAAAACTTCATTAATAAACCAAAATATATTCGAATTAAAATAATGGATATACTAAAAATGTAATAAATTCAAATTGCACGTGAAATTAGTCAAATGAGAGGTGGAACTGCTGATTTATGCGTTTTGAATGTAAATCTCCCCAAAATTAAAACAGCAAACATTTCGCTCAGATCCACTCGCTTGGTTTTGAAACAACGCTTGAAGTTGCCTTTTAAGATTAATGGAGGCATTGGTAATAACCTTGGCCCCTGTTAATTGTTTCGGAAGAATACTTATCGGTCTGAGAGTCAATTTCACGCCAATTAGTATCTGTCATGCCGATTTTCGTCAATTTCTTAAATCTAGCTTGACTTCTCTGGACCGATACGTGATTGGTCCTCAACGCTTAACCCGCATCCGTCATTGGCCACTCGTTCCACGTGACATTATACGCATCACGAGTTGCCTAATAAACGCCATAAACCCCAGCATTCATCCGGAGACGTCCGTCGCTGAAATTTATGAAGCAATAAAGTGAGTCCACTTACCGGTGGACGTTACAAAGTCTTCGTCGTCATCGGTCATCAAAGCTCCTCGAGCTCGCCGATTTCGGCCACGAGATGGCTTCGAGATCTTTCATTCCTTCGACTGAACCGTAAATTACCTGGCAGTGTTTTGTCACGGGAACAATTGGTCTCACACCTAGCGCTCTTTGATGTTGCCGACACATAAATCTAGCCACTTGCCTAATGAAAGGCCGTGACGTCACTCGGGGCTACGGCTTGGCCGCCCGCGATCTCACAGCGCGGTAAGTGATCGTTGATTTATCGATTTAGCAAATGATTGGTCATTAGTGTCGGCCTTCGTTAAAAGTCGGCGTCACGTGACGACGCAAATTGCCAATCAACGCCCAAAGAACACTGATCCGTACACTGGAAAACTGGGAAATTACACAAGCCTCTGGAAGTTGTATAGGTTGAAAGCGGCGGAAAGCTTCGTTTTGGAATAGTTATAAGTAGATATTTTGAAAATAAAGATGAAATAAAAATTTCTATTGATTTATACCAAATTTTATTATCTATGTATAACATGTGATAATTACACAAATGTAGCATGGTAGTAAATTATGTGGAAAAAGAATAAAATAAAAATAATGACACAAATAGTCATAGTCACTCTCCTGTACCTACTAAATAATGCTTCATGTATTAATAGATATCCAACCAGGAAATAAACTACACAAAGGTTAGCAGAAGCCGAAAGTGTCACAAAAAACTGTTTCTAAATTTATTGTTGAACCTGCAGTCCAAATTGTGGTATTAGTTGTACTAGTCTTCAAAAATTTAAATATTATAATGTCCTAGACGCACGCCTCAGATTCGGTTAGAATACACAGATGAAGAGCTAAGCGTCAACTGTGTTCAGCACTGCACCAATAAAGTCAGTTGCCAAGGTAACGAAGAAGTGGGGATGCGAAACATCCCGCGCAGAGTTGCCTTGGGTGCAGAGTTTGGTCGCCGGGCGTCTCAAAACTTCACTATTATTCGCTACTCGTTTTGTCTGTGTTTTCTTCGATATTTTCGAAAAGCGAGAATTTTTGTCATTACATTATAATATGTTTAAGAGACTGAGTGATTGTTGACTATTTTAGTATTAGTTTTTAGTTTACTGTACTAACTATGAATCCGATTAACAATATTGTTTGCAATTTATTGGAAACTCCGTTCAGTCGTTGAAAATATGGCGGCAAAATGGAAATAATAATTCACGGGCGACAAACGACACTAAACTAAATTAAAAAAAAGGCAAAGCTTACAACATTAATAGCTGTTTTATGCTAATTTCTCTAATGTAGTTCTTCACCTATTTTTTTACCTACGAGTCGCCACTGCTGTATACCTACAACAGTCCACTGATAGTATGGCTTTCTGTTTGTCCTTGAAAGAGCAACGGAATGAACATTGAACCCATCACGACAAAGCCCAAATACTAGTTTTTCCTTTGGAAAAGTACACACAACCTATACATTATGATTGGATTTGTGTCAAAAATCTAACTTTAAAACAATTCGTTTTACAAAAATAATAAATAATAATTACTAATTTAATGTATTACCATTACCTATTTTTCCTATTTTTATTCAGAAAGCAGCAAGCCACAATTTAGTGAGACAAGGAACCATAACCCAAATAGATAATTTAAGATTAAAACTATAATAATAAAATAACAGCAAAGAAGCTTCGATACGTGGAAAACTAAACCTACTATCAAAAAAATTATGAAAATGGCAAGGTTATAAACTGATGGAAAATGTTCTACTCGCCAATGTTAAAATAGAAGTGGTTAAAGGAGTTGAGCTTATTTTTTAGTAGTGCCTAACTTCAGTATTACGTTCGTTCAAAAGCTCAATTGTGGAGAGTACATACATTCGTATTCAAATAAATAATTTTGCATCTTGTTACAGTTTAATAAACAGATTTATTTATACGTAAGGCAGTGATATACCTAGTCAGTTTTAAGTTGGTGATTTAAAAAAAAATAATAGCAAAGCTTTGGTGTAAAAGTGTGAGTGCGACTGAAAAAAAAATTGGAAAATCCAATGTTACAACTGTAGGATTAGTTTTACGGATGGGAGTTTGTTTTCCTGCATCTTTGTCTGATAGGTACATATTTTCTGTTCTTTTCTCAGCACTCACTCACAATTCAAAATTTCATTTTTAAATGGAATCCACAACCAGAAATATTATAAAAACCATAGTTCTGCGATATTCAGGAATAAATTTTATTCCATTACCTCCTTTTACTTATTTAAATAGTTAAAAAAATCACTACAAATAAGACAAAATAAAATACACTGTTATAATAATTAAATGGTGGATTGAGGATTCAGGAATCAATTTTATTCCATTAACTCCCTTTACTCATTTAAATACTTAAAAAAATCAATATAAATAAGACAAAATAAAATACACTGTTATAATAATTAAATGGTGGATTGCGACTTTATGGCTTGAGGTGAAAAAATTTAAAGATGGTGCAAAAAGCGTCAAATTCGAATTCGCCGGTAAGGAGCTTAATTAAAAATCTCAACACGAGCGTTGTGAGCACAGTCCCACAGAAAAGCCCACCATAAATATAGTATCACGTGGTCGTCCGTAAAATTAAAAATTAATTCCGATTCCCGACCTCGGCCAGTATCCGCGCGCCGTAAAGGCCCCGATTTTCATAAATTACGATTAGCTCCCGCTTTTTAATTAAATTTATTAAAAAAGCAAGCGAGTTAAGTGGAAATTTATGTCGGTTCTACCGGTTAGGTGCGCATATATTTTAAAATTTAAGTACGTTCCAGAGAGCACCGACAAAAAGACACCGAACGACATCGAGTCTTCTTGTTTTTCATTAAAATGCTAATTCATCTCGGTATAATTAGCGCTAACGAGTGTATGTGAGATTTTTTCGACGAGAGGGTCTTTCTCCACCGGCGTCAAACGCGACGTCTTAAACGATGGGTTAAGGGGTGGTCTCACCTTTGGCGGTGTCTTATATCGCAATTAGAGATGGGAGCCTGTCATTAGTCCAGATAACGACATAACTAGACAAATGGGCACGAGTTGATCGTTTCAAATTATACCCTCGAGCCGCTCTCTAATTTCGGACGCCGCGAACACCTACTGACGCGATTTCGGAACCGCAAAGGACTCCGACCTCGAAATGTCACAATAGGGTTTGTATCATTGCATGCGAAATGCAACCATAAAGGATTTACATGAATTTTTTCCAAACCCTTACAAATCGGCAGGATTCTCCAGTGAAATGCAAAAAATGTGTCTTGTTAACAAGTTACAAACTCTAAAACCGATTTTTTGTTGTGTTAACATTTGAATTTGTGGCAGTTCCTCAAAAGTTTAAACTTCATAAGAAACAGCGCGATTTCATGATAAGTAAAATTTTTGAAATCGTTTCTGGTAAGATTTTTTGTTGCCGCATCATTTGCATTAAGAATATTTATCAAAAACTAGCTGTCTCGGCAGACTTTGTCCTGCCTCTAATATTTTTTTCATTTGGCTCATTCGTAAATTCGAATCCTTTATGTAGTAGGTTCAAAAATTGAAAAATTCGGAAAAATTACAACAAAATATGTAGTACTGACACATCTGTGCTCTTGCCATTAAAAAGAGTTGATAAATTTTGCCATCCCTTTTTATCTACTTAGGCTACCGAAAGTTGCTCAAACTAGATTTCAATCCTTTTTGACACCAATACAAACATCCTGTAAATTTGAATTAATCAATCGATTCAGAAATTTCCGAGTTTATAACTTTAAAGCCGTTTTCACACGAGCCATAACTGTAGCCACAATTCTGCGCACAATTTTGTACATAACTCTGGCCCACAATTCTAGACACTTACGCACAAAATTGTGGCCATAACGATAATTTTTTGTATTTTGGCACACAATTCCGTCCAGAATTATGGCCACAATTATGGATTGTGTAAAACGGCCATTACACCCCTTCTTATTATCTTTTGGAAGCTATTTGTGCCCACTTTCGCAGAAATCCGAATTGAAAAATGTTGTCCCGCACAAACTCTTACACCCCTTTTTACCTCTTTAAGGGCAATTAAAAAATTGCTCAAACTATGTATGTTCCAGCAAAATAAACATATCCTGTAAATTTGAGCTCAATCGATTCAGTAGTTTCCGAGCCTAGGTATAATTTTATACACTCCCTTTTAGAATAAGAATTTCGAAAAACAATAAAATACATATTTAATATTTTTTTGCAATGTTTGTGTCAAGTTTCAAGTAAATCCGAATAGAAAAATATTATTGCTCACAAACTTTTTACCTTAACGTTTTGAATTTCGAAAAATATTTTCTTAGTAATGTATATTTGGGGGGTTAGGATTCCGCCCTCTTTTTTTGTAGAGCGGCACTTCGTATTTTTACAAGGGTAATGCAAAGGTAACTAGATAAAAATCATATTGACCCAGACTGTATATAGATGCTTACGTCACAAGGTTTGAACATGGTGTGATCAATTGTCGATAGGTGGCGCTGAACATACAAACATAAAATTATATTTCCGGGCACAAAATGTCAAAACACTATAACATGTCCCAAACATGTTCAAACCACGTTCTAAACATTTTCGACATGAAAACAAAGATCCACAGTGCGAGCGTTGAGTTTGGAATAAAATTCACTATATTTTTCTTTTTATGTGTTAGGAATTGTCCTCGGACAATTCAATTTTTATTTTTAAATCTCTATCGATTGACATGAATTACTCCTTTCTGTTCCAGCAAGGTGGCGGAAAAACGGGGGGCAACTCAAAAAATTTTCACATTTTCAGCATAATTAATTAAAATATATTCATATGTAAAATAAAAAATAAAAAAAAATACAATTAAGTTATTGGCAAATTATACCACACATAAGTTGTAATGTTCTAAACGAAACAAATTTAATTGTCAGAATGTTGGTGAAAATCATTTTGATAATCTTGAGATATATTGTATTTGAACTGTTTGTTTATGTTTTGAGAAGTTGCTGTTTGTATTGATTAATAACGAAAATTCAAACACATTACAGCGTTGTAACAATAAAATTATTTTTTTTCTTGTTTTAATCAAGCAATTTACAAACAGTTGTTACAAATGGATATGTGAATCGATCTTTCCGAAAATTTGACATTTGACTCCCTTTGCCATTTAAGTTTTTTGAGAGGTGTAATTTATGTCAAAAGATATAGATTTACAAATAAATATTTAAAACTCGCACTGCATAAAGATTATGATCTGAAAAACTTGTTTATCAATTTAAATCGTTTACAAAAGTAACAGGCGTACAGATAAAAAATGTTTCAGAGTAATCACTTTAGAAATCGGCAAAAAATTGGAAATGTATGACCGTGATAGAGAATTTTAAAATTATATTTTCGTCGGACGCGAAATATAAGATATGTTTTAACAATTTCCAGGAGTCGGTTTAGACGTTGTTTGAGAATTTTTTGATTGACTGTATCTATCAAATGTCATGATATGTCCATATCAAACGTCTGCACTATAAAAAAACAAAATCTGTATTCCACGCTCCACTGATGAATCCTTTTTATTACCGGGTGACTATAAATGATTGACATTTTTTGTGTTAGGTTGGCAATATTTTTTAACTCTTCCATGGGGTAGAATGATTTTCAAATTTGAAATTGTCAAATAAACGTCAAATTTAAAAATTGCCCATATCATAATTGTTTTCAAAATGGTTTTTATAGATCTTTTCGATCACTCGCTGTAACCATTTTCTCCATTATTAGTAGTAGTATTCAGTAAATTACACATTTTGGCAACAATATTCTAACCTAAAAAGTTGATAGACATAAATCACGACGACAGTTAATATGGTACCAATTCCTTACTGTTGCCAATCACCTAAATTTAACTCAATCATTTACAGTCACCCGGTATTTTTGGGTTTTGCCATAATAATTAGGTGCTTCTTAATCTCTCGGAAAGATGATAGATTTTATCAAGTTTTATTTTCTCTTTAGCCACTTATGATTTGATATACAGTGTGCCAGACTAAGCAATGTATGCATTCTGTTGATGACAGTTTTTGCAATGTTTCCCCTTTTCATTAGCTGTTTTATGATTTTATTTTGTTACTTCTTTTCTAATTAATTCTTTGCCATCAGACCATCATATCTGGGACGCGTTTAGCGACTTTGGCTTTGTTTTTGACGTGTCTAGTTCGGTTTTTTGTATCGGCGATGTGTCGCTGATAAGTCGTTAGCAATTACTACGAATGGCTAGAGGAAACGGGCTCCGAGCTTGACATACACGTTCCAAGATATTTGCGAACTTTTTGTAGCGCATCAAATTGCCTCATATCAGAAGCAATTGCGAAGAGAATCGCTAGTGACAACCGGAAACACCGGCTGAGGTGTGTGTGTAAGTGAGACGCAGGAGCGAAGAGTGAAATTGGCAATAAATCGTGCACGTTTCGAGTATTTTTATTTTCATCCACATCGACGCTAGGACAATTTTAAGTACGATCTAAAGCTCCATATAATACACAGTTTAGGTATATTAAAATATTGCAAATACCCGTCGAAATGACGAAACAATAAATTATCTAATTCTTACCGGGATATTGTACAACTTTTACAAACACTGGGCTATTTACACTTATGTACAGGAACAGTCTTACGGCGGCGCTACTTCTCCGTCGTCACTACCAAATTTTTGGGACAGTCGTCTTCGCTTATGATGGCTTTCTTCTTCAAAATGCCCAAATCTTGCACGTTCTCCAGAAAGCTCTTGTGCGCCGTTAACAGTTTAGCGCTCTCGACGTCCTTCTTCAGTTCTTCCATGTCTCGTTTGAGCTTGGCTCTCCGGTTTTGGAACCAAGTGATGACTTGTGCGTTGGTGAGGCCCAGACTCGACGCTATTTCGTCTCTATCGGCCGGACTGAGGTACTTCTGATAGAGGAACCTCTTCTCCAGCTCGAAGATCTGGTGGTTGGTGAATGCGGTCCGCGATTTTCGCTTCTTCTTCGGCTGCTGGCGCGAGTTGAACAGGTTGAGGTGGTTCTGCCCGTCTGAAAGAAACAACCAACGAGATTATTAAGCAGTTCGGCCTGTGTGGGCAATAATTTCGAAAGCCCGGCGCAATAATGCAAATGAATAAAGACAAGTGGTTCCAGCAGGAGTATTATTATTATTAATGATATCGCCAAATCATTCTGTTTGGCCGGTTGGGGCCTAGCTGGTAGTAACTGGCAGGTGTGACTAATGCGGGGCCTTTGAGGGCCCATGCCGACATCGGACCATCGCGTTTACAACCATGCCCATTACCACGACCATGAAGAAGACCACGATGGTCGGCTCCGGGCTCACCTACAGCAGTGTGACTATGACTTAATGTTTTAAACTGTAATCTCGTAGTTAATATTGAATTTTTTGGGAATTCTTTCGCTGTGTCCGAATGCCTCTCCTTTTTACACCTCCAATTATGTCGATCACACGGGTTCAAGGATTTTTCCCGGTATTGCAAGCGGACGGGCACGAAAGCTTCTTCACCGCTTTTTTTTGTTACATTCCGAACCGCGCTAACGAGACCGAAGAGCAAGGAACACCTTTCACGCGGGTTTTTGCACACGATTCGCACTTTGCGCATCCGACAATCAGACCGTAACGAGCTTTCGACGATCTAAGGACGTCTCTTAAAGGATTAGAAGCCGCCGATAAAAAATTAATTTACTTCGTTCCCATTGCTGTAAAATGCATACAATAAATATGAAAATCAGTTAATTGTGCCGCGTTTTGCTCAGATCTCGTTCCGGAGATGCTCGTCCTCAGTGGCAACATCTGGTCACTGTTCTAATTTTTGTTTGAAATTCTCTCTACGTCCAACTATTTTTACTAGACGTCAGCAGCAATCTGCAATAGCGGTGAATGAGGGATTCTCGAAATGTAAATACACAACGGCCGGTCATAAATACTGCTTCTCAATTTGGAAGAAAACCTGGACCAAAATGGAATTATTAGTGTCGGCCTCCCGGATTCTGCAATATGCCGAGTATGAGCTTTTTGCGGGCCTGTTCTAATGAATTTCCGCAAATTCGTTTTATCGAAAGAAATTTACTTTAAAAAACTGTTGAATGCAATCAAATCCTACTTTGTCATATCATCGCTGTTAAAAAACACATAAGTATACTGCTTTGCTGGAGAATATGGATTTAGTTGGAGATGTCAAAAATTCGACTTAAAGAGATTTGAGTGTAATTGTATTTACAATTTTTTATTACATTTAAATTACATTATACAGGGTGAGTCATTAGTGGGGGATCGGTCCATAACTCCTTAACCATGTAAGATAGGAAAAATTTTTTAATACAATTTGTACACCGTTTCCCAGGCTGTACAACCTAAAAATATTTTAATGTATACAGGCGGTTTCAAAACTACCGCAAGCTATACAACTTTGATTTTTCAAATAGAACTACCTATATTTTATTTCTCCATTAGAACCCCCTTTCACATAGATTTATGGTGATATAAGATATTTTACATTTTGGATCACCGTTATCAAATTATAAATTTTTTTTCACATTTTTTGTCATTTACAGAGGTTTACTTAAAAATTTATTGACAGGTCGTTTTAGCAGCTAGAAGGCTGAAAGTTGGTATAAATATGAAGAAAAGATTCCTCTTTACGCCAGGCATGCAAAATATAATTTTTACTATACAAGGTCTGCAATAATTCGTGTCGCATTATACTATTTTCAAATAAGCCTAACTTTAGTTTTTTAAATGGCACCCCCTATATTTTTGTATTCCATCGAATGCGTCTGTAGTCTGGCTACGTTTTTTATTAAGCTTGTTCTATAGCTAAAATTTATAATTTACGAGATATTTGATATTTTTGGCTGTGATACAGATTGAGCCAAGATAAAGTAGATAGTGTGCCATGAAAACCATGTTAATCATTTTAACTCACATTTCAACACTGCACAGTTGTGTCGTCACCGACTTCTCATTTGATTATCCATTCCATTATCCACAATAAATTCTTTTTTACAAGAACAAATCGATTTGATTTATTGTCTGAAATTAAGCGAAACAACGAAAGAGAACATGAAAATAAGAATCTAAAATGCATTTAGAAGCGTTTGCCAGCAAATTTTACGAAATATTGGAAGATTATTCACCCACCGCGTGAAAGTGTGCACAGAGAGGTGGCCGCAACATTGAATATATTATTTAGTTTAGCTTACTTTATTGAATTTTTATATTTATTTCTTTAAACGTTTATTTGTTGATTTATTTAACGTTGAGCGTAAATTCTTGCCGCAAGCAAAGGATTTATTTCACCTTCTTCCAGACAATAAATCATATCGATTTGTTCTTGTAAAGTAAAATTCATTGTGGATAATGGAATGGATAATCAAATAACAAGTCGGTGATGACACAACAGTGCAGTATTGAAATGTGAGTTCTATGATTTCTATGATTTCCATGGCACACTATCTACCTTATCCTGGCTTAATCTGTATCACATCCAAAAATATCAAATATCTCGGAAATGATGAATTTTCGCTATAGAACAACCTTAATAAAAAGCGTAGCCAGACTCCAGGCGAATTCGATGACATACAAAAATATAGGGAGTTCCATTTAAAAAAATTAAGTTAAGCTTATTTAAAAATAGTATAATTTGACACAAATTTTTGCAGAGCCTGTATAGTAAAAATGATATTTTGCACATTGGGCGTAAAGAGCAATCCTTTCTTCATATTTGTATCAAACTTCAGCCTTCTAGCTGCTAAAACAACCTCTCAGTAAATGTTTAAATGAACCTCTGTAAATGACAAAAAATGTGAAAAAAAATTGATAATTTGATAACGGTGATCCAGAATGTAAAATGTCTTATATCACCATAAATATATGTGAAAAGGGGTTCTAATGGAGAAATAAAATACTGGTAGTTCTATTTGAAAAAACAAAGTTGTGTAGCAATTATGAGTTTTGGAACAGCCTGTATACGTGAAAATATTTTTAGATTGTGCAGCCTGACAAACGGTCTACAAGTTGTCTTTAAAATTTTTTTGTATCTTACATGATTTAGAAGTTATGGACCGATCCCTCACTAATGACTCACCCTGTATAGGGGCTTTCAGAACTCGCGCCACACATAAAAATGGCACTTCCCGGCGACAATAAGTCGTCAAAAAATAGAAGAAAAGTATATGCTACTGTTTATATAACCGAGTTAAAACAATTCTACCAATCCCAGAAGGACATCTCGAGGTGTACCAAATAAAACAAGTTACTAGGTTTCAAAAAAAAATACCATCAGCTAAAAAAATATTTGAATTACCGTAATTTTGACAATACTAGATTTTACTTTTCAGTGTCAACATATTCAGGTTAAATAATCAGTGGCTGAATTGATGATTGTAGAGACCCTTTCATGATTTTAAGCAAATCAATAAAGGTTTTGTCTTTTTTATGACTTTAATTTGACACTAACATCATTCTAAAACCCCAGTCGCACACATATTTTAAAGAGGTTATTTTAATGAAATCTTAGTAACGTAAAATTAAGGCAAACACACCTTGAAGGTCTCTGATTAGTAAATTTTAAGTTGTCTTTTCTCGAATATCTATGAAGCTAGATTTTTTTCTTCAAAATTGCATCGTATTTCCTCATTTTCTTTCGGGCGCGACTTCTAAAATATCCTGCATTTAATTTTTATACAAATTTTAAACAATTATACCGGGTCATTTTTTAACTCTCAACATATTCCCTATGTTCAAATTAAAAAAGCACAGGTCAATCTATTGCATAATTTTTGACATGGTATTATTGCAATGCTTTTTTCTGGTTTTTTATTTGAATTGTACATTACTTTAATTTAATGTATCACAATAATAATACAAACTCCACAATTTCTTTCATTGTCAGGTAAGGTTCTAGGCAATTTGCTAAAGTTATGTAAATCTATCACCATGCAGTGTAAAGAACCATTATTTTGCAAATATCGGGCATTTTGCATATTTCTTTATTGCGAGCAGTTATGATTTTTCTAACAAACCCATGCAAGTAGCCATATTTCCGTAACCATAACAAATAAGTAAACATTACTAAGATCAAAAGTGTAGCAAACAATGTAACGGCGTCAAAAAAAGAGTCTAAATAAAAATGGCTACTTCTGGTATAATCGGAAGTGTCATTTTGATCAAAATATGTATTTTAGAATCCTACCAATTTTTTTAGAATCCGAGAACTCTCTAATGGACCTATTAAAAAATTAAATTAGAAATATCAAAAGAGCTCTGGTTGAGAACGGCAAATTTGATTCCAGCTCGCAGACGAAGTATTGGTGATTCCAATAAACTTTTTCCCCAAAATTAAATATTCTATTGCTAGTAATTATGCTATTGGTAAGAATACACTTTTCCCGATAAGATACAGTTAGGGTCTGCATTTAGGGAAACATACCTGCTACTTGATACCTGACAGTGAAGGACAGCAAATTTCAGAAGTTGAATTTATTGAAAAATTGTCCGCCGCGATTACGCGTTTGCTATTTGATTAATTAAGACCGGGTTTTTTTTAATCGACTTGAAATGATTAAGTCTAGAATATGACCGAACCAATTTTTGATCTTTGTTTTCAAACGGTAGATATTACATTTTGTTTGTTCTTTATAAAACAGTAACTCTTCTATCAGTGTTTTTATGACTTTAGAGACAAAAATTTAGAAAAATATTTGAGTCATTTTGTAGAGAATTGAACATACTTTCAAGTGGTGTAAATTTGATTTCAGTAGATGGATCATACGTGGAGTTCTCGCTTCGGAGCTTAACATTAGAAACTCCATAAGACGACTCTTAATTATGGCGGCAGTTAAATTAAAAATGTGTACAAAAATTCTCGTTACGCGCAAGAAGTGAAAACGGAGATTAGTGAAACGTTTCTTATTGATTCCATAATTTCGTTCGGTTCTGAGACCGTTAAGAGTATTATTAAGATCCAATCTCCGAAAACGATACGATCCATTACTTGGTGTATTATTAGCGAAAACCTTTCGTTTTAATTAAATTAAACCCCGAGGCTGGAACAATAATAAGAACTAATTCGGTGTGTCAGTTCTTTCCGCATCTGACGTTTGCTTGGAGGAGATTCCTTCGCTGAAATTTTACGCAAAATCTCATCCGGTACTTAGGGGTGCCAATCCGTCGCCTTAATCCGTATTAATGGTGTCAAGGCAGGGGTGTAAGTCAGGAATTTATCCAATAAACTAGCGCTAATGTAGTGGATAACATTAGCCGCGCGATTCTTTATTGGGGACTTTTATTACTAATAAAGTCCGGTGATTATTATGTTTTCGTTTGTTAAGCCGAAGCTTATGATTTATGCATTTTAATATGCGTAATTGCGTGTCGGAGCCTTTTGCGCCGATAATATTAGAGCAACAAACCTGTCAGAAAGCGGAGCAATAAAACTATCAAGACGAGAAGCAGAAATGTATGTTATTTTAAATACTTCTGTCAACTGTTAACTCCGATTTAATACGTTAAATCAAAGCGACGGGCCTCGTTAAAAATAACATCGTTTCACCGCTTCCCAGTCTATTAAATTTAATCTTAGACACCGAAGAAACAGCGTTAAAAAAACGAAGCCGAAACGAGGGAACTCTCAACGCGCCGGGATTCGTCTGTAATTATCAATTTTCTCGCTTTGGAGGTATCGAACGGCAGTCGGTGTATAAATTCGCGCGTTTTCGCAAATGCTCTCATAATAAAACAGTTCGAGTGTGAAAGTGGATTTTTGTTGTGTTCGACTCGCCTGAATGGGCGACAAAGGCGGACTACATCAACGAGAATTGGTGATTTAGATGTATCGGGCAGGAATTCCCCGAAAGTAATGTTCAGATAAATTCGCAGCGAACCACTGACACAAAGACTCTCGAAAGAACAAATATGCCGGTCTCTGTTTTATTACTTCAGCAATCCGTCTCATGAACATCCGAAATAATAAGAAACATCGGAAAACAATTAGGTACTGGAGAAATAATACACCAGAATTACAACAAAAACAACTTCCAAATTCTTCTACATTTTATTGAACATTTTATACGAGGAGATCATGAGAATAAAATGCAATCACAATTATTTGGTTATGGTAAATCACCGTAATATATCAGAATTGTAATTTCCAAGTTTGGTACAAATCGGTGATTATTTTATTTTTTTGAAAAGCTATAAAGTTGGAAAAATAAATGATCAGAAACTAGAGCAGCACTTTGGGAATCCTTCTTGCATCGCCCCTCTCCAAATATCCGAATCATATAAATTGATGTATTTTTATTACCCCTTATGTTGCATAATAGGTAAGTATAACTTTTTTATTTCCTCGCTTGTTCTATATCTTCTCGCTTATGTTCTAGTCCTTCACACTTTCTTTTTTCATATCTCTACTTTTGTTTTATTGGGGTCCACGTTTCAGACGCGTCTATTGATCGTGTTATTGTTTTGTTGATTTTCTGGAGATATTTCTGCATTGATAACTTTTAGTAATCCACCTATACATCTATTTTTTGGTATTATTGTAGTTTGTATTTTTTCAGCGACGTTGGGTATAATTATAAATACCGTTCAGGATATAGGTGAATCTGTCTACTTCCTATTTAGTATTTCTTCCTTTGAACAGTTTGTAGGTATTTGTATATATTTTCTCTCCGTAAATTCTTTTTTTCTTATTTGGTTTTATTCCCATTTTTGGGACCCTTTGTATAAACAATATTGTAAAAACAATATTGACGATAACGGATCACCTTGTCTTAATCTTTTTTTAACTTCAAATTTTCCCGATGTTCTATTGGTTATTCTGACTTCATTTTGTGTTCCTTGTTGTTTTAACTTTATCATTTTGACTAATTTATTGTTTACTCCCAGTTCTGTACATTTGTGTTTTTTTACTTTGTCACACGCCTGCTGGAAGTCAACAAACAACAGCAGTATCTAAGTATATTTCGTGCTCATAGTTTTCTTCCTAAATTTGTCTAAGCGTGAATATTAAATTTGGTTTTTGGTACTTCTGCCTTTCCTAAATTCATTTTGATGCTCTACGAATTTGAATTGCGTCTCTTCCACTACTTTTTTAATGTGGGCGGCTAATAGAGAGCTTACAATAATTAAAAAATAATTCAGTGTAGGTCATGTTATATTCTTCACAGTGTAAACGTTTGACATTGACAAATCATGCGACAGCCGGAAATGCAATTTTTGAAAATTGTAAATTAATTATTGTAAACTAAAAGTATCTTATGGATCGTGTCCGAAACGGTTGTCAACCTAAAATCTAATTTCAAATTTCTCCATCTTAAAATCAAACATTTTTTACTCGCAAACGAATTCCAAAATGATTCTATGGCCGATTTGTAGGCACGCTATTTTATTTGCTACATTTAACAGAGGTATATCTCTATAATTATGGCTCTCTGGTCTCATTTTTTAAGTATGCGGCAAATTATTACTTCCTTTCAGTTTTTTGGTTGTTCTTCCTTAATACATGGTGTTGGGTAATGATTCCGAATTAACTTGAGCATTCAGGATAAAAAATTGAGTCAAAAAGCTATTTACCATATTTGGATAAAACATATTTGTTCGAGATTTTTTTTAAAATTACAATATCGGTACGCCAAAGTTTAGGGACTGCTGGAAGTTGAAAATAAAATTTAAATATATTTAGCAATAAAAATTTACTGCAGTGTCAGCACTGACGTGCACTTGACGTATTGTATTATTCCAGCAGTCCCTAAACTTTGGAGTACGGATATTGACAATTAAAAAAAAGTGTGTAGGCTTTCACGGTCGGTGTTGTCAACAATGGTGGTATTAATCGGGTTTGTTGACCGTGTTCCAAAAAATACGTTTTAGCCAGAAATGTTAATTACTCTTCGATTCCATTTTTATCCTGAATTCCCCCTCAAATTAATTCGGAACCATTACTTAACCTACTGTATATCCCTTAATAAATACATAGTTTCTGAATGTGTTCGTTTAACTTTGTTTCTAAATATTTAAATAGATTTACGGTTATACAATCGTTTTTTGGACTCCTATTATTCTTTAGTTCTTGAGCAATTTCTCGAATCTGCTCATTATTTAAGGGGTGCTTTTGTTGTTTAATATTTAATTAATTTTATTGTCTTTTGTTTCCTCATCATCATTTAACAACTTATCAATTATTTGTAGTAGGTACACAGTTTTGGATTACCGATACTGACAATTTTAAAGATTTTTTCTCCAAAAAATACGATTTAGTCAAAAATGGTAAATTACTTTTTATCCTGAATTCACCCTCATGTTATTTCGGAACCATTACTGTATATCTCTTAATAAATAGTTTCTGCATGCGTTCGTTTAACTTTGGTTCTAAATATTTAAATAGATTTACGGCTATACAAACGTTTTTTGGACTCCTATTACTCTTTAGTTTTTGGACAATTTTTCAAATCTGCTTATTATTTGAGGGGAGTTTTTGTTGTTTAATATTTAATTCATTTTATTGACTTTTGTTTCCTCATCATCATTTAACAACTTATCAATTCTTTGTAGTAGGTACACAGTTTTGAATTACCGATACTGAAAATTTTTAAGACTTTTTTCTCCCAAAAACACGATTTAGCCAAAAATGGTAAATTACTTTTTATCCTGAATTCACCCTCATGTTATTTCGGAACCATTACTGTATATCCCTTAAAAAAGTGAAGAAGAAATCCCTTCTGAAAGTGTTCGTTTAACTTTGGTTCTAAATATGTATTTAAATCGATTTACGGTTATAGAATCGTTTTTTGGGCTCCTATTATTTTTTAGTTCTTGAGCAATTTTTCGAATCTGCTCATTATTTGAGGGGAGCTTTTGTTGTTTAATATTTATTTTATTTTATTGTCTTTTGTTTCCTCATCTTCATTTAACAACTTATCAATTCTTCGCAGTAGGTACACAGTTTTGTATTATCGATACTGACAATTTTTAAGATTTTTTCTCCAAAAAATACGATTTAGCCAAAAATGGTATATTACTTTTTATCCTGAATTCACCCTCATGTTATTTCGGAACCATTACTGTATATCCCTTAATAAATAGTTTCTGAAAGTGTTCGTTTAACTTTGGTTCTAAATATGTATTTAAACCGATTTACGGTTATAGAACCGTTTTTTGGGCTCCTATTATTCTTTAGTTCTTGAGCAATTTTTCGAATCTGTTCATTATTTGAGGGAAGCTTTTGTTGTTTAATATTTAATTCATTTTATTGTCTTTTGTTTCCTCATCTTCATTTAACAACTTATCAATTCTTCGCAGTAGGTACACAGTTCTGGATTATCGATACTGACAATTTTAAAGATTTTTTCTCCAAAAAATACGATTTAGCCAAAAATGGTAAATTGCTTTTTATCCTGAATTCCTCTTGTTATTTCGGAACCATTACTGTATATCATCCTTTAATAAATAGTTTCTGCATGTGTTCGTTTACTTTGATCCTAAATATTTAAATAGATTTACGGTTATACAATTTTTTTTGGACTCCTATTATTCTTTAGTTTTTGGACAATTTCTCGAATCTGCTCATTATTTGAGGGGAGCTTTTGTTGTTTAATATTTAATCCATTTTATTCTTTTTTGTTTCCTCTTCTTCATTTAACAACTGATCAAAATATTCTTCTCATTTATTCAAAAAATGTTTATCTTTAGGTATAGTAGCTATTTACACTGTTTTGGCTTGTTACCCTCTTTTTTCATTCTTTACTTTTTGATACAAATTTATATTGTATAAGCTGTCCTCTTTTTCTTTAAAATATATTATGAAAATTTCACTTTTTTTCTTGGAAATCTTTTCGTTTTTTTCTTTGCTGCTCATTTTCATTTTTAGCCTCGTGAGTTTTTTTTTGTGGCATCTGTAGTTAATTTAATTCTATCTCTAATTTTGTTTAAATTCAGTGTCAGACCATTATTTTTTTCTTTCCTTTTTTCCAATTTCACGCAACTATTGTCATTGCGTTTCATTTTCATCTAACAACTTTTATGAAACTATACAATATAATTATTATTATCTGCCAAGCTAATCTGGGGACCTAAAAGTTTCAAGCGTACTTATCCCCAAAGCAATTAATGGTGCTTTTTCGGATTTGCACAGTTTGTGTTGCTATTAGGGGGCGAAGAACCAACTCCGCTCTTCATTCGACAAAACACCTCATCAATTAATTAGCGATTTCAAGCGCGTCGTCTTCCTTGAAACTATTAATGGTGCACCCTCGGGATTTATGACGTCAGTGAGTTTTCTCGCACCCGTGGCTGGGCGGAATGCTCATTTTCTCATCAGAAGTAAATCGGGTGGAAAATAGCCGAGCGGGTGCGACCGTATTTATTACGACACTGTCAACCCTGCAGAGTTATTGTTAGCGCTAGCTCTTCGGTGCTCCTCTCTCTCCCGCTTTCGACCCCCGGAATTGTTGCCGGACAATATTTGCGCAACAATTTTAATGCGAACAGTGTATAGTTTTAGTGCCGTAGATTTGTCAACACTGGCCATTAAACGGCGTTAAAATTTGTGGGTCTCAAGTGGCCCATGCGGAAGGCCCAGAAGGTCTGGGGTGTTGACAAAGCGCGTCGACGCCGGCCCCCAAGTCCTCCTGCTTCTATTAAGACGTCATATCGCACGCTCGCTCCTAATTATCCATTACTGGAAGCATTGCGTTAAACACTCCAGACAGATATTTCCTTCGTCACTTGGTGGAGGATGCAGTCGACGCTAAATTACGAATTAGTCTCTATTTCGGTCGTTCTATTAAGATTCCTCGAGGCAGCACACGAAAAGCAATTAATCGCCATGGGAATTTGGAATTATTAAAATGACAAACAGATGGGACGGCTCGGGTGGTGGCGAGAGACAAACGAGTCCCAGAATTCCCGACCGAATTCCCTTAACAAAACAAACGTGGCGTTTTACACTAAATAAAATAAATCTCTTCCGATCGGTCCGGCGCTTGCCACATGTGGCGGTGACGATTTATCACCACCGGAAAAAAATTGCCCACCCCGTATTAGTGGCGGTGTAATTGCGCGATTGTTTTCATTTCCCGTCAGCTGTCGGATCATCATCATCCCCGGTCGGGGGTGCGATGTCATAATTAATAAACGAAGTTAGATAATAAAAGCGTTGCGTCAAAGTGGTGGTGGCGTGAGAAGTTATTCAATAACCGAAAACCGTTTTGCTTTATTGTTCCAATGAATGAATCCATAACTTGCTCGGAGGTATGCTGCGGTTAGGGAAAATTGCTTAATTGCAGCCGGGACATGACATAACGTGGCGTAATTTCGACGTTTTTTCGTCTTATTTATAACAAACAAGAGTACGATACAAAGCCGTGGCATGTGACGATAAAGAAAGTTTTTGTGTGCGGACGCTTAAAAGACTCTTTAATTCTCTAACTAGCGGGGTATTAAGAGCTCACACACGCGAGCCGTTCCTACGTGAAATTGCTACATTAGAATGCGGTTTGGTAAAAATTCATTCATTAATAAATTGGTCGTTGGGTTGTAATTGCCTGCGCAAGGCGGCGTGCCATACCATGGAGGTGCCCATTATTTAATGCAAATTATAAGCATTTTCAAATAATTATTGGGCTTGTTGGAAAAAGATAAATGTGACGCTAAGAATGTGGAAAGCTTTAATAACGGCTCAGTCATTAGAATAATACATTGTTTCTTATTTATATTTTCTTGGAAGATTATTTTCATAACAACTTGTGTGCAAGTTAAAAAGCACATACATATGGAACACGTATTTTTTACTACGTATTATTTACATTATAAATTAATGTAGGGCATGTTTCAAAGAAATACATTCAAGAATGTACGTATATTCAGTTACGATTTCAAAAATGCATCAAAATTTAAAAATAATGAAATTACTCTTTTTGCACTCCTATATTTGAAACCACGCCAATTAAAGCATGGAATTTTCTGTAGGAAATAACATATTTTCTATTAAACAAAAAACGCAATTTTTATTGAGCTCCAAAACACTTATAGTAACATTTTTAAATAGGATCTCCAATATTTAACTCCACTCTCGCCGATTTCATATTCCACTCCTATCAGCATTTCAACTCTGCCCAGAACGTAAAATTAATCAAAAAAATGGAAACTTTATAAATCACTTTATGGCTCAAAACGCATATGTCTGAACACACAAAAATTGACTCTTAAGGGTTGTGTTATTTTTTCCATCCTATCCACTTCTCTAACTCAAATAATCCCATAAACTCAATTCATCCCAGCACAATATAACAAATTTAATATTTCTCGGCTCACAATTTGGAATCACCCGCCAAAGACTTCTCAATACCACGGCTTTGACAGCACATTTTTTCCCTCTTATGATAAATAAATAGAAACAAAGTACAATGTAAAGCGCAAGCATTATAAATCCCAAATTGTATCATTCTTTCGCTCATAATGTTTTCCTAGATTTTAATCTGTATGATTATGTGTAATCTGTATGATTAATGCATAACATTCACTAAGTACCCCCACCGCCCATTCTTTTAAGGTTTTTAATAAATTCACGAAGTGACTAATCATCATTGTTACTCTTTACATTTACAAACATTACTAGTCACTTAGAAAATATGGACATCCACTTAAAATTTTTAAAAGTTCTAATAAAATTGACGGAAATAAAGTTTCTGAATAGTTTAAATAAAAATGGACGTCCTGAAAAATAATTCCAGCACGAAAAATGCCTGTATTAAAATTTATAAGTGAAAAAATGATGATAATACAACGGGTGTTGGTAGTAAAACTATTTAAAAATACGAGTTTTTTCATGTTTTGGTTGGTGTCCCGATTCAAACGTCAATGTGTAAAACTAGATTATGCTCGTAATGTTCGGAATAGTTCGCAAATAGGTCATTTCAATTAAAATGTTATGTTCGAAATGAAAAATCATTTTATCAAATAAAAATGGACAAAAAATACACTCTTGTAGTTCTTGTAAATGCCAAAACTGACAATCTGTAAAATGTCAAAATTGACAACCGGAAGTATAAAGATAGCGGTATCACCAATTTTGTCCAAATTTTCATTGCTGCCAACACATTCAGTCGTTCTTGATCACTCTGTATATTTATTGTATACATTTATTAAATGTCAAGAAATCTGGCACGTTATTCATTTCACAAAAATTTCGTAAATTTCCTTAGGGAATTGAAAATCCAAGTTGAATTAATTTTCAAATTCCAGCCTTGCTATTATTCAAACTTTAAAATGAAACCGAGCACGGCTAATAATTTTGTAAAATAAAAAACCGATGCATGTTTTCGGAACATTGAATTATTGATTACTGTAATTCGAGCTACTTGTAAATTTTGTGGAACATGTGTATTGTTTATTACATAAAACAATGGTTAAAATAATTTTGTGTTACATTAAATGTTCAAAACAAAATTACATTACAAAGATTATTTTTTCCAAATAGTTTTTGATTGAAAATTGCAAACCAATTTCTTTTCCAATCAAATTGGATGTCTTACAATTCCTTTAAATTTTTTGTTACATTATTTTGCTGTTGCCTTTGAAATTTCAAATCCCTCTTATTTTTGACTTAAATTTTAAAATATTGCACAAGAGGCCTGCCTTTAATTTCTTATCATTTTTAACATTTTTAATACGGCAAATTCAACATAATTAATTTTTCAAAATCTCAAATTAAAATCTTCAAAAGTAATATTTGCATTAGAAGCAATATTCAATTTTGATTAAACTTAAATTTTTTTTACACATTTTTCCAATTTAAAAATGCAGTAATTACCCCACTTTCGCTGTTCCTGTGTAGTTAAATCTATTTCCTATTTTATAGGTAGTTGTTTATAAAATTCCGATATTTAAAAAATACATTGACGTTTCATAGTTACGCCAACTGTCAACTGTCGATACTGTACCAACATAACAATTCAAATTCCAATGTAAAATCGACACCAGCGCTATGAGCTGTAATCGAAACGAAAAACGAACAAAAGTTTCACTTAAAAAATGATTCGATTGCTGATACTGCTTTTAGCAGCGATTGCAATCATAAGAGAGCAAAAATAAAAGTTGTTTACAGAATTCTTATGAAAATTTTCACAATTAGTTTTTTAAGCTGTTAACTGTTGCATTCTCCTTGTCAAAATAACTGATAGGAATGGCAGCAAAATAAAACAGAAGTTGGTCTAGTCGTTTAATCTTTGACCGACACTTTAAATGTTTTCGGCATAATCTTAACGACTGCACACTTTAACAATTTTAGTGATAGGGTGTTCTTTAATCTTGCCGAGAAAATGTTTGCAAGTCGCTCGCCCGATTCTCGCGTTTCGTTCATTTTCCCTTTTCTCTATTTTGCACTGGGTTTAATTATTGTGTTGTGGTTTTCGGGTCGTTATGGAATTTTTGTCGGTTTGAAGGGTAGCGAATCAGAGAATCAGCGCCTTTGCTTTTTGCTTATATGGTGGCTGGTGTCGAATTGATTCTTCTTGTTATTCGTCGACGTGGAACTCGTCTTCGGCTAAGTAGAGACGATTCGTTGACCCCTGACAAAAACCGATAAAGCATCAATCACCCGATACAAAAGTCCTCGCCTTGAATGAGTCTCGATTTCACACTTGCATTCGAATCAAGTCGCTACCTAATCCTCGCCCGAAAATGTTCGGTGGTCTGACATGTGACTAAACAATTCGGACAAAGCCCATCTCCCAACAACAGGAAATGAGCTCTCCTCTTGCCCGATTATTAACCGACTTTTCAACCATCTCCATCGGTGATCGCTCGGAAAAAATCGCCATTGTGTCGAGGACATAATTAGGCAGATGTGGCGGCGCTTTTTGGGCGTGCTTTCTTTATCGCTCGCTCGAATCTGGAGCGCTTAGGTGTTTTGACACGAAACAGACTAACGAAGCGGCCGCCATCTTCTGCCCATTTCGCCCATAGTGCTTTTGTCTTTGCTCGGCACAGGTGCGCTTGGAAATTGTAAATCTCTCTGCGAAGTGTCTCCGTCCGTCCCTTAACATTTGGACCTGTCAAAATAGGACCCCGAGGCATAAAATATGTCCCACCCCCTCCCGTAATTAATCACCCGGTTATTTTCGTACCGACCGATATTCATTAACGGAGATAATTAGCGCAAGAAAACGCAACGTCAGTTTACTTTATACAAAACGGGCGCGGTTCTTGTGGCAGGAAATTGGGGTCGTTAGGTTTATTAAATAATTAATTAATCCGTGCTCATTGGCCGAAAATTTCGGATCTAATTTAGACAAACAGCGCCGATCAGCGAAGCAATAAAACCTGGCGTCAAACAAACAAATAAAGCTAATCCAGATTAAAGGAGGTGTCGAGGTAATGGTGACATATTGGCGAAAAGGGGACACCGCAGTCGGATAAATCACTCGGCGCCGTATCACGGGGGGTGGAAGTCACCCTTGACGAAAATCGTCACATATTCGGTTACCAATTTGCCATAATAGACTCGACTAGAAACACACGATCTTCGGATTGAACTTAGAGGGTTAGGAGCAATTAGTAAGCGATCCTAACTAGTGCTTAACTATGTCTGGTAAATATCAAATTGCAATTAGAATGGGGCGGAGGTGGGTAACGAGGATCAGTAATAGACCAGAAAGACCAACCACCCAAAACTCGCTCACTTACGAGCTTCTTTAAAGATTTCGCAGATACGAGCCATTAAAATTACAAAATGATTTCATTTTGCATGCACTTGACTCCGGAGGAATGCATAGCGTAATGGCTGTAATAATATAATTACAGCCGCACTACTGTAATTACTACTAAATAATGGCAACCGACAAGGATTGCCATTATCGACTTAAGAAGTTTTTATTTGGCACACCGCTCTCGTGAGCTCACCACAGAAAATATAAAATTACTATTTTTATGCCCAAACTTAAATTTCAAACACAAGGAATAAATAAAACAATTTTTTTTTCGAATGACATAATTGCTCTAGTAATAACATTTCAATGAACTCTAAATTATAAAATAATGCAGCTTTACTACAATTTTCGCCATTAAAATATACTAGAGCGTACAAATAAAAACGGAGGCTCAGATGAAATAAATGTAAAATTACTATTTTTATTTCCAAACTTAAATTTCAAACACGAGGAATAAATATAACTAATTTATTTTCAAATAACGTAATTGCTTTGGTAGTAGTATCATTTCAATGAAGTCGAATTAGTGAGTTCTGTGCAGAAAGTATAAAACGATGCAGCTTTACTACAATTTTTGCCATTAAAATATACTAGAGCGTACAAATAAAAACGGAGGCTCAGATGAAATAAATGTAAAATTACTCTTTTTATGCCCAAACTTAAACTTCAAACACGAGGAATAAATGAAACGAATTTATTTTCGAATGACATAATTGCTCTAGTAATAAGATTTCAATGAACTCGAATTAGTGAATTCTGCGCAGAAATTATAAAATAATGCAGTTTTACGACAATTTTCTCATTAAAATATAGAGCGTACAAATAGAAACGGAGGCTCAGATGAAATAAATGTAATATTACTATTTTTATGCCCAAACTTAAATTTCAAACACGAGGAATAAATGAAACGAATTTATTTTAGAATGACATAATTGCTCTAGTAATAAGATTTCAATGAACTCGAATTAGTTAATTCTGCGCAGAAATTATAAAATAATGCAGCTTTACGACAATTTTCTCATTAAAATATAGAGCGTACAAATAAAAACGGAGGCTCAGATGAAATAAATGTAAAATTACTATTTTTATGCCTAAACTGAAATTTCAACCACGAGGAATAAATGAAATTAATTTATTTTCGAATAACGTAATTGCTTTAGGAGTAACATTTCAATGAACTCGAATTAGTGAGTTCTGTGCAGACAATTTAAAAGAAAGCAGCTTTACGACAATTAAAATATACTAGAGCGTATAAAAAATAATAAACGGTGGCTTAGATGAAATCTTGTTTAATTTTTTACCGTGTAGAATATTGTAACTTTCAAATTATGTCCAACGCACTAAATGACAAAGATTCTAAATGTATTATACATTTTATTTTACATTATATTACATTATACATTTATTAGTTTAGTTGTTTCTACACTTCAAACTCCATTGCCTCCATGGCAGCTCCTTATTTTATTTTCATACACACATTAGAATGTCAAACTCACGTTGAGACCGAATTTAGCTTACAAAATCTTAATTGGAACAAAAAATATTGTTTAAAAATAACAATTTTATTTGTCAATTCACTAAACTTATAAACCGAAGAAAAAGTGGTTGAAATTTGCCTCGTATTTTGCATTTAGCACTTTAAAAATCGCTGTTTGAAAATATAAAAAATACGCCAGTTGTTAAGCTTCTGGCACAAACAATAGCTGCTGTACTCACACTCCAGTAGCAAAAACAAGAACATTTCAAAAGATGGTGGAAATTAGTAAAAATGAAAGAATATGAAGCCAATGGTTATTGGTCCAAGACTGAAACACGTAGATACAAGAAAATAGTAAAAATAGTTAAATAAGGACTTGAGCCGGAATCCTCAGACCATACATTTACTTGAAGTTGAAGATCCTCTCCAAAATGGTACTTTTACTTTAGAACCAACACCGACAATCCAGAAACGTTTTTATTAAAAGACTGAATTTGTTGGTTTGATGATAAAAACGTGATACAGAAAATGTAATAATAATATAATAGTAATAGTCCAATGGGTCAAAAATTTCCTGGTGTTTCTTTTTTTCTGTATGGTTTACGTATAAATCAAATCGCATTAAAGAAACAGAACAACATGACAAAATACAAGTAGAAAAATTTAAACACGAAACAATCACCAAAAGTAATTATTTTACCAGTTAATATTAATTGTTTTTGCAGTAACGGACTTAGCAAATTTTGTGAAAATATTGTAAAACGATATTGTTTTCATCATAAAATAAAATGTCAGCACAACAAAGAGAAAAACGAAAAAATCGAAATTAAAATGGGGAAAAAAAATTAAAAATAAACCCAAGTGCCAACTTAAAGTGCAAGAAGTAAACAGAGCTATGTACGGGAAGAAAGAGCAAACACAGTACCAAAAAAACACGAAATTTTTGTTAATAGTTGTTGTGAAAACAGTTACGGTTGTCTTTCATTATTTAATTTGTAATTAAATTAAAATAAAACAATGAAACTAAATTTTAACTGGTGATAAAACGTTTTCGGTATAAAACGTTTAATAAATTGGAAATAAAACTAAAAGGATGAGATGATAAATTTTCGAGTCATAAAGCGAGTCATTACGTAGAGGGTGCAGTGGTTTTTTTTATTATTAAACGATCATCCCCAAGTTCGTTTTTTACGACCCGATTCCAGACCCTCCATTAGAAACACTTTAGAATCTTTTGTCGGTGGCCTCCGGTAAAACACTGGAACGGTGGATTATGGCGTCCGGAATTTTACAGCCGCACTAAAAATTCGGACAGTTTTATCGTCCTTTTACAGTTTGGTAGCATTGTCTCTGCTTAATTGCCCGCCCATTAACCGCATCGACTTTCTAAATCCGAGTCTAAATTTTATCTGAAACGTGAATTAGATTTACAGGCCCTATTAATTGCTTTTTATTGCGCCCCGTTTTCAACACAGAATTCGGTTTCGGCTGCAAGAAGTCGCGAAAATCGCTACCTAATTAAGCCCCATTTACATCGAAAATAATTAAGGCCCAGCTTTGGAGTATCGCGATCCGGGATCTGTTGCGTGTTCCGGAGTAAAGTTTTTCAACCCTCATGCAAATCCTTCGGGTCACTCTAGTAAAACGCGCTCGATAAATCACCGGTAATAATATATCAGTCAATTAAATTCGTGATTTACGCTCCCAGTGTAATACTGTTGGTTTTTTCCTGTTGTTCTAACACTGGAGGGGTTCGCAATTTCGCTGTCACTCGGAAAACTAATTGAAATTCGCATTTAGAAGCAGTCCCTGTCATTTTCTCATTCGGCCAAATTAACGAGCTCCGAACACGATCGCCGCCTTCCCAGAACAAGCTAAACCATCGATTTTTTTCAGCCTCGTTTTGTTCGTTTTTGACCGGGCCACCGTGTTCCTTCAAAGAACACTTTTGCTGCATCAATTACGATTTTTGCTGCTAATTCACTTATAATTTCACACATTCGTACTGACACATGTAATTAAAGGCAGAGATCGGTACTTCGAAGGCCTTAACATGAGCACAGATGGTTGGTGATTTATTTTGATTTCTGGGAACGTGGAGGCGGCTTGTACTCGCCCAAACAATCATTCATTTCCATTTTTTAGCCGCCAACCATTAAGTGTCAATTTGAAACATAACGAGCCGCACAATTTCACTTTTTTTTTAACAACAAAACTCCAAATATTTTTTGTCAATTAAAAATTACAATTCACTTGTATTCGAAATGAGAACAAAACCCAACAGTTTAGAATGTAACTGTGAAATAATTTTTTATATCGACAAATTGACAATTGTTTGGTGGCATTCTATAAAAAACATAATTGGCGATAGTTAAACGACAAAGTATTCTATAATTTGTAAAATTAGCTGTCAAATTATCGTCTGTTAAGCTTTATTTCTACGAGTAGACCCAGCGGACAAGAACAAACGATAAATCAATCAATGAAACAATACAAAGCACCATATATTCACACAATGTATTGTTTTAGTCACTTTGTTTTGCGAAATGAATTGGCAACATGTAACTGTCAAATTAGCTAATAATAATAGGTAAAGGTCTAAGGTGAACTACACAATCTGTTTCTTAATTAGGCATACTTAACGTTTTAGATGAAATAAATTCGGCGAAAAATCTAAAACTGTAAAGCAAAAATCTGATTAGTATTGCCCAAATTAGGCAACCTAATTGGGGCAGTTTCTAACAGTTTTTCGTCACGTTTTCATGAATCATTATTTATCATCATTATTTTAAATTTCAGGAGCTAATGAGAATTTAACTGTCATCAGAATATTTAGTAATTACACAACAATGGTCGATGCAACAAAATTGTGTAATGTAAGGCCATCAGAGTTAAATACATTTATAATATACAGGTTTGTCCCTGAAATAAGTACAAACATTTATTTTGTTTCAATTTGTGTTAAAAACGGCTACTGTTAATTGACTGCCTTCCAAACGATCAACATGAACAAGAACGAGGAAGAAGGAATTGATAAATTAATTTGTGCAAAAAGTCAATAAATATTCCAACAAAACTTCTTTAATTTATCTAAGTACTTAAATGTCATTCTACATTTACACACATTTAAACTTGTCTCTCTCACATTTTCATTTGATACTAAAATAAAATAAAAATTCTTGGTACTAAGCAATTAATAGTTTATTAAATAATGAACTGTGAACTGAACCTTGAGGATCCCAAAAAAAATGATTTTCGGATGGTATTCAAGCACTGAGTTCGAAGTTTAGGGGGACCATATTGCAAAATGCATTCAGGTCGTAACCTTATCAAATTGCTATCATATTATAGCGTAATCAAATTAAGTGGTTGCAAATAGCAAAATTGTATCGAATTTCAAGAATAGATTTTTGTCATAATTACGAACCCACAAACATAATAGGTATACATTGCCGAGTGCCTTAAAAATATTCACACAGCTCAATTCAAATTTCCCTCATCATTTTTGCATCTGTGGGTTGCGTATGTATAAATATAATCTATATTTACACGACATTTGCATAAGGGGAGGTCACGGATACTCTGAAAAGACTTTCTGTGTAAATGCACCTCATTAGAATACTAATTTTTGACGCAGAAGGTCACACTCCGTTCTCGATTTGATATTATAATTCAAGATGTAATCAAAATGTGTTGGACCAAGTTGGAAAATAGCAGCTGCTAATGCATTCTTGTCAAAACGCCAGCAATATTTATTATAATTTGCTACTTGACAGAACAAAACATAACCTCTCATTATGCAAATTGGCGAGTGAGCTTGTTAAAATTTATATTTATGGAATCGCAAATCCGCGAGCAAAAATTGAACGTACAAGTTGTAACCATTATAACTGGAAGTATGTTAATGCAATCATTTCTATGAAGAAGAAGAGCTTGGTTCTTTGGTTTTGGCAGTTGAAAATAAAATATTTTAACAAAAAACTATCGTCCTTAGACTGTTTTAAAATGAATAGAATGAGAAAGCAAAAGAGTTTGGCTACAGGATACTACGATGGTTTTATAAATATAGTTCAAAAGTAAAGTTACACAAACATATTTAAATATTTAACAGAGCTGCTTTGGACCAAAATCAGTAGCTGGTCTAATTTGTCTTCCTCTCGTTTCTTCTCTGCTTTCGGTTCCTGTGATATTTGGCCTGTGAATAGACACATCTTTAAAAAGATTACCAGGTTTCACCATCAGATAGCAGTTGAAATAATCAGTAGTCCTCTAATAAAATGGAATTACAGAATACCAAAGAGAAAAAGAAAAAAATAACGTCATCAAATTTTGGACAAGTAAAGAGGCAAAGAGTAAAATCCAGCACTACTTCCTTTTTTTACAAATATCCTAGATCCGTATAAAAATGTTTAGGTGGTCCAATTATGGCAACTGTCCCGTATTCTCCACAAATGGACTAACTAGAATTTTACAAGAAATTACATTTCAATTTCAATCGCACTATGCTCAGTTCTGTTGTAAGACCATGTATTAAATTCAGAAAAATTAATTGAATTATGGGGCACGTACGCATCAGGGGCTTATTTATTCTAGTAAGGTCTTGGTCAGTAATCAGTTTGCCTTATAAGCCAATTCAATTTGACTCCCCCACTATAAGTTCAAAATTTTTGTCCACTAGTGCCTAGCCTTTTATTTATAAAGTCTTTTTAAAAATAGAGAAGTATTCTACAATGCGAGGGTAGCAAAATTTCAAGTTTGGGTTGACAATTGTCTCGTACTATTTTCATTAGCAAATTCCATTTCCAAGAGTTGGTTGAGCCCCGTTTTATTAACAATATGCTCCAATTTGTAATGTCAAAAGTTTACATTGTAAAAATAAAACTATTTAATCGTACACCTTTCACGTTATATTCTAAAATGGAAGAAAACCCCCTTTTTAGAAAAAGTGACAGACATAAAAGAGCCGTTGTTCTCAAATTTTGAGTGTATTAATGAAAAGCTCTTAGCCCTTTCGCTAACGAATTTAGGTGCCTTTCTTGAAAAAATTGTCATCGTATAACATTTACTGATTTTTTAAATGATTTTACGTCTTTAATTAAAATGCCCTCAAATGAGGACATCCTGAAGAAAAAGTACGCGGTTAATGAGGATGACACCCTGCGTATTGCCTAATTCTTATTCTAAATAAAATAGAATTAAGTGTGTGATAATCATAAAAAACAGTTCTTGAGTCTGTCTAGATATAAATAAATGTTGCATTTACAAGAAATAAACTTGGTTTTACTTTTACAGTTCGGTTTCTTGCATTAACCAAAATATTTATTAATTTTATCACACGTACACATGAACATTTCAAAAAAAAGTTACAAAACCATGAAAGTAGAAATGGTGTTCAAAATACTTATAGTCAATGTGAATACTTAATATTGTGGAATTTTCAAAAAATCTCTATATATTATTTCTCAAAGGTGTTTTTTGGTCAGTCAAAACTAATGATTGAGCCTTTATTTTGAAGATTACATTTACCGCTAATGACTAAAAATAAGCAAACAGTATACAAAACTAACGTATCTTTTGAAAAATTCTTAAAAATTGTATTTTGGTCATAGCGCCCTCTATTGACAATCTGTTTAAATAAAAAGCGTATTTTGTTCATAGCGCCATCTATTGACAATCTGTTTATCATATTAGTTGTCATACATCATTGTCGTCGTCGTAGATTTGAGATGCATGTGATTTGACTACTAGTAAAATTTCTTAAGACACGAAGTATTCTCAAACTACGCTACCAATTGACAAAAAACCAAATGTAAAGTAGTGTTATTGGCGGAAAAAACTCCTCTCCTTTGATTACAAAAGCCGAAGAAGTCGGCCCCTTTCCACATGTACGTGGCGCATTTAAAGTCGGTAGCGATCAGAAAATCCCTAGGTATCCCGTGATCACGTATCGTAATTTTTTGTCGGCGTGATTTTAGCGTTCGGTAGCGCTACCACGTAGCACCGACCGCAATTATTTTTAAATTGTGAGAACGCGGTGGCGGACGATTTGGTTATGATCATTTCATCGTTTGCTACCAGCTTATGTAAGCCCTCTCCAGCGACTTTCCCATGACCCAAAACCGTAAGTTCCGCTCGAAAATCAAACGCGCATTTATCGACTTTCCTCACCCTGGGACGCCTAATTGCACGTATCGGCGGTGGGAAAACGCTGATGGGTCATTTCAACAGCCCTCGAGTGTTTAGGTGAAACAATATCAATCTCGTTGGGGGCGAGAGCGGGGCCCGTTCTTTGACTTATCTAGTAATCGTCATTAATCAAAGACATATGGGTTGCGGGGGCTATTAGATACACCACTTCCAGTTAGGTAGCCCATAATTATAAATGTTTCACTTGATGCTATCTGGGTTTGCGAAAAATTTAATGCAATTAGGTGGGATAACAATTAAAGGATTATGATGGACGTGATTCCACTGACTTCAATCGACGAAACGCGTAACAAATCTAAAACCATCATTCCTAGATTTGGACCATAATTATTAAGTCTTGAAATGAAACCAATTGCTTCGGTTCAAAGTAATCAACCGACGAAGTTTGTTTGGTGTTTGAAAATTATCTTTAATCGCAGCAAGAAATAAAAAATTACTTCGGAGAATACATTATTTTGGCAATTTTATTTGATGGCAGTTTGAGTCGGTTATAAAAAATCTAAGCGTCTAGACTGCTGTGACCGGAAATCCTGAAAGAAATTATATGGTCCCCTCTTCACAAATGCTTACAATTTCGTTTTGTGTCTTCTCTTTATTTTAGTTAACATAATGATGTTTAGTAAATTATAAACTGGTTTGGATTTATAAGTGCGACTTCAAGAAAGTTTTCTTAATTCAGAAAAAATAGTTTCGTGGTTCACAAATACCGGTTATATCAAAGATATAAAATCACCCAATTGAATAGCTTCCCTGTTATTTTAAATTTAATTTTTATCGGGAAAACTTCAGTTCTTTTATAATATGTATTTGTTGTACATTATAAAAATATTTTTACCTGGAAAATCATATTTACTTTATTGTTGTCATATTTTCCCCAGCTTTGTATGTATAAATTTCAAAATTGCGTTGTTCTCTTTTGCGTCTTTAACAAAGCTGTTAAAGCACCCAATTGGGTTAGTTAATAGTTTTCTACCGGGTGACTATAAATGATTGACTTAAATTTAGGTGATTGGCAACAGTGAGGAATTGTACCAGATTAACTGTCGTCGTGATTTATGTCTATCTGTGATGTCTATTAACTTTTCAGGTTAGAATATTGTTGTCGAAAAGTGTAACTTACTGAATAATAGCGGACGAAAAGTGAGAAATAACGGAGAAAATGGTTACAGCGAGTGATCGAAAAGATCTTCCAGTTGTAAGAACCATTTTAAAAACAATTCTGACATGGGCAATTTAAATTTGACGTTTATTTGACAATTTCAAATTTAAAAATCGGTGTACCCAATGGAAGAGTTAAAAAATATTGCCAACCTAACACAAAAAATGTCAATCATTTATGGTCACCCGGTACTTTTCGGTTTTGTCTTTATACACTTTTTCACATTTTATTTTGCTCAGTTCTAATTTAAGGTAGTGACATGCAGAAAACAGTGACCTTTAGTAAAGAAATAAAATAATTATAAATAAATATAATAAATTTGTACGTAAATCTTGTACGTTTTGAGTGGAACTACAATTACAAATTTCCTGTTCCTTGTTCATGGATTTTCTTGTGCACCTTTTATTTTGATCACTTCCAAATTTAATAATACAGAGTGAGTTATTGCGAATTTGAATTACCTTAGCGTAAGTTATTAAAATTTCTTATATCACACTCCTAGTCTTAATAAATTTGGAACAGTACTTTTGGTTTTTAAAAAATGCGATTTTTTAAAAATTTAGAACCAATGTATTAAATCCACTAAGAATACGAGGTTTTGCCAAAAATCGATTTCCAAACAAATTATAAAAATGGAACCAAGAAATATAGGAAATATTATAAACCCAAAAAGAAAAGAAAAGTAGCAGTTCTTTTGTTAATGGGCAATATTTTGGAACTCAAAGAACTATGAAGTTTAAAATCACCAATTAAAATTTACCAACTGTAGGGAAAATTAATTTAAATTTTTTTATTTTAATGTAGTATACAAAAACCAAAAACGTTTTTTCGGTTGGCAGTATTGAAAATATGTAAGATCCAAAGTTATTGGTGCAGCAAATTTTCTTCTTTCCAGTTGTAGCTATAATTTCTGTTTGGGTTAAATAAAAACAATAAACCCGAAGCCACCAGTGAGAAAATTTACTTGTTTTAAAGACCTCCACCAAAGTTCTCTTTATATTCGGAACCACAAGCAAAATGGATTTATTAAAATATAGCGTTTGGCGGTCAGCAGATAAAAAATGTTACAGATTTTTGCTGTGATCCACTTTACATAAGAATAGTAAAAAAGAAGAAGCGTGGAGTTTGTTAAAAATTCATTTCAAAAATTTAGAATATTTTCTTTGATCAGCACTAATTACATGTTAACCTTAATACATTTTAAAATTAATTGTTTGTGATGTAAGTCATTACCATTACAGGAATAGCTTTCTTCTTTTTTTGTAAAAAAATTCAAATTAGTATTAAATTAAATATATTTGTACAGGGTTAGTAGAAAGTTTTTTTTCTAAGTTTGGTAAAAATGCAATATCGGATGTCTATAAATGATTGATTTTTTTTCTTAAGTTGACTATATTGGTTAGTCCATTCAATGGGTAAACTGATTTTAAAATTTCCAATTGTCAATATATTTTTTAAAATGATTTCTACCACTTTTTAATTACATACACGTATATATCTATTTCCTCCGTTATTTGTTCGCCTGCGTTCGCCATTATTTAATAAATTTACAATAATAACGAACTATCTTAACCTGAAAGGTGAATCGCGATATACCTACTTATCACTATGACAGTTAATTTGGTACAAATTTCTCAATGCTGCCAATTAACTAAATTTCATTCAATCATTTATATGTAACCACCCGGTATAATATGGCAGCAAATAACGAAGGCAATATTTTGGAACTCAAAGAACTATAATTTGAACATCTCGCCACTATAAGCTTTGCAATTTAAAATCACCAATTAAAATTTACCAACTGTAAAGAAAATTAATTTTAGAATTTTTATTTTACTGTAGAATGCAAAAAGCAAAAACGTTCATTCGTGAATGGTTGTTTCTTTCGGTTGGCAGTATTGAAAATATGTAAGATCCAAAGTTATTGGTGCAGCAAATTTTTTTCTTTCCAGTTGTAGGTATAATAAAAACAATAAACCTGAAGCCACCAGTGAGAAAATTTACTTGTTTTAAAGACCTGCGCCAAAATTCCCCTTTATATTCGGAACCACAAACAAAATGGATTTATTAAAATATAGTGTTTGGCGGTCAGCAGATAAAAAATGCTACAGTTTTTTGCTGTGGTCCACTTTACATAAGAATAGTAAAAAAGAAGAAGCGTGGAGTTTATTGAAGATCCATTTCAGACTAAAACTGGTGGTCAGCAGATAAAAGATGTTACGGAAAAAATGTAAAACGTTGGGTTATTGGGTCAAGAGTTTCTTTAGACGTTATTCCTTGAATTTCAAGTTTAGGAAGCAAAGCCAAATGGTGAGAGTAGTTGATGTTGTTGACGTATTATTGATATCAGCAGGATTTCTTCAAATATGTAATTTATTTATGACGAGCCAGTTCTTCGTCTTTATTGCCCGCTGTTAGTTATGCCCGAGACCCATTATTCGCCCAAATACCACCGAATTTTATGATCGCCGCGCCATTATCGCCTCACCACAAAAATTTTGTACTTTCATGCTTTAATCCGAAAACCCTTTCGCCTCCCGCCAAAAACTCTTAGCCGACGCTTTCCGCTTTTTCCTTCATCTCCAATTAGCTCCGGAGTGTTAAATCAATGTAATGGCATCTAAAACAGAGGTCTCATTGTCGCCGGCCTCTACAAAAACGCCATCGTCTTCGGTGAGTGTGTGATACCGCATAATATAAAGTTGTTGGTCACTCAATTAGCCAGAAAACGCTCAATATTCAGTACCATCGGCTTCTTTGACCATCTAGCCTCTCCAATTAGTGTGAACCGTCGCTCCGGGCATCGGCGGCACCTTTGATCTCGAAAAATACCTGCCAACGCTCCGACTGTGACTTTTCACTATCAGGCCTCGCCGCTAAACGCTCACAGTCTTGACGCTAACGCGAACGGCATCGTCTTCTCGCGCTTCCACCACGTCACAGTCTGGCGCGTTTCTTTTTTAATTTCGAGTCGTGTATATCGCCAGTTTAACTTAATCGCATTCTTAAGCCAGATGTAATCCGAATGTCTTGTACGACAACGTTTCGGACGCATTCTTCTGCTAGATCGGTGTCTAATTGGTGATGGCAGGACATCAATTTGACAGGACGCGCTAGAGTAATCTGAGCCCGGCTTTTTGTTATTGGCTAATTAGTTTAATTGCCACTTTCCTGGGACCAATTATCGATCTATTAGCTAAATACCGCTATTTGCCCATCAGGTTGACGTTTTAGGGGCGGGGCGTGAGTTTCCGACGGAAAGTACCATACCAACCAAAAACACCAAATCAAAAAGTTCCTACATCCATTTTTTTCTTCTAGGTATTTTTTTGTACCCTTCCAAAACTACCACTTCCCTATTGTAAATTTTCCTAAAATTCAGTGATGGAACATTTGAGCATTATTGGTCTTTGAGAAGATGATTTTATAATATATTGTCATCAATTAGCAGCGGCGTAACGTGAGCCCCATCTATTTAAATTATTGGTCAGGAAAATTAGTAAAAGTAAAATAAAACAGCCTTAAATTTTTTTTATATCTTAAAAATGTACTTTTCGTGTTTTTTTCATAGCAAAATTTTTATCCAATTGTCAATATCAATATGTATGTCATGTTCAATTGCCAGAATAGCCAAATTTAATAGCCTCAGCGTGGATATAGTTGATCTAAGATAATTTTTGATTAACTTCAGTTTAGAGAAGCTTCTCTCGCAAGTGGCATTACTGTTATTGGCAGATGTTATTTTCAACATTATGACAATGTTTTGTAAGCCATCTTCAAGTTTGGGCTCAATAAAATATAGAGATGTCCCAGCGCCTTCGACCTAACTTCAGTTGTTTTTCTATTACCTATTTGACATTTAAACCAACAAACGCCCCTTTGAAAAATCGCTGCTCCCAAACCAATGAGAATTTTGGCTTAAAATTTTGACAGAAAGTTTTGTATAGCGTCTAGTTTATGGTAGTTAAGTCAGACTTTGAATTTTAATAGTTTACTATACTGTATGTTAATAAACCTAAAGAGCCGGACTTAGTGAGGTCTTTTTTACAGTCTGGTCTGTTGCAGATACGAAAGCTCGTAGACGTACGCGCCCAAGTCGGAATTCTGCTTTATTAATGTCTAGAGGAGCTTGATCTATGTTAAGTTCGTCCACGCTCCATATCACTGCAGGCCTTAAAAAATCCTATTTTTGCATTAGATTCTGCAAACTGTTGGAATCTTTCTCGAATTTCAGCAGTTACTCTGTCTATTGAAGAAAACATTGTTCGCCTCGAGTGATCTTCGTACGATAACTCAACTTCTTGACTTCCGTCGCCAAATATACATATGCTTCCTCCTGATTCGTCTTGAGGGTTTAAAAAAAATTTCCTGGAGTTAGAAATGATTTTTTGATTTTTTATTTAAATAATTGCGCTGCTAGCCGCCGCCCCTTTTTGTATGCCCCCCGCGCTACGCCACTGTCAATTAGCACAATTTTGCAAAAAGTAGACACACAAGAAAAGTGTGATTAAGCTGCAGACAAGCAATAACGGTTAAAGTGGGATTCCGGCAGGTACTTCTTGGTCTGTAAGAAGCTGGTTTAACAATATGTGAAGTCATCAATCACTAAAACTGAAGTTGATTTGTCTCGACAAGAAGTAGGTCTTTTGATACAAATTTTTGATTTGTTGTTTGAAGCGTGGCAAATTTGAGATTCCAACAGCTGGTACTTGTACATATTTTAGACTAATGCGTTCGCGTGGTGAAATTCTTGAAAATCCTCGCTTTTTCCTCACCGAACTCGTTATACCACGCCGCATGCCCCACAACCGCCAATTATAAAGCACTTAGAAGTTTTCTGACACCTTCCGCGTGGTCTCTAACGATTCGCATTACATATGCAAACGATCGGATTTCGGACATTGATGTGTGTATTAAGAGCGGCGGAAAATTTCTTCTTAGGCACCGTTACGCGGCAGAAATCGTGTCTTTCTCCGCCCCTGTCTCGGGACCTCACACGCCGCGGACTTGTTGTTTTTTGGGCAATATTTACGTGCGCCCATCAACTTTCAATGAGACTCAGATCGGGGCAACGGCGCGGATGGATTGCGTAACGGCGATAAATCAGCGATTGCGAGATTAATTATCGATAAATCGCGATGCTTATCGGTCGATTGTGGAACAATGCAAGCACGCGTTTCACCAATAAGCGAGATGAGCAATTGAAAAATCGCACCGGAGATAATGGATAATTGCGCCATTTTCGTGTGTGTGGGGTCGGGGATGATTTATATAGCCCCCAGAGCGAATGGGCTGAATGGGTCTTTAAGGTGTTGGATTGGCTAAGACAAGGGTTGCTGACATGCATTATTACAAATTTATTTCACTTCCTACATTTCATAATTTACAACGAATTCAAGTCAGATTTGATCTACTTCAAGGTGGCTTCCGAAACGTAATTATTTTACGGAGCCAAGTGAAAATACGGCGAGAGTGATGAAAGACTCGAAATTAAATAAGCTAACGGGAAATAAAATATTCTTTATAAAGAGGTTCCAAACGTTCACTTTGCAAGAAAAAAGTGAATTGGGTCTTATGCACGGAAAATATTTGTTGAGGCAATAAAGACCTCCAACGTTTTAAAAACAGAATACACAACACTTTATAGTAATTTTAACAAGTTTCGAAGTCATGCCGAGTAGTTAACTCGTTATTTTCAAATTTGTAGACGAACATCGTCAACAATACATCTTACGTAAACAATGACCGTGAAACTTTGCCATTTCAACAACAGCAATGTTTTAAATATTGAAACTTACGAAAACATAGCACATATTCATTAAGCAAAATAATTCAAAGCAATTAATTAGACATCCGAGATATAAGTACTTCGGTACAACTTTTTAATAAAAATTATATAGGTAATTCATATACATACATCGTCTATTTTCCGTCGGAATGAACATATTTCTGCGTTTCAGACAATGCTTCACGAAGAAAAATATTTCATAAAATATTCATAATATTTTACTTCCTCATCTGATTTGTATGAAATAATAAAAAAATTGTAGCGCCCTACATTTATTTGAAGCTAAAATTTTGTTCATGAATTGAGTAAATTTATATCTCAAGTTACAGACAAAAGTTTAGTAAAAATTATAAATAATGGATGAGTAAAGAACCAGTCAAGAAAAATCACCAATATCCATGGTAAAGAAAACAACGTAATTTTAAAAATATGTGTTTCAAAATTTTATAAAATTAAAAAGAACTTTAGAATATAAGAAGGTACTTATTCTTTGACCAGCACTAATTACATGTTAAGCTTAAAACATTTTAAAATTAATTGTCTGTGATGTAAGTAATTATGATTACATGAGTACTTAGCTCTTTTCTTGTTTTGTAAAAAAATTCAAATTAGTATTAACTAAATATATTTATACAGTCGGGGAGCAGTCGAATATCTTTTTTATTTAAATTTTTTTTTTTTAAGTTTGGTAAAAATGCAATATCGGGTGTCCATAAATGATTGATTTTTTTTCTTAAGTTGGCATTAATTTCTAGCCCTTCCATTACGTACACTGATTTTCCAAATTGAAATTGTTAAATTTATTTTTTAAAATGATTTTTACAACTTTTTCAATAAATACACTTGTGTAACCATTTTCTCCGTTATTTGTTCGTTTCGCCATTATTTAATAAATGATTACTTTAAAATTGACAATAATAACTATCTTAACCTGAAAAGTGAATCGCGATCCGTTTACAATTTGGCAGTAATATGATCGATCAATAAAGCACCTTGGCGAATTATGTAGCACAATTTGAACATTTTTTGGAGTCTTAAAATGGTCTTCAAGAATATTTTGCTTTTGCAACATCCGAATTTAATAAATTTTTTGTATGGTTTTCCTGCGATTAAAACATAATATTGTATAAATAATAGTTCTGAAAGTAGTTGTTTAAACCAAAAATGTAAAAATATACTGGTGTCCCGTTTAAAAAACATAACTAGAATAACTGAAAAAAAAATGTAAGTAAATATCACAAATAAATTAGGTACCTAGTTATTTGATCATGAGTTACTTGCAGCTCTACTCGTATATTCTCTAAATATGAAAAAGTATTTTATAAATAGCAAAGTTATGCCACCGTTCCTAGAGTTTCTACTAATCCTAATATTATCTGTATGTATATTAAAATTAATTTATTTTTTTTACTAATTGTTTAAAGCGTAGAAAACCACTGGACTAAGACTACAATGCAAAGAGCAAGACTAAATGTGGCCTAAATCGCTACTAAATATTATAACAAGAAGAAAAAATGTGACAAATTAATTTGATGATGCCACATTTGTAAAATATTTGTAAGTTCAATGTTATAATGGGTATACGAACTATTGAATTAAAAAAGTGCAAATTTCGGCTTTACGAGGTAGGTATTGATTTGAGGCCATCGAAACCAAGAATAAACATTTCCATGGTAGTTGGGCCGGAAATGGTACACAAAGATTTCCAAAATAAACGATAAAACCGGAATATTGATAGTGGAAATGTTCGTTGAATTACAGTAAAATAAGAAAAAATATATCAACGCTTAGATTATCAAAGGACACAAATGTTTGCGAAAATTGGAAAAATTGTTCTCTTGTGAGATGACGAGGACAGTGCTTTGTTCATGTCCCTATTGTAATTACAGGTCCGAACAAAACGCTCAAAATAAATTCCTTGTGCCCTAGTCCTCTAAATTCGGAACATCTTCAAATTTCCATTAAAATACCAGAAGTTGACTTTACTGGGCTTAAACTCCTTAAATGGAGAGTCAATTTTCTGACGTATAATAAAACAAGAATTGTGCGTTAGGCCTAAATAAAATTTCGAATTGTTTTTCAGTAATCGACAATGTAACGTGCGCACAAAAATAAATGGGGGTTGCGTAGGCCATTAGGTATTGAAATTCGCTAGAATGAATTTTGACCTTCAATCAGAGAAAGTAAGATGTAGTATCGTTTTTTAACAAATTCCACGTTCAATAGAAACTCCAGAGCGTCGTTTGGACATATTATTGGTTAACAGTTTGCGTCAAATGTTATGATTTTACACTGTAAAAAATAAAACAAAAACTGGCTTCCATGGCCTCCTGAGCCTCGGATTTTATTGTTCGACAGCCGGGAAACAAAATACAAAACACATATAAATATAAAAATTCTTGTGAAAGGCCACTGCAATTTGTCCTAGGTATCTGTAATTTGTAACAAGGGTTTCATTTCCAGTGCAAATTAAAATTAAAAAAAATAATTAATCATAATTAAGTAAGAACAGTAAATGGACAGCATAAATTGCGCGTTTTTTCGGTCTGACTTGAACGAACGAACCTTACCGGATTAAATTAAACCAGCGAACGCTTGCAATTTTCAATTAGAAAATAGTTTGTTCAAATGGCAGGCAATGATCCGTGGCAAATCAGACCAATTCGAATTTAATTAATTGAAGTATGTAACACTATGTGACACGATATCGGTACCCAAAATAGAGATAGCTAAAATCGATTGCTATTAGTTACAGCAAGTAGCCAGTGGTTATCTTATGTTTGTATCACGTCTTGTTTTTGAGGTATCCGAACTTTTTTTGCTACTATCATTTTACGTTATAAAAGTTATAGTTATTGGCGAAATATGTTTACTTCATGTTAATATCTTTGTGATAAACAATTTACGAGTTGTGATTAACTACTTGTGAGCGTAATTGTGTAATTTTTCAAAATGAGTACCGAAAATAGTGGCCGTCACCAGTGCAAAAATTCCCCAAACAAGTTTGCTACCTGTGTGGACAGTACAATCTAAAATCACAGGGAAAAAAAGTGTCCCTACATATAAAGCTCGGATTAATGAAGAATTTTGTGAAAGCAGTGAAGGATTTTTATATTTAAAATCCATTTTTACAAAATTAAGTGACGCAAAGGTATATTTATCGGACCACAAATACGTCAGTTAATGAAAAACCTAAATTTCGACCGAAAGCTAATTGATAAAGAGCTAGACGCATGGACATCGCATGTTGTAAATGGCTTTTTGGGTAATCACAGAGCCGAAAATATGGAACTATTAGTGAACAATTTATTACATGCATATAAAAATATGGGATGCAGAATGTCGTTAAAAATTCATTTTCTTCATTCCCATTTCTCCTTTTTTCCTTCAAATCTTGGAGCCGTGAGTGATGAACAGGGAGAGAGGTTTCACCAAGATGTAAAAAGACTTGAGGAACGGTATCAAGGTCGTTGGAATGCAGCTATGTTAGGCGATTACTACTGGCGTTTGAAGCAAAGATACTTCCCAACATAAAAGGAAAAGTTAAAAATTGTTTTGAGTACAATATAAGTTCTCAATCTCATATTTTGTGTTTTAATGTTTGCAAATAACGAGTGTTCAAAAAGAAAACGAGGCTGCGTTGGCCATGGAAAAACTTTGTGCATCAATTTAGTGTAGCAAAATTTCGAACTGTCAGTGTCAGATAGTTTTTAGGTTGGGTTCTTTGTTGACAATTCGTATACGATGCATTTTGTGTTTTCATTATCAAATTCATCTCCAGACGCCAATTTCGACTTCTCGGTATTTCATCTGCACTTAATATGGTGTTTTGTCTATTACACAAACAAAATCAGTTCACTTCGGAACCTGACCACACTGAGTGTTCGTTTGCTTTAGCGTTTGTAAAAAGACAGGTGAGACATTGACGCTACAAATTTTATGTTGGTTTTGAGTTTTGTTGTTGATAGAGTCAGAAATGAACAAGATTGATTGGCAGTTAAATACGTAATGTAAGGAGTATCGATTGGATTCTACAAAATTATGTGAACCCATCAACTGAAGAATTTCAAACACACATGTATCAGTATGAAAAATTCGGGAAGTTCACGAACACTAAGTAACTGATAGCATTACTCGTATAGATGGAAGTGATGTTAATGAGATATCGGAGCTCCTGAAATTCTTCGACACATTTTGAATGAAGTACTACAGTCTCCTATTTGCTGTTTAGTCTAATAAATCCGTTTATCTGTACGAACACAATGTGGAAGAAGGAGGTAATAGACTTTACAACATCATGAAATAATTTTTAAGCAAATTTTTGGTCACCAGATTTATTAGCTGGAATGCAAAGAATCATTTGAACTTGCAAGGTGAGCTTGGATCTAATGATATCGTACTTTCCGGTTTTACCTTGTGGTCGAAGTGGTTCAATTCATTTACAAAACACTTGATAACAACTCGGAAGAACTTCGGAACAGAATGTAAAACAAAAACAATTTGTTGGGACAAATTTCAGTAAATGGACGCGCATTATGTTTACGAGAGCGATGTACACATGTATTGGCACTTATAATAAACATTTTAAATAAAATTAATGCGTTTTATCTGTGGTTTTATATTGATCTAAAATTTTAGTGGCAGTTCTTGTCATTTGACATTTGTCAAATCTATATGTTTATGTTTTTCTATGGTTTCTACACTGGAAAGCCGATAAATTCCATGGCCAACGCAGCCTCGTTTTCTTTTTGAACACACGTTATATTAATAATAATTTTTGTCGTCGGTCTCTTGAATAACATTTAATAAAATTAAAAAATATATAAATACTGGATGATACTTTATTGGTTTTATACTAATAACCGCACCTAAAAAATAGTACGTGTTAGAACAAAAAACAGGATATACACTCCCGGCCAAAAAAGTAGGGTCACTTAAAAAATTTTGAATTAAAGTTGCTTGAAAATGTGTTTTTCTACAAATCGCTTGGAAAATTGGCACATATACTCGTTCTCAACAAAAATTGACGAACCGTATACTAGCCGCCCGTTTGAATAGTTCGTGGAATAATTGGGACAACTTCCCCCAAGAAAGAGTATCCAACCTTATAAGAAGTGTACCAAGGAGGGTTCAAGCAGTCAATGATGCTAGATGCTATTTTTTTGTGCTTTTTGTTTAGTCTAGTGTTATGTTTGTTACGTTTATTAATGTATCTTGTTGTTTCAATAAAAGACGAGTTGATCTCATTGCATTGAAACGACGAAAAACCGATATTTGTCTACAAAACATCTTCTGCTTTGCTTGAAGACCTTCCAAAACATCTAATTTAGTGTTCTCAAACTGTTCCGCGTGAAAATGGTGAGTTACTGTTTCTGTTTTCAAAAATTTCGAAATGACCCTACTTTTTTGTCCGCGAGTGTATTATTAAGCGATAAGTATAAATAAATAAACAGGAAAATTTGAAGAGGGTACTTAATTTTTTTTCATTTGTAATGTAGCGTAATTAGAGCAACAGCGATTAGAGAAACTAGATACAGCGTGTGCACAAACCAAAAACCCAGTAATTCAGTCCATCGTACTATAATGTAAATACTCTCATTTGTGTTGTTTTTGTCCAAACTCAATTTGTTTTTTACCAGACATTCGATCCGTTTTCCCCGCGTCATCTTGCATGTTTGACTGTATTAAGCACTCACCTGCGCTCGTTTCCCCGGACCCGGAGTCGAAGGTCTTGGAAGTCATCTGGAAGAGGGCGTCCAGCGGCGTCGCCCCCGGCTGCTTCCCCTGCCTTCTGACCGCCGTCGGCACGATATCCGGCGAACAACAGTCGCTCGCGACACTCGAAGACCTGTCACTTCCTGTTTCCGACGCGTAGCTGGCGTTGAACGTCGCGAAATCGGGCCGCAGCAGCGCCAATTGGTGCACTTTGAGCTGTCTGTGGAAGTTTTCCAGACGCTGCTGCGCCTCGGTGTCGGGGTCGATGGCCCAAGGCCGCACGATCCGCGAGCCCCGCGACGGCTTGTGGTTGAGAATGTCGGCGATGGAGAAGCTGCGGACGCCGTCGGGACGCTCGTCCACCTCGGCCGTCGGCGCCGCCTCCGCCATTTTGAGCCGCTTCAGCGGCCGGAAGTAGTCCTCCGGGTCGGCGCGCGGGCTCGGGCATCCGACGCTGATTTCGTCGTCGTCGTCGTCGGACGCGAACTTGTCGTCCAGGGCCGGACTGGGGCCGCGCGACGACGCGGGGCTCTCGAACCTGGGGCCCGAGTACGGAGACATCTTCTCGGTGTCTTGCATCTTGCACTGTTCACGCGCGGACCGTCGCCACTGGCGCCATCGCACTCTCGTTAGCGGACACGTGTTAAGCCTCCTATCTTTAACAGATCTGGTAACAAGTGAACGTCTAGTTGGCGATCTAGTCAGCACGGAGCTTTTAACAAGCCACGCCTTCAGCTTTCGGCGGCCGCCTATTGCAAAGCGGCGGGGATGCGAACCCGCTTTGTAAAAATGCCGACGATGCCTGCGATTGGTCGGGGGCGGGGCTTGAAGAATCGAGGTGCACGTCACGGCCCACCAATCAACTGTCCAATTTGTACGAAACCGTTTATGTCATTTGTTTCCAGACAGATAGATGGGATTTTGTTTTAGGGGAAGATTTAGCGCGTACTTGATGTAAATTATTTTTGTTTATGGGTGGTGGTTGTTTACGACGGCGGAGTTTATGGAAATTGGGAGAGGTGGGTGCAGTGACCATCTGGTCGGGGTGATCATCGTAAATTTTATTAATGCCAAAAGGCGAAATGGACCAATTAACGCTCGTAGGTGCCTTTTCGAAACATGAGAGATGGCAGTAAATCATGTGTGGTTTGGGTTTGAAACGTCCAAAACAACATCCGTTATAAACCATAAAAACCAGCGTTTCCGGAAATTATATGGTAATTAGCGTTTGTACGTAATCAGTTAAAAATACAATTTCAAGCAATTTAGTTGCGGTCGAATCTACTAAGATTTTCTTCAAATTTGTGCTGCTTCATTCATGATGTACAGTGCAGTCGTGGACGAAACGTTTTTCTAAATTTTAATAATATTAGTGATACAATTTGTAAAATACAAACTAAAATAAACCCATAAAACAGCATCAGCGTTTTATTTAACCCAACAATTGCTGTTTTTCTGATGATGCCTAGCCGAAATTGATTAAAATTTCAAAAGTGGAAGGAACGAAAGGAGGTGGATGCGCAAAATATTTTGAAATTTGAAACTAAATCATAGGAACCTGATAAGGAAACAAAAATTGTGTTTTGTTTCCCATATTTTTATCATTGACATTTAAATGCTACATGAAAACGTTCTTATAGAGCGTACAAAAACTGGAGATACTAAGGAAGCCCGTCCAGCTTTTGTTTTATTTATTAGGTTAGTTAGTTTTGTTATGCATCTGATAAGATTTATAAGTCAATAATGTCAATTATAATTTAAGTAAATAAAAAAAAGTTTCTTGCACCAGTTATGTTTCGTACCAGTAATACTTTGTTGTTTTATTTAAGAAAACCTATGTTATTTTGACAGTGTATTGTCCTAACCTTAAGCGGGGCTGAATGTTCCGCTCCAAAATTTTACAAAAATTTGCTTCAGTAAAAAAAACTATTGAGATATTAGTAGAAGTAACATAATATTACAAAAATCGATAAACATCCGTTCATTATTTACACATGTTGAAAATGAAACCATTCATTTTTATAATAAAACTTCATGTTATTTGAAAATCGGAACTTCCAGCCCCGCTCTCCCCTACAGTAGACTTTTGACCGAAACTGTCAATCAAAAAGATGCTCAAACGACGATTAATCGCACGTCTGGAGATGGATTTTTTTTTAATGAATGAAACGCGTGTACAAAAATATGAAATAACTTCGACGTTCAGTGCAGGAAAGAAAAGTGTTCTCCTTGAGTTTGGGAAGTTTGAAATTAAGTTCTTTGTTAATAACCGTCTGAAACACAATATGTACGATATGTTTAATTAATGTCTTCTTCGACCAAATTTCATCTCCAGGTTTTGGTTTAGTCGTCGTTTGCAAATTTATGAATGACAGCTCCTGTCAAATGAAATCAATCAAATCATATCATAAGATTTGAGTTTCAAAAATTTAAAAGTTAAAAAAATGCCAGTTCAAATTGTGCTCCGTTTACAATTTGGCAGTAATAAGCACAATTTGAACCTTTTTTAGAGTTTTAAATTATGTTTTGATTTTGCAACACCCGAATTTAATAAATTTTTTTGTAGGTATGGTTTTCCTACGATTAAAAAATAATATGTATAAATAATAGTTCTGAAAGTACCTAGTTGTTTATTCTGCAATCTAAAATGTAAAAATATACTTACTGGGTGTCCCGTTTAAAAAACATAACTAGATTAACTGAAAAAAAAAGTAATAAATATCATAAATAAATTAGGTAGTTATTTGATAATGAGTAATTTGCAGCTCTACTCGTATTTTCTCCAAATATGGAAAAGTATTTTTTAAATAACAACCGTTCATAACCTGAAACATAATATGTATGATATGTTTAATAAATGTATTCTTCAACCCTAAATTTCATCTCCAGGTTTCGGTTTAGTAGTCGTTTGAGCAATTTGTGAATGACAGGTCCTGTCAAATGAAATCAATCAAATCAGATCATGAGATTTGAGTTTCAATAATTTAAAAGGTAAAAAAATGCCAGTTTTGGTAATAGACGAAACGTCGAATAAAAATTCAAATGATTTTGATTAGGTTAAATCCAAAGAGGCGAGATCTTGTCTTTTTCGACAAATTTCATCTCCAGGTTTCGGCTTAGTCGTCGTTTGAGCAAATTTATGAATGACAGCATCTGTCAAATGAAATCAATCAAATCAATTCATGAGATTTGATAATTTCAAAAATTTAAAAGTTAAAAAAATGTCAGTTGGGTAATGGACATAGGTAACGTCGAATAAAAATTCAAATGGTTTTAATTATGTATATTAAATAACTAGATAGGTATGTACTGAATGTGAAACACACAATGTAAAATAAATAAAAAGCATCAGTGTTCTAATTCAAACATTTTGGTTACAATAGAAAAATGCATTATTATATTAAACTTTTTTAACTAAGTATACCTATTAAAGAACGAGTTTCATAGTCATATTTTATTGTATGAGTGCAAGTTTATAAAACGACCGGCGAAGCCATATAGCCTCATCGAGTTTTTATATTATTTTTTCTACTTCGCATTTATTATGCAATTTTAAAATTTGGGAATTGTCAAAATTAAAATTTTAATTTTCAAATGCAATTATCCGGCACAACAGTTGGCAGTGAAAATAATTTTCAGCAAAATATTGTGGCAAGCAACCCATCTGGGATTAAGTTCAAATGCTCAAGACACATCCAAATTTAAAATATTGTAACATTTGTGTTGGGTTTTACTTTGACTTTTGTCATGACATTTCTGATCGTGACATAAAACGTAAATTAGACTAATTCTATAACGAAACTCAAAAAGCTATTAACGCACTCAATTGAGTACTTTAACAGGTTTGTTATAAACGCGAAGTAGAAAAACACAATTTCATAATTTTATGCAACTGTGCTACATAAAACAGCATGCTTAGAATGCTAATAAGTGTTAGAGACTAGCCTTGGATGGCCTCTCTAATTATGCCTAGTAGATTCCTGTGGGCAACCACACATTGATGTAGTTTAAAATATCTTCCGGGATTTTAGTAGGACGCAATAATAAATAAGTAAAAGTCGACCTTGCAATTGTGATATATTTTGTAGCCACATACAAAAAATTTTTAAAGCAAATATATTTATTAAGTTTCATACATACATACTTAGATTAATTAGAAGACACAAAACGAGCATGTTAACGCAATTCTTGCAACCTAACTTTGGCACGGCTTAATATAATTAAATATTTTGATGAATGGGCGATTCTCGGGGAAACAAACCATTTGGAGGTCTGCCAGTGGCGGCCACCAAACCGTCTCGTTTTTAATTCTTTCCGTGCCAATTGGCATGATTTATAATCCCATTAGAAACCTCACCTATTTGCCGTCATCTGCCCGAGTCTCCATTGTCCTCCGTCGATAAGTCGATAACCTGCATTTTCGCCTCTCGCCGTTGTGCTTATTCAGAAAAGCAGTTTGCGCACTTTTCCCAAATTTTCAATAAGTGATTAAGTCGGTGAGACGTGTCGAAACGACATCCAGCCCATCCTCCTCGACATTTTCGGCTCTGGTGGCAGCTGCGAGCACAATAAAAGGTGTCTTGCTTAATTATACACGGCCCTTCAGACCTCACACACGGATCACGCCTCGGAACGGACCTACGAATTTTTCCACCCCAGCAACCATCGACCATTAAGGCCCAATAAAAGCAACCAAACTTCGCGGTTTCATCGGGCGCGTTTCGTAATGATCCTAATGCGGTCAATAATTGTGTAAACAATGCGGAAAATTTGCATATTTATGGGCCGGTTTCACGATTACCCAATTACGGGAAAAATTGCCCACATGGGCCGCAATTCTCGCGCCGTCCCCCTTTCTCTTTTCCCATTGGTTTGCCGGCTCGGATATTCTAATGGCGACCTCCGGAATAAATAACCGTCATTAGCATTATCCGCGATGATTTTTTGTCAGCGGAACGTGTGTGGCATTAAGATATATCCACATTCATTAGATTGAAATATGTGGTCGTTCGTACCCCTAATTACATATTTATGCGAATTTGGGGTGGATCGGGCATGATTTATCATTGCAACTTTCAACGAACGACGTCACTGAAGAGGGCTTGCAAGTCACCCCACTAAAACAACCAAAAAGTAAAGGGTGAAATAAATTAAACTAAACGAGAAATGTGAAATAAATAATCATCATCAACGCGTAATGGTTATTACCTTCATTATTTTTTCTGAATTAACTATTGTATTTTTATTTTCGAATTATTTGTACTTTTAAGAAGAAATTAGTAATTTAAATAAATTATCACTCTGCTCCAACATTTAGAGTAGCGAAAAACAAAAAGTGAAATAGATAAAACTAAAGTGAATTTCTAAAGCGCTTTAAATTTAATAATCTAGTCGTAGTTTAATTTGTATTTATTATTCACATTCAGAAGGTCCTGATTAAGATACTCGAACTGTATCTTTTTTCTTTCATAATAATTACCTACTGTATCATTTATATTTTCATTTTTGCTATTGTTGTAATTTTTTAGCATTTTTTAGCATTTGGTCAAAATTATACCAAAGAAATATACAAAATAAAAGAGTCAAAACGCCCAACTCCATTTTCTTCTGAATGAACTATTTAGTTCAAGAATTTGTATTTTTATTTTTGAATTATTTATATTTTTATGAAGAAATTAGTAATGTTAAATAAATTAACACTCTGCTACAACATTTAGAGTAGCGAAAAAACAAAAAGTGAAATAGATAAAACTAAACCAAGACCTGAAGAAGACAAGAAGTGAATTTCAAAGCGCTTTAAAATTAACAATCTAGTCGTAGTTTAATTTGTATTTATTATTCACATTCAGAAGGTCCTGATTAAGATATTCGAACTGTATCTTTTTTATTTCATAATATGTAGTTACCTACTGTATCATTTATATTTTCATTTTTGCTATTGTTGTAATTTTTTAGCAGAAGCATTTGGTCAAAATTATACCAAAGAAATATACAAAATAAAAGAGTCAAAACCATCTACTGTATTTTCTTCTAAATTAAATATTTAGTTCAAGAATTTGTGTTTTTATTTTTGAATTATTTATATTTTTATGAAGAAATTAGTAATGTTAAATAAATTAACACTCTGCTACAACATTTAGAGTAGCAAAAAACAAAAAGTGAAATAGATAAAACTAAACGAAGACCTAAAGTGAATTTCTAAAGCGCTTTAAATTCAACAATCTAGTCGCAATTTAATATTTATTCTTCACATTCAGAAGATCCTGATTTAGATACTCAAACTGAATATTTTTTCTTTCATAATAGTTACTGTATCATTTATATTTTCATTTTTGCTATTAATGTAATTTCTTAGCAGACACATTTGTCAAAATTATACCAAAGAAAAATACAAAATAAAAGAGTCGGAGTAGACCATGGAAGCAATTTGGAATTCGTTAGAGTGTAGAAAATGTATGACCTTGAGATGTAGGTACATACCTTTAGACATCGATTGGGCAATATTTTTCTTATCATGTATCGCAAAATATTTTGCTCGTTCTATTCTATTTTTGAATTTAAACCTTAACTTCGATATAGACGTCATCAGAAAAGCATCAATTGTTGGATCAATTAAAACACAGATGCAGTGTTTTTAAAAGTTTATTCTGGATTGCGTTTTCAATTTGGTTCGTTGGAATTTTAATTTGGAAAAAAAGTTTCGCGTTCGGCTGCAGTGAAGCTGCACAAATTTGTTTCTATCCGTACGCTCTATAATATACAAACAATTATCTCCACAATTAACGTTCCATTAATTCGGGTTATAAAATATATACGTATAAGAAACAAATAATTCTACCTGAAATGAGAATGTGTATGAATTAATACCCTGCATTTTTGGATATTTTTATTGAAGCAGTTGCCTTCTGAGTACCTACCATTAAAATGTAATCCCGCTTTAACTACAATTTTCACAGGGTTAACGTTTGACATCGACAAAAAATGACAACTGACAGAAATTGTTAATAAAAAATGTGTGTGGTGGAATGGTTAAAATTATTCGAAACGTTTTCATCAGATAAGTACTTTACTTTTTGCAACTTAAGATACAAAATGTTTATATTTTAACGAATTTCAAAGTGCCTTAGCATAGTTTTTATTTTTGAACTTACGTTACCTCATTTCTATTTTTAGTTTTGCTCTAAATCGTATCGTAAACAGAAATTTGGTCTGCCACATTTTATTAAATTTCAAATTGAGAGGAACGAGAAATAATAAGAACACAATCGGCTTCAGTAAGTTCTATATTTTTATTGTTTTCATTTTTAAAATTAACAATTACAATATAAAATAGTAATGATTAAATAAGTTCTTAAAATATCTAACAGCAAATCATAGTTGCCACTAAAATTAAGTACGTACTTATAAATTGCTACTTGTACAATTTCAACATTGCATAATTAGTAAGGACAACAAATTTCTTGTACAATTTTTGTAGCTGCATTTTCATGGTTTGTTTGTATAGGAGCAAAAGTGTGTGATAAAAATTCGGTAGCGAGGGAAGCAAAGGGCGTAATCCAACCAAGCCACCCTCCTTTACCATAATTCCGACTTCTCGATAATCTATTACAAACTATGAATCGAACATTTAATATAACATCCCCTTTGGTAATTTATAGCCCCGAAGACAGCCATTGGGGTCTTCGCCTCGTTTCCCTTTCCCAAGCCTCGACTGCACAACCGTTCCACTCCACTATCAATTTGTTTTATCTGATCTACATATGTATTTGTAGAAATTGCGGCGTAATTTAGGGATTTTAGTTTTGTTCAGCAACCGGCAGGCAATTTGCGTTTGATGGTCGTCTATTACGAAGAATTATACATCGCGATGTGTAATTTGATTCGATCCGTGCGCATTTCCGAGCCGTTTTTTCACTCGGACCGCGCCACAATACTTTCATCCCCTAAATAAAATATCAATCCTTTATCAGCGATCAGCTAATGAAATTCGATCATTTCAAACTATTACCGCACGGCTTCGTATCCAGCTAATGACCCGCAATTAGTTCGGGTTGGGGTTGTCGGTTATAATTTATTTAGCGTCGTTCGAGCGATTCGTACTTATCATAACTCAATTTCGATTCGAATTAAAAGAAAACAGGACGACTGATCTGATCCGGGGGCCAGCTTCGGAACGGCTTTTTAAAAACAGATTTAAAAGCCGGGGGGTGAGCAACAAAGGAGACACCTAAATACGAGTTAATAGAGTGGCCGCACAATGCACTAATAGAGATATTGTTGTGGGGTTGACACCCGGTACAAGGGATGGGTGCGGTTTGTGAGAGACTCTCTGTCAACATCCCCGTGTCTAATTGTTTATTTTTACGTTTAGATTGATGTACGACTGTTGGTAGCCAGGAAGAGGCAATTAGGGGCTTGCGGTCGGCTCGATTTCTTTCTGGAAACGGGCACATGTTGTCCTGAGCTGGTTCTTCATTCTTCGGCGTCCGGAAACGCTAATAGCTGTTGATGTTTAATGCGGGGCTTTTCCTACTAAATTGCTGCATCCTCGCACTCAACGCCTTCTGCACTTCAACACTCGGTCATGAATTTTCATTTCAGTTACGTTTGATTACAAATTATCACTTCCAAACTAATTATGTTGCTCTCTATTGGGATAATTGTCTAACAATTTCATTTCGATTTGTATGGAACGCCAAAGTATTTTTTTCTACGTATAATTTGGATTACAAAATAATGATAGGCATATAATTCAAAGAAAAATTATGTGCGTACATTCTGTTACAATTTCCAAGAAGCTTTGAAAAATCCGACTTAAATGTTTGTTTATCTCAATTTTTAAGGCGACGAAAAAGCATTAAATTTTCTGTAGGAAATAACACTACAAGCAGTCAAGGACGTTATAGTATTTTTTAAATTACAAACATTACTTACTTTTTTTAGCCGAATTAAATAACGCGGTCAAATTACTACACTCGAAAATTATGTGTGTTGTTTTGAAGATGAAGATTAAGTGCCAAGTGTTTTTTACATTTGGGAATTAAGTGTATAAATATGTTACTGAATTAAATTGACGTTAGAGAAATTACTAGGTACTTGAATTTCTAGCTTGAAAATTACATTTCGCTCAATTTTATTGGAGCTAAATGTTAGTCGATTATTTTGAAGATTAATAAAAATTGCTGTTTAATTTTTATAAATCCGTTTGAGTTCCACCTGAAACGCCACTTGAATATTTAATTAATATTTAAATAGCCCGAATTTCTATGTTGTAAAATGCTTAAATTTTAAATTTAAAAAATCACCGAATTAACAAATATCAAATGCATACTTCCATCTCTAAGAGAGAACATGGTCGCTTGCTCAATGAGTGCTTTGAAATTTTTATTGGGCTGCAAAATAATTCGAGTAACATTTTTAAATAGTTCCAAAAAAATAAAGGGAGTACAGTTTAAGAATAGGTTATATAAATTTGACGTCCCGAAAAATAACTCTAGTCAGATCAATGTATGTATTATAATTTATAAGCTACAAAAATTATATATTTAGATTGCAGGTATACATGTAAAAGTCAATAAATCCCGTTCAAAAAATTCAGTAAAATTCCTAAAAAATTTTCTATTTTCGGGAAATGTAAATCCAACTTGAATTAATTTTTAAATACAAGCCTTGCTATTTTGCAAACGTTAAAATAAAACCAAGCACGGCTTATAAGTTTGTAAAAGAAAAAACCGTTGCATTTTTTACAGACAGTTCGTGTTCCTGAATGGATCAATAATTAAAAATCCTAAACTTTAGTTAATAGGACGGGTTGTTTATGTAAAATGTTTCAAATGTGTTTTATTCATCTTACATCGAAATAGCTTTTGGAAGTCCAAATTCAGAGTCATTTTGCAAAAATTAAATAGAATGAAGCATTTACCTATTTTACTTTTGAATTTTTGATAACTCTAATTTGGACTATTTACTTGTAAATTCTGAGAAACATGTGTGTTATTTATTACAAGAAACAATAAGGTTTAAAACAAATTTGTGTCACATTAAAGGTTCAGAATAAAATTACATTACAAAGAATTATCAACAAACAATTTTTGATTGAAAATTTTAAACCAATTTCTTTTCCACTCAAATTGCATGCTTTATAATTTTTTTGGTTAATTTTTGTTATAATTTTTTGCTTGTGCCTTTGATATTTCAAATCTGTCTTATTTTTAACTTATATTTTGAAGTCTCGTCTTTATTTTCTAATTTAGAATTAAACCGAGACACATTTAGAAGAATAGATTTGTGTGCTCGTTCATTATTCAGCAACGTATATAAAACGCTGAGAAACATTTTTAATACTGTGAATTTATAATATTTTATTTTTGAAAACCTCCAATTAAATCTTTAAAAGTAACATTTGCAATAGAAGCAATATTCAATTTTGGTTAAACTTTGATGCGTTTTCATAATTTTCAAATTTAAAAATGCAGGAATTACAATATCACTGTTCATGTGTACTTATATCTATTTTTCATTTTATAGTTATTTTTGAAATTCCGAAATTTTAAAAAATTTGGCGTTCCATAGATTTGTCTGCCATTTTTTATGTTCCAAATTTATAAAATATAGAGTACGTAATATACCCAGTTGGTACTTGTTTTTAGAAAAAAGACAATGATTTAATTTAATAATATTTAGTGCGAATAAAAAAAAATATTGGAAAAATATTTATTTGAAATTCCAATATTTTAAAAATTTTTGGCGTTCCATAGATTTGTCTGCCATTTTTACGTTCCAAATTTATAAAATAGAGAGTACGTAATATACGGATATTTTAGAGAAAAGTAAATGATTTAATGTAAAAAATTTTTGTGCGAATAAAAAAATATTGGAAAAATATTGACCACCAAAATTACAATTATAGGATTTGCATTATAGTGGGAGTTACTTTTGCTCCGTCTTTTTCTGCTACATATTTTCTTTTTTTTACTCAATTGTCAAGTCTCTTCGTATTCAGCTCTATTTTTATTACAGTACTTTTCTCCATTAAAACGTAGTTCCCGAATGTTTATTTATTGTTTCATTCCTTAGTGCTATGCTTTTGCTTTATTGTTTAGTCTAAGAATAGGTTTAAAAATCGTCCAGGGGATTTCTAGAATTTAAAAATATATTGGAAACATTTTGAAACGATTAAGAAACCTCTATTATTTTTGGTCAGAAGATGAATTTTAGAACCGAATTTCCACCATCGCCCATAACAACAATTAATTTAATTTCGAAGCGTCGATGTTAAGTTTCGTAACTTATATGCATCGTTTGTGCCATTTAGAGCGTTCATTCATAAAATTATAAAAACTGAAGCAATAAAATAGAAACTTACGCACGAGTGATGTTTGCGCGATTATTAGATAGTCGACTTTATAAATATTCCTGGAAACATACAAATTACATTTAGTTTTTCGAAGCAACAATAAATTTTCTTCATAATCACTTCCACAAATATAATGCAATTATTTTGTTTGTTTCAGACTAAAATATGTCGTTAATTTACAATCACGATTTTCACACAAACACCTTATCAGTTGCTAAGTTTGCAACGTGCGACATACTTATTGCTATTGCTCGTAGTTTTTTTCTTAAAAGCAAAATTTATATTTAAGCCCGTGGGCGAGATTTACAAGAAGCGCTGCTCGAGCTCCCGTTCAACTCCCGCGAGATAATAAAGTGATTTACTAAGAACCGATTTAGTTTGGTCGTCTGAAAAAAACGCTACATTTCGGCGGACATTTTTGCACAAGTCGCCTGCATCTCCCATCGTAAAACGGGTCGGAATATGCATTTGAGGTCAGATGACAATATGCAATAAATGTTTCATTATTTCCGTTTTACGAGCGGCATAACTTCTAACTTAAGTATAAAATTATCGGTTGCAGTGTTCGCGTAATGACTCCGAAGATAATAAAGCATTTTTTCAGTCAGGGAAAAAATAAGCTCACCCTTGACCAGCTGACATTTACTTGAAAGCACAAGTCGATGATTTTTCTGATTTAATTTCACGACTAAAATGATAATACAAGGGAGAGTTACTTCCACATATAAATATCTTCGCAATTCGCTGACAAGCAGCTGTTTTTCAATTGCCCATTAAAAATACCTGTAAAAATTCTAAATTTGCGTCACTGTATTGTTCACTTGTAACTCAATCTCAATTGCCTGCAGTTCTCAACAGTTGTAACCTTGTTTGCGTCACAATTTGCGCTCAAACTACACATTTCTTTTTTGCTATAAATATCTGCGTTATTTCTTGACTTGCACTTGCAAATTGCACTTGTAAAAATTCAAAACGATTTGAACAATTTATATTCAACTAACTGTGCGTTTATCTATGCATCATAATACATGGGAGAGTTAAGCTCCGATTTAAATATCTTTTCAATTATTTGACGTGCAGCTGCTTTTCAATTACCGATTGTTTGGCACCTGTAAAAATTCCAAATTCTTGTTATTGTGTCATATGTATCAGTAGCAGCAGTCCCCAACATTTCCAGCGATCTTTCCGATTTGATTGTGAATCTTCTGCTCGAGCAGCTACGTGAGAATTAGTTCCAGGTTTAAATATCTGTTTCGTTCCTTGACGAGCAGCTGCTTTTCAATTAGCGATTGTTGAAATCATCGGATTCGAGTCGGACGCTGTTTTCCGAAGCAATTATATCTTAGACTCCTCGTAAAATCCGGCAGGTTTCGTCGTCCGCAATTAACAAATCAATAAAGCGACTAATTTAATTCTGTACATAAAGAAATTAACACCATCATTCGCGGCTCGTACAAAGCTTTCGAATCTATAAAGGTGCATTATAAAACTAAAGCCCCCTACTTGTTAGCGTTCTCTGTAATTATTCCCTCTCGCTCGCGGCGTCGATGCTTTCGCTCCCACCGACGACGCTGATCTGCTGGTATCCTTGTCGAATGGGCGATTCCTTTATTTAATGGAACACCCAGATCGAATTGGCGGCGTCTTTGAAACGCAGCACGTGACGTCATAATAAATCCGACACTGCGTTATGTGTCTAGGTGGCCCGAAATCGTGTGTTTCGAATTTCGGACGATTTATTACGGATTTGTTTACGATGTGACAATTGGAGCGGCGGCAGCCGACAAAGCTCGGGTCCACTTTTTTCCATCATCGAAAAGGCAAAACGGATACAAACGAGCCGTTAAAGAGCTTTTTATCAAATCCCATCGATTCTGGGACACTAATAAAAGATTCGGGTCTGATTTTCAACGACCGGACACATTTCTGAAGAAACACAAGCAAAATGACACGAATTTACTGGTTCGACTTCTAACATCATATCTAACAAGCACAAGACATTATTTTCTACAATTATGATTATGTACGGAGTCCCACAAGGCGTCTAAGGCGACCTGGACTACTTCTCTTATTTCGTTTATAAATTATATTCTTACAGTGTAGACATAGAGACATAGACGTACTTCATATTCTACCTATTCACATTGTATATATTTTAATACAGGAAGTGGATACTTAACTAATGAACACATTCGACAAATTGTGGCTGGAATTAATTTTGTTTCTTGGTTTTTTGAGTGATTGAGCCTAAATTGACTTGACAAAAAACTGAAAATCTGTAGGTAAATAAAAAAACTCATAGAAAACTCAAACTCTCAACTAAAATCGGACGGAAATCGTATCAGCTGAAGTGCAACATAAAAAGTGGTGTCAGTTATAGACCAAAAAAGGAAACCAGATCTTTGCAAAGAAAATCGAGAAAAGAACTGAAGGCAAACAAAGAATCTCTAGAAAAGAAAATTCATTGAGTCAACAACGTCAAGGAACCAAAGTAGTTAGAGTGTATCCAAAGAGGGATTTGAAGAAAAGGAAGACCAAAAATGCTAAAGTTTATGTGCTAATCCATCCCACATAAGAATACAAGAAAACGGTAAATGAAAACTGGTCAAAGTGGACTACGGTACACCGATGAAATACGAAGTTTTGAAACGTTTACTAGTAGCAAAAAAAATTCTACAATATCCTGGAGATGAAGAAAACATAGCAAGGATTGAGTTAGGAATAATCTTGCAATGGTCCAGAGCTTCTTAGTACCAAATATGACGTATTACGTTCGGTTGGCCAAAACAGCATTGCACCATAACATTAAATGGGCACTGGCACATTTTACAAGAAGAGTCTTTGTTAGAAGCGACTTTATTGGAAAATATATTGTTAAGCGTTGAGGTCTTCAATACCTAGACATATTGTTACAGAAAAAATGTGCTTCTAATATTATAAACTACCGGGTGACTACAAATGATTGACTTAAATTTAGATAATTGGCAACAATGAGGAATTGGTACCCGATTAACTGTCGTCGTGATTTATGACTATTAACTTTTCAGGTTAGAATATTGTTGTCAAAAAGTGTAACTTACCGAATAATAAATAACGGAGAAAATGGTTACAGCCAGTGATCGAAAAGATCTTCCAGTTGTAAAAACCATTTTGAAAACAATTCTGATATGGGCAATTTTAAAATTTGACGTTTATTTGACAATTTCAAATTTGAAATTCAGTGTACCCAAAGGAAGAGTTAAAATATATTGCCAACCTAACACAAAAAATGTCAATTATTTATAGTCACCCGGTATTATTTTAAAAATGCAATTAAAATTGTATACTTATTTTAAATCCTCATCCTCTCTATACAGGTTGACGGACAAAAAAAATTGCTGGTGTAGGTACCTTCCTTATTTATTATCCGATTTGAATAAATAGTAATTACATAGAATGAGATAGTTTGAAAAAAACTTCAACATAAAGAAATCTGATATTGTTTTGTTAGATGATAGCCAATTTTCTCTTTTCAGTTTTTATAAAGAATTTTCTGCTGAATATTAATTGTTTCCCTACTGTGATTGGGAAAAAACGGAAATCAAATGATTAAAACCAATAATACAAAATCTATCCTAAATGCTCAAACTTATCAGATCAGGAAATATCCCCAAATTCTTTACTAAAATTAGCAATGAGCGTTTCTAGAAGGCGTCGATATTGTCTGGCTATTTTCGTATTTCCCTTGGTCTAGCGTTTTCTAAAGGAAATTCTATATAAAAACGAGTCAAAAATATAAACCCTGCATTTTGAAAAAAGGTAGTGGACAGTCATCTGCAAGGAAAACTATTAGTTGGGTTTATGTTGAAGTGTTTTTGAAACGATTTCATTTGATGAATAATTTATCCAAATCGGAAAATAAGTAAGCAAGATATAGTATCAAATGTTTTTTGTAAGGCAAACTTAAAAAAAAACAAGTTCAACTACAGCAAGATTAACACTTTTTGTCGAAACAGTGATATCGCAATAAACTTAATTTAAACGTTGAAAAGGCGAAATCATAATCACTGGTCTGAGTATCTTCGATAAACTTTTCATGTGTAACCATAAAATAAAAAATAAACGTCAAATTATGGAATTATTACCTATTCAAATCCCCCATATTTTTTCTAATCCCAAAATGTTAAATCGCTTTTTTAATCAAATAAATATAATTTACCTTCTCTCTGTTGATGTGCTTGTTAAATTTCAATAAATGCCAAATCAAAGTAAATTTTTGAAATTCTTATAGTTTGTAGATCAAGATATGCAGCATCACTTTAAAAATAATCCTATGGTTTCTGGGAAAAAAGATAAGTGTTTTTTGGATAAAATAGGATATTTATTATTTCACATGCACTATTAGTTTAAATTTGCGCCTTGCCATAAAAAAATAGCCAAAAAGTGTTTATCATATTAAAAGTTTAAAATCCCCACCACTAGAACTGGATTTGCAGCAGCCACATCAATTTAAATCATTTTTTCTGAAAAATTGATTACAGAACTATCTATCTAATTTCAACTTATCCCTTTTTTCACACCAGGGAATTTTGCCGATTGCCTACGGAAGACGTGTTCTAATTTTATTTTCACACAATAGTGCCACATATCTTCGAATATAAAATAAATTTTCATCTACTTATCTCGAGTTCCATCAGACTTTCTCTGTCTGGAGAGCAAATATGATATAGAGCGTACCAATAAAAATGATTCAGATAGGCCTTGGAATATAGGTTCTGTTTACTTTTTTACAGTGTAAACGTTTGGAAATTGACAGGAACTGTCACCTAAAAAGTTGCTCAAAAATCGTTTAAAGCAACTCCCGGAGATGAAATTTGTTTGAAAAATCAGTAAATGATTTTATGTCGTGCCTGAAACGTTTGTCAACAAAAAACTTGGTTGAAAGTTTTTCCATTTCAATGTCAAACATTTTCTATCCTCTAACGAATTCCGAAGTGATTCCATGGACTATTTGAATCCCGTTTTATTACTACGTTACTAGAACGATCTCCAATTTACTAAATATTTAATCGACATAACAAATGTTAGTTAAAAGTAAGTTAATCGACATCTTTAAAATAAGTTGTGGTATAAGTTACATCAGCCAAATTAGCCAGTCTCGCGTGTCTTTTAATTATTATTATATATTTTTATTATTATTATTTTTCTCTAATCGGTGCGATTGTTGATTGTAAAAAGCATACAAATAAATACATAGGCTCGGGAAAACATTTGCTTTTGATTTATTTTTTACGTTGTGAAATTATGACTTTTGACAAGTGCTTCCAATCGAAAATTAGCTTAAATGACGTCTAAACGCTAAGTTCGAAATGGTTGGCAACAGAAAACCTGGTGTAATTTTTTCTAATTCAAGGCCAAAGTATTTTTAATAATACTTAATAAATTTCAAATGGCCTACACACTCTAATTAATTTTTTATGCACGTTATTATTTTATTATAATTTACTGTAGTTTAATATAAGCCACGTGTGTATTTTAATTTTACTTTCTAACTCCCCTGTATAAAGTTTATTTAACTCTTGGGAAGAAATGAAATTTAACATAATTTCAAAATACTTGAGTTATATTTATACGAGTAGAGACAAAAAATGCTGTTAAAATATCAAATGTTGCGGCTGTTTATAAATAGGAACAGGCAGCAAAAAGAAAAATTGTTGAGAGCTGAAATTAAAGGAAAATTCGAACAATCTACCGCGCTTCCATTTCAATTAAGCACCACAATAATATAATCTATTCTTGTAATTTTATTGATCGTAACGACAGCCCCATTCCCATAAAATATCATTTTCATCTTTCATCAGAACAAGCTACCGGTTCGTAACGACGCTCTTCACATAAAATCAATATAGCGCCATAAACGCAAGCTGAAGAAAGGTGCCATAAACCGCACCATACAATTTGAAACTCCACCATTCCCATCACCTCCTCAACAATTAGTCCAAAATTCGATGTTTCCGTGCGGGACCAAAAACCGCACACGGAAGTGAGATAATTGAGACATTACCGCGTAGGTGGCCCAAAAGCGATTATCCTTTTATAAACGCTTGCATTTTTCCGATCATTAACCACCGAACCAATTTTCAAACGCGAAAAAATAATTTCCATCTGTTCTAATTCAACTTCGAGGCACCTCGCGGTAATTGCGACCGCTTTACTGCCCCAATTCACGCCACCACTTCCATGCAAATAAGAGATTTGATTGTCGTCGTACACGAATTTCGGGACTGGGACAGCACACGTGCTCGACATCCCCCGATATCTAAGAATGATAATTCAACTAATTGGCGGCGTCGCAAACACAAGCGGCTAAGAAGAGACGACTGTCATTTGTAAAGTTAAATCGGCCATGGAGTGCGTGGCCATCCTGTCTGCTCAGCTGTTTAGCGTGGCTCGTATGTCACTCATTTCCGACGCAGGACGTCGCGACGCCGAACGAGACTCTATCGTGGTAACTTTTCCACGATCAACCCCCGCTAGCAACTGTTAATCGAGCCCAGATGGTAAAACGCCGCCGCGACTTTAATTAGAGAAATGGACGTCAGTTGTTGAGAAGCTGTCGCTTGCTTTAAATGATTTATTGAGACGTATCATAGGAGTTTAGTAATTAAATCCAGCAATAATGAGGCTGACAAATTTGTTTAAGACGCAGACAAGCATGGCGAAGCGGCTTCGTTTTTCTTGAATGCCATGCTGTAAACAGCATAATTTTAGCGCGCTTTTGTAAACTAGACGACGTGTAGATAGATGCAGCGTTTCGATTAAAACCTCCGTCCCTCGGGTTAATCAGGATTCTCGTTTGTCCTGGACTCGGGCCAAGCAGCTGGGGCCAAGTTTAAATTAGCGATGTCTTTTTCATCTCGACCGTTATTTATTGCTCTCGCTGAGTCTTAATTGTGTTGAATTGTTCCAGGATTATGCCCTGGCGAAGCGGAACATGAACGACACAAATGAACACTTAATTTAAGGATCACTTGCACAATCATATTTACCTGGTCTATGTCTAGTAAGATGTGTTTCAAAATTTAAGTCAAACAAATAAGTAATACTTTTATACTAGGTATTATTTTATTTTTATATTTTATATTATATTTTTTTAATAGTTTAACTTAAAAATTTCCGGACATCCTATTCGTCAGTGTATTTATAAAATAATAATAATAATAATAATTTTATTCGTATTATTTTACTTTTATTTTATGGAGTTTATGACTACAACAAAAAAAATTAGAGTGGACCATGAAATGCGTTCAATTGTAAAAGAAGTAGTCTGATGAGAAGCATTTCGCAAACGAAACATTTAATGTTTTTTTTAACAAATTCCATTTCCAGGCGTCGGTTTAGACGTCGTTTAAGCAGTTTCTGTCAAATCACAGATAAAGAGATTATCATCATTACAATAATGGCCGCCTGACACTAAGTCAAATTTTATATAAAATCTTATTTAAAAAAATTGATAAAATTTTACATAAAAATTGTACGTGAAATAAGTAGTCTGAAGTAAAAATTTGTATATAAAGTCTCTACAGAATTTTGTGATGCAGCATGCATATGTATTTCACGTACAGACTTTATATAAAATTTTATATATTTCTTTAAATAAAATTTGACATAGTGTCAGACGGCCTTAAAGTATGATTACATTCTTTAATTGTTAAAAATAAAAATCCATTTCATTTTTAAATCATATTTATTATTCAACTCATCGCAATCTACATTTGTTAACAACACTATGGAATTGTAGATATAATATTAGTAAAATATAAAAAATACTACTAGTAAGGACTAAAGTAGGTGATATCATTTAACTTGTAAATAAAGCATTGACAAATATTTTTAAATAATTTTTCTAGGGGATCGAAACATTGCGTCTCTAAATGTTAACTACAAATAAGTTTGCGAGTTCTCTTTATGTTGCGGTTTACAGAATGACCAGTTCTTTTCACTCAAATTTTTAATGTACATTCATGTTTTCTGCGAGAATATAAAAAATAAGAAAAAGACAACAAAAAAAATTAAACATTAAACGGAACACGACAAGTATGAGTCCCATGTTGAACATTGTAATGCACTTCGTGACGATGCACTAAGAGGACACAAAAACGCAAGAATGAGGCACATACGCAAATTTTGTAACAAAATCTCACTAAATCATAGAACAAAAAGTAAAAAAACTAAAAAACGTCCTGTTGTCGCTAAATGAATTTCTGACAATGTCATAGAAACGCACTATATTAAAAATTTGAAACGCAAAAAACATCACCAACACCTCAACATAATAAAGTAAAAGTAGCTAGATTTTGCCGCATGTAGCGCCATCTATTCAAATGAGACGAATTAAAAGTAGGTTTCAAGGTTGTTCACAAGAGTGCGCACCCCATGTGTCAATTGTCATCTTATGTCAATGTCAAACGTTTACGCTGTAAAAAATAAAACAAAACTAGGTTACATACATGGTCCTTTTTATTTGTACGCTCTAGATATATAATTTAGTGTTTTAAGCCATTTTTAAGCGGTTTGATAATTACGTAATTATGATAGTTATGTATAATTACATTATTTCGGCTTTTCCTTGTGTTCCATAATTTTATATGCTTCTAAACTTTTTCACTTAACTTGAAGGCAATTTTACATTTCGCAGATTTTTAACATTTTTCAAAATTCTATATCTCATTTAACTTGATTATATTTTCTGTAGTTTTCTGAATTTTTGCGTATTTAACAAATTGCGCTGATCATAATTTTACAGATTTGATGTAATTCTTTGAAGCGAGCGCCCTCGAGCCGTGAGTAGCTCAACTACAATTACTAAAATTCGATGTGGGATAACGCTTGTACTGCAACTAGTTGTCTGTTCTTAATAAACGAATTGTTGTCTGTAATAAAAATGTGCATAAAATTGTCAATTTAATTTATTCACAATTCGTACAAATTCAACACATCCTGTATTGTTGATGTGTTTTATAATTGTTTGCTAGATGTCACTGGCAGTAACAAACGAGCGAAACAAAGCATTTCAAATGCTTGAAGCGGTTCGTAAAAATGCTGCATGTGACAAATTTGAAAGAACAGTTAAACAGGCGCCGAATGTTATTAATTATCGGTCGGTAATTAGCGTCTGCAGAAACGTGCGAGCCGGACTAATAAATTAAACGCACGTTATCGCCGAAAATAATTCACGTCCTCGTAAAATCCATCTAAATCAAATTGTTTGCAATTGGTTTTCGGTATAAATACGAACACCGAAATTAAAATCGGAGAGATACGATGTTTATAGTGAACGCGGTCATTTCAAACCGCCCAAACAATCTACCGCATCCAGGCCCATTAAACACTATATTAACCTAATAATACATTTTATTCGCCGGTTGCTAGAACGGTGTGGGTGATACGGAGGCGTTTCTGAGGGAAGAAGATGGAGAAGGGAGTGGATTGTGAGCGGTAATGCAATCGTTTGTTTATAATGCAGTAAAAACAATCCGTCAGTCATCTGTCTTTGCTACTGTACGCTGTTAGCGGGAACGGTGGACCGGAAATAGAACACGACTAAATTTAATAGGAATTTGTCAATGAAACATGATGCGCGTCAGCAATTCATCGCATTAAATCATATTGTACCTACCAATATCACTACGACAAATTCGTTATTACAATAATTCGCTCTTCATACTAAAACCTTTTTAAGAAAAATATCTGCATTTTGTCTTATTTTTTTATCAATATTTCCAAGTCAGTTTTTTTTTAAACATTAGTCATGTGGAAAGGTTTAACGCAAAAATCACATTTTAAAACTATAATTGCAATTTTTGCTACTTACAGATTGATTTTTCTCAATTCGGCAAGAAACTCATTATAAATAAAAATATTTTATTTAATTAGCCCGGCGCCTCCACCATAATTAAATAATGTTTATCAATAATATGTTGTGTAGATATGAATTAAAACAAATTCAACAATTTTGCTTTATAAAGCAATCATTACTGACACACTGACACACGTTTAAATCCTGAAAATATATTTATGAGGAAACGAAAGTGTGTTCAAAAACTTTTTTGGGTTTATATTTATTATTTAACATGATTTTAAAAACGGTTAGATGTTGTTTGTTAATACAATTTGTGTGTGTGCTTTAATAATATGTTAATCTCAGTTAAATAAAATCGACATGTTGAACGCTTATTTACTTACTTTTCATTTCCCGTTTTTTCCTATATTTTATTCGAATCTAAAACTCTTTGGGCTTTGATTTACGTATTATCTTACCAAAATGTAATAGTTTTGCTTCATAAATGGTGTCATATTGATTTAATTGATAAGAAGACAAAGAATAGAAATATATGTGTGTCCATCAACTAACTAAATTTATACAACTTTGTCCTGTGAAAGAATTAAATAATCCTAAGAGGTTGCTCACGTTTGATTAGATATTTTCACAATCTTCGGTGCTGAATGACAACAAATTCAATAATATCGGCTTTAGCCACAGTCAGTTATATTGAACGATTGAATCAAGACACTGAAAATATAATTAATTTTTAAAATAATTAAATCACTGAAAACAGAAGAAGAAGCTAAAACTTTAATGGGATTCACCCTCACGAGATTATAATAATGGTTAATGAAGAAATGGATTAAATAAATAACTGCATCCTAATTTCGAGGGCCTTAAGTTGATAGTATAAAACAAGATTTAGATGGGCCATTTTATGAAAAAAATAATCATTAAAATCATTATCAATCGCATGAGTTTGAATATAGAACCAAGCAATAGGAAGATCAACTGAACAATAAAGAATGGAAACAGCAAAATAATGCTGAAGATGGGAACGACAATAAGATCTCTTCAATAAGGCAAAGAAATAAACTCAAATAACTCAAACTCAAACCTGGAGAGAAACGATGAGCATCAAATGAAAACCTGGTATTCAAGTGCAAGCAAGAAAAATTAAAAAAATTTCTGAAGATAAATTTCCCGCTTAAAAATAATGAGATATACCTTCACTGAACGCAAAAAATATTTTGACAATTTCCACAAGCTTTGAAATCCACAATTTACAGCTTGCTACAAAATGTGGAAATCTAATGGATAAAATTTACTTTTTGCTATATTTTTTTAACTACATTCAAGATATCACGATGAGTGTGTATTTACAAGAAAAGCAAAATGTTACCAAAAAAATATTGAAATTTAAACATTTTTACTGTACCACAGTGACAGGTGGCAACGTTTCGTCTACGGCTGCGATAGACATCTTCAATGGCGATGTAGACAACCAAGTGCTCTTCCAGTTGTCTCACGCTTTCATAACTATTCAATAAGCCAAAGTACTTATTAATATTTACGAATTTGTAATGTTTTTTGTAACGTTTATGAATCATTGTCAAATAATAAAATATTCTACTCTCACATCTGTAGTTATTCATAATTGTTTCAAAATTTTCATAAAATTACCGGTAAAAGTAATAAATAAGATTCTGTTGATTACAGATTTATTTTACAGAACTGCCAACACACTCTGGCCGGTACAAATAATAAATACTACTATATTTGTTTAGGGATTTATACAAAATATCCGGTAATTATAGATAATAACTGATGAATCACTTTAACACATATATATTACATAAAAGTGTCAATTCTGTTAAGATGCTTGAGTTGATTTGTTTGAGAGCCGAAATTTACACTCAATTTTAATGAAATATGTTCGTACGGGCTTCTATTTCAGTGCCGATGGCGGCGATTCGGTAATATCGCTCGTCTCCTCATCAAAAATCTATAAAATATATTAAAATGTTTATTTGATCGTCGGCTAATTATTGTTGTTACGCGATCGCTAACAGCTCCACGTGAAAACAGAACGAGAACGCGCGCCTGCCGCACATTATCAGTCAATTCCGATTTTAGCAGTGTAGCCAGCAGAATGCTAAAGAATGTTTATATGTTTAAGTAACATTAAAAGCGGGAGTGTATATTGAGTTATATTCAGGTTTCAAGGAACAGACTCTCTCGTATTTCGGGCTTAAGCCAGCTTCGTGTAAACATCGTTTCGTTCGTTGTGGCCACTAATAATTCCCCGAATAAAAATGTACGGCTTTATATAACGAATTCGGCTCACACCTCCCTAATTCCCAAATTACTTAATGAGGGAAGAAGCGACTGAAGTCGAGGAGTAATTCGGCCAATCGCACATTCTTTTGAATCACGATCAATTTGCCCTAACCACAGCTTCTAACAGGAGGTAATGGCGCTCGTCGAACGCGACCGATTTTATTTGAAAACGCTTCAATCAAGGGACTCTTGAGTTGGGCCGCAGTTTCCATCGTCGAAGCACACTTTTTCGCCGAGGTTCGGTTACTTTCGCTCCGCGTTTTTGTGCGCAAGCCACGAGAGTCGATCGTGACGTGCTCCAAGATCTCCAGCTCCAGTTGACAACTTTAGCAAACTTTTTTGTTGGCCAATCAAATGCCATTCTGTCTATACTTTGTGGAAGAGCGAGTCGTGGGGTTGGGGCACAAATTGCGGAATCATTTATTCAGCGGCGTCGTGTTCTTTGTCCTCCGCTTAAATCGACTTCTAATAAGACTCACGACGATTATTGAAACTCAGTTCGCACCTGAAGATGTCCGGATTTGGCCACAAATAATAAACTAGTCGAATATTTTCGCGTAAAATATTTAGAAATGATGGTCGTCCATCGCTCGTCGAGGTGATTTTCGTTCGCGTAAACTCGAAGGTACGATGTTTGTAGCGATTGAATTATAATAACCATATGCGAAGAAGTGGCCCACTTTGTTCAAGTGCGCGTACTTAAGTCGACTTGTTTATAAAATAACTATTTTAACCGGCTTAAGTGGCCGACTACGAGTGGTTTGGGGCTTCCAAATATTACAAATCCACTTAATTCGGTGATAATTCAGGCGGATCATCGACGTTTCGCATTTAATTCTGACGCAAAATCGTAACTTAGAACGATACGAGCGGCGTTGTTCTGATTTATATTGAGGCGATAAGGCGTTCTGGAGAGGCGATCGGCCGCCGGAAACGCAGACCGCAGTCCAATTGATCCGTCGCTTTTTCTTTCGTCGCTGCAGCGTAAGCAGGAGCTTTCCTGGGGCAAGGGGCGCTAATGACAATATTCTCGCATGGACGACCCCCTCTATGTAATCAGACATCAGCAACAATACCGTTCTTTAGCGCCCTCACTTGTGCAAGAGCTCGGGCCGCATTTATTTCGGCAACTTAAGCGTAAGTAAAGTGGTGGTGGCGTTTCGACCCCTAATTAATTCGGCGTGTCATAACGCGAAATTATAACACAATAAAACTACCATGAACAACACATTTACTACTCCGAATCCAATATACATCAGCAGACATCGAAGTTCTGGATGGTTAATGGTCCGTTTTATTGGACAATCAAATTCCGAAATTCTCTTAGAAAAATAATCAAACAGTGGAACGTATATATATTATTTTTAACTGCTTTTTAAATGGTTATTGATGTAAACAGTGAGTGACGTACTTCCGGAGTTGTTTAGGCCATCAGTGCGACGGAAACGCACTTCTTAAGAAAATACAGACGTGGGGTGAGAGTCGAGGATGATCACTGATCGTGGATGGAGGCCGCGACACGTGTGGGGCTCGCGGCTTTCTTGGAAATTTCCACAGAAAAACGGCGGCCAAGCCAAAATTAAAAAATTCAACCGCCAAACAATTCACTCACTAAAATCCAAGTTTTTCAGTCAGAAATCGAAATTTTTTAATAAATAAGTACATTTTTACCAATTTCTAGACCTCCATGCTTAATTATTGCGTTTATTTACTTCATATCATTAATTAAGATCTAAATTATTTATTTTTATCTAAAGCTGTCAGGTGCTTTACTTCGGAAACTTTCGATTTGGTCGTTCTGCGACAAAGGGAATTATTTCGTTTATGACAAGTTTTTTTTTAGAAATATGATTTTTGTAATTTCTATTCCTTGCTATAAATTCCGGTTTTCATTGTATTTCTTTAATACTAAATGTCCCTGATTTGTTTCTTTATGAAGTTCAGGTTTCGGTTCGAATAAAATCATACTTACACAGTGTTTTCTGTGCACTATCTAATATCCGAAAATAACGAATGGAAAAAAAACTTGGAAAATATGTGTGTAAAACAATGATACAAGTATATCATATACAGCTTGTTCCAGGAATAATGGCAATAATTTTAACCCGTAGTAGAACTCGTTAAGACAAACAGTTTTTCTATGTACAATTTTTCCAGTGGCGGCTTGCAGATAAAAAAACAGGGGAAGAGCTACATTAGATAAATTAGCATAAAACATCAATTAATGTTGTTGTTAAGATTTGCCACTTTTTTAAGTTTAGTGTCGCCCGTGAATCATTTTATTATTTTTGTTGTCATCTTTTTTGAGGCTGAACGGAGTTTCCAATAAACTGCCAAGAATATCGTTAATCAAATTCATAGTTGTACACTAAACTAACACTAAAATAGCAATCTGTCAGTCTCAAAAATTTATTATATAATATATATACAATGTAGTCACAAAAACAAAAAAACGAAAACAAACAAATGGGGCGATAACAAATGTAATGGACTAGAAATATCAGACAATGGGACGGAATTAAATCAATTTGAGAGCTTGTCCACACTGAAAGAGACATAAATCAATTTGGAAATGTGGTGTCAACATCCGTTAATTATGGATAGACAGTCGAAGAAGAAGAAGAAGTCACAAAAATTAGCGTTCTTCGAAAACATCGAAGAAACACACACAATCCGAATAGCGAAAACGAGTAAAGATGGCATCGGATTTTTAGGTGCAGTGCTGAACACAGTTGACGCTTAGCTCTTCATCTGTGTATTCTAACCGAATCTGTAGCGTGGGTCGGGGACATGATAATATTTAAATTTCTGAAGGCTATTACAACTAATACCACAATTAGTCTTTGAAAATGTAATGGAATATACATCGATGAATAAATTTACACTAAATATAAATATAACTATGTTGAAAAAATATTTATATTATTTCAATCAAGGTTTCAATAAATTATTACTTTTAACACTTCATTTACTTTACCTGAACAGCCGCTACTGCATTTTTTTCAAGATCGCAATTTTGTTTCAGCATTTTACTCTGCCTGAAATTGACGAGCTGCCTATGGATTTGATAAATCAGTGACATTTTTTAATTTGAATTTCAGAATTTTACAAAAGGAATGGTCAAACTAATGAGTCGCTAACGAAAAAGTAGAGGAAGTATTCTTGCAATTGTTTCTTGTTCTGTGCTTATCGGTGTTTATAATGGAGCATTATTATCCTTAGGAAAGTAACAGAATAAGAGTCAAATTTTCACACAATTTACACTTGGCAACCAAAACATTTACAACAGTAACAATTTGAGAAATGTGGATCTACTCCACATTCCTAATCATTATACCAGTAAATTTGAAAATTCTTTTTCCTTCATGGCTGTAAAACTTTTCAGTAAGAATAATCATTTTTTCACTCGTTATGTCTCTATGATTTCTTTCCGATCAGCATTAAAATACTTTTTTCGAAATCGACAGGGTGATATTAATATGAAATGGTACTGATTTGATGTATTTATTTTATATATTTTTGTTTTCCGTCTACTGCTGTGTTATTAGTTATTTACTCATATTTTGTTTGGTATTATTTTCTCTATAATGTGTTTTTTTGTTCGGGATGATTATGATAACCAGTTGTGGGACTTCATTCTTTTTGCAACTATGTATTATTTGAAAATAAACAAATAAACAAAGAAATAAACTAAAAGTTATCAAGAAATGTTGTTGGTTTGAAGAGTTACTGATTAAAATTGATGCCATTATTTCTGGGACATCTTATACCTATGTATAACAAAAGAATGAGAGACAAGAACTAACATTGACAGAAGGCGATATGGAAAATTCTGAAAAGAAGAGGAGCAAATAATACGTTGATCAGAAATATAGCCAGCATATACGAACATACAAGAAAATATGTCAGAACGCACAATATAGAAACAGAAGAATTTGGGAGTACAAAAGAATTAAAGCAAGATGGTGTATCAAGCCCAACACTCTTCAATGTAATACTTTTGATGTAACAAAAAAAATGATGCAATAAGCTAGGAAGTTACAAATAAGATACTGAGACCAATAGACTTAACAGAATGTGCTTCCGCCGATGATTTCGTGATATATACCAAAAAAAAATAAAATAAAAAATATACATAACAAAGACAAAGATAATGGTGATGGAAAAAAACGGAATAAAGCTTGACCAAAAGATACACACGATCAGTTTTAAATACTTAGGAATAAAAATACAAAGCAGTTGGAATAATGCGGCATAAATAAATAATATAATAGAAAACGCAACAAAACTATACTACTCACTGATTATTACGTTCATAAGAAAAAAGGAAATAAGGAATAAAACAAAGATGACAGTATTCAAAACAATATTTAAGCTACGGATACAAAATCTGGAGACTTAAAAAACAACAGAAGAGTAAGTTGCAGGTAGTAGAAATAAAACATTTCAGAAGTGTCAAGGGAATTACAAGAACGGACAAAATTCGCAATGAAACAATAAGAACTATTAACAACTGAAGAATTTAAGACTACTTGAAAAATAAGAAGAATTGGAAGTAGAATCTATTCTCGACACCATTGAACGACAACAACTAAAATGGTTTGAGCACATGATGAAGGTAAAAAAAAACGGAGAGGTGAAGAAAATATGGCAGGCAAAAACCACGACAACGAGAACAAGACGTAGACCAAAGAAATAATGGCTCAAACTAATAGTGGAAAACTTCAGAAAAAAGAGCAAGACCTGGAAATTAGGGAAATAATTGGTAAGGGATAAAAAGAAATAGGAAAAGAAAATCACAAACACTTTAACACCACGCGGTAAAATAATATTCCTAGCTTCTGTAACTTTTGACATTTTACAACAACATTTCATTTTGTTTCAGTTTTGTTTTTGTAGCAATTTTTTGTCACTTGCGTGAATGCAAATTCTATTTCTCAAGGTATTGATGGTAGTTTAATTAAATTCAAATTTTGAAATGCGTTGTTGAATTGTAGTTTTTGTGTTAGTTAATTATTGGTACTTGGCGGTGTTAAAAATTCGACGATTTTGAAAAATAAGTTGGTTTAAATCGATTTCGACTAATTTTGTGTACAGAGAAGGATCAATCAGCAAGCAATCAATAAAAATCATGCTTTTCGTGTCCGCTTCCGTCCGGCACGTGCCCGTCCTCCCCATTAGACAAAACCTTATTAACTTCATAAAGAACAGTCAAATTTCCGCTTTTCCAAACAAACATTCCGCTTTTAAACACGGAAAACGTCGACGCTTTCGAAAATAATACGGAGCGATCGGAATTGATTGAGCAGTCGACCGACATTGGACAAGAAGCATTTAAAGAATTAACTCAAGTCCCACCCTCGACAAATCAAAGTATCGGCGAACGACGGAGAGAGAACGAGTCGAGATTTGGAGTTGGAGGAGGACGACGACGGTCTCGTGGCCGCGTGGAAGCACATGAGTGGTGTCAGGAGTAATTTAGATGATGTACGTCAGTCAGTTTAAGTTCAGGAGTTGTTCGAGGAACAACAAAACGTCGTTGTTCGCTTGGGGGAGTTGCGGGGTTGTGACGACGATGGACGACGACAAGCAGGACAAGTCGGTGACGCCGTTTTCCATTAACGACATCCTCAGCAGGAATCGCGCCAAAGAAGTAATCCAGGAGAAGGCGCTTGATATGTCCAAAGCCTGCAAGGAACCTGCAGGTAATCTATTGTATCTCACACCTTCACGACGCTTTCCACAATAACAATCTGATACATTTTTGTATGACAATGACAATTAATATCTTCAACCTGTGTAGTTTTTAAAATATTTAGTTAATACGAATTATGAAAATTTGGAAATTTTATTTTGTTGGAAAATTCTTGACGAAAAATTTAACGCATTTCTGGAGATTTAATTAACCGTTCGAAATCTTGAATGATTCATATATTTCATACGAATTTATTAGCATGATGATTCTTGCTTTTAAAATACAGTGGCAAAACAGCTTCTTCAATAATGTTTAATTAAACTAAAACTATAATTTTTCGACTTTTTTGTAAACTTATAACTTCTAAAATAAAAATTCATTTTCAAATGTTTTCTCTACCGAATCACATTTGTTCCTTACATTTTTTCAAAATTCGTAATACATTAAAATATATCGTGAAAAAATTTGGCGCCAAGCTACAGCATTAATTGATCCAATGTAATTAAATTTTAAATTAAATATAAATTGCTTGGCTATAAAAAGGAATACGCGGTTGATTCTCACATAACAAAAATTTTGAATATAGTTATTGCTTCGTTTAGCTTATCCATCTTTAGCGCCAGTCAGAACCAACATTTAAATGTATGCCACATTCTAGCACAGATTTTTCATACTCATTTTACTAAATAAAAGCAACCACAAGAAACCATTCTGGAGCTAGCAAAGCAAGTCCGCTTTTCAAGTAGCTCCTAATGCACACTTTTTCACACTCTTCTGAGATCTCAACAAATTTAACATTTTCTGAACACAGGAAAAACAAAGCGATTTAACAAATTTTTCTACTTCTCTCATCACAATTCTTCAAATCTTACTGGACTGGTGAACCCAGAAATTTAGGATTCCACAAAAATATGAATCATTATAAAATAAAATCAATCCAATTCAAATAATAACAATGATGTGTTTGCAAAGGGACACGAGACATATTAGAATATTTTTTTAATTTTTCTATGAAAAACTTAAAAATTGTCAAATATAAAATTTGTATAGCTAAGCTGATTTTTCATTGTTTAATTTTAATGAATTCAAGTTCTATTTCACATTTGTACATGTCATGACAATGGCTTAGGCACATTGTTTTTCTGTCCCAAAATGATTTTGTAAATGTGATATGGTTATGTAATAATAATAATGCGTACCATAACACCAGTGTTTTTCACATTATATTTTTATTATAATTAATAAAACAGTAGCCACACCACAAGAAAAAAAATTGTGGGCGAAATGGCGATCGAAAACAAACAATTTAAGAAAAAATCAGATAAGTGGCAAAAGTAATCGAAAATTAACTAAAGCGCCTACAGCTAACTTCTGCGCCGCATATTTTTATTTTGGTTAAAATATTTTTTGATTTTTCAGAGGCATAGTAAAAATTAACCGCACAATTATTTCCGAGATAAAAAGAATGAATCCGTAAATAGGTCAATTTTATTTATTCTTTCTACAAATGTTGTAGAAATTCTTATTATCACTAAAGAAACTTACACTAAATTCAAAAGGAACAATAATTATCGAATACATTTTCCTCCACCTTAGTTAATTTTAATATCATTAACAGAATAAATATTTATGTAAATGACTTATTATGATGTCCACCGTTAAATTTACTCGCGTTATTTTTATTATAATTAATAAAACAGCAGCCTCACCACAAGAAAAAATAAAAATGGTGCGCGAAATGGCTATCGAAAAGAAACATTCATTGTGACGTCAACTAAGTCAACAATTTAAGAAAAAATTAGATAAGTTGCAAAAGTAATCGAAACTTGACGAAAACGCCTATAGCGTACAACACATTTTTTTTTGGTCAAAATATTTTTTTATTTTTCAGAGACAGTAAAAATTAAACGCACAATTATTTTGGATATAAAAACAATGAATCCGTAAATCGGTCAATTTTCTTTATTCTTGGTACAAATGTTGCAGAAATTCTTATTAAACTACTTACTGAAGAAACTTACAATAAATTCAAAAGAAACAATAATTATCAAATACATTTTCCTCCACCTTAGTTGATTTTAATATCATTAACCAAATAAATATTTATGTAAATGACAAAAAATGTCCATCGTTAAATTTACTCGTGTTTGGTGGATGAGGGCACATGCAAAATACAGAACAAGTTATCTACAGAAGTGGCGGAAACATTGTAACTGTTGTGGTAATTTTTTATTAATGGGATGTCCAATCAGAATTCGATGTATTAGTAAGTTGAAGAGAATTTTCTCCGTATATTTCCAGAACGCAGTAGGGCACACAAAAAAACGTACGCGTCTTTGGAAAGTTGGTTTTGAATAAATTTGAGAATCCACTAAAGTAATAACTTGAAATTAAAAATTGTGTCGAATCTGTCAAATGCAGAGTGCAAAAAAGGCAAGACACACATACAGTGTGGTGCACTATCTACTATCCGGGAATAACGAGTGGAAAAAGAAAAGACTCGGCAAATAATTGCGTAAAACAAGGATAGAGATCATATTGCATCCTAAGACAATATTTAAACAAATATATTCTAGTTCGTTATGATCAATTCGAATTTTGAATTGTAGTAATTTAATATACAGAGTTGCTCATGAACGCAAATTGTTCATTGAATCAAATTTTTTAAATGGAATCCCTGTATATTTTGGTATCATTCGAGTACATTTTTTATGACGTTTTTAATGATATAATTGAATAATGGAATATCGCTAATTTGGAATTGGTTAAGAAGTTGAAAAATGATGAGTCATAAGGACGCCATTGGATAGATTATTAAAAATGTGATCGATTGATACCAAATATACAGGGCGGCGTTCCATTTGAAAAATTTGATTAAATTAACAATTTGCGTTCATGAGCTAACCTGTATATTAAATTATTAAAATTCAAAGTTTGACTTGACCCGTATACGCTAAACGATATTAACAATTTTCATTGGTTTGGAAGCAGCGATTTTTCAATGAACGGGCTTTTGTTGGTTTAAATGTCAAATAATAGGAAAACAACTAAAGTCCATAACAGGTTATACAAAGTATAATTATTTTTGAATAAGTAGCCGAAAATAGCATTATACACTGGATGTTCCATTTAAAAAACCTAGTAGAACTCTTTTTTAATAAGCTTCGAATTCTTAGAGTGAATACGTTTTCTTTTTATTTTTAATTTCTTCAGTAAACAAACTTCCAATTCTAAAATCCTCAATATCAGCAAAAAAAAATTATCTATAGAGCGCACAATAAAGAGACTCAAGAGGCTTTGAAAACTAGGTTTTGTTTAATTTTTTACAGTATAGGCCTTCGGCATTCTTAAGTCGTATCATTTGATAAAAAAACTCAATCAAAAATGTGTTTAAACGACATCGAAAAAGATAGCTGGAGATGAAATTTAAAAAAAAACGAGAATATCTTATGTATTGTATCAGAAACGGTTGCGAACAGACAATTTAATGTCAAGATTAATCACAATTTAACATCAAAATGTTGCTACATTCAGCTAATTTCAAAATGGGCTACGCAGTTTTGCTTTATTTAAAAATAAAACTAAACTTAAATGTAACATTTTGTGGACTGCAAAAACCTTTGTGCCTGGAAAACCACTCTTGAAATTCGATTTTTTGCGGTAAAATCGTAACACTTTGCTGAAATTTCATCCCTAATGTGTTTTAAATAGCAACGATAAATTTAACCGGCGCTATCGCAACCCCTAAAAACCGTTATTCTCAAACCAATTACTGAAATTAAGTAATACGTAAGCAAAGTACAAAAAGCTTTTAAGCTAAAAGCTTCTAGTGTTGAAGGTACCACCACGTACCAGTCGAAACACCACCGGAGTGTTTCTTTTGACTTCTTCATTGTTGCTATTTGTTGATGACGCTAGTGCTATTTTCAGGCTGGCCCCACACAAAGAAAAATAAAATCGTTAGCTAAAGACATGCCCAATTAACTTGACAGTTGTTTCAACTTAAACCCTTGAGGTTGCGAGGCGTAACAAAGTAATAAATAAACAATAAATGCAACAAGTGATTGCAATTTTATTTAAATTTTGTAGTAAATTGAGTATAATAGTTGGGGTTTGATTTCCAGAACCGCCACCGGCCCTGCCCCCGGACTATTGCTCTCCGAGCCAATCCGAAGAGGCCACCCTCTCCACTCAACCGGGGCGCAAAAAGCGCTCCCGTGCCGCCTTCACCCACGCGCAAGTCTTCGAACTGGAGCGCCGCTTCAGCCAACAAAGGTATCTCAGCGGCCCAGAAAGAGCCGACCTAGCCCAAGCCCTCAAACTCACCGAGACCCAGGTGAAGATCTGGTACCAAAATCGGAGGTACAAGACGAAGCGGAAGCAACTGCAAATGCAGGAGTCGTCGATGATGGGACAAAGTGCAAGAAAAGTGGCCGTGAAAGTCTTGGTCAAAGACGACGTTCCGCTTTTCCTGCAGCAGAAAACCTACCAGAAAGGATACTACAGTGAACCCAAGGCCGATTTTTTCGTCTACGACCAAATCAAAGCAGTGCCCAAATATCCGAAGAGCCTGCACGAGTCCATGTTGACTCTATGTCAGCAATATTCTAATTCGATGCAGTTGTTTCCTTATTTTAACTACTACCATCCGGCGATTGTTGGAGGGTTGGGGCAGCAAGAAGAGGATCCTGAACTTCCCGACCAGAACTAACATTTTTACACCTGATTTCCATAGTCCAAACGTATTTTGACAAATCACTGTAGACGGTAGAATTTGTTCCATTGTTACGTTGACTGAGCACCTCTATTAGGTTAAGCATTTTTCTATAGAGTGCAATAATATTTATGTGCATCCTATAAATATCACTGTACCATATTGTAAATAAATGTATGTTCTCGAAGCTTTGAGTTTTAATTGTGGGTCCCAAGAAGTCGCAGGATGTCCTTAGCGAAATAAAATATAGTCGGGTTTATTTTGGTAGTGTACCTATGTTAGTGGTCCATTAATAAATATTTATAATAAGAGAGTTCTCCAGTCAAGTGTTGTGCACATGGCAACACTCATAATTTAAGTGTAAACAATATGAAATTACTGACGTATATACAATTACCGGGGGAGATTAGATTACCCCAACCCTCTGCAGCCACCCAAGAGGCAAATTTTTAAGACGCTCTGTTTACAGAAGATAAAAGGCTATTAGAGACTTGATTCCGTCCACGATAAACATTTGTTCAAAAGTCAAAGTATGCCAATATACACATTTGACTAATGTGTTTTTGCAAATGAAGCTTTGTCGAGCCGTCGTTCCAAATAACTTTCAGCCGCAGAAGTTATTTCGGAATGAAAAGGCCGATTTGCATTTGAATGACGCGCGAAGAAGTTTAGTGAAGGCGAAAAGATGGGCTGAATTGGGCCGGAAACTCGTGAGGAAGTTGAATCCGACTTGTTCTTTCCAATTACCACGCGCCTGAAACTTTGCTGAAAAATCGACTTTCAGAACGAGCCGAACGGAATCTGTACGTTCGGTTTTAGGGCCACTGGTGGTGGGTAGCGCAACTAACTCGTGCACGCGTTCGCGTGCAGATGGCGCCACCCTCCTCAAAGCGTTTCATGAAGCCTGAAATAGTGCTAATGGGCCATGACTGATCGTCCTGTCTAGCCACGTCATTAAACACAATATCTGTAAATAGAAATGTGATATTGATGAGCTTTTATTACCACTAAGCTGGAGAGGGAAGTGAATTTTCCCCATGAGTTGATAGATTTTTTGTGTCAATATTGTGCAGAACAAAACACTGATTATAGAAAAGCCGCCCAAATTTGATGGGGTCACTTATTGGTGTAGGAGAAGCTGTTAGTGATGTCAGGAATAAATCAATCATCAGAGAATCGATTATTGCTTTATGAGTCACAATTTAAGAACTTTGAAGCAATTTCTTGTTTATTGAAACATATTAGATCAGTAGATACATATTTATTCTGTAACAAGTTTGAAAAACGCACGAGTGTTGTCGAGAAGCTTTTGAAACTCGTTGCTAACCATTGTTTTTGTACGACCAAATAAACAAGCAATGACTAAAGAAAATTCGATCAGGGGCTAAAGTACCGGAAAGTCTCGATCTGTATAAGCCGTGACTAAAAAGAAGTCGTGTTTAAAACAGTTAGCGCTGTGCTTGTGAATGCATAATTGGTCATTTTAAAAAAGAGTACAAAAAGTTATTAAATTTTAAAATTTGCATAATCAGATGATTGGTAGCTTTACTAACTGCAAAAACAAGCCTTTAGAAGTCAATGAGATGGTTTATTCTAAGACTAGAAAGTTTCTCCAACGTCCAAGATACTGAACATTTTCAGCGCAGATATTGTGACCTTTGAAGCAATTCTACAGAAATTATCCAAGTTCTAATAGAAAAATCGTATGAAAGTCATTTTGAATTTAAGGTGGGAAAATTTTCATTTGTTAAGATGTACGGCCGCTAGATGTCGCAAAGATCGATTATTTATCCATCAAAGACAGGCGGCCAAATTTTAGCATTTTTCCTAGTTTTTTTGCCTCAAAGATTACGATGAATCGTAGTATTCGTTGTAGAAAGTAGTTTTGGAAATACATTTTGCCGATATTTCATTTAGAAGCGAAAAGTTGATCGGCAGCGACATCTCATTTTCAAGTTGAGAACGTAGGTTTTACATGAAACACGTTAAAAATAATGCTTAATCTCAGTTATTAGGCAATTTAAGGCATTCATCTTTTGGTAAAAGGTTTTGGTAAACTGATGCATCTTCATCATAATCAAATTCCAAAATAATCTGCTTTGGTGTCATCTTTTTCAGCATTATATAAAGGCCGTTTAATTAATTAATTATTAAATAACTACTATTACGATGAATCTCATATGATCTTAATTTAAATTGCAATGTTCAGTGAAGGTAATACCAAAAAATCAGACGATTCTGTTGGAAAATGAGGAAGTTTAACCCTCAAAACCCTCCTATGGAAAAATTGCATGTAATATTTTTTTCTTAAATAACTACTATTAGGATGAATCGCAAATGATGTTAATTTCAAGTGCAATGTTCAACGAATACTATACCAAAAAATCAGACGAATCTGTTGGAAAATTAGCAAATTAAACCCTCAAAACCCTCTTATGGCAAATTTGCATACTTTTTTCGCACCTTAATTCATATAAAACTCATCTGAGAATCGATTATTGGTCTATGAGTCACAATTTAAGAACTTTGAAGCTATTTCTTGTTTATTGAAACATATTAGATCAGTATCATATTTATTCTGGAACAAGTTTGAAAAACGAGTTGTATGTTAAGCACGAGAGTTGTCGAGAAGTTTTTGAAACTCGTTGCTAACCATTGTTTTTGTACGACCAAATAAAAAAAAAATGGGAAGACATTTTTGCATGTGAACATGATAAACGTCAAATTTAATTCCTGCTGACAGTAGGATATACTTGACAAAGAAAGTTCGATCAGGAGCAAAAGTACCGGAAACCCTTGATATGTATAAACCGTGACTAAAGAGAAGTCGTGTTTAAAACTACAGTTAGCGCTGTGCTTGTCAGTGCATAATTTATCATTTTAAAGAAGAGAGTACAAAAATGTATTAGATTTTAAAATTTGCATAATCAGAAATAATTAGGTGGTTGGTTAGTAACTCCAAAAACAAGCCTTTAGAACTCAATGAAATCATTTCATTCTAAGACTAGAAAGTTTCCCCCGTTGGGGGAAGATACTGAACATTATCAGCGCAAGCGTTGAGACCTTTGAAGCAGTTCTACCGAAATTATCCAAGTTTTAATAGAAAAATTGTATGAAAGTCATTTTGAATTTAATTCGTACAAAACTGGGGAAGATAAGACAGCAATGAAGTAAAAAATATTTGTAAAACATACAACCAATTTTACAAAAGAACTGAATTTTCCTGATAAAAATTAAATTAATAACAGGAAGGGTAACGTTTTAAAATTCTGAAATAATGGTTAAAAGTTCGTCGTTTGCGTCGCACCTTTCACCAAACACCCCATAACCATCACCGTCAACTTTCCCAAGCCATTAGGGCAGCGTGTTGAAAAAATTACCGCAACTAAGCCGGAATCATATCTCGTCCAAATTTATGGTCCACATCTACCTACGAAACGTGGGAAAACACAATTCCGATAACTGTTCGTCAATTTTTCCGTGTAACCGCATCTCTTCCCGGTCCATAATGAACCCATTATGACGTCGCACATGACAATGGGTGCATTTTCTCGGTCCGACGCGTTTATAAAGAAAGAAACAGAATGGTCATCTGGTTTATGTAAACGGGGCGCCCCACACATTCTGGCGCCACCAGAAGGGCACCCCGCTTACACTTACATGTGTAATACATAAAGAGACACTTTCAGGCGGCGGCGGTGCATTGATTAGATAAAGGCGGCGAAAGGAATTGAACAAATATTACGTGGAATAACGCATTTTCGTGCCTCTATTCAAATCGTTTTTCTGACACTGCGGAAGTTTGTAGAAAAATATGCGGCTTCAAGTTCTTCGCCGGACTACGTGTCTTTTCACATTTCAGAGTTGTGTTTGTTTTTCGAAGGTCACGGACTGAGTTGTGTGTCATTTAACAGTTTTTATGGTCCATAAACCATAAAACTAATAGATTTTAATGATTTTATAAATCTATACAATGAGCTTATTTGACAAACAGTCCAAGCGTTTCATTCAAAACGCACATGATTAATTTAATCTCGAGCTTCGCACCGGTGATTTTAACCAGAAAATGTTTTCGGTGACTGAAATTATTTTTAATGCTAATTGAAAAAAAGCGAAATTAAAAAAAAATGTTTTTTCTGTTTGCATTGTTGTTTTAAGCAAAAACATATTTTTAGTGATTGAAACGGTGAAATTTTGTTGTCCAGTCCACTTTTATATTTATCTACGGATAAAATGTACCATGTCTTCATTTGACCAATCCAGACGTTAGGATTGTCAATGTCAATGAAAATAATTATTATTGTACTTGATGACTCAATAATTCAACAATAATATATAACAATTGCAATAATTACAATTTACTTCATCAAAAGTAGATAACGCATTACCAAAAACCCCCCGAACATTAAAATCACCTTGTTATTTGAAATATTAGGTAGGTATATAAATGATATAATAAAGTTTTCTGTGATAAAGCTGGCAATTTGACCTGCATGCATGTTCATATAAGTATTATAAAAAAAGTTGCTGTTTACAACCGGAAGAGTTAACAATATTATATTGACAAAAATGTTGACACCAAATAGGGAACAATATATATATATTATATATCAGAATCTATCTAAAAGTCAACACTCTTTTCGTAATCCATTTGGCGGTTTGAAAAACCTTTCACTGGCCCTCTCGTTCATCTTTTCGAAAACTTTTTCTTGTCATCAATATTTCGAGATAGCCGAGAATCGACTATTTCCGGTAAAATAGCGCAATAAAAAATGGCTCAATTTTAGAAGAATTTTTATGACTTTTTTTTGTCCAGTGCCACCTTTATATCTAGGGGATAAAATGTACCATTTCTTCATTTAACCAATCCAAACGTTATGATTGTCGGTTTTACCATAATCAAAAAACCAAGAAAAGGCCGTTTAAAAAGATTTGTTACCTACAAATTTCTTGGAATTGGGGTAAACCAGGACTAATCCTAAAATTTGAGGCTCAAAAGTTCAAATTTTCTGCCGATACGCTAATCATCCTATTGATAAATGTTCTTTCAATTAAAAATTTCTCATTGTATATCAAAGAAAATCATTATTATTGTACTTGATAATTTGGACTACAAACCCAAGTTCGGACTTTTATAATTTGCAATTAGATCCCGCTGTGAAGGATCTACCAGCTGTCATAAATCATTACAAATTTTGCAGCTAGCTGAATTTGGTGTAAGTGTTGACTACATTTTCATTTCGTTTTTTAACAATACCTAAACAAAATAACAAAATTTTTCAAAATCGGCCTTGGTATCGGGCTAGAATTTGCAATTTGAAACATATTGGTGCAAAATTTATGCCATAATTATCAAACGTGTGGGTATAAAACTTGTTATAAATTTAGGGCATTTTGTTGTTTTTTAGGGAAATGAGAAAGATTTTCAAAAATCGCCCTCGGTAACGGGCTAGAAAAATAATTTCTGCTACCAGTGCAGTCTCGAGCGAGTTTTCAATTCAGTCGGTATCAAAATGAAACTTGTTTGAAATTCTGCTCATTTTACATTAAGTCCAAATCGACTATATGGCAGCCTAAGTTGGGAAATTTTTTATTTGTTACGATTCACGGCCGCTAGATGTCGCAAAGATCGATTATTTATCCATCAAAGACAGGCGGCAAAATAGTAGCATTTTCCCTAGTTTTTTTGCCTCAAAGATCACGATGAATCGTAGTATTCGTTGTAGAAAGTAGTTTTGGAAATAAGTTTTGCCGACAGTTCATTTAGGAACAATTATTGATGGGCAGCGACATCTCATTTTCAAATTGTGAACGTAGGTTTTACATGAAACAAGTTAAAAATAATGCTTAATCTCAGTTATTAGGCAATTTAGGGCATTCATCTTTTGGTAAAAGATTTTGGTAAACTGAGGGCCGTTTAATTAATTAATTATTAAATAACTACTATTACGATGAATTTCATATGATGGTAATTTAAATTGCAATGTTCAGTGAATGTAATACCAAAAAATCAGACGATTCTGTTGGAAAATAAGGAAGTTAAACTATCAAAACCCTCCTATGGAAAAATTGCATGTTTTTTATTTTCTTAAATAACTACCAAATGATGTTTATTTCAAGTTCAATGTTCAGTAAATGCTATAACAAAAAATCAAACGAATCTGTTGGAAAATTAGGAAATGAAACCCTCAAAACCCTCTTATGAAAAATTTGCATGCTTTTTTCCCAGCACATGTAGTAGAAAATAAATTGAAATTATAAGATATTTCTGAGTACATTAACAATAAATAAATAACTGTAGTCATTGGACTGATGCAAAAATGTCAAAAATTCTAAAGTACTCGTACAGTAGCTTAAAGAGCTGATGAAACAATTGCGATCAATTGAATCAAGTTAATACGAATAATTTGTTCTTGTTTCATTTAAAACCCATATGGGTGTTTTCGGTCAATTTTGCAAAGCTGGACCAACATAAACAACAAAGGCTAAGGCACGTGTTATTACGCACTAATATGACCTCCAGGAACCGCCGATTTCGCTTTACATCTCAACGACGCAGCTTTTATCCTTACACATCAACCCTCATCTTAAGACGTGTTAAAGTGACAAGTAGCAAGACCGGAGTGGCCAATTTGTTATCTATCCGTCTGCTCGTCTAGCCGAATCGGCACCCGACCAATTATCTGCCAAATTATGACACATTTGCATCCAAAGATCGAAAGAGCGACATCCGTGTCGTCGGCTGGCGTTATGGACCAGGCGCCAACCCTCGTAAGCCGCACGAAAGAGACGTTTTTGCATGAGGGAGTCTGCTATGCCTCATTCGGCCGCTTTTTTGGCGGCGGTGCGTACAGAGAGCTTCTAAAATAAACATGATACAATGTTGCCCATCGAATCGACTAAATTATGTGAATGTTTGTTTGTGGTTTTTGGGTAATGGAGCTCGTGCTGATTTATTGGGAAGCGGGAGGTTGGGTGAATCCAGAATCTTATAAACACGCGGCTCCAAGTCCCTTTTAGAAATTAAAAACTTACAGCGGTTCGTGTGCTGCCAGCAATGAAAACGTAGCACTTTTCGGAATTTCATTTTCATTTTTGCAAGTCAGTAAAACATATTGGTTTGCCTGGCACTCGTTTGTAAATTCATAGAAGACATAGAAGATATTTTTTGTGGTTGACAAGGGTCACTCATAAATCCAGTCCAAGTCTTATAAACACACATGAGCGAGATTAATATACACAAATTGTGATTTAAACCGTAAACCGAAACTGTTTGACGGCTAACTGCTAGTTAGCTCTTCGGAAATCTGCATATAAAAATATTTTTGTAGATGACAAGGGGCACATTATCATCTTCGTTCCCTGACTTTTTTTGCACTCACTAAACTGTCTAAATTTTACAATATTAAAGGGGTGCCAGGTCTACTGTTTTTGCAGTAGATTTACTGTTTTGGGCCTTTAGCTACTGTTCTACTCCTGAAGGCTAAATTCTACTGTTTTAGTTTGAGAGGATAAGTGAAAAAAGGTAAATAAAAAACAATCGTTTCCTGTATTAGCCACTTTTTATTAATACCTTAAATCTTCCACATTCTTCCGCAAATGTCGAAATATTTTCACATGTAAATCTTCTTAACACTCAACAGAGAAACAAGCTTGCAAAACAAGCACTTTAAGTACTCTTCACACAAAAAATATCTTCAAAAGACAAAAATTGTTACTTTGTAAAATTTAATACAGATATAGACAACGAATGTACGAACTTATCACAATTATCTGATTCCGAATAGAATTAAAGTATCTTTTAACGGGGTTTTCAAAACCATTAAGAAGAATAACCTGATATTTGCGATATGAATTCTACTAATTAATACCTGTTATCTCCAATTTTTTCAACTGTTTTACATCGTTATTTTACGAGATACACAGCCAGCTATTTTTTTTAAATAACAATAGGACTTAAATTTGACATCATTCGAAAGCTCATTTTTTCTGAATGACACTTTATAGACACTCTAGTCTAAACATTGCCACCATACGTCAAATAAATTAAAAATGCAAACATCTAGTGACCTAGCCTTCTAAAAGTGTTGAAGTACAGCTGGTTTTGTCATTTTAACGATAAACAAAACATGTTTGGTTAATTTTTTTACGGTTGTTGTTAAAATTTTTCGCCACCAGCATTACATGATGATATTCAGAAAAAAATTATTTTTGAAATAATGTCAAACTTGACCCCTATTGCTATTTAAAAAAAATCAAGTTGGCTGTGTATCTCATAACGTAACAATGTAACAGTTGAAAAAATTAAGTGCGATAGATATTAATTAGTAGAATTTATATACCAAATTGAACGTTATTCCGGTTAATGGTTTTGAAGATATTAAGCCGGTCCCATTCTTTTGGAAAACCCTGTATATTTTTTCAAATTAGCTTATTTGACTAAATGTAAATTACCTACTTAAATTTATAAAAAAATCAATGGGAATAAGAATAAATGTTAAAAACTATATTTTTTACTTTTGATTGATAAATATTATTGTTGTATTATTCTAATGGTTTTTTTATTAATTTCGTGTTTTTTATACAAAAATGTACTGCCCTGATTGTGAAACTGATCTATTAACACTTACATATAAACATATATCGTTCAGGTTTAAGCAAAACTAGAAAATTTTTGATATTGTAACGAAAGTAATTTTATGAAAGTAATTATAACGATCTTCTTCGGGATTTTGGACCGTGTTCCATTTGAAGTTCCATTGGGGAGGGGGGGTGTAGTGAACGCTGCGAGGAGCTAATTCAACAAGTGGCCCCAATGAACCTCTAAAGAGTAATTAATTTAAAAAAAATATTAAAATTTTTTATAGATGTTTAGAAAAACATTTTTTTTAGAATCTTGTAAAAACTGAAGCACTCATTTTCGCATACGAATATCGATGTTTTCGAGAAAACCAATTGTTTTGTAGTTGACGAGGGTCGGTCATAAATCCCTGAATCCAATAAAGTCCCAATTCGCTGACAATTAACTGGACCGAGACTCCTAACGTGAATCCGGCGACTTTTTTCCTTGACACTTGTTTTGCGCCGGCGGCAATTTTTTCTAAACCGCCTGTTTGCTCTCAACTCCCCTTCCCAAGTGATAAAATCCCCCGAAAACAAACCCTCCCCATTAAACCGATGCGTTCCCTCTCAAACATCAATCAATCATTTGTCCAAGTATTAGTTTACTCTGGGGTTCTATTGGCTCTGGGCGTGAACAATTTGACGTCATAATAAAGCAAATCATGGCCACAGCCGCACACAAATCCCTTCCTTAACTCCGGCTGCTTAGAGCATCCTTCCCGTCTTGACTCTCACATGCATCAGCCAAAAACCTCAAATCTCCCAACATAATTAGTTCCGACTTCGTTCGGTGCGGTGCAAAATGGAACAACAATACCAAATCGACGACTACCAAAGCTGTGACACCACCACAAACCTCAATACTCCGTTCTCAGTCAAAGACATCCTCAACATGGACAATGATTGCAACTTCTACAAGCGTGACTATTTACACGACTACGGCTTCCAGTTCTGGGACGGGGTACAAAATCCTGAAAATTACAGCTACTACCCTCAGGACCCGACCGACTCCAATCCTCGATCACAAACCTTCGAGCAAAATTACGCCAACTACTACGTCCCCCAGGTCAAGGAGGAAAGTCCAAGTGAGTATTATTTTATTATTTTGACATTACACTATAATTAACAAAGTGTGTGGAGATGTGAAACTAATTGCGATTCATTCGATGCAGAGCTGCATCCTCAAGTTACCAGTTCCAAGACTGAGTTGCGTAAATCAGGAAGACAACGTTTGAAGCGAAAACCGAGAGTCCTTTTCTCACAAGCTCAAGTCTACGAGCTCGAGCGACGCTTCAAGCAGCAGAAATACCTGTCAGCACCTGAACGTGAGCAAATGGCTCAAGGCCTAAAACTCACGCCAACTCAAGTGAAGATTTGGTTCCAAAACCGGAGATACAAAAACAAAAGACAGACGACGATCATCAAAGAGGAGAAGCCCCAGCCTGGACCCAACATCTCCGGAACTTCCATGGGTTTCTGCACTCCTTGCATCTACCAATCCAATATCTACCCTCCACAACAGGATTACAACACATGTGACGGTGTCATGAACTTCATGTGATTGTTAGTGATATCCGCAGTATTGTACTTTAGACGCGGCATGCCAAAAGAATGTTAACTTTATTCTTCATTATTATTATTATTATATATTTTTTGTAAGTTTTTTAGTTAAAAATAAACGATTTTATACGGTTTCACGACTCTCGCTGCTTTTATCTCGACTTGAAGATTGTGAGGCCAAAAGCTTTTAGGTTAAAAGGTGATCTGGTGCTAACTACTTGAAATTTCGACTGGATTTCAAGACACTGAACAGGAGCTTAATTGGGTTATTAATACGCGACTCTATTTTCATACTTTGATCGGACTGTGTGTAGGAGCGAAAAGTTTTTTTAAATGGTCCCAGGAAATGCATGAAAAAATGACGCAGTTTTCTTCAGCTTTCTCAGACCGGACACAATTAATTTTAATTTAAACATTTACAAAACATTTCGCCAACATGTTCGGTATCTGCACTGCACACAATAACAGCTTCATCAACTTTAAATTTTTGTTTCTCGATACTGCTGTTCTTTTACGGCCAGATAAAATCTGAGAGGAATCAATTTATCAGTAAGATTAGTATTTTTGTCAATTGAAGAGAACAAAAGCAAAAGGAGTCAAGTCACAAAAAAAAAGAAAAAAATAAGCTAAGTGCGTATTTGCACACTAAAAACTATGAATCTTTTGGTGGCAAAACGAATTACGCGATGATTGCACCTAGCACCATCTAACGGTTATATGACACCACTTTGAAGACAACTTATGTTAAGTGGGGTAAATTTGAATCAATTTTTAACATTTGTACTTCAATTTATCATAAAGTATTTGTCGGGCAAAAATAAAACTGCTAATAAAAATCTGAAAAATGTCAAAAGAAACAAGATCAAAAGATTGTAACTGAAGAATATTTTGATTTGGATGACTCAAAGGTTGATGAATGCCATTATTCTTTTTCACGGTTTTCAATAATTTTCATATTCAGTTATTCTAAACAGTTTTTTTGAATCAGTTTCAAAAATATAAGCGTTTCCTTTTTGTGCATATCAGAAAAGCTTTTGATAGAACAAATAGCAAAATTGGCTAAATATGAGACCAGAAGAGTCTAAGAAAAATATTTCGCGGGAAGCAAGAAAAAAGTACGCTCAAACGAAGGTGTAATAATCGTAGATACTCCGATGATAAAGCCTTATTAAAAAATGGTACCATGGAAAGAAATTCACACGAAGGCATATGTATAAAAACGGAGAACCGTATTGCTAATTAAGTCTTTTAGGCTTCATGCTCATTCATACAAAAATAGGTACCACTTTAATACAATTGAAAGGGTCAGAGAAAAAGGGTTCAAGTGACAAAGTTAAGTACGTATTAGCACACTAAAATCTAAGAATTTGTAGGTGGCAAAAAAAATTAAGTGATTTTCGCATTTGGTGGGAAATAAATTGCAATGGGAAATTTTGAATCAACTTTTTACCTTTTGTACTTCCAATTTAGCATGAATATTATAAGTCTTTGCCGCGCGAAACTGCTAATAAAAAACTAAAAAAGTAAAAAAAAAATTATAACAAGAAAATTTTTATTTGGATGACTCAAAGATTGAATTAGATTCTGACTCTGATGTTTATTGTTTTTCATATTTTGTGCTTTTTTATGAGTTTGAACTTTGTTCTACTTCAATAAAATATTAAAGTGCATTTTACATTAAAAATGTGTAATTTAACTTTTCCAATTTTGAGTCACGCTTTTTTTAAAACAGCAGAAACTTTAGGATCATTTACTCCACTTTTACAATTTGCACCCGAATTTGCATTTCAATAATTGTTACTTTTGACGATAAGCGAAATTTTTATCCAATTTCTTCATCGGAATCAAAATTACAAGGCAACCAAGAAAACATAAACGCGAAACATTCTAAAATTGTATAATTAATTTTTGAACTGATGTCAATTCAATTTACTTATATCCAGGGAGAAATAAATAGACACTTCAGTAAATTGTCAACAAGATATTAAAAATAGGAAAATCTAAACAAGCTGATTTGTATTGTGACAATTTTAGACGACAAAAATATAATTATTTATAAACAACAACTTGAATGCAAATGCGAGCTTAATTCGATTCTTTAGAACAATTAAAAGCTTTCAAAATTTATTGATTATGTAATTTTGTAGTAGTATATTCTTTTCAAGTAATAAAAGGCAAATTGGATAAAAATAAATTAAAAATCTAAGGCCTGCAATCTGTTGGAAATTTAATAAAATACAGAGTTGATAAAAAAACAGTGAACTGTAACGGATAATACAGTCATCTATTTCAATTTACTGCTGCCACCTACTATCAGAGTACAACATGATACGTAATTTTAGGCCACAAATTATTTTGTAAAAACAAAGTAAAATTATTTGTATTTGTATATAATTGAAATTGGTTCTGAAATACATGTGGTTTGTAAATATAGACAATGTAGGGTAGGACTCTGCGCTTGCGGTGTGTTAGCTTGCTGTTGGATTGAATCATCGTTATAGCTTTAGCTACTCCCCGCTAGATGTAGACATCGTGTATACACTCCGGCAAAAGAATGAACCAAATTAGAGGTTTCGCCTTTTTCACTTTTGAAATGTATTTATTTATTCTACACCTCCTCTCGTTTTCATCCACCACTCCGTGAATCCAAGACATGAAATACGAGGACTAATAACCGAACGATGTGTATTAACAACCGGCCAGTCCGAGTAACACGCTGGTATATGTTCACGGTTAATAATAGGTGGAGTTGTGGACAGAAACAAAGCGGGAAGTCCGCGGGTGAGCCCAAGCACCAGGACCCAGACGTCGGTAACAGAGTTGTCTGCCGTCCGGGGATCTTTTACCGACTCCCAGCAGGGTGGCGGACCCGCTCCACATGACCACTTAATGAGACGTGTATTTATATCGGCTGATAAATTGATACGAATTTAAATATGCGAGGCCCACAAAAATAAGCACTGGATTCGAGTGCCAAGGCGAAGCCCGATTTAATGCCTTCGATTTGTTCTGAATGGTTTCGAAAACATATCTTAAAATTGAATAAAAAAAATTCTGTAGCATGACTCACTACTAGAATAGTAATAGTTTAATATCGCTTTAAAGTTTTTGTCTTTGATTTCTTTAATATCCTTCATAGTTTCTTTAGAATTGTACCTATCTGAAGTAAATGCAGTATCTTAGCAAATTAAACATCTTAAGTATATTTAGTATCCTTGGGATTTTTAATATTTTTCTTATTTTTTTACTATTACATTATTTGTACTAATACAGCTATAACATATTTGGTAGGTCCTTAATAAATATAATTAGTCTATTTAGTATATTTAGCATTTCTCGCACTTTTGATATCGGTATCTCTATTATTTCTAATACCTCTAGTAGTCTAGTATTACTATAATCATTTGTATCTCTAGTATTTTTGGAATCTCTAGTATCACTAGTATATCTAATACCATTAAGACTCTAGTATTTCTAGAATCTCTAGTACATCTAGTATTTACGGTATCTTTGTTTTGAAATTGCCAGAATATTGGATCGCTCACATTTAAATATAAAGTGGGATTCGCTATGAAACCGCGACATATTCAAATCTCCCGAAAAACTGCTTAAAAAATAACCACTTCTCCACGTCTTTATTCCTTCATTTCCACCAAAGTTCTATTAGTTTTTTGAAAAATTTGCAACAACTATTATCTACTATTGTTACTTGTAATGGAAACCAATTTAGTATCCTTAGGATTTTTAATATATTTAATACATTTTTTACTATTACAGTATTTTTACTAATACAGCTGTAACATATTTGGTTTGTCCTTAATAAATATAATTAGTGTGTTTAGTATATTTAGCATTTCTTGCACTTTTAATATCGGTGTCTCTGTTACCTCTAATACCTCTAGTAGTCTAGTATTACTAGAATCTTTAGTATTTCTAGTTTCACTAGTAGGTATATCTAATAGGTACCTTTAATACTCATGTATTTCTATAATCTCTAGTACATCCAATTTTTACGGTATCTTTGCTTTAAAATTGCCAGAATATTAGATCGCTCTCATTTAAATGTAAAGTGGCATCCATTATGAAACGGCAACACGTTCAAATCTCCTAAAAAACTGTTTCAAAAATTAGCACCATTCCACGTCTTTATTCCTTCATTTCCACCAAAGTTCTATTAGTTTTTTGAACAATTTGCAGCAACTATTATCTACTATTGTCTACTTGTGATGGTAGTATCCTTGGCATTTTTAATATATTTCATATTTTTTTTACTATTTCGTATTTTTATTAATACAGCTATAACATATTGGGTATGTCCTTAATAAATATAATTAGCCTGTTTAGTATATTTAGCATTTCTGGCACTTTTAATTTCGATATCTCTGTTATGTCTACTACCTCTAGTAGTCCAGTATAACTAGAATCTCTAGTATCTCTAATATTTTTGGAATCTCTAGTATCGCTAGTATATCTAATTCCTTCAATACTTTAGTATTTCCAAAATCTCTAGTACATCTAGTATTTACGGTATCTTTGTTGTGAAATTGCCAGAATATTGGAACGCTCAGATTTAAATAAAAAGTGGGATTCGCTATGAAACGGCGACACGTTCAAATCTCCTGAAAAACTGCTTAAAAAATAACCACCTCTCCACGTCTTTATTCCTTCAAAGTTCTATTAGTTTTTTGAAAAATTTGCAACATCTATTATCTTCCATTGTCTACTTGTAATGGTAACCAATTTAGTATTCTTGGGATTTTTAATATATTTAATATATTTTTTACAGTATTTTACTAATGCAGCTATAACATAGTTGGTATGACCTTAAAAAATATAATTAGTCAGTTTAGTATATTTAGCTTTTCTCAAACTTTTAATTTCGGTATCGCTGTTATCTCTAGTACCTCTAGTAGTTAATACTTAACTAGAATTTTTAGTATATCTAGTATTTTTGTAATAATATAGTATCACTAGTATATCTAATAACTTTAATACTCTAGTATTTCTATATCTCTAGTACATCTAGTATTTACGGCATCTTTGTTTTGAAATTGCCAGATTATTGGATCGCTCACATTTAAATATAAAATGGGATTCGCTATGAAACGGCAACGCGTTCAAATCTCCTAAAAACTGTTTAAAAAATAACCACCTTTCCACGTCTTTATTCCTTCATTTCCACCAAAGTTCTGTTAGTTTTTTGAAAAGTTTGCAACAACTATTATCTACTATTGTTTACTTGTAATGGAAACCAATTTAGTATCCTTGCGATTTTTAATATATTTGATATTTCTTTTACTATTACAGTATTTTTATTAATAATAATATATTGGGTATGTCCCTAATAAATATAATTAGTCTGTTTAGTATATTTAGCATTTCTCGCACTTTTAATTTTGGTATCTCTGTTATCTCTAGTACCTCTAGTAGTCTAGTATTACTAGAATCTTTAGAATTTTTGAGATCTCTAGTAAATCTAGTATTTGCGGTATCTTTGTAACCTCTAGTATATCTAGTACATCTAGGATTTCTAGTATATCTAGTATCTATAGTATCTATAGTATCTTTAGTACCTTTAGTATCTCTAGTATCTCTAGTATCTATAGTATCTTTAGTATCTATAGTATCTCTAGTATCTATAGTATCTATAGTATCTCTAGTATCTATAGTATCTCTAGTATCTACAGTATCTCTAGTATCTCTACTAGTGTAGTAGTTTAAGTATTTTGAGCAATTTAGAATCTTCAGCATCTTTAACATGTGAATGTCAAGTGTATTATTTCTACTACTATCTTAACATTCAACTCTCGCATCCTGAAGAGGTGACTAAAGACGTATGAAATGAGCATAATCGGAGTTAAATTGAGGTCGAGTCGTGAAGAGATGAGGCAGTGTGGAATTGCGAATAAAGTTAACAAGCATGGCGGTGTGGAGAAGGTTGAAAGTGAAGAGCAGTGACGTGTGATTTGCATGATTGGAGTGTTTCGGTCACCTCTTAATTCCGTGGACGTGGGGTGCTTGAGGATGAGTCTGTGGTTCTCGGCCACCTTTGACTGTTCGTTTTCAATAAGTAACTAATGACGATGACTGGCCATGGTTTTAGGACCACCCAATCACAATATCACAACATTACCATTGTTGCCTCATAATAAATTACGTTAATTGTTGACAGCTAGCCGCATCGTGGCGGCCATGATAACATCTTAATTGCGCCTTGCTTAACTTTCCGCGAGTGTTTTCTTAATCAGACAGCGTGTGTGCCCGTATCTTTTTTTTTTCTCTAGCGAGTCGCGAACGGCCGTTTTGGGCCACCGGAATTTTGGGGCCGTTTTTCCCCGCTTAATTAATCATAATGTCGGAGAGGTTATAACAATTATTTCGGCATTCGGGTGCCGCATCAAAAGCAAATTACAATCGCTAATTACGTTCGAGTTAAATTACCAAGTCGGGAGTTGGATGGGAAGCGCTAAATAAGCAGAAAAGGAGTTGTTAATAGTTTTTTAGTGAATTACGGCCGCCCATATATTAGCAGCGCTAAAAGCCGCTTTGTTTTTATAGTTATTATCTTGTTTCCATTATTGGATGTGTTAGTTACCTGGATCCGGTAGGTTTGCGGACTCTCTTTCTCTCCGGTTTCTGCCTTACCTGGACTTAAGACGGTCGGCGCGCCGACTGGAGATCAAACTGATTGCGTCCTTGGTCAAAATCACGGCAGCAGGACCGTCCACACTGATAACGGCCCGTTTTCGCATTCTAACTTCTAATCTATATTGCAAAAAAATGCAAATTTTATTATACTCTTATAAGTTGTATCACTTCCAAAAAAACTTGATTCGCCCAACAGAGATCAGCTTCTTAATTTAATAAATATATCACTAGAAAAACTATAAAAATTAACATCTCAAAAATGCTAATAGGATTATTTAATATTGAAGACGCCGTCGGAGAATTAATTACAATTATTACTAATGTTGCGCTAATATCTACATAACTAATACTTGGAGAAATAAAATAATAAAAGAGGAATGATTGAAAGCAAGACAAGGTAAATCCGAAAACAAACAGATGCAAATTATAGAACTAACTCAGAAGCAAATGGTTTTTGGAAGATCCATTTTAACATATGTCGCATGTAAAAAAAAAACGAATTAAATATGAGTCTAGTTTTCGTCTAAATGCGTCAGAAGCTAAATAATTATACATTGGCTTAAAAACACATAAACAAATAACGGAGTTAATATGCAAGAATTAGTTGTTGTTAGTTGCGAAAATAAGACATTCAAAATAATAAACAAATCACGGGAAAGAGCTAATTGAAAAGAACAATAGAGTTAAAATAAGAATAAACATTCTCAAATTAACCGACATAGAAGTGGTTTTAGAACGTGCGTGTGTATTGTAAAAAAAGAGAGAGTTAACTGACAAATTTTTGGATTTAACGCAAAACGACGAAATTAAATATGCCGAAAAAACTATTTTAATGTTGCGGATGGAAAGAGTTAAAATTCAACTTTGATAATTCGGACAGATAATTAAGTTTGGGGCGTACGAATTACCAAAGTATAATTTTTTATACGGGGCCGGTCTTTTTTGCTTGCAAATAAACTTCTAAATAAATTTTATTTTGTAAATAACCAACTGCTTTCTTTTCAGTTGCCAAGAGAGCTATCTGGCAGTTATAAATGCCTTCAATAACTTTTTTTTACATATACAACTACATACATTACATTATGTAGTTTTAAAACAGTTCAATTTTTGTTTAAAGAATCGGTCTCTTGCTTCTCCTTAGTAGTAATGTCTTGATAAAAAATATATTTTTCTGTCCACTGAATACACGTGGAAAATCATATTTATTATTTTTAATGTTTAATTGCGTCTTTTGTATTATTAACATCAACTTCAGGGTCACTGTCTTCTTCATTTACCTCTCTCTGAAATTAAGATTTCGCCCCTAATGCCCAATTGGTAATTTGCTTCTTAGATAAGACATTTTTTTCTATATAAAATACTAGTGTCCGACCGAAACTAGTTTTTACCGCCGAAACCGAAACCGAATTTTGGCTTCAGTCTCAGTTTCGGTCGAAACCGAAACCGAAACCGAAATTTCATGTTTTCGTGGGAAAAACAAAGTAAAAATGATCATAATCAGTTTTTATTATTATTTTTTTAACCAATCACATATTAATCATTAATCATATCAATATTAATCATTCAGCCTCTGATATTTTAAGTAATCATTATTAATTTATCATATCATATTATTACCCGCCTAATTTAAAAAAGCACAAATAAATATACTTTTTTTTAATATTATGAAATAAAATAAAAGCTACAAAACAAAATTAATGCTTTTAAAGTTAAAAAGAAATTACCTAGTAAATAAGTGTAGGTAGGTACAAAAAAAAACACTCTTTCATCTTAACAAAATGATATTTTCTAAACTTTGGTCATTTTGTATTGTACTCTTGTTAACAAACTACAATAAAATTCAAATTAATAAGTCCCTATCTACTACATGCAACAACTAAATAAATATTTTTGATGCAAATAATCCTTCAATCGAATGTATCAAAATAAAAAGAGCTTTCAAAACCTCCCGAATGCAGTTTCGGCCGGATGACAGCCGAAACCGAAACTAGGCCGAAACCAGTTTTTTTGCCGAAACTAGGCCGAAACCGAAACCGAAAGTTCGGTCGGACACTATAAAATACGTAGTCCCTAGGTTAGTATTACAACATTATCATTATTTACTAAAGATTGAAGCTGCTGTTAAATAGTAGCTAGTGGAATATCATCTTCATCAGCATCTGCTTGTTTCTGAGCCCACAACAGTAACCAACTTTTAATGATGTTGTTTTCTGTTATAGATTTCCAAGCAATGTTTAGATTTATCACAGGTTCCTTCAAACTTAATTGTTTCAGAAGCTTTTGATATCTCATTGAGATATTAAGTAAGGCAAAAGTTCTGAATTTTAAGTGAATATTGGTTAATCGGCTGTATAATGACAGTACAGTTTAGAAGTCGAAACTTTGAAATTTGATTTATCAGAAATGATTTCTTGCACTGGATGAGATGAGAAGAACAATGCCTTCTGCGGCTTTTCTATAGAATTAAGAAACCTTTTCACTTCCAGCAAAAGAAATGTGTGTTGAACCACTTATCAAAATATGTTTTTGCTGGATTTTACATTATAAGCAATTGATAGGACGTGAAGGTTCTTGTAATTAAAGCTTTGCCAATGATTTGGAAATGTTCCAGTTGCATTACAGCATTTTTGCACACTTTTCTTCCGGGTACCGATTTTTCATCAATATGTATCTATGTTGCGTTAGGTAAGACTCATCATCGTTATCCTAGTTAATTGCATTTCGTAAATAGTACTGAAAAATGTATCTTGGAATGCTTTTACTGCTTCAGCACCTTTCTCCACACACTTTCAAAAATCTAAAATTTATCCAGACATTTTGAGCCAGCCAAGAAGTAATTTTTACCAGGAATCTGCTTATAAAAATGTCACGAGAACTAGGGCATTGTTGTGAATGTAATTTGTTTATTAGTTTAGTGTTTAATGTCCGGATTACAGAGAAAAAATTCCTAAAGTAACTAAACTCCAAAGACGTCCGAAATACTCGAGCTCCGGACTAACGTGTGTCCGGATTATCGAAATTGTACTGTACTTTACAGGTAATTGTTTATTTGACGCTAAAACTTAAAAAAAAGAAAAATACGAAGTAGGGAGATACAAAAAGGCGAAGAGAAGAGATTCTCCACAATGTCTTAGAATTAAATTCAATTTTCCTCAAGATAAATCTTTTAAATTTCCGAAAAAATATCCTCATTTTTTATGTTCGTTCGATGATTTTTGTCAACTGGGTGCGTTTGTTTTGATGGGCCTTCCTCAATAATTTATTGCCGGCACTTGTTTAAAAAATTACTTTTTCGAATTAATTTTTAAAATTTCTCGTCGACTCTTCGTCATAAATCGGCCGCCGCAAAAGAAAATTAGTACATAACCCGCGATCGCTTATTATTAGAATCTGCACGAGTTTACTGCGGTACAAGCTGGGTGCAGCATCATGATCCTTCCCAAGTCGCTCCGCTAATTAATGGCCGTTGTTTATTGGCCGTTTCATAATTCCGCTTAATCAAACCAATCATCCAGCAAAGCGGCCCCGTTTTTTGTCAGAAGCATCTCGAGCTGTCGCCCGATTTTCCCACACCCTCGTTAACACCTGTTGTGCTCGAAAATGGGCCGAAATTTTAAGGATCATTAAATGCCCGACGACGACGAAGACCAGAACGAATCGCTTGACCTGAGAATTCCGAGGGCCAATTTGTTAAAAGCGATTTTTTTGAGAAATGACCGCGTTTATTATGATATATGACCGTGGAGGAAGAGCAGGTAAGAAAGGTATGATGATGAGTCTCGGACTGTGCGCGAACGTTGGCGAGCTTCTCTTCTTCGGCGGTGTTTGCCATGCGATTATCGCGTTTCCGGCGTCTGCAAATACAGGTGCACGTCACTTAACACATGTCAAATTTTCAAATCCCGACGCCACTTAAGCGCTTTCGGCTTTTAATTACCGCCCCCGCCAATTTAGGGGTGCGATCGCTTCTAATGGTGTTTATAGTATTTGATTGGAGAGGAAGCCGGTAAGTGACGATAATTCAAAGGGAATAAGTGAGTGCTGTCGGTCTTAATGGGACCTTGTCACATGTGCGTCGGAGATTAATTCGTAAATCCCTCGAAGGAAGATGGTTGAGGCCTCGATTACCATACAAAGACGATCGCTGCTTAAATAAAGTCCCGGATTTTCGAAATTTAAATATTATTTTGGCCGCGACCATCAAAAACACATAATATAAATCGGTCCGAGCCGGCCGGCCACCATTTCCAGTCGCCGTATTGTTTTTTCGGGAAAATATTGGCACACCTGTATCCACCTTTAAGTGATTTTAAATGTTCGGTAGCTTTGTAACCCTACACTCGGGGTTGCAAGAGCTCTCTTTTAACCCTCGTTTAATCGCTTTATTTAGAAGTGCCGATGTTTGTCTTTCAATTACGACACCCTCCGTTTAAAAATCGCCGACTTGTGACGTTTCCCCCCTCCCCCCTTGTCGATGGAATTGTATTAAAATTTAAATGAAGACGTTTTGTAATCAACATTCGCCAATAGATTTCCGGAGACTCGATACGATCTTAAGGGAGATTGGCAATCACTTATACGTCACATCCTCCATGCAAATAAAATGGGGTTGCGATTTACATCTCGAACTCAGACTGTGATTTACGAGGTCCGGGATGCCGGGGCCCGGTTACAGTCTCCGCGCCACGCTCGACGTTTAAAATGTGTTTATTTGAATTTTCTCCGTTTCCGAATTTCCTCGGGAAAAAAGCGGAGGTGGCGCAGTCTCCACCTACGCCAATATACGGATTCAAATGCGACGACCTCCGGTCCCCACTTTGAATAAAAAACTACTTATACAGTCCCGAAATGGGCGGGCGAATATATTTCCATTGCTCCGAAAGCAATTTTCTACACTTTTCCCGAAGAACGTTTCCAGATGAGAGGAGGCAATCGGCGTTATACCCTCATAAGCTCGTTCCCGCCTCTATTCCAGAAATGAAATTGCCAGAATATTGGATCGCTCACATTTAAATATAAAGTGGGACTCGCTATGAAACGGCGACACGTTCAAATCTCCTGAAAAACTGCTTAAAAAATAACCACCTTTATTCCTTCATTTCCATCCTGGTTCTATCAGTTTTTTGTAAAATTTGCTACAACTAGACTCGGCTGTTATCCACTGGTAATGGAAACCCATCGAGGCTCAGTGGCATTATTGCAAATTGAAGGATTAAATAAATTAAAGTTTCTCAAAAAATGTTGATGAGTTTTATTACATTTATCTTTACACAATTTGCTTGACAGTGTAGTTAATAGTTTCACAATTACAATACTTTCTGAAAAAAAAAGGTTTTGTAAGGCACAACGGCTTAGATAAACACATGAAGACAATAAATAATAACAAACTCCTTAAAAACATTTTTTTCGTTATCATTTTATTCATTCCTTTATTCGTTTTATAGCCAATTCACAAATTGATTCAGAATCAAATTAATGTTAAAAGAATTATTATTCTAACGAGTTCATCATACGAGGGGAGATTACAAAGTTAAATGTTAAAGGAATATGTTATTGCAGCCGGTGAGCGATATAAAAATAATTTATTACAATAGTTTCTGAACAAAATGTAGGTTCTACAAGAGACAACGGTATATTTATGTTAAAGGCATGAAGACAATAAATAATAATATCGATTGGTTTACAAACTTTTTACAACCATTTTTTTGTTCTCACTTTATTTGTTCATTTATTCGTTACATCGCCAATTATTCACAAATTCAATCGGAATCAAAATAATATTAAAACAATTTTTATTCTAGCAACAAAGTTATACAAGGAGAATTTACAAAGTTATCTATCCAGCCATAAAAACACAATACAATCGCAATTATTCTGTCGTGTCAAATCACCGTGATATATCAGAGTTGTAACTTCCAAGTTTAGTCCAAATCGGTTTTTCTGTAAAGCGTTAAATGTGGAAAAATGAGCGATTTGAAACTCGAGCACAGAAACGTCATTAAACTTCTGACAAGAGAAGGCAATAACCCAATGACGGCGGTGTATGAAAATAATTGCCCAAGTTATTTCCAAGTTAAGTTTTGGCGCAAACCGTTTAATGGGACAGGAAATCCATCCAAGATGACCCAAGAAGCCCGGACGATCGAAAAGTAGAAGTAATATATGATGAAATTGTGTTAAACGATCGTGAGGGTTTAAAATTTGGGATATCCGAAAGAAGTGTTTTCAACATTTTGCATTAAGACTTGAGAATTAATAAAGTGTCGGCGCGATGCATTACCATCTTCTCACTCCTGAACAAAAATGTGCAGTGCATTTGAGTTAAAATATGCACGATTGCTTTATCTGGAGACATGGACTTCTTTTATAAAATTGTCCTACGAAGCAGGAGTCTATAAAGTGGAAGCTCTAAACCAAAATTAAAAGCAAGGACCCAGTTTTCTTCACGAAAGGCGACGACGACAGATTTCTGGAACATGGAGGGTATACTGTTGATGACAAAAGGGACCACAACAACGAAGAAACAATCAAGAATTTGAAGGCAGCTATTCACAAGAAACCTCTTCTTTTGTGTGATAATTGAAGAGTGATCAATGCACCAGTTGTGCAAGACAAAATCAATAAATGATGTTAGTTTTACCATTCGCTCTTTTCTACCCCAGCAATTAATTTCAATTTTTCCTAAAATTTTGCTTTGATCTTTTTGACTTTTTCACCAAAATCACCAATAAACCCTTTATGAAACTGAATCAAATTTTTCAGATGGAACACCTGTATATTTAGGTTTTTATTGATATGATTGAATAGTGAAATATCGGCGTTTTATTTGAAAAATTCGATTAAATTAACAATTTGCGTTCATAAGCCAACCTGTATATTAAATTATCACAATTCACCTTTGACTTGACCACTACAAAGTAGACAAGATTAAAAATTTTCTGTGAAAATTTCAAGCCAAAATTCTCATTGGTTTGGGAGCAGCCATTTTTCAAAAAGGGGCCTCTTTTTCGTTTTAATGTCAAATAACAGCAAAACAACTGACCTTAGGTCTATAGTAGGTTATACAAAGTATAATTATTTTTTGATAAGGAATCCAAAATAGGGTAATATACTGGGTGTATCTAGACACTCTGTATATAAGCAGATATTTTCAGACTGAGCTCTTAAATGGATTGTATTTTTTGTCGACACCGGATTTCGATATCTTTTTTCAATTAGAGTAATCTTACTTTTCCGCAGCGCTGGGACTGCCTGTATATGTTGAATATCAGTTCGAGTATTAGAAATATTCGAGTAATAGAAGTTCTACTTACAGAGATAAAATTACTAGGTGAGATTGTTAAATACCGTTTACGTTCACAAAAAATTCGAGTTATAGAAGTTCGAGTTAGGGAAGATTCACTGTATGAAGCTTTTTTTTTGCAAAGTCCACTTACACTACTTGAATCATGTGCTAGAAAACATAAAACCACATCCTAGTAATAATGCATACGTAAAACATAAATTATATCTAAAATTGTCAATTTTGAAATAGGTTGTTATTGCAGCCGGTGAGCCATACGTATAAAAAGTATGTTTCGTTCGTGGCTAAATTCATACATAACTTCCCTCGTAGTTTTACGATTAAGTTATGAAGATGGACGTACACAATTTTATTTTAATTTTATTATAATTGTTTCTTTTACAATTTTTCGAATAAGAATCAGACTGAATCGTCAGATGTGTGTGAGTTTTCCGATTTTCCGTTTTCACGCTTTGGAAGCCCGGCGCAGGTCGTTCGAGGCACGTGCATCGTCGGTCTGAAGACGCTTCGATCGGCGTGGCAGTGGGCGATTTTCCGGCGAAAAATATAAATCAATCCATTGTCTGGCGCGCGATTTATGCGAGGAAATGAACGAAATTTCCATTTTAATACAGAACAAGCACTTGGGAAAACGCGAAATGGAATCGTGAGAGGATTGGAGAAAAGGAAAAAAGAGTGCGCCGATAACGGCGGCCGATAAAAGCGAAACGTCCATGTAAATATTACGACGATGATACAACAGATTGTCGAGAAACAAAGATCGGTCCGACTTAAAAAATTTATTTGTATTGTGTCCCGAGTCAATCATCCGGCTGCCTATCTTTTTGATTTATTTCCCGACGACCGGATAAATTGATGGCTTCGCATTGTTCGAAGGAACTAATCGATCTCGAATGGCGTTGATACGGCGATTAGTCGGGGTCAGAGCCGCCACACTGCCTCCTGGTGTGGTCCTCCAGCATCCCATCTCGACTTCTCCAAAAACCGCCACTCGGAAAGGTGACGATAACGCCACGCCACATATTTCACTTCTTCACGAACGCAAAACTGCAACCAGTATTTATTGGTCTACCGACCGTGCATTCCCTCCTATAAAACGATTTGTGGTTTTTGTAACAATAGAGTACTTTAAATGTTTCGGATTTTATTGTTTTGTTGCTCGTTCTGCGGAAGATGCGTGAGAAAATGAGATAAGTCCCCAGTCATAACCTACCGCTTTTTCATTCTATTCTAGTAATTGCGCCGATTGTCAGAAGAACGGCTACGGAGAACGATATCATCACTTGGAACTAAAATCTTGCACACCGCTAAATTAATTATTATTCGACGGCCGCGATTACAATTACTCACGGCTAATCAGCGTGGAAACGCGCCAGTTACACGCACGCAAAATGCGATTTTTTACATAATTAACATTATTGGTTGTTGCAGACTGCAATTCAGTTTGTGTTGTTTATGTTATTATGTTACGTGCATGTACAATCGGCTCTATAGTTTCGATGCTGGCGGTTTTAACAAGCACCCATCTCTACTTATAAAAGGGAATGTTTTATTTGGGTTTGAAATTTGTAATGTTTACTATTTCTTGGTTTAGGTCTTATTTTAAAAATTATTACTAATATCCATCGAGTCGTTGAATGAGTTAAGTAATTTGCTACGAATTAAGAGATAAAACCAAATGTCCTGAACCTAAAGGTGTAGAGTAGAGACGCTGTTGCTTTGTTGTAATGCACATATGTGAATAGGATTCACTTTTAAATGTAAACATGACATAAATCAAAGGAGCTAATATACCGTAAAAAGAAAAAATTATACATATTTCTACATTGGTAAATGTGACTTGTAACGTAATGAAAATACTTAATCGGTATTACTTTATTCACATGCTAAGTGTATTGATCCGTTATTTTATTCAATGCTAATATTCAGTAAAAAAATGCTAAATATACAGTAAATTAACAAAACGCAGGGTATAATATACGAAATACTCATCAATACATATAAAACATTTGGTGGCAAAATTAAACATTCCGTAGTAAACATGTATTGTAAAATAAATCCAATTTATAAACTACATATATTAATTTATTAAAATTTGAAGAATATTTAAATATTGAACGTATAAGAGAAATAAAAAAATAATTTATTTTAATTAACATATTAACATAAAATGTAACAATAAAGAATAGTAAAATATAACTGATATTATAAAATAAAGCAGATAGTTACAAATGAAAATTTTTAAAATAAATGAACATTTCTTCTCTTTTTAATTTGACGAACGGATAATCCATCCAAACGGACGTTAAAACAACGAAGTAAATTATAGTAAATATTATAGAATGCGTCAATTTTATTTACGTTTTGTAATATAAGAGTTCTTTTTGCGTTTGAAGGCCGATCTCGATGTTGCTTAAAGCCATTTTATTTTCCGAAAATTATTTTTTAACGTGCCAAATTAAAAAATAAACCGAGTATAAATTACATACTAAGTAAATACAAGATTTCATAATGCAAATCTAAAAAACAGTTAATGCATTCCACATTTAATACTGAGCATTTAGTATTTTTTTAATAATGAGCATTTTTAATTTTAAATACCGCATCAGTTTTAAACATACCTACAGATGCGAATCATGTCAATTTCGTATAGGTAATCATCTGTTTTTGTTTGTGGTATTTAAAATAAAAATGCACATTATTTTGTATAATTTTGTTGTATCATCTAAACGTGTGTTTTTGTAGATTTGCAGGATGAAATATTCTCTTTACTTAGTAATTTATACTCGGTTTATTTTTTAATTTAGCTCGCTAAATATACTTATACACTTTTCGGAAAATGAAATGCTGTTAAACGGTGTGGAGAACAGTCCTCTAGTAAAATAGGTAAATAAAATGGCCCCATTGTATAACATTTGCTATAATTTACTACATAATTATAGATTTTAACACCCGTTTGATGTGATTATCCATCCGCCAAATTAAAATGTTGTTTTACTATTTTTTATTGTTAAATATTATTTAGAATGTATTTCATATATTATATAACAAACGTAGGGTGTTTGTTAAATCTACTGAGCATTTAACATTTTTACCGAGCGATTGTTATTTTTGTTAAACAACTGAATAAAATAACGGATCAATACACTTTGCATGTGAATAAAATAACATACCTTAATTAATTTTGATAAAATATGATAACCCTATTTTGATCAAAGAGTTTCTTTTATTTACTACACATGTTAACTGCATCATAAGAGAACTAGTTTGATTTTTACAGAAATGTATTTTCCATTACGTTACAAATAAGTCACATTTACCAATGAAGAAATATGTATTAAGTGTTTCTTTTTACGTTACACTAGCGTACTATAAATATTTCTACTCCATTAATTTTTGATGTTTATATTTAAAACTGAATACCATGCACATATGTGTTTTACAACAAATGCAACGACTCCGCAACGTCTCTCCTCTACACCTTTATGTTCAGGACCAGGACATTTGACGTTTCCTCTTAATTACTAGCAAATTGGTTTAATCATTCAACGATTCGATGGACATTCAGTAATAATTTAAAAAATAGGACCCAAACCAAGAAATAGTAAACACTAGCCTTTGCCCGCGACTTCGTTCGCGTGGAAATTTTGTGTATGTTTGTGAACTGACGGCCTGATTATTATGTAAAACCGTATCATTACGATGTTGTGAGAAACAGTCTGATATATTATATAAATTAGGAAACTTGTAACTGATTGACTTATTTATTTATTTATTCCAATACCGTTCTGTATACAACATTACATACAGCTCTCGACATGTAATCGAAGGATCTGGGTTCGAGTCCTAGTTCGAACTATCCAAATTTTTTCTCAATATATTTATCTATAAACTCCCTTTGAGAAGCTTCTTTTCTTTACCTACTTTTTCCTCTTCTTAATCCTTTCCATAATTCCTTAAAAACTACGTAAAAAATCTACCACTATGCAAAAAACAATGTCGATCTCTTGCTCTATGAGAAACAAAAACATCTATCCCACGGGAACATGTTTCCGGGACAAATAGTAGCCTTATGTGCTATTCCAGACTATAATCTATGTCTGTGCCAAATTTCATCCAGATCCGTTCAGCCGTTCTGGCGTGATTGAGTAACAAACATCCAAACTTTCGCATTTATACTATTAGTATAGATTACAAATTTCAAACCCAACGTCTACCTGCGGTGCCATAAAACATTCCCTTTTATAAGTAGAGATGGGTGCTTGTTAAAACCGGCAGCATCGAAACTATAGACTGGAGAAAATCACTGAAGCCGATTGTACCGTCTCAAAATAATATCGAAAGTGTTCCCGTGTTACGTACAAATTACTAAATAATGTTACTAATTGTGATTGTGATGTTGAATTTGCAATTGTAAACAAATTGTTGAATAATTTAGCGATTAAGTATGGTCATGAGGACGATTCTTTCTGAGCGAGTCAATTTCGGTCGGGACCGGCGCCAGAGGCCCCCAGCCCCCCGCGCCCCATGGAGCATTTTTTCATTACACATGAACAAATCGTCGAGAAACAAAGCCGCGAGGAACGCAATATCGACCTCAAGAGCGTCGTCCGGGCGTCGGTTTCGGCCACACCGACTTCGATACTTTCTTCCGGAGGATTCGTCCTGGTGGCCGTCCACACGACTCTATTAAGACATCACCATACGACCGCGCATATCTACATTATAACAACCCGAACACGAACCGCAACGATATAAACATGCTTTTATATATTCTTTTATCCGCAGGTGACTCGATATCGATGCGATAAATATGTCGCATTTCGCTTTCGCGTGATTTATCCGCTCATTGTTCCCCACCACCACCGGAATTTCGTCTTCTTCTCGTTCGTCGTCGTCGCCCCACAAAAAAATCATATACCTACAAGACGACGCAACAAAAGACGATCAATCACGACGACAGCGCGCGTCGTTCTTAATGAACGGCGGCGTCACAAAGGCAACGAAAAATCGACGATTCATAAATTTCATTTGTTTCGAATAAATCAAATTCGTTAAGACAAACAATGCCCTTTGCCTCTGATTAATTATGTCCTAATAAGCGGGGGAGGGGGCTGGAGAAAACCACGCGGACATTTTTTCAATTTACATCGCTAATTTTTAATTATAGTCATTTGAAAGACCATACCTTAACGTTTATGTGACAATCTATTATTTCAATAATTAAGTAATAAAGTACTAAGTCGTAGATTTTATGTAAACAGGCTATATGAGAAAAGTAAACGAACAATTCAAAATGTTAATGTTTCTTTTAAAATTATTAAAAAGCGCATTTTTGTCATAGTGTCATTTAGTTTAATTAAAAGCGCTATTTATAGACAATTAGTATAATTAAATCCGTATTTTGGTCATAGCGCCATCTATTGACAATATGTTTAAATAAGATCTTCTACTCTCCAAGCGCTTTCTAGGAGAATTATTCGCACGGGCTAACTAGTAAAATATATATATTTTTGTCAGATCATGTGTATAATTTCTGCTAAAAAAAGTGTTTCTTTTGATATGGTTGTATTCGTAAAAAAATAACTCTCATTCATTTCTATGATTTATTTTTATCTTATTTTTAATATACATATTAAAAAGTTCACTCACTATTGTCTAATTGAAGTTTACGACTTTGTTCAAATTTCTTTAAACATTTCATTAAACAGTTGTAAGTTTGCGGGCTGTGGGTATGGGTGTATCTACCAAGAGCCCTGTGGAACTGATCCCTAATAATAATTATTTAGTGGGATCGAGTGGATGCAGAGGAAGATACAAATATGGCACCTTGCAATAAAGTTGAAAAAATCATTTCGATGTATTATTTCTCAAGGGTGTTTATTGTCGTCGGTCGCCATATCTCCCTTAAAACTTCATAAAAATCAATGATTGAACCATCACTTTAAAGACTACATTTACCACTAATTACGAAAAATAAACAAACAATTCAAAATTAATGTTTCTTTTAATCAGTTCTAATAAACCGTATTATGGTCATAGGGCCATCTATTGACAATTTTTTTAATTCTCTCCCCAAACGCATTCCAGCGGTAAAATGGTAAAACAAACATTCATTGTTGCACACGAAGTGCAACTGAATTAAATCAACGTACCAACAATATACCATGGTAGTTATTCTATGACAACGCGTTTACAATTTATTCCTCATTAATATGATTAGGATAAGAGTGGAATTCAAGGCCAATAACTCCATGGTTCTAGGAGTAATCTCTGACACTAGTAAAAATTGTACCTCATAAATGTTAAAATAATTTTTGGGCAATTATTCGGTTCCTTAGTATTGCATGTCCAAACTCATTGACTGCCGTTTCTAAATGTTGGTTAATTGGGAAAAAGAATACATCTCCTGTCTTCTTCCCAACAAAGTATTTTCTCTTCCCGTTCTATTCTCATTCGTCTGAATTTAGTTTAATTCTTCTGAACAGTCTTCTTAATTGTGTTCAATCGAATTTTAACTAAATTATCCAAGATTTTCGGTTCATTTGTAAAATGGTTGTTTCATTGGGAAAAAAATGTCTCCCTTTTTTCCCAACAAAGTATTTTTGTACGTCTGTATTAAATGGAGCTTTTTTGAACAATCCTCTTGATTGTGGACAATCAAATTTAAAAAATAATATTTGTTTATTTCCAAATTCTAGCCAAATGCTACTTCATATTACGACGGTTCCACTACGGAAAGGAAAGATACATTTTTTGACAGTTTTTTGGTCCTCTGACAGTCCAGGTTGAGTCAATACTCCGACTCATTAACTGCCCATCCTGTACCTTCCTAGACCATTGGTAAAACGATCACATCTGCCTTTTTCTTCTCATTAACGTCTTTCTGTTGGCCACTATAATTCTTCGTGTATGCATTGAGTAGAACTCTTCTGAATAGTTTTTTTATAGGAACTATCGAATTATATTAACAGATTTTGCCAAAATGCCGCCATGGCTTAGCATAACAGTGCCACCACTGAAAGATAAATATTTGGGCAGTTTTAATTGGTATTCGAAGTTTAGTCTAGACTCACTTTGATCGACTGTCCTGAGCGTCCAAGTGTTGAGTCCTTGAACACTTTTCGCTTTTTCTACCCAATAAAAACTACCCAACTAAAACTATTTGACTGCTGGGAATCAACCCACAAGAAATTACACTCTAATTTTAAAACACAAGTATACAAAAAAAAAATTTTTTCTTGAAAATCAAAACTAATTTTTTAATCTTTTTTAGTCTTTGAATGTTAAAAAAATGCAAAACAATAAGTCGATTTTTGTAATTTTTGAGTTTTTGCAAATGGGTAGTGGAAGAATGGCTCAGAGCCAAAATATCCCCCTTTGTGTCTCTGAAAAAGTTTATGTAGTTGAGATCGTTGTTTTATCTCACAGTGTTATTTTATTTTGTTTTATTACTGTTTTAATTTTGTACTGTATATTGTAGTTATTTTGTACTTGTTGCGAGGCACAATAAATGCTTATTTTATTTTTATTTATTTAAATGGTGGATTCTCTACTATAGTCAGTCGATTTTCAGTTTGTAATATTTGTGCTCGTAATTGTTTTTAAAACATTATAATTAAACCGTACCGATTTTTCCTTTTCGTGTAAAATTGGGTGCGGGGAATTTCAATCAAATGTTGAAGCACCCTAAATTACAAAAATATTTTATTTGTTTTAATTTACACGAAAGCTATTATAGTTTTATATTTTTGAATGTTTTAAACAAATTATAGAAGGGCAACAGACCCCGTTGTATTCTATTTTAACTTTTGGTATTTTGTTGCTTAAACTGCAAAAATTTCTAAATTGATTTTTATCATTTATGAGTTTTGGTGATAAAAGTTTGCAAATAGCGAACTCCTTAACTACAAAATCCCGTCAGCCAATTTTTAGTTTTCAATACTTGTGGCTCTTCACAAGCTCTTAATTGTTTTTAAAATTTTGTAATTAACCTTTGTAAACATTTTTCTTCCTCCTGTAAAATAAATTGACTTACGAGCTTTTGCATTATAATCATCGATTTGTTTGTTTATTTGCAATTTGACGAAAATCAGCAACTTATTGCAATTTGGTAGTGTCAATATTTTTACATTTCTTTTTAATTTCACAGTTTTTTTGTATTTTACGTTAAGTGCGTGCCGCTGCGTGCCGTACCGTCGCGTGCAGATGTAAATAAGGACCGTAACGAACGTCCCGTAGACTCGACCGTCGTATTTAAAGCTTCCCCCTTATCGTGGCCGAAGAATCTCGTCGAATAAATTAATATCGTGTAAGAGCGCAGGGTTGAGCTCGTTAGAGCCGCCATAGCAGTAGCGCATTTAGTACTCGTTAGCTTTACTACAAATTTACTGCGCATCGTTTAATTTTATACACATGCCTTTGCTATTTAAGCACGCGCGAGCGACGTCTTGTACTTTCTAAACGTTCGTCGAAAATTTATTCGTATCGCATTTAATTGGAAAAAGCATCGGTAGCAATCGCTGCCAAATGACTATTATATGGAGGTCGCGATTTCCCGTTCTCATAGAATGGAGTGAGGAGCGTTTGTTTCCAAATAGGCGCAGAAAAAGCGGCCTGTGATAAATATCGGCTAAGGCGATGTCCATTTAGCTTATTATTCCGATATCTTCATTCAATGTAAAGTGGTCTCGGTCGCCACGCCGTACTAACAAGACAGTACGAGGTGGCGGTGTCACTCAGCTGGTAACGAACAGGCGGTTCTACCGCCCAGACGGACTCTACCACGATCGTACCTCACCTCACAATGTGCCATTAAGAGCAGTCCTGCTGAATTCCAAATTTTACACTTACGACGTGCCGTGACGGATTTGAAGCGCTTTTTCTGACAGCATTTTTCGAATCTCCCGCCAAACACATCTTACGCATGCGTCTGCATCAACTGGCCCACCAAAACCACGAGGGTCATTTAAAAAGTTGTAACAGTCGGAATGTAACAGAAAAAAGTCTATAGTGATTTGAATTATATCTTACTAGTTAGCGCGCGCGAGTAATTCGTGTTAATTGTGGAGTGGGAAATGTCAGTTAAACAGATTGTCAATAGATGGCTCTATGACGAAAATGACCCGTGCCAATAATTCGCATAGAATGCGCTTGGGGAGTGGGAGATGGCATCAGATGGCGCTTTTAATTAAACTAATAGTCAATACATGGCGCTGCGACCAAAATCCGGTTTTTATTTAAGCAGATAGATGGCGTAATGACAAAATACGGTTTTTAATAATTTAAAAAAAATTAACATGAATTGTTTTTATTATTTTTTGCATCCAGCGGTGAAGGTAATCTTCCAAATGATGGCTCAATTATTAGTTCTAATCAAGTATTAAGAGAAATATGGCGTACCGACAAAAAGAACACCCTTGAAAAAAAAAAAACGAGCCACCCTGAATAACTTTGAAAATTTCCAAAAACAGATCAATTTTTGTTCAGAGGGGGACATCTTCTGAGGTTATTTTGAAATACAAATTTTTGTCTAACATTTTAAAAAGTCTCAAACATTTTTTACTTGATATTGTTTAGCACGGTCTTACAACTTTTGATTACCGGGTCATTGAAATTACTATGGCAATAATCTTAGTGGTAGATTTAAAAATTTATTACATCTTCACCTGATTTTTCTACATTTACTTAGATTACAATTCATTTTTGAAAGCTTTCCATAGACTTTTTTTGGTTAGGAATAAAATCTTCAATCCTTAATTTAATGAAGAAAAAAATTCAATTTCAATAAAGACAAAAATTTTAACATTTTGCCAAACCTGTTTGCACACATTTGACAGTCTCCTGAATTGTGGGTAACAAAAAAAAAAAACAACCAATTACACAGGTGGATTTCTGGTGAAAGTAGCTTTCAAATGAGGTATCACAAGAGGGGTCATTCTATTTAAAATTCTCGAAGGGCAGTTCACCCCCCGAAAGGGGGGCGCGCAACTTATTTCAAAATAACTTCAGAAGATGTTCCCCTCTGAACAAAAATTAACCTGTTTTTGGAAATTTTTATATTTCTCGTCTTTTCAAAGTTATTCAAAAAATCAACCTGTATAAAGATTTTGCAACATATTTGGTCCAACGATTTTTAGGAGTCAATATATCTTGTCTCGAAAAGTAAAAAGGAAAATATTGTCTAACCGCATCCTCAGAAGAAAAACTCTGTCCGGCAATAAATCTTTTGAGTTTCAGAAACATGGTAATGTGAATGAGCTATATCTGGCGAATGTGGCAGGATTTTGTAGCCTATTTTGTTTAATTTGACATGGAAACAGCACAGGTGTGGACTCTTGAATTGTCTTGGTGGAAGATTATTTTCACTCGGCTAAAACGGTGTTTTCCTTTTAAATATTTATGCAATGTCATGATTCCAATTAGACAATTGAGAAGAGCTCTACCAAAGTTTTTTTCTCGAGTCGATGCAGTGGTATACAAATAGGGATGTGGCTTGGTAGAATCTCGCTAGTTCAAGCTTAGACCATACTTTTTTGCAAATTTTAGTTGGATTTATCACGCTTTGGTCCAAATGAGATCATTTTAGCCACAAAATAAGAGAAAACTCTTGTATTCGTAAGAAAAATTACAACAATTTTATTCCGAAATAAATACAAAAAACAAACACAAAAAATTAAGAAAAATCTTCCATAAGAAGCTGAGATATGGACGGCTTGCTCTTCGGCGAGACAACCACTTGTTTCTTCTTCGACTGCTATTTTACCACCTTCTTTTCTAGTAGAGCATCGCCTGGGTCTTCGTTCCACTCTTTCCCAAATAGTTTCTCCAAAAGATTTGTTAGAGTTGTTTTATTTTTTGAAGGTATTGTATTCTTTTGACATCCTCAATTTCACTGAAGGCCGTTATAGCTTCACATTAACAATCGTCGGGTGTCGAGTAATAACATTATTTCACTAACGAGAACACATGACATGATGAATGGATCATTGTTTTACAACTTGGACACATTAAGTCATTGGATCGGCGTTAAGATGTCAAAAAGTAAACAAGTCAGGTCAGGTCAGGAATCAATAGGAATCAATCGGAATAAAAACAATACACGTTTTGGGATTTATTGTTGTTTACTCTCAAAACTACAAATATTTTGGATTTTTTGGCTGTATCATGATTTGACTGCAAACCTTTATATATTTGACATTAAATTTAAGACATATTTGACTTCAATCAAAATGAGCGTGATTTCGTGTAGAGTTCACCCGAGAGCATGGGAACCCATCAAAATCTCCAACTTGACCAAAATTTGGTTTATCGGGTTTTGCGCGTCAGATCCTCAATTGGTATAAAATGTTAGACTAATAGGCCCATTTGACCATAATCTATCAACAACATCACTTTGGCATTTAAAAAATTGACGCTACCAACCTTTCTGTAGATTTTGCTGACAACATCGAAAAAAGTTGGAATCATAGATTTAGAATTTTGAAATCCTCTCGATATATAGTCTTTGTTTAATAGAATATTAAAGAACAAGTTCCATAAGGCATGTTTTATTGTACGAGTCCAAATTTATAAAACGAACGGCAAAGCTGAGTTTTATAAATGATGCGTTCCAGAATAGTCTTATAAACGAGTTTTGTTATACAATTTTTTTGTAGTTCATCGTTTATGCAAAGGCTTAATTAAAAATTTGTGTATCTAAAATTTGGGAAATAAAAATAAAATTAGAATGAAGTCGGTACTTAATAATGTCAAAATTTAAATTTCGATTTTCAAATGCAATTAGTCGGCTCAAGAATTGGCGGTAAAATAATTTTCAGCAAAATATTGTTGCAAGCAACCTTACCTGGAATTAATTTAGGTGCTCAATACAGATTCAAAGTAAAGATTAATGTTTATAATAGTTGTAGTTTTTAAGAAAAAGCTAATTTAAATTAAAAATATAACGTTTTGTTTTGGTGCTTACTTTGATGTTTGACATGAGATTTCTAATCATGACATACCGACCTTTAAAAACTAAATTGTACTAGTTCTATTACCAAACTCAAAAAGGTATTAACGCACTCAATTGAGTCCTTTAGCAGCTTTGTTGTAGACGCGCAGAAGAAAAAATAGTACAATAAAGATAGAGTTCCATAAGGCATATTTTATTATAGGAGTCCAAGTAAGTATACATATAACACGAACAGCGAAGACGGCAGTTTTAAAACGGAAGAGTACCATAATAGCCTTATGAACGAGTTTTTTATTTTTTTTTTCTACTTTGCAACATTTTTAAGTCAAAATTTGCAATTTCAAAATTTGGGGACTTTTGCATGGGTTGGATAAAAAATGTCAAAATTTAAATTTCGAATTTCAAATGTAATTAGTCGGCACCAGAGTTTTATTGTGTGAGGCCAAGTGCCGCAATAGCCTTATAAGCGAGCTTTTTTATACTATTTCATTACTTCGCATCTTTTATGCAATTTTTAATAAAAATTTGCAATTTTATAAAATGGTGAATTTTGCATGGGTTGGTTGACAATTGTCAAAATTGAAAGGTCGATTTTCAAATGCAATTAGCTTGCACAAGAGTTGGCGGTAAAAATAATTTTCAGCTCAAGTACTCAAGCCATATCGAACGTAACGATTAATGTTTATAACAATACGAAAAGCTCATTTAAATTAAAAATATTGTAACGTTTTGTGTTGGTGTTTATTTTGACGTTTGTCGTGACATTTCGATAATGACATACCACCCTAGAAAAACTAAATCACACTAGGTCTATTACGTAACTCAATTGAGTGCTTTTAAAGCTCTGTTATATATGCAAAAGAGAAGAGCGTAATTTTGAAATTATACATACAACGCTGGGGAAAATAAAAATATGACAACAATAAAGTAAATATGATTTTCCAGGTAAAAATATTTGTAAAATATACAGGAAATATTATAAAAGAACTGAATTTTCGCGATAAATATTCAATTTAAAATAATAGGAAAGCTATTCAATCAATTGGGTGATTTTGCAGCTTTCTCATAGACGCAAAGTAGAAAATACTTTTTGCCTTTTTGGATTTTGAATTGTTTAATTATTATTATAACGTTTAAGTTGAAAAAATTAAATACGAAAAACCTCATTTGGATGATTCCTCGTGGTCATGATTCTGGACATATCGAATTAGATAAAAGTTCTTTTAGTTATTTCTTAATATGTACACGCGCTTTTAAAGCGCCGTGTATATTTAGTGTTGTCCGTCCTTGACCGTGGCGAGGTGTCCCAAAAATCCGAGTCTTGTAATCGCAGCAGGTTAACATCATCAAGACGCATAATTCATTAGCGAGCGACGTTTATTAATGAATGACGTGATAAGCCGGATTAAATCGTACGTCGCGTTGCGTCAAATTCCGTCAACTGCCAAAGAGGACGCCGGCGTCGTCTAGGAGGAGAAGAAGGAGGAGGAGGAGATCTTCCAGCACGTGCACCGGGGCAAAATCCGTGTTAAGAGGCCCCCGGCGGAAGTCGAGTCTCTAATCTCAAGTTTCCGCTCGATTAGCGGCGCACACTAACCGCCATATTGGAGTTTGATTTAAGAACACTCATTTAGCGCCAACAAAGACGTTCAACTGTTCTATTATCTTTTTGACACGACGTTTATCATGTCGCCGCCAATTTCAGCCAATATCGTAGTACGTCAAGCCGGGCGCGGCGCATCAATAATTTTTCGGTTATCTCTTCGAGGCGGGCGCTGGAAATGCGATGAAATGTGTGAAAAGTGCAGCCGGGGCCCGGTCTCATCTCATGTTTATGTATTTCGAGGAGAGGTTCCGACTTAGACGCTAAATTTCGACACTCCAAGTTCGCGCTGCAAAAATCTCATAACCATCAAAAAATCATAATTCGTTTTCCCCTTCGTCGTGGCTGGTGGTTGCCGTGGTGACGGAGCCTGGAGGCCGCCGGATTGTTATTATGCGGCCGCCCCTCTGCCACCTTTATCGATTCGGAGTTTGCATTTTTTGACAAAAAGCTAATCGCGACTGACTTTGCCGCCGACGACACATTCGGCCAATGACAATTACTGGATTCGAGTTAATTAGTGAAGCGTCAAGTAGTTTGTTTAGCGACTCTCTCTCAAGATTGAATCGTTTTGAACAATTAACGGGCGGTTAGAAGCAGTTTGCTAATAATTATCTCATTACTATTAATTATTATGTCATCACTTGCGCACTTTTCACAGACGTTAGACACGTCTTATAGTTTCATAAATTAATTATTGCGTACTTATGAAACCGTTACTAATTATGAAAATACTAGCGGCGTGATTAATTCATTAGTGAATTAAACAATTACGGATGGATATGAAACAATTTGCATTTAAATTGCGCCTTAAACGTGTAAAAAATTAAGAGAAATTAAAGTGATTAACATTGGCTGGATAAAAACTCGTACATGCTAATATATAAATAACCAAATCTACAAAAAATCTTCTAATTATAATTCACGACTGTTGCTAATTATTATAATTATAGGAAGTGGTTGTTGTCACTTTTCATTTATTAATTTGCGACAATTACTTCTATTTTAATTTTGCTTTTCGCTTTTAATGTACGTATTTTGATTTGAAAATTTTCTAACTTATTTTATTTGCAACTGAACTGACCGTTTTTTCTATAATCTTCTTTGATATGTGGTTAAAACAGTTTCAGCAGCTTTGTTGTAGAATGTGCATTTTAGCCACTTGCAATGTTTCTAAAGTAATCTAATAATTTTTAATCTAATGCAGATATACGAATTTTTGGAAAAAGTACTGAAAAAAATGTATGCTACTGAAGTATAACTCCAAAATAAGTACCTACTCTAATTTTTTTGAAAAATGCAGTTTATAACTCTGATAAGATAGTAAACAAAAAGTAATTTATCGTTCAAACTAAAAAAAAATTAAGAATGGACCTTTGGTTTCCTAAGATGGACCACTGATGTAATTTTATCATCTACGAGTTTTCCTACGCACAATTTTTGCAAAAGTACATTTTTGTTTTGATTTCACTCCGTCATAGATTCTGTATGGATCCAAATGTAATTATTATTATTCATTCACTGTATCATCTCTTCTTTCTTGATTTTCTGACATAAAATATGGTTATGGTTATTAGTGGCCTTAAATTTTGTACTTTAATTTTATTTTTTGACAGGCTTTTTATCAGTTGAAATTACTGCCATACACATACCTATGATTTTAATGTCCGATGGTATTTCTTCTAGTTATTTTAATTATAAAAATATTTATCTTGCCTTCTAAAATAATTTGAAAAATATGATAAGAGAAGATGTTAAATTTTTGTTCAATCTCCTTTTCTAGATTGGACTGAATTGAACGAATGAGCGTAACAATGATTAAATAGAGTTTGACGAGCGATAATTTTAATTTTAAATTGCCAACTTGTTAAATATCCTATCCTATACGGCAGCAATAAGTTGGTGCTATTACTTTATTTTCCAATTCAAATTATCCAAACATTCAGGTTGCAATTTCTCCAAAGTGCGTCTCAAAAACATAAAACACCATGAATATGTTTTATGACTTTTATAACTTAAAATTACAGACAGTTTATATTTCATCGATTTTACATGTAAATAATTTAAATTATTACTTTACAAATTTATCTTCTCAGTTACAACATGAACCATAGAATGTAGTAGTTCATTTTAAATTGTTATGGAAGTTCCCGAAAGGTATTTCTTGTAGTCATCAATAACACAAATTCTTTAAAGTTTCCTCTGTTCAACGGTTCTCTACTTTCATCGTATCGGCGAAACACGAATTCCTGTTAATTTTAAACTACTACAGAAAAATAAATAAAAATATACCTAGATAAACCTTTTTTATATGTATATTATTAAATTTAGAACCGAGTTATAAAATATTTGTTAAATTTCTACTTGATGTCCGAATCAATTAAATGTATAAGTAAATTTTGTTTGTTTAATAAACATGCAATTTACATTTTGTCTAATATGATCCTGACTTTTTGTATGGCGTTAAAAAAAAAACACATGGCCAACAAAACAATTGTTCGAATTTAAACTACCCCTTAACCATTTACATTTCCTGTAACAAAAATTACAAAATTCTCGAGGTGGTTTATGCTAATAAATCAATAAATAAGTTAAGTCTAGACGAGGAATTAGAGGAGGAGAGAATCACAACAAAGCCAAGTAAATTTAAATTTAATAAAAAAATACAATATGAGTGTAATTCATTAAACTCAAATCGTTTATTTTCAAGAAGACGATGAACCTCGTTGTATATTTTTTTAGCAACTTTGGACGCTAAAGATTTTCACTTTGGTAAAAGAACCTGAGTTCTGTAAATGTAGACGATACTTTTCTAAACTATTTGAATATATTACATAAATTTGTGATTTGGATCTGGAAAATATGAGAATGAACTGTAACTTTTTTGTCGTGTTTCATAATTCTCCGTTACTGTTTACTTTTGCATTCGTTCAAACCAATTCTTGAAAAAAAAATTTCCATTCTGAACTATGTAATTGATACATTTCCACAGCTTCTTGAGATATTAAAAAAGGCTGCCCTGACAATTTTTCTTCATATCAGTAAACTAGAAAACAGTGATGATATCGCTGTATCTTTTGGCCCATTAAATATTTAAATGTGTGAGTAGTCGTGTGAAAGCTTGCATTTTCAAAATGTATGATAATCAATTTTTTCTTTATTTTTTTAAATTAAAAAAAATACGATATGCGTGTAATTCAATTGTCACCAAAAATTGGTTGTTTATTTTCAAGAAGACGATGAACCTCGTTGTAAATTTTTTTAGCAACTTTGGCCGCTAAAGATATTTAGTTTGGTAATAGAACCTGAGTTCACTAAATGTAGACAACTATTTGAATGTATTACATAAATTTGAGAATTGTACCTGTCTGGAAAATATACTAATGACTTGGTGGCAAGCAAATTATTTATATCAAGTAAATTATTTATACCAATATTGACTGTATTAGATCTTCTAAAGTCACAGTAGTAAGACCAGTAAGCACAAGTCAAAGTATTAAGATATATTTTTTGTGTTGGTTTGAGTTCATCTTTGAAGACCCCATCGTTTAGATTCTAGTAAATACAATTTTCGTGTCCTGCGATTATGCCATAAACTATAATCTATGGTATATGATGATCTTTCTCTAAATGTTTGTAGCATACTTTCTCTTTGTATGCATATACATACATCCAATCCAACAAGCACAAAATTCCCTTACTTTTAAATGGTCATGTAAAATATTTGTATTTGTTTCATGCGGTACCTAGACCATCATCAATCTCCCAGTATGTCATATATCGAGCCACTTTTATTATTTCCTGCACAGCATCCATGTTTTTGGAACTACAACCTTACGAAAATCATGGTTCAAATTGCTTCGTTCACTCGACAAACTGTTGTCGATTGTGTTTAAATTACTTCGTTTATTTTGATTAAATTATTTCGAAAAATATGGAACTAAAATGTTCACTACCCAAATTTGTTTTTTAAATTTTTTTGTACTATAAATTGAACCAAATGACATTTAGTAATTTTGTCAACACAAACTTGCTTAAAATAGACCAAGTTAAAGAAAATTACATTGTCACAATAATGAGTGAACTATTGCTATATTGTTAGTGGGTCCAGTACAAATATCGAACATTTTACAACAGTCAATCTGTTTTTGCCTTCAGACTAGCTTAAATTTGCTAATTTGCTATTTTGGCCATACTACTACATTTAAATCAAATTCGTATTAAAGGGGTACAAAAAGAAAACAAGATTCTCATTGAGTAATAGGTCGTGAATAGAGAAAATAAAGTTAGTTAGCGCGAACGTGTAAATTTGAGTTTGTGAAAATAAGTGGGAGCCGTAGTCGGATGATGAATATCACCTTCCGGCGCGCAATTCAGATTTGATATTAAAGACGCAATAACAAGGAATTCGGCAATAAAGAACCGCCGCTCGGAATATGAAATTGTCGCTGCGCGTTTTCCTCGACTTTAATTTCTTTCGCCATAATTCAGCGACATTAAAATATCTCGCGACGTTTTTACGACGCTCACGAATTATTGGAGAAAATTACGTTTCGCCGTTCAAATATTCAAACGTGAATTGCTGAATTATGCTCGTGGCTCTTCCGCCGCGTGTGTGAAAGTCAAACAGCGTGATTCCATCACAAACATTTTAATAGCGGCCACGCGTGGCATAAATCAAAAACGTTTAATATCTTTTACACATTCAATATGCCAACGGTAAAAAGCCGGGGCTAATCCTTGTAAACCACATAATCCGATGGACGGGTCCGCGTTCCCATGCCACGGGGGTGCATATTAGATTACTGATTTATTTATTATATTGTTCGGGGGGTGTAACTCAATATCGTGCGCCCGCCTGATACATGAATATCATTTTATTGCGGGCTGCTGGTGAAACAATCGACGGGATCAAAAGGGGCCGGGGCTTAGCTGAAAAGTCGCAAGTTAATCGCTTTATTACACAATCAACAACAGTGCGCCAGCTTTAAGATTTCTAACGTTTCTTCAGCAGTGTGTGTATGGAACCTTTTAGTTTTATCGCCGGACAAACAAACCGCACAAGACAATGATCAAAACGTAATTTTAGAGCCGATCCTAATTGTCTAAGCGTTCTCGTGCCTCGCCAGCAAACAAATCGGACACGCGTTAACAAACATTTACACATCCAACCAATTATCGCCTGATATTCACCGAAACACGAGTCGTTTACGAACAAATTTCGAAGGCGCTAATGAATTGGAAACAGATTTCACCGGGCACCAATGGAAATTCCGACTTACTAACCGCCTTAATCGACTCGACAAACATTCAAATAAAATCTAATAAAGCCTATGCTAATCTGCGAAAGGAACAATACGGGGTGGACGTGAATTTAGTCGACGTAGGCGTAACCAGTTACATTACAATAACACGCGACCGGCGATGATTGATCATTATGCTTTATGAAAATCGCAAAGACTATGAGAGTCGTATTTTATGCAAATCGGACGTGGACCGGTGCAATTATACAGGGTGTTACCGCACCCCTCGTCTGGCTCTCACAACTCTGCAAATTCAATTAAGTGTCTCACACCAACACCTTAAACACTACTATTCATCAAAACCACGAGTTTACCGTTTACAACTTAAGCATAACTTTACTATTGAATATTTAACTGTAAGCAGTAGTTAAGTTACTTGCATCTTCAATCTTTGCATAGAAAAAATTAACGACTACAAATGTGGCAACGCTGGAAAATCTGGTTACTTTTTGGTAACTTTTGCGCGGGTGGTTGTTGTCACTGTTTACTGTCATTTTCCTATTTTTACGATTTCATTTTAAATCTTTATTTGGATCCGTACGTTCTACACTCCGGTTGTGTTTTGTGTTTGCGAGAACATAAAGTGCTTACTGAAAAGCTGACACAGACATGAAGAAGTTGCTGAATGATTTAATATGACAAAAAGAACAACAGAAATTGCAACTAGAATTTTTACAATTAAAAAGTAAATCTGGCAGTTGCAACAAGTTAATATAGCAAATTATTTATTAAAATCATTCAAAATATATTTATTATCAAATAATTTTATAAATTTTTAAAATAATCTATACATATACAGAGTGTCCCAAACATTGCGGACCAAGTGTGCGGTACGTTGTTGAGGGGTCAGGACAGGACAGGAAAAATAGTAAACAGTAGAAAAAATGAACAATGGGATGAAAATAGATCTTATAACTGGATCGTCAAGAACATGTACCTACTAGTCTAAATAATTTAAAAACGGAACAAGAAAATAAAGTTTTCTATGAAATTTCTAAATAGTTTGGAATCATTGGCATGTCTCCAGATTTTCTAAAATTAAAAATTGGGACTATTGTTGTGCTATTAAGAAACCTAAATGTTTTCCAGGAACAAGATTAGTTGTTAGAAATGTTGGATTTAGATATTATTAAAAAAAAGTCAAAAAGTGTCAATTCCCAGAATTGACTTAATCCCTTACACTTTGCTGCTTTTAAAAGACGCCAATTTCCCGCTCACTTTTCCTTTTGCATGACAATTAATAAAACACAGGGAAAAATTTTTAACAGTTTATTTACCATAAAATTAGTTTATTCATGGTCAGTTATACATAGAGATGTGTAGAGTACGATCCTAGATCTAAAAGTGCAAAGTGTTTCAAAAAGCCAAAGTACAGTAAAATGTAGGGTATAAAGAGGTACTTCAGTAACTCAACTGAGTTCTGTTTGTAGCTCTATAACATGGAATTGACATTTCCTATATCCAAAAATGAGTTACATTTAGAAAGCCATCTCTCCAAAATTCAGGGGCGGCTCGTAATCATTTTGTCAGTAGAGGCAAGCAATTCAAATTGGATATTCAAACATTCACTTTGTATTAGTAATTCGAATAATTCCTTCAAAGTGCGTCCCTACTTCATAAAACAGCATGAATATGTCTTACATGTCTTAGAATTACAAAAAGTGGTGAATAACAGTTCATATCTATTGTCTCATCAATTCTAGTTACATGTAAAAAATTTGAACTATTACTTTACAGATTTATGTTCTTAGTCACAATGTGAGCTATAGAATCTAGTTAGTACTGTTAATTTTAAACTACTGCAGCCAAATAAATATAAATTTAGATAAATATTTTAATGTGTTTATTTTTTGCTGTGACCGAGTTATAAAATATTTGTTAAATTTCCACTTGATGATTGTTATATTTACTTTGTTTAAACATGCAATTTACATGTTGTCTAATATGATCCCGACGTTTTCAATGGTACTTAAGTCATTTAAATTTGTAAAAGAACAAAATGATTAAATATCTTAAGCACTGGTGGTGAATGACAGTTCATATCTATTGTCTCATCAATTCTAGTTACATGTAAAAAAATGTGAACTATTACTTTACAGATTTATGTTCTTAGTCACAATGTGAGCTATAGAATCTAGTTAGTACTGTTAATTTTAAACTACTGCAGCCAAATAAATATAAATTTAGATAAATATTTTAATGTGTTTATTTTTTGCTGTGACCGAGTTATAAAATATTTGTTAAATTTCCACTTGATGATTGTTATATTACTTTGTTTAAACTTGCAATTTACATGTTGTCTAATATTATCCTGACGTTTTCAATGGTACTTAAGTCATTTAAATTTGTAAAAGAACAAAATGATTAAATATCTTAAGCACTATTCAAAAATAATAAACATGGCCAATCAAACAATTGTTTGAATTTAATCTACCCGTTAACAATTTACATTTCCTGTAACAAGAATTAGGAAATTATCTGGGTGGTTAATCCTTATTAATCAATAAACGACTCAAGTCTAGACGAAGATTTGTGACGAACAATTTACCCATCACAACGTCGAGCAAATTTAAATTTAATAAAAAATACGATATCTGAGCAATTCATTAAACTCAAATCATTGTCACTTAACACACCAATACTGGTTGCTTATTTTTCCATCTTTAAATTCTAAAATAGCTGACCAAAGACCGAATCCGCACAGAACGGTTTGTCAACTACGAAATGAAGCAATTAAACAAAGATGATGGACGCTCAAATCAAAATTCGACTTCTGATTGGGTCCAGAGTTTTTCGGACATCGAAACCTAGCCCCGTCCGAAGAACGTACCCAATCACATTCGAACAATCCTAAAAAAGTCAGCTCTGTAGCCATGCCTTCGCTGTGATTTGCGAGTGAGGTGAATTTTTTCAAGCAAAAAATGCGTAAAAAGCGCGAGTCGGGCGTTCCTATTCAAATTCGGTGGAAATCATTATTACGAAAGTGTGAAGGCTTTCACGGGAAGTGTTATTAATAATTAGCGATCTTATTAGGGTTTTTGGACAGTGTTACATTTGAAGTCCCATTAAAATGAAAATAATATCAATAAATAATTAATTATGAAACACTTATTGTTAAGATCTGAAGCTGAATAATAATATTATTTACAACATGACCAATTTTTTTTGTAAAACTTTATCAACTTGTAAGATAAAAAAAATCATAAATTTATACATTCTGGAACAAATTAATTCGTCACATGATGCAGGGAAAGCACTGCCTCCTCGTCCTCCCTAATCAGCAGCCACTACTAAAATTGTTATTTGGTGGTCGATTTAAAGAATTTATCTAAATGATAATCTTCAAGATATTTAGCGAAGTGCCAAATTTCTGAAAACAAAATTAATTTCCAAGGTTTACTTCGAATTTATTTTATTGCAAAAAATAAGACAAGAATATGAGCAATTGTTTTATCTCTAATCTGACTATGCCACTGAATTTACAAATTAGAATATATGCAAATGGGTGTCGCCAAAATTTGATAAAAAAATATAGTGGCTAACAAATGTATTTTCTACCAAATGATTTCTAATGGTCGTCATATATTTTGTAAAAAATATTGCTTGAATAGATCTGTTCTTAATATCGTATTTCTATCGTATCCTATTAGGTATAAATAAATCTTGGTTTGAGAGCGTTATTGCCATATCGTACCAGGGCTCCTTGGCTTGGTCAAAATGGAGCTGTATCCAATTAAAACATGTTCACATAAAACAAAGATCGCCAATATTATGAATAACTGTTCGTGTAAAATTAATAAAGTTTAGTTGATGTCAACGGTCTAAAAAATAATTTTGATAGAATAAATAAATTTGAAATACGCTATTTTTCTGTAAGCAATTGATATATTTTGTTAAATGTTATTGACATTTTATCAGTCAGATTAGAGATTAGGTAGAGAGGAATAAATAAATGCTAACATTTTTATTTGTGCATTGGAAAAATTCCGAAGAAGTAGCCCTTGAAAATTATTTTTGTTTTCTGAAATTTGGCACCACAGTTGATTATTGAAGCTTTACCATTAAAAAGGTATGTTTATCCACTAACAAATAACAATTTTAGAGAGGTGGCCCACTTTTTATAATAATATAATACAAGCTCATCCAATCTTAAAAAAAAACATTAAAGTTTGCTCAAGAACCATAAGAGATTTTTGGAAGTTCTATTTGTTATTTGTTACAAAAATATGTCGTTAATTATTATCTTCTTTCACAAATCTGGACGTAGTTAATTAGTTATTAAGTAAATTCATTATTGAAACATTATGAGTAATTGCATAATTATTCGGAAGATGAACATTAAGTATTGGACCATTAGTTGAATTGCTGTGCTCTATTTTTTGGAAGTTACGGATTATTTTATTTATATTTTATTGTTATTTTAAGTTCAGGATTATTTTCCTGCATCCTGCTTGCAACTTTTTGTAAAACGGCACCTGCCCTCTCACAGTTGAAACAATATCTATTTTAATTCGCCAGAGAATCGAAGCGTTCAGTGTTGCGGACTCAAGTGTTGTAAAAGAAGCAAGAAAAGCGTGGAACGAGATAAAATGCAAAAGTCAAGACGATAAAGTTGATAAACTCGAGCTGGCAGTATTGGAGTAATGCACTTCTTGTGGTTATCGTTTTCTACCAGGTCCTGGTACGTCCTGCGTGCGCGGACCTTGTAAATCCGTCCATCGGAGGCCGATTCGCATAACTCATCTCGAAAACGCAGCCGGAGTGCCCACCACGGATATATCAAGTAATGAGCGCAATTTATAAAAGACCGGATGAATGAGTTGTTACACGGTTTAATTTTTCATCAGGTCGTTTGTTATCCCGCTGGAAATGCCGATTAACTTGTCCGCGTCATTGAGGAACCGAAAGAACCATCGCTCATCCAACTCGAAAATGTGCTCATACGTGGTAATTCCACGACGTCTCTTATCACGTTGCCGATTAGGGCGACTTAATGACGCATGGACAATAAGGCAACGGGGACGATAAGTTGATAACGAACCCCGACTCGATTATTCGCCTTTTCTGGAGATTTCCGGAAGCGACACCACCCTCCCCAAATGCACTATACAGTGTGGCGGAATAAAGCGACGATAAAGCGCGTGGGTCTCAATTATTTCCCATGATCTCCGCACAATATGCACTCCATCATTGCTGGTCCGGGTTGTTATGGCTTCGTCGTGGCCGAGATCCATTCTGCTGTCTTCTGAGCTTGGCGAGGAGTTATGTCTTCGCCGTGTCGGTGACATAGTCGCGTATATTTTATTTTATTGTGAGCTCCGCACGCCCGATAACCGCCATATTGCTCTTTCCACGTCTCAATTCCTTCTGACACGTGTGCACACGCCAACCTCAAAGTCCACACCGAAGAAGAGCCAACCCAAGTTAAAAATTCGGAACAGTTAACAACAAACAATGAAAACATATTAAAACCATTAGATTATGACTCAACACAACTACTAAACTGATAAAGTAATAACTTGTATGAGATTATAATAAACTGAACCAATGACATATAGTTGCATAATGAACCTGAGTCACAAATGTCAATCCTGAGCTCCGCACTCTAAGAAACTTAAAAACTTTGAACTTGAGAAATTGTTAAACGTTTTCAATTTTTAACGAATTTATTAATTGCAGACCATGAAATCACATTAAACCGGAGCAAATAATTAGATTCTGAAAAAAAATACAAAAAATTACATGTTAAATGTAGTGACAATACCACATAAAAACGTATATTTGAAATGAAATGCTGAAACCACGAGCAATAATGTAACGAAATGATCTAAAAAAACCTTATCCAATTAATAATAAATCTGAGTTAATCATCAAATGTAGCATGAAGAACCTGAGCGACAACTTGTGAATATAGTGAACTCAGAAACATAAAAACTTTGAACCTGAGAAATTGCTGAAGGATTCCAATCTGAGAAGGCAACGACGATACCTTGTAAATTAACTTTAACGAATTTATTGAATACACTCAATGAAATCACATTAAAGCAGAGCAATGAATCTGTTCCTGAGAAAAATGCAAAAAATTAAATGTTAAAAGTAGTGACAATACTACATAAAAACGTATATTTGAAATGAAATGCTAAAACCACGAGCAATAATGTAACAAAATGTTATACAATTTAAAATAAATTTGATTCAATCGTCAAATGTAGCATGATGAACCTGAGCGACGACTTGTGAATATAACGAACCCAAAAACTGAAAAACTTTGAACCTGAGAAATTGCTGAACGGTTCTAATCTGAGAAGACAACGACAATATTTTGTAAATTAACTTTTAATAAATATATTAATTGCAGTCAATGAAATCACATTAAAGCTGAGCAAAGAATGTGATCCTGAGAAAAATACAAAAAATTACATGTTAAAAGTAACGACAATACCACTTAAAATCGTATATTTGAAATGAAATGCTGAAATTACGAGCAATAATGTAACGAAATGAACTAAAAACTCTTATCCAATTCACAATAAATCTGAGTCCATGGTCAAATGTAGCATGATGAACCTGAGCGACGACTTGTGAATATAACGAACCCAGAAACTGAAAAACTTTGAACCTGAGAAATTGTTGAACGGTTCTAATCTGAGAAGACGACATTATTTTGTAAATTAACTTTTAATAAATATATTAAATGCAGTCAATGAAATCACATTAAAGCTGAGCAAAGAATGTGATCCTGAGAAAAATACAAAAAATTAAATGTTAAAAGTAATGACAATACCACATACAAACGTATATTTGAAATGAAATGCTGAAACCACGAGCAATAATGTAACAATATGATCTAAAAATTTTTATTCAATTCAAAATAAATCTGAGTCAATCGTCAAATGTAGCATGATGAACCTGAGCGACGACTTGTAGATATAGTGAACTGAGAAACTTTGAACCTGAGAAATTGCTGAACGGTTCCAATCTGAGAAGACAACGACGATATCTTGTAAATTAACTTTTAATAAATATATTAATTGCAGTCAATGAAATCACATTAATGCTGAGCAAAGAATGTGATCCTGAGAAAAATACAAAAAATTAAATGTTAAAAGCAATGTCAATTTCAAATTAAAATGTATGTTTGAAATGATATGCTGAAACCACGAGCAATAATGTAACGAAAATCTTTTCCAATTCATAATAAATCTGTCAATCATCAAATGTAGCATGATGAACCTGAGCGACGACTTCAGTGAATATTGCTAAATTAAGTATTTTGTCACTTGTTTGTTTATTCTGAGCAATACCGTGAACATTTAAACCTGAGTGAAATGACATTGAACCTGAGAAATACTACACAAAAATAAAGTAAATCAAGTATGATTTATATGAATGGTCGTATAATTACAAAACATAATGGACCTGAGTCTAAATGTTAAACCTGAGCAATGACTAAGCGAATAATTCGCGCCAAGTTAATCAAGTACATATATATTTTGTGCTGTGATTTAAAATTTTGATTTATCAGATTTTTGTTGTTTGTGTAGAAACAAAGCCAACAATGGAGGCAGCGCGATCGCATTTCCTCCGATCCGAAAAAAGCCGTCGCATCTAAAAAACCCCCAGCGACACGTGTTAACATGACAGCGCTGCCATCATTCGAATAAAAAAATCACCAAAAATAGAGCGACCGTCGACCGACTGAAACTCATCACTGTTCGGAAATTACAACCGCCTAAAACCAAACAACTGCGTCGCTTATCTCTCACCGACAAAAGATACTCCATTTAACAGGCAATCTGAATCACTCGATATAAATTACAAAATTCACCCCTTATCGGGGCTGGCGGGCCCGTCGTCGACGACACGTGCGGATTAGCCTTTAACTTACGCAACGACTTTTGTTTAAACAAATGATTGATGATGGTGTTTGCCTAATTATCGTAGTGCCAAGGTGCCGATTTGATGATTGATTTCGGAGGTGATTTAGACATCAGCGGACACTAAATTTAGGTGCAATGTTCAGGTGAATTATTTCGGAGTTAATGTGGACAAACACATTGTCGGCTAACTGAATCTGGAGCGGTTTATCGTGCGAGGGTCGCTTTATCCCACTAGGGTTGTAATTGGTATATTAGTTTTGCGGTCGTTATGAACTCGGCAGGGATCAAGAGGGATGGGGACATGCGCGGCCTCGATGGAGTCATGGGACACAATCACCCCCACATCTCTCAAACGATTGCTTTTACAAAAATCGACAATCTTTACAATTCCTCTCATTAGTCGTGTTCTATAATACAATAATACGAACACCTGCTTAAATCAATTAACCTAAGCCCAATATGTTAGTCTTGTAACATTATCTGTGCTTATTGTCATTATTTCCAGTCTGTGTTCAGATCTCTAAAATGTTTTACAAAGATAATAAAACCGATCATTATAGTAGCAAATTGTTTTAAGGAATACTGTGAAATAAAATTACTAAGAATTATGAGTTGTCTTTCTTTACCTTCTCACGATCTTTAGTATTAATGCAATGAACCTGAGGCCATTTAACCCACGATTTAAGGAAATGCTGCATTTCAAATTATTTCAAATCTATACAGTTCTGAATCCGTCATATAATTTAAATGCCAAACAATAACATAAAGAATCAACACAGAGTATTGAGCTCAGTGATTTTTATATTTTTCTGAACCTGAGCACTTGAAGCACTTGAATCTGTACAAATTTTTATAAAAATATAACATTTACAAGTAGTGCCTATAAGCCGTTTCTAGATTACCCTCCCCCCACCAAAATGTCTTGCCCCATTAAAATACCTCTCCCCACCATTTCCCAGTGCGCGTGCGCACCATGTGCATGGTTGCCAAAAGTTGCAAATACATGAGTTTGTTGTAAAAAATACAATTTATTCAATTCTTTAATTTTATAATTGTTTTATAATTGTCGTTTTATAATTGTGAAATAAAATTATTAACTATTATGAGTAGTTTTTACATTCTCACGATCTTTAGTATTAATGCAATGAATCTGAGGCCATTTAACTCACGATTTAAGGAAATACAGCATTTCAAATTATTTCAAATCTATACAGTTCTGAATCTGTCATATAAAAGCCAACAAACAATAACATAAAAAATTAACACAGAGTATTGAACTCAGTGAGTTTATATTTTTCTGAACCTGAGCAGTTGAAGCACTTGAACCTGTACAAATTTTTATAAAAATATAACATTTACAAGTAGTACCTATAAGCCGTTTCTAGATTACCCTCCCCCCACCAAAATACCTCCTCCCACCATTTCTTACTGCGCATGCGCACCAAGTGCATGGTTGCCAAAAGTTTCAAATACATGAGTTTGTTGTAAAAAATACTGCTCAAAAATAAAATGAAATGTTTAAAATCTGAGTGAAAGATCACTTGAGCGAGAATTTGCACAAAGTTGGTTAATTGTATGATGTAACGATAATTGTAAAGAGATTCAAACGAGTGCTGGATGTGAGAATCCAATTACGTTCGACCTTCTGCGTCCATTGTGCCTGTTGGTCCAATAAATAATTGTCTTTGTCGTTGTAATATGACGCAGATGTTCGATCCGGTCCCGAGATTGTGAATATTATGATAAAATATGCGGGAGGACAGGCGATTTGGTCGGGATTCCTTCGAAACAAATAATTTAAATGAAACGTCCCCGAGAATTTCGTCCCCAGGTGAATTTATTGCATCCGTGCCGAAATATTTCGGTAACAAATCAGAAAAATATTTACAAGTTGTACCATATCCCCGCTCAAATATAAATAAAAATACCTTAATAGATTCATCTCGGATGCATACCGTGGATGTCAGACATTATACTGTGAGAGTCGGGCACGTCGGAACGTTCCTCGACCGGACAGCTCCACGAATTCCTCACATTCTAAGCCCGACACGGAGATCTTTAACTTTGCGTTGTCTTTAATAAATACTCAATGTCATTGACAAATAACCGAACATATACGAGTGCCTTTGCTACGTCTCATTTACTTTATTATGCCGCCGTTATGATGGCAGCCGACGTCGATTTATTAGTGTTTCATCGACGGCTTAATTAAGACTCCCTCTTCTGACAGTCACAGGTGAACTCGTCACACCCACATCGTTGCTGGACCGACATTCACCAGGAGTCTCCTTCGTTAACGACGGTGTCAATCAATAACATCTTTCAACTCGTTCACAATGTACCAGCCGTTTAACCGTTTAACGCTTGGCTCTTCGGAGTTTGCGAGTTATTATCTGACTCGGAGCAGCTCGACTCACTCACTCACTTTACCTGATAACGCAGACTAGGCCACGGAATCCATTTGAAAATGAATAGAGTGTAGCAAAATTACATAAATTTGAAATAAATATATTACAACACATAAGATATATTTAGTGTCTTCTTTGACAAATTCCAACCTCAGGCATCGGTTTATACATCGTTCGGGCATCTTTCTACCAGCTTCTGTTAAAAGTCGTGATGTATTAATATCAAAACCTGTTAAAATCAAACAAACTGGTAGGGAGTGGTGGGAGGAGGTATTTTGGTGGGGGGAGGATTGTCCAAAAGTGACACTACTCATGGATTACTGAATTTTTTTTTGTACGATATTTACAGCTTTGATATCAACTCATATGAGTTGCTGATAGATTAAATAATGACGTAAAGCTCAGAATTGGTGACTGCTTTCCCACTTGAGACTCAAATTTTAAAATTTGTTTGTGAACAGGTTACATCGTTTGGGCATCTTTCTACCAGCTTCTGTTAAAAGTCGTGATGTATTAATATCAAAACCTGTAAAAATTTAAACAAACTAGTAGGGAGTGGTGGGGGGAGGTATTTTGGTGGGGGGAGGATTGTCGAAAAGCGACACTACTCATGGCCCACTAAGAATTTTTTTGTACGCTTTTTACAATTTTGATACGTGTTGCTCATAGATTAAATAAAAGTGAGGCTCAGAGTTTTTGGCCTGCTTTCCCACTTGAAACTCAAATTTTAAAATTTGTTTGTGAGCAGGTTACATCGTTTGGGCATCTTTCTACCAGCTTCTGTTAAAACCTGTAAAAATTTAAACAAACTAGTAGGGAGTGGTGGGAGGAGGTATTTTGGTGGGGGGAGGATTGTCCAAAAGCGACACTACTCATGGCCCACTGAGAATTTTTTTGTACGCTTTTTACAATTTTGATACGTTTTGCTGATAGATTAAATAACAAAGTGAGGCTCAGAGTTTTTGGCCTGCTTCTAAAAGTTCTAAAATTCGTTTGCGAGCTGGTTAGTTCTCTTGATTTTGAGTTGCAGTAACAAGCGAGGAAGCTATTTTATGTTTGTGGACAATTGGCAATTTGTCAACTCGCTTTTAGATAGGCAAACAGATCGCTTTCACCCGTCTTTCCGTACTGCTTGTTTTGACAGAGCATGAGTTACATAATAAATTTCCAAAAGGCAAACAATGTACGGAGAGAACCGGTCGGTGAGGAACGGTGCCAATTAGGCGGGTTTGAGATTTTTCAAGGAATTTATAATGATGGGTCTTTTGATAAATTCGGTGCTTGCGTAAGACGATTATTTAGATGAGATAACAATTCATAAAGAATGAGAAATTATGTGGCGATTAGTGTAATTTATTCGGAGAGGAGTGTGTGAAAACGTTTAAAATTTTTGAATAATTCAGAGGCGGGAGAGCCGAAATTCGTACGGGCGATTTGTCCATTGTGTGTGTCGTGTGGAAAGCGGCGATTTTCCCGTCACTCCCGACCTTAATTTCCATCATCATCGATAAAGGGCGACGGAAAGCTGTGCAAAACGCCTCATATCAGGCGAAGGGCGAAGACGCGGCCCTTGCAATTACTGGACGTGACTTTTATGCGAACCGCAGACGCGCTTTAGATGGTCCAAACGAGGAGATTACATGACACTGCCATATTGGCGTCTCTTTCATTCACAACACTTCTCCGAGATTTCCGCTCGCCGCTCGGATATTGGGAATGCGATATTTATTAGATTTTTAGGAGCGCGAATTTCCTCCCCTGCCGAGATTTGTGCCGTTTTGGCTCGGGTACTTGTTAGTCGGGCTACATGTATTAAGGGCTTATCCGGCGTTTGGCTTAAATGAAAAGGCGGACCCCGATACGGGCGTCAAAAAGGGGCGATAACGTCGATAATTGAACGTTTGCAGCCCTCACTTCGAGGGACACGATCATGTTTAGATCGCACATTTAGATCAATTTTGTTTGTTGTTGCTCAACAATTGCTGCATCATAATCCCTCTTTTATGTCCTCGACGGCACACACAGATAAGAATTATTTTTCATTCAGGCGCAAATTCGTTAAAACTAACCCTCCGACGCGGCTCAATTGCGTCACCATCGCCCAATTTAACACAAAAATCAAAAACTCTGCCCCATACAGGTCCCAAATATTCACATTTCATCCCTTGTACAATTAGTTTTCAAATCACTTTTTCAAGATTACTTTTACCGCTATACCTATAACAGTACATGTGGGAGTTTCATTTTCTGGTTCTATTGAAGTTGTGCTTACTTTCCCAAAATTTCGCAATTTTCTACACATTTTTATTATTATTTATGTTTCTTCTTTGCATAAGAGATTAATTGAAACGGGTGGGAGCTGTGGTTTTTACTCTTACATTGAGTTTGAGGAATTCGTTTGCAATCAATTTGAAGAAATTTTTTTAGTTCTAGCGCCATACCTATACATATGAAACTTTTATGTTCTGGTTCTACTTATTAGAGTTGTGGCTATTTTTCCCAAAATTATGCCTTTACACTCCTTCTTTTATTATTTTTATTTCTTCTTTGCCTAAGACATTAACTCGAACGTATGTATGTTTTCTACTTCTTTATTGTGGATTTTACTGGTAAGTACTATAGATTTTGAGAATTCGTTTTCAAATCAATATTTGAAGATAACTTCTACCGCTATAACTATTCACGTTGGACTTTCATTTTCTGGTTCCATTGGGGTTGCGCTTATTTTTCCCAAAATTTTGCAATCTTCTACACTTTTTCTTTTATTATTTTTATTCCTTCTTTGGATAAGAGATTAACTGAAACGGGTGGGTGCTGTGGTTTTTACTCTTATATTGAGTTTGCAAATCAATCTTTGAAGATATTTTTTTACTTCTACTGCCATATTCATACATATGGAACATTTATTTTCTGGTTCTATTGGAGTTGTGGCTATTTTTCCCAAAATTTTGCTGCTGCACTCTTTCATTTATTATTTTGTTTCTTCTTTTCCTAATACATTAACCCAAACGTATTTTTGTTTTCTACTTTTTTATTGTGGATTTTACTCTTAAGAACTATAGATTTTGAGAAATCGTTTTTAAATCAAAATTTGAAGTTAACTTCTACCGCTATACGTACCTATTCATGTGGGACATTCATTTTCTGACTCCATTGGAGTTGTGCTTACTTTTCCCAAAATTTTTCAATCTTTCACACTTATTTTTATTTTTGGTTCTTTTTTTGCATAAGAGATTAATTGAAACGTATGTATTCTGCTTCTTTGGGAGATGCTGTAGTTTCTACTCTTACACTGAGTTTGGAGAATTCGTTTTCAAATCAGTGTTTGAAGATATTGTTTTACCTCTACTGCCATACCTCTACAGCTGGAAATTTCATTTTCTAGTTCTATTGGAGTTGTGGCTAATTTGCTACTTTTCCCAAAATTTTGCTGCTGCATTCTTTCATTTATAATTTTTATTTCTTCTTTTCCTAAGACATTAACTCATGTATTTTTGTTTTCTACTTTTTTATTGTGGATTTTACTCTTACGTACTATAGATTTTGGGAAATCGTTTTTAAATCAATATTTGAAGTTAACTTCCACCGCTATACCTACCTATTCATGTGGGACTTTCATTTTCTGGTTCCATTAGAGTTGTGCTTACTTTTACAAAAATTTTGCAATATTTTACGATTATTTTTATTTTTGTTTCTTCTTTGCATAAGCGATTAATTGAAACGTATATATTCTGCTTCGTTGGGTGGATGCTGTGGTTTCTACTCTTACACTGAATTTGGGGAATTCCTTTTCAAATCAGTCTTTGAAGATATTATTTTACCTCTACTGCCATATTTCTACAGATGAAAATTTCATTTTCTTTGGAGTTGTGGCTACTTTTCCCAAAATAATGCTTTTACAGTCCTTTTTTTTATTATTTTCATTTCTTTTTTGCTTAAGACATTAACTCAAACGGATGTATGTATCCTACTTTTCTATTGTGGATTTTACTCTTACTTTAGATTTTGGAAATTTGTTTTTAAATCAATATTTGAAGATAACTTCTACCGCTATACCTATTCATTTTCTGGTTCCATTGGAATTCTGCTTACTTTTCTCCAAATTTTTCGATCTTCTACACTTCTTCATTTATTATTTTTGTTTCTTCTTTGTATAAGACATTAATTGAAACGTAAGTATTCTGCTTCTTTGGGTGGCTGCTGTTGTTTTTATTCTTACATTGAGCCTGGGGAACTCGTTTTCAAATCAGTATTTTAAGATATTTTTTTCTTTTCTGCCATACCCATACATATGGATCTTTCATTTTCTGGTTCCATTGGAGTTGTGGCTACTTTTCCCAAAATTTTGTTTTTACACTTTTTCACTTATTATTTTCATTTCTTTTTTGCATAAGACATTAACTCAAACGTATGTATCTATTCTACCTTTTTATTGTGGATTTTACTCTTACTTTAGATTTTGGGAATTTATTTTTAAATCAGTCTTTGAAGACAACTTCTATCCCTACACCCAGACATCTGGATATTTTATTTTCTGGTTCTATTGTAGTTGTGCTTACTTTTCCCAAAATTTTTCAATCTTCTACACTCTCATTACATTCATTTACATTACATTACACTCATTTATTAATTTTGTTTGTTCTTTGCATAAAACATTAGCTATGTGTGTATGTATTATGCTTCTTTGTTGTGGATTTGCTTAGGGAATTCGTTTTCAAGTCAGTTCTTGAAGATACTTATACCGCTGCTTTGACATTATATCAACTCAGTACATGAGAAGTTTGGCCGCGTTTTTTTTTACCAAAATTTGCATCTCCTGGAGCCTGTATGCGACAATCGTGTGACGTGATCCCGCGCGCAAAATTCGGTATTGATCCCTGGGAAATTTCGAATTAATTGTCGGCCGGTAGAAGAGAGAGATGCGCACAAAGAGGAACCATAATTGGTTTGTTTTAATTTACGTGATGGTAGGAAAAACAATTAACCTGCCCTTTATAGTTTTAATTACTTCATTTTGGTGGCTATCTCTGCTCCCTGCGAAACGGCGCCGCAGTCTGCTTCACACCGTCCCCCAAACCAGGAGGCGGCCAATCCGGAGACGGCGTCCTCCACCGCCGCCGGCTTGTGCGGTGTAAAACGGCCTCGTTATCTCCCAGGCAATTTACCATTTCTGTATTCTGATTATGCCTCTATATAATGACTACACCATTGTTAGGGGCGGCCATTTTAATTTCTAGTAAAAACAACATGGCGCCCTCGCGACGCAATTAAAACAGATGATGGGCGATAATGGCGTTAATTAATTCAGCCTTTCTCTCTCGCCGGAGCTAATGCGCAAATTAAACTGTTACACACGATCACGTGGATGTGAGCGGGACTTTACAGCCGGTAATTGTCCCAGTAATTGCTAGATGGCGTCGGCCATCGTAGATTAGCCATTGTTTTACGATTCCCGAGGGAAGACGGATGAAATTGTTGCTGTGGATTGTTCGGGAGATCGGCCGTTTTAATTAATGTAAATTGCGTCGGACGCCAGTTCTTGAGGTTCGGGTTAATAATGGAACGAGAGTCGTAAATTCTTGCACTATCTAGCCGAGATCGAACAGTTTTTACTTTCATAATTTGAAACATACGGTCGTTTGTTGATGGTATTTCTGGTCGGGCCAAATTAACGTTGTCTTCGGGTAATTGCCGGGAACGCTCGTGTCATGCCCTATTTATGTTTCAGAGACGAAGCTGATAGCGCCCCGACAATTCGGGAGAGTTTTTCTGATCTTCTGAACATCCACCACATGCCACTCAACACGAGACTCTCCCCAGTCTCAGTCATTAATAGCGCACAAGAAGCGGATTCCTCATCAAATTACACCTCTTAGTGTCAGAATAAGTATATATTTTCATTTTACAGTTTTTGTAGTTTTAAAAAGATTTCTTGACTTCTTTATTTTCCATCTCTTCTATGTATTTCACCCTAGTTTACGATACCTCCTCTCCCGATAATTTGATTCTAATCAGCCTGTTTATCAGCTTTATTAATTACTTGCTATAAATTAATTTTATTCATTTTACCAAAGGTTGAAATAATTTCTTAAAAATTTTTTTTTGCCAATTTTTTGATTATTTGCACTCATATCAGAACAAAATGATTCTAAAACAAAAATGAAATTATCTTATCCCACTATGTTACAACTTATACTTTTACAATATGTCATAATCATATTGTTATAATTGCAAGTTATATTGCAATTATTCGAATTGCGTTTAACTCTACGCAGGAGATACAATATACTAGTTTTAGAAAATGTTCACTTTTTTTTTAATTACTCAATGGATATTTTTCAATTTGGTTAATTTTTGGTAATTAAAAAACAGCGTTTTTAATTTTGCATCTATTCTATTTAACCCTATTTTATTATGTTATGTTTTATTTTACTCATCTATAATATAAAGCGTGGGTACAAATAAAACGGGAGGCTTGGAAGGCCATGGTGTCTAGCTTTTGTTTTATTATTAAAAAAAGTACTTCTTTATTTTGAATATATTCTCTTTTACCATTATGTTCTATTTTATTTTATTTTTACCATAATATAAAGCGTATAAATAAAAAACGGTTTAGGTGTCTATTACATATTTGTTTTATTTCTTACAGTGTACATACCCCTTTGACATAATCAAACCATGACATTTGACAAAAATTGCCAATAAAAAATTTGCACAAACCATGTCCAAGTTGACGCCAGAAGATGGTACTTTAAAAAAAAATACTAAATGCATTTTATGCATTGTGTCCGAAGCGAATCTAAAACGTCCCTATCCCAAAAGTCAAAAACTTTTTATAGGTAATTGCTTTCATGACTACGCAGCCCGTTTTATTTTTGTGTGCACGTTAATTACTATTTATATCGGCTCTTTTATCAGTTTTCTTGTTAATTGACATCAAATGGGTAATTCATGCCTTACCAAAAGGTGTAAAAATCTCTTTTAATTTTTTTTAGAATTTCCAATTTTTGGATAATTTATGCTAATTTTACAACCAAATTATTCTAAACCAAAATTGAAATTATCTTCTCCACTACGTCACAAATTACATAACCATAACAGAATATTTTTTCAATAATCTAAAAATATGTATTCAATCAACTAGTACTATAATTGCGAGTCTTCCTCGAATTGCATCCTATTCTACGCATGTTTATCATTTTTTTTAACTGATACATATATTCAACACCAGCAAAAGATACAATTTTTTTGTTTTAGGTAGTTTTCTCAGTTTTATATATTTTTTAAGTGTTCATATGTGACTGATCTTCCGCTGTTGTTACCTCATTTTGAACACCCCCCAAATTATGTTCTTTTTATAATAATATTTTCCAAATAATAACGTGTTGTTTGAAAATGGTATTATAATTCCAAAAAACAATACTAACTTTTTTATCTATTCGAATTGATTCTATTGCATTACAGTATTCTGTTTTCCTATTTTACTTTTTTGGTCCATTATTTTTTCTACTCTTGTATTTTTAACAGGACGTTTTCTTAAGTTTTTAAGATCAAATTTTAATTTTTTGCTTAAATATGTATACAACCTTCGTGTTCGTCTCCTCTTATGTCTTCTACTTTCTGAAACTGTCACAGAATCCTCTCTTATATTCCGAGATTTTTTTTGCAGTATCTTTATCAGTTATCAAATTGCTAACTCGACTAAAATTCATCTACCATATTAACCCGTGCTACAAATTTATTAAACAAAAATTTTAAAAATAATAAAGGCGTCTTATCTAATATTCCCATCAGGAACGACCCATAAAATCGATTCGAACTGTTGTGTCCTATATACAGCGTGTCCCAAAAAAATAACAAGTTAAAAATGTTTGCAAATTTGACTCTTATTTTATACTATTATGAATAATAATTCATGTTAAACACTGATAAACGGAAGAAAAATGTTCTCTACTTTTTGGTTATTTCGACAAAGAAACTCATTAATTTGTCCGTGGTTATTACTGTAAAATTTTGGAATTCATTTGCAAAATGTCACTGATTTATAAAATCCATAGGCAGCTCGTCAGTTTTAGGGCGAGTAAAATACTAAAACAAAATTTCGAAAAAGTCGTACATAGAAAATGTGATTGTTTGAGAATTTCTACTATTGCTTAAAATTAATGCCATTAATTCAGAGGCATTCCCCATTCCGCATATTGTTATATTTTATACTACTCGTTAACTATTAACTAGTTTATAATTTTTTTAGATCATATTGAAACGAAATCATAAAAATATAACTACATATTTTTGAACACCTCATCTTTCTTTTATGTACCTATATAATTTGTTCTTATTCCTCTTACTGTTTATTGCTTTCCCACTGAACTCTCGTTGTTCAATTTTCATTTATCTTTTGTATTTTTTGCAAAATGTGTATTTGCGTTTGTAAAATTAGCTTTACTAGTAAAAATTATTCCTCTGACATTAACGGTTTATGTATCCTTTCGCTGCCACATTATTTCTTTAGCCACAATACCTAATTGTAAAATGTTCCGACAAGGTTCCCAAAAGCAACGACGACTATTATGCGTTTTTTGCGATCGTATTGATAGTTGTTAGTCATTCTTTTGCAATTAATTGGCTGAGGCATCTATAAATCTTTCTCCTGGTCCGGGGTGCGAACTTTTTACCCTTGCACCTGTCCGACTTTAGGGATTTCACAAACACAATCTGTGGAGTTAATAAAGGCGTATTGTGGAATGAAGTCGCCTTGATCAGCTCACAATGGAAAGGTGTTCAGGCCCAAACGATCTCTTTACATTGTTACAATTGGCTGCATTGTAGGAACCACTGGTCCACAAGTTTTCGTGCGCCGCGCTTCCAAATTCCCGTCTTCCACGAATCCCCGTTAAAATAATGAGCAATAAAGATGCCAAGTCCACATTAAAAATAACTGTCAAGTTGATAACTTTTAATTAACGCCGGAGATTTTTACTAATCCCGATCGGAGATAAGCGCGACAGTGCTACCAGTGTTGTTCCCAAAATAACACAAAGACGTCTTCTTTAACACCGTTGACCGTCAAATTCGTGGTGGACTTGTCATCGCCGATTTTCGCCCAACTTCCACTAAATCCGATATCGATAATTTTAATTTTTTCGCTTGCGCGGGTCAAAGTTGAGGCAGTAAAACGCGTATTTATTTTATTGGACTTCTCGCTTGTAATCAAAACTAATTAATTTGGTTTGTTTGCGAGATTTGCCCTGTACTTTATTGTACAAAGACGCGTCAGCTTGGGAACGAGAAGATTGGACGACACATGTGACTGCTGGGATATTCGAGGAATTTATCTCGACATCTCCACGTTCTTCGTGCAACTGTTATATCGGCGATTTTTAGATTATGGGCGAGAAATTAATCGGCCTCCAACTTCCTCAGCAACGAGAGGAATTCCAGGCGGTATTTCTGCCGTTAAATTGATTTGTTGCACGGATTGTACCGCATAATGAGCAACAATCGTTTAAATATTGAATGCGAGCTGTCAAATCAAAGTGAAATTGATATGTGGCCGCTTGTATATCAGATTTCAGACCAGAATCAAGGTTCCACCGGCTCTATGATTATTCATTACGCCGATTTGGCACAGTTAATGGAATTAATTACGTTGCGTTGTGCTCGTGTCATAATTAATAAGGTTATTTATGGCCGCACAGAATCCCAGCGACGGATTTCGACGAATCGGGCGCGCCGCAGGGGTCCAATTAAGACCCCATTCTATGTTTCCGTAGCCGCTTTCGGGGGGGACAAGAAAAGTCGGGTAATAGTTGACGTTTTTATTATTTATCCAATCTAACGAGGCTAAATTCGTGATAAACCTAAGTGTGTGCACACGTTAAATAGTAAAATTACGCTCTAAATAATTTATACATCGTCACGTACATTTTTACAACACTATATACAAATTTGTACAAATACTATGTACATTAAATGCAATCATTTAACGCTCTGTTTGTTTTTATCACTCGCTGATAACCCCGCGGAATCAATTTGTCATAAACAGCAGCCGTCATCTCTATTTTAATCGGGTCGTGATAAAACGGCGAACGCGCGATTTGGCACCAGGAATTCTTCACGAGGTTTCCGATTAGGTCATGTGGGGGCTGGGGGAGCGGATCGCACCTTGCGGCGAGGTCATGTGTGGGGGCGGCTGCGGAATGAGGCCTAGATGGGACATGGGGGGCCGCGCCCCCAACAGCGACGCCAGAGGGTGGGCCCCCGGAGGAAAGTAGCCCTGGAGCGCCGGATGGGGATAGAGTGGATGGTGGTGGCGTGTCAGGGACGCCATTTTCAGCTTTTCCAACTCGGCTTCTTGTAGTCTTTTCGCCTTGGCCCGCCGATTTTGGAACCAAATCTTCACCTAGAATTAATTGTTATACAACACTCTTTTTGGGCATTTTGCGGGTCAACTCACTTGAGTCTCGGTCAGTCGTAAGCTACTGGAGAACTCCGCCCGTTCGGCGATGCTCAAATACTGCTTGTCCCTGAACTTTTTTTCTAGCGCCAGGAGTTGCTGCGTGGTGAAAGGAGTCCTAGGCTTCCTGTTAGGTTTGTGCTTGCGCAGGTTGCACTTGAGCTTTGGTGGTTCCCCGTTGCCGTCAACTGAAAAACAACAAGCACTTCTTAAGCCTCATATGCACCTAATTGCCCTCATGCTGCAATATCCGCTCTCACGGCGACAAAAAACGCTCATTATGTCGCCGCAGACACTAGCGCTGGTCTTCTGCCAAGCAGCGGCCATCTTTGCCCAACATCGGAAGTTGATTAATCCCCCAGACTTTAATTACAATGTTAATAACATACAATTAGCTCGGCTTATAATTATATCAACAGAGACCATCACATGTGTGCGCTTTTCTTATTATGACGGGATTATAGCCGGACGTCGCTTTTTCATTAATTGGGGGTGAGTCTCATTTATCATCATCGACCACCGTCGGTAATGCGCGTGTTAATTGATAATTATGCACCTGATCGCATTAATGGCATCGTTATTAATAAATATTAACATAACCAGACATGCAACCTCATATGCATATACGATTATGGATAATAATTGTGTTGGCGCTAATTTATTGACGTCCGTGCTCGAAATCAACGCCAATTTGCTTGCTGTCTTCATATTTTTCGATCTTTATAGGCGCCGACGATACTAAATTCCCGCACCGAAGCAATTAGCCGAAATGAATTTTTAAATTCTTCTCAACCGTTAAACCGGAGATGAATATAATTTGTATTTTGATTTTAAAATATCTAGCAATCGACTTGAAATGGAAATGACACGATAAAAAAAATCAGAAGGTATATCGTGTTTTAAATTGAAACCAAAGACTGTTGGTTTATAGATGGCGCTAAAAGTTTGGCCATGGAATTGCTGTCAGACAGTTCGTCCATATTTTCTTCATCAAACTAGACGAGAAAAATAATAACCGAAAGTTTTCAAATATGTTCTACTTCTTTTTAGTTACAAAACAAATATGGTAATTTTTGTATTTTTTATTTCAGCCCCCGCCTTCTGAAGCTTAGTTATTACTTATGTTGGAATTTTGCAGACTTTAATGACATTCTAAGACGCACACAGAATGTCCCAAAAAAGTATAACATCATACAATATTTTTTTAAATTGCATGATTTAGAAGGTGTCCCATTTTTCAACTCACTATTGGGTTCTCGGAAACGGTGAGAGATACAAAGTCGGTTAAATTACAGAAAAGTTGCGTTATTTTATGGCTATTCCAAATAATGTCAAGATATCCAGGATATCTTTGGTCGTATTGAAATATCCCGGAAAAACTGAAAAATGTCCAATGCAAAAATTCTAAATCACTTCTTTATTATGACAGTTATCAATTTGAAAATCTGTATCTTCATATGTTTGAAGGTCCTTGATCGACTGATGGCAATTATTTTTTCCTGTGCCTACTAGTTTTTCAGATATAATAGGTGAATTTATTTTTTCTTATGGAAAACATATTATTTATTTACTTAAAAAAACTCATTTTTTTCTTTACGGCGATATAAAGCACTTGTAGCATTTTTGTTAAAATAACCTAAAAAAATTAAAAAAAACTTTTCTGAAGAAAAAATCGATCTACCGTTTCGTCGGTATTTTTCAGTTTTTCCTGGATATTTCAAAACGACCAAATATATCCTGGATATCCTTGACATTATATAAATTAATAGTAAAAAACGGGACAACCAGCATATTTTTTAGAGTGCTTTTTTAGTTGCTTATATCTTGCTCAAAATTTGTCAAATCGATTTAGTGATACTTTGAAAGCAAAAAAATTGGTTGTTCACCTGTAGTTTTAAAAATGTATACCTATTATAAAAAATACAATTAGTGTCCCCTTGATAAAATTGGAACTATGTAGTTATTAAATCAAATCTAACAGTCTTTTTGATCAGGTTTGATTGATCCGACATATTACAGAGTGTGCAAAATTTACTGTCAACTTTTCAAAATTCAAATGCTCTTTTTTTTATTTTAAATTTGAATGCCTGATTATTGTTCAAATATTTTTTCCCATTACAACCTTACCGCAAATCCCAACACATTCAAAAACTCGTTTGGTGAACAATTTTAATGGCAATTTTAAAAGTAAATAAAAGTGAAAAATGGCTTAAAAACAAATGTTGACATAACATGTTTTGTAATTATTTATTATTTATTTGTGTTATTATAATTTTATTTGTTAAGTATTTATTTTATTATTAATTACGTGGCCTCTTCGATCAATCGACTTAACTAAATTAACAATTTTTTGTGGGGCTAGGTTTAGGAAATTGTTTAAGAGGAACTTCCAATAATACCAGGAAACATGCAACAAAGAATTATAATCGCATTTGAAATCATTTCACCTGAACTGAAATGTTGACTTAACATGTTTTGTAATTATTTATTATTTTATTTGTTAAGTATTTATTTTATTAATAATTACGTGGCCTCTTCGATCAATCGACTTAACTAAATTAACAATTTTTTGTGGGGCTAGGTTTAGGAAATTGTTTATGAGGAACTTCCAATAATACCAGGAAACATGCAACAAAGAATTATAATCGCATTTGAAAACATTTCACGTAAACTATTAGAAAAAAAGCAGGGTCACTTCGTACACATCTTCGTTTGTGCCTTCAAGAGAACGGAACATATTTATGTTGTTATTATTAAAACTAAATCATTACAAAATATGTTGTCAATAATTTTTTTTGACTTTTATTATAATTAGAAAAAATGTTTTTACAGCAAATGCTGTAAAATAAAAAAAATAGAAATTTTGAAAAGTTTGACAATAAATTTTGCACACCTTGTAACAACTCGGATCTTGATCAAACTAGATTAACTAGATTGTTAAACATTATTTAAAGTAACTACATAGTACTAATTTTATAATAGGGACAATTTTGTATTTTTGATAAATTTTTAAATCTAGGGGTGGCAAACCAATTTTCTTTGGTTTTTCTTTTCTTTTTACAGTGATCTTTGAACCGTTTTGAAATTTTTTTTGGGAATATGTAAGCAACTAAAGGACAACTTAATAGGCACAAAAAAATATAGCATGCAATCATTATGTTTCATATTCTGTATAACTGTCTCAGAATGTCTGTAGAAGTAGAAGTCTGCACAATATCAAAATTCCAACTTAAGTAATGTGATTGGGGCAACAGAAAACGGAGGCTGAGATCAAGGACCCTGTATATAGAACCAAAAAATCAAGCAAAAATATAATTACATTGAAGATGCCCACTGCGGAAGTGGACGAAACGTCTGGAAGCAATCCGTAAGAAAGCGGCTTCAAAATCTGAAACATTTTAAATGTGTCAAAGTCGAGAAGAGTATTAGAAATGTCTGTTTGGAACCAGAGTAGCACCGCCGAGTCATAGATGGCGCCAGACTTGTTTGTGTACATTAAAAAGCATCGCTTCGGCATCAAGATAGTTACCAATTAACCTGAGGTCAAATTTGGGCGCCGGCAAGTTCACGGACACCCATCCCATCTCCATAAGAATTCCAGAAGTTCTTATCGAGTCACATTCAGGTGTTACAATTAAAAAAACTCGAGCGGAAACATATTTATTCATAAAGACGACGAAATACTGTCGTTGGGTTTTTGCACAAGAACAAGAATAATGTATATCCGGCGCTGAAACATGTGTGTGGCTGTAATATAATTTTTTAATTGGGCTCGCACTTAATGACTCGAACCGTTGCGCATTTTATTAATTCGCGCTGGGAAATCTGGGATTGGCACAAGTCTAACATGATTGATGAAATTTTGATGTCGCTGACTAATTGCGATATTAGTAATTTTATCACTAGCAAAAGGAACGACTAAATCTCGTTTCGAATGACAAAAAACGAGTCTATTGCGGTCTCGCCGAATCCAGCGCGCCATTAATTATAATTAACGGGCAATTAAAAACTAATTAGTTGTAGAAATACAATATAAGCGGTTTGGAGGAGAAAAACGCGCATAATTATTAATGTTATGGAATCACGTTCAGACGGGAAATGTGGACGGACTGGTTCTGGGAAGTGTCGAATTTGGATTCGAAGAAAGTGCACACACACCCTTTCGTGGAAAATTACTGGTCTCTGAACTTTCCGCAGCTGCGTCGTTAATTTAATGGCTAAATTAGAAGCTTCCAGTAAAATCTATGCAATTAGCTGCGAAAACGCTACCGGTCGAGAGATGGCGCCAGAGTCCAACCACTCCCGCCCCACTATATGCAGTTCTGTACTCATATTTTCCCACGTCCAACAATTTTCATATTTTACATAAATAGACGCGAAAAGCTCATAGTTGCGATTAGATGGTTGATAAGCGAAAATTTGTTCTATTTGTGGTCATGTCAGAGCATAATTATTCAAATTTGAGTTGGCGGAAGTCGCAAAACATAACCTTTCGAGCATTGAGCGCATATTTTATGCAAATACAAGGAACCACAACACGTTTCGGCCATTTGGCACCACAAAAGTAAAAACACTTACAAATCTTTGATTGCCGGCGTTAATTAAATTTCGGCGGAAACGGAAACGATTATATAACATTATTTTCTTGGAGCGGTTGGACTTAACTGGACCGCATTTTGTTTTGATTATGACTTATTAACTAATAGCGGACTAATTAATTAGTGTTGAAATCAGTGTTAATGACGCGAAATCGACTTGCATCTAGTGAAGCAATCCGGGCGCTACGTTCGATATTTAGATGTTAATAAGGTGACGCATACAAATTTGTATTAATTATGGCAGTGTTGATTTCAGGCGTCCGTAATTAATTGCGATGCATAATTCATGGGTCGATTTAAAAAGAAACAGTGTTGAAAGGCCATAACGTTGCGAAAACGCTAAACCGATATAAATCAGATGTTCGTGGGGAACGCTCCGTATTCAGTTGAAATATTCAAGAAGATAAGATCGAGGGTTCCAATAATAATTCGAAAATAGTCCAAAATTCCTTCAGAACAAAAAGGTCGAGCTATTCGAAGAGAAGGCGGCTCATTATTCATCCCACGATGGGTCCTTTAGCTGAAACAAATGCCGCCCGGTGTCGCCGTCGCACTCTGGATGTTCCAACGTCCGTATTTCACCTGTTATATTTAGAAATGGCCGCCATAAGCGACGTACGTCACTGGAGCGGCGTCTGGAACGAATGGGACGGGCGTTTTTTCATCCAGACGCACATATCTGTGTCGGAAGTTAAAGAGCCAACTAAACGATCATTACCAAATATTTATTACCCCCGGCGGTTGAAGGGATTCATAACCATCTATCACGGGCACGGACGGCACTGCCATTTAACATTCCAGGACCCGTCGAAAATGAACAAAAAAAGAGACACGACCGAAATATATCATAAATAATTTCCTATTAATTCATCCAACGATAGGTGCCACCATTAATTTGAATACGCTTAAAAATAAGTAACAATTTGCGTCATAATTTTGCATAATTATCACTTTTCCACCAATAAAACCGCGCCCAGTGCCCGATAATTGCAGTTATCAGCAGCCGAATTGCGAATTTCGGCAAATAGGGGCGTTTGATATAAGCCACCGCTCACGAGTTATGTAAATTCGACGCGAACATGTGATAAATATTTAAAATGAAGATTAAACATGACAGCGACGTGAGCTTTAAAATATTGATAATTTTTTTACAGCCGTTTAATATGCTGAGTATTATATTTGGACCGGTTTGATAGTGTCAATAACATTTTTACCGGCGAAATGGTGGTTTGATAAGATAACGAGCTGCAATTGTTTGTTGTACGCTTATTGGTGCGTTTCCATGCAATAAACGATGGCTGAATTTACGACGCGGCGATTGCTTATTTTCCGTTTAAAAATGGAAACACAATGCATAATAACAATAACAATTCTAAACAACGCAAAAAACGAATTAACAAACTTTAATTATTATTTTGACAGGCAATTTTGAAAATGCAAATCTAGTTATATTTATTGTCAAAGGTTTCAGTTGTCATAATTTTTGATCGGGGGTGCGAATCTCGCTTGTTTTATTGTGCTAAAAAGTTGCTAATTTGTGCAATATTTACAAGAAAATGATGGAGATTTTGCGTTTACAAGTTTTTAAATGATCGACTAGAGCAAACTTTGACGATTTGTTAAAGGTTGTAAATGAATCAGTTAAATCGAACAAATCCAGTTTGTATCAGTGACGTCATCGCCAGGTGTCATTGTTGGTAAGTCAGTAATTTTTTATTTTGTTACCGACATTTCTGTGACAACGATCATTGAATTTGGCTAAGCACAGATTTGCATTTTGAAATTATTATGGAATATAATTTAGAAGTACGAATTATTGTTTGTTTGTTATTTAACGAGCCAAATTTATATCATTTGCGGCAATTGACAGTGGCTTTGTTCGTTGTGTTGGTTGCATCGCTTGCTTCGAGCAAAATAGTGTGTTCGAAAATAAAACGACGCTGCGTAGGCCATGGAGCCATGGAATAGCTTCGACGTTCGATAGAGTGTAATAAAATTTCAACTTTGAGTTGAAGAAATTCGAAATTATGCTCATTGTTAACAACCGTCCCGGACACAAAGCAATTAAATTATTCAACAAATTTCTCTCCTTTCAAGCGCATTTTTGAATGACAGCTCTTATCAAATGTCATGATTTGATAGACACTGTAAAAAATAAACACACGTTATTTGCTGAACCGATTTATGGAACCAAGTGCTGATTGAAATCAATAGTTATTAAAATTTCCAATTAAGCCACGTCCCTACCGCCAGTGAGGAAACAACGTGCGTACAGATAAAAAAATTATTCAGTGTTTTGTTTTATTTTTTACAAAGTGGACGTTTGACAGAAACTGACAACGGAAAATTTGCTAAACAGACCTCTAAATCAACATCCGAAAAATCGAATTTATTTGTGTCTTCTACATCGTGCCCGAAACAGGAACAGTCAACAGAAAATTTTCTACCCTCTAACGAATTCCAAAGTAATTCCATGATCTACTCTGAATATTGTTTTATTTGTACGCACGTTATCATTGCAACGGACCCCACAGCTTCAAAACCTAGAAAACCTAGTTTCTGTAACCTAAACCTAACAAGCTATAAATCTGAAATAAATATCTGAAAAAATAACAACGAAAATTTTGTTTATTTTTGAATCTAGACACTGTGAAATAATATATTAAAACAAAGAGTGATTTAAAATTTTGTAACTGTATTTTATGTATTTCAGCGTATTTTCTGACATGTTTCTTCTAGGTTGAAATTAGTGCCATTCTCATATATTTTTCTTGGTCGATGGTATATCTTACAAATATTTTTTTATAATAATAAAAATATTCTATCGACTGGAAAAATACGATACGATTTAATAAATCTCTCTTCTTCCAATCAACTCATGCACTATTTAAAGTTTAACGAATGAGCGTAACAATTAATCAATAGTGTTTCAAGAGGGATTATGTTAATTTTAACTTGCCTACCAATTAAATGTCCTACCATAATTACAGTAATACCTAAGTTCGTGCTATTATTTTATTTTCCAATTAGAATTTTCAAAACTTTCAGATTGCATTAGTAATTCGAACAATGTCTGCAAAGTGCGTCTCTATTTCATAAAACACCATGAATATGTCTTAAAATTAGAGAAAGTTGTTAATGAAAGATTATATCTATTGTCTCATCACTTTTAGATACACGTAAAAAATTTGCGACTATTACTTTACAAATTATATGTGTAGAATCTAATAGTTCATTTTAAATTATTATGAAAGTTCCCGAAAGGGAACACTAATTTTTTTATATTCAACGACTCCTTACTCTCTGTATCGGCTTACAATATTGTAGATAAATAAATAAAAATGTAGATAAACATTTTTATATATTTATTATTTTTGTGAACGAGTTATAAAATATTTGTTAAATTTCTACTTGACGTGATTCAGTTAAATGTATTATATTTTGTTTGCTCAAACATGCAATTTACATGTTGCTTAATATGGTCCTGACTTTTTGTATTGCGCTAATGTGATATGTTTAACAAAACAAAAGTCCGTCTTTGATTTTTTTTTTTTAGAACTATTTAAAAATAAAACACCTGACCAACAAAACAATTCTTTGAATTTAACTACCCATTGACCATTTACATTTCCTGTAAAAAGAATTATTAAATTCTCGAGATGGTTAATCCTAATGAGAAAACGATTTAAATCTGGACGATGAACTGGAGGATTTGTGACGAACAATTTATCCATTACAATAAAGCCGAGATAATTTAAATTTAATAAAAAGTACGATATCAGTGTAATTTATTAAACTCATATCGTTGTAATTTGATACACCAACACTGGTTGCTTATGTTTCCATCTTAAAATTCTAAAATAGCTGACCAAAGCGAACCCGGAAGAACGGTTTGTCAACTGTGAAATGAAGCAACTAAATAAAGATGATGGGCGCTCCAATCAAAATTCGATTCTGATTGGGTACAGGGTTTTTCAGACACCGAAACCTAGCCCCGTCCGAAGAACGCATCCAATCACATTCTAACAATCCTAAAAAAGTCATAGCTACGAGCCATGCCTTCGCTGTGATTTGCGAGTGAGGTGCATTTTTTCAAGCAAAAAATGCATAAAAAGAGCGGGTTGGGCGTTTCCATTAAAATTCGGTTAAAATAATGATTATGGAAGTTTGCATGCTTTCAGGGTCGCTGTTATTAATAATAACGTTCTTATTAGGGTTTGTATTATTAATTTGGGTTTTTTCATTGGAGTCACTTGTTGAGTTAGCTCCTCGAAGCACTCACTACATTCCCCCTAATGGAACTTCAAATTGAACACGGTCGTTATTATTAAAATAATTATTATTAAGATCTAAATCTCAAAAATACTTTTCCAACAAAATCAATTTTTTGTAAAATTTTATCAACTTGAAAGGTGAAAACAATCAAAGATTTACAAAGTCTGGAACTGATTCGTTACTTGATGCGAGGGAGGCACTAGCCCCTCTGCCTCCACTGGATCACTAGTGTATTTCAAAAATTATTTCCAAAATTTTCCTCTGCACATTGGATGTACGAATTTTCAGTTTTAACAACTTTACCTAATAATTGAAGTTAAAAAATAATAATGCTTTTATGGAATTTAATATAAAATGTTTGAAACAACTTTTTAGGTACAAATAAATATGAAAATAGTTTAACATATTTAAATATGGGTCGTAATAGGCTTTGTATTATTATTTTTGGTTTTTTCATTGCAGTCACTTGTTGAGTTAGCTCCTCGAAGCACTCACTACATTCCCCCTAATGGAACTTCAAATTGAACCCGGTCTTTATTATTAAAATAATTATTATTATTAAGATCTAAAACTCAAAAATACTTTTCCAACAAAATCAAATTTTTTTGTAAAATTTTATAACTTGTAAGGTAAAAACAATAAAAAATTTGTAAAGTCTGGAACTAAGTCGTTACTTGATGCGGGGGAGGCACTACCCCTTTTGCCTTCACTGATCAAACGCAACTAGTGTATTTCAAAAATTATTTCCAAAATTTTCCTTGTATGTACGGATTTTCAGTTTTAACAATATTATCTGATAATTGAAGTTAAAAAATAATAATGCTTTTATGGAAATTAATATAAAATGTTTGAAACAAGTTTTTAGGTACAAATAAATATGAAAATAGTTTAACATTTAAATAAAATTGTGAAAATAAAATTTTGAACAAGTTTAATGATCATTGGAACGAAATTAAGTTTTGCATTTTTTTGTGGATGGTTGAAGACAATTCTTGAAACGTTTCCCTGGTAGGTCTCGTAGGATTGTAATTAGCAAATTTGAGTTAGGATTTATATCGTGGCGGGCCCATAAATGCGTTTAGATAGCGGTTGGGAAACGGCGTCATAATTGAGCAATTACGATGAAGAAAGAGCACCGAAGCACCGAATCGAGAGATGGTTAGTTTTCCCTAATGACATTTCGGTTGCACAACGGTAGTTGGAATCGATCGCCGTTTGGGACTCAATTATCTGTGAGGTAGCCGTCCAGGTGCTTGTTTTCGGAATTAAACGATAATTTATTCGCACCAAATTGGTATAATTGGTGTCTCCGAGGTCGAAACGGCAACTGGAATGTCTAAAACCGGGAGCTCGTTCGCTTTAATTGAACTAATCTCCCGGACCATTCGGCATACATTAATTAACACATCGGAATTTGAATAAAATGCTCGTTATAGGATTGGAAAGTGGTGTTTTTAAATTTCGGTCGGTTTCGTTCTTTTTGATTGTTGGTCGTTTCGTCCCCCGACGACTCCCCATTGATAAAACTCGTGAAATGTATCGTCTTTATTGCCTCTTCGCTTTTAAATCCGGCGATACGTTAATTCCAGGCTAATTTCACTATTTGTTAATAAGAGATTTTTAACGACTTCTTCGTTACGTAAAAATGCCGCTCGTTTTTATGAGCCGTTAATTTTAATTAATCGGATTCGAACCGGCGAATTAACGAGCCTTTTAGGACGAACCGTGCTCTCCCCAATTCGATACAAATTAAGCGTTCTGAGAGGAAGGAATAAATCTAGAAGCCGGCACCGATCGAGATAAACGCCGCTACCGAAATAGCACAATTACTGGACGTTTATCAGCGTGGATTTCCAAGAAGCGGCGCAGAAAAAACGACCATCTATTGGTGAAAATAAGCCGCCCAATTAAGGGGTTAAATAATTGGTGAACCCTCTGCGAGGGGACGAATTATGGGCGGCAGCTGCTGCGTCCAGCGCACAAAAATTGATTCGTTGAACACAAAAGACGAAAACAATAATGAGATGCCTCATCAGAATTCAACAATTACCGAATAATAAACTTTTATCTGCAGGATATCCATCAAAATCCAAAAACAATGGAACAAGGACATGCAAGTCTGACGGATCTGAATTCGATTCGCGATTTGAGCGAAGTTGGGCCCTGACAGAAGTCTCTTTTGTTCGACTGATCCACGACAAGTCTTCTAGATTTATGTTAACAAGCCCTCCGCAGACAACATATTCAATACTCGGGGCCGCAGTTTTCCATATTTACGTACCCGTAATTGGAGGCGAAATCGATCGTTGCGCTTCACCAATCTGTCGGCGAAACAAAGGGGAATTTAATAAAGTTATTAACGAGATAATAACAGAGAAGACGCCGAAGCCGTCGTCCGCATGAAATCCAATTAAAATAAATTTACCACCTGAAAATTACGCGCGCCTCCGAGCCATTACAAAATTACGAATGGACAACGGGGGAGAGCGAAAGAGAACGCTTCTAATTACGGATTAGGTGGTCGGCGGTCCCGGAAAAAAAAAGATTAAGGGCCTCACACGCGCCCACGCCGACGAATAAAACAGATAACGTCGGACGCGGGGCATTAAAACTTATCGGACGGTGTGTGGCCGACTTTACGGTTATGTGTGCGTTTGATTTAGTTGGCGAGTGGCTACCTACATTATCGGTACGGTTATTACCTGCTGTTCTGCCCGGAAATCATTCAATTTACGCCGCTGAGACGCCACATTATGTACGTAATTTTGATTTATGAATTATGGTTCTCAGTACGGCCATGGACGTAATTGAAATTCGACTCGCGCCAGCCGACTTGAGTCGTTTCGCGGCCGAAGAAGAGGAACCTCCGTTATACGCTACAGTTCAATTATCGATTATAATTAATTATTGTTCGTGTTTCGGACGAGGTCGCTGATTAATTATGCGTCATGACAATCGGAATTTGTCTCGAGATCTCGGGGCGATTTACCTGCAATAAGGCCGTGATTTATTTTTGGGGGGATTTTCGCGTGAGTGCGTGTCTCAGAACAATAATGCCGCCAGGAGTTTACAAAAGAAAAATAAATTAATCGTCCTTATAAGTTGCGGTATTAGCACACAATTAGTCGACGTCAGAAAAGTATGGCTAATCTGTGACGCTTCCGTAACAAGCAGGCACTCAACTAATTGGTCTCAACGTCGGTAATTATGGTAATTCGTCTCTGATATAATTAATTTCTACATTTAATCCTCTGCGTTTGAGACTTGTGCTTAATTAAGGCAGTCAGGTGCTCTGGAACCGGCCCAAGAGGCGAATTTCCATTTCCAAATTTGTGTGGTTTAATGTGATATGACGTCTAGCGGTTGATGAAGATATCTAACAGTGCGTGGAGCCACGATAACATCGACTATAAATGTTGAATTAACCAACGGTCTAAAATTTTGAGGTTTACCCTCATTACAGGCGAAGCCGCTACTTCTTGATCATTCACAATAGAATCTTGGCTTTAAATATCATCATTTCAACACCTTTACAAATTAAGCAAACGTAAAATAACACCTGGGTCGGAATAAAATAGTGCGGGCGCTAAAAACGTCTTATGATGGTCATTAATTAGGTACAAGTAGTTGTGGTCTCAACTGCAAAAGAAAAAATATTCTATCCAGTGGCAAAAAGGCACAGAAAAAGAAGAGGGTGACGATGTCTGCCAGAAGCACTTTATTTTCAGCAGCCCTCAGATGATTTTATTGTCAATTTAAATACATAGTAATTGTGTACAAGTCGCCTGAAATAAACCATTATCAATCATTTTATAAAGCAAATTTTTATCATTTAGAAACACCTCCTAGCTGTGGTGGGTACACTTTGTTCAACAATAATAATTTAACAATGTTATAAATATTTAAATTTTTAAATATGCTTGGTAAGTTGTTATAAAATATTAGGTAGGTATACCATAACAGTCACAACCATTTTGAGCGCTTCAAACATAAATTGTCATTGTTACACGTATAATGTGCATGTACATCTTTATGAACAAGATAATAGTTTATATTACATTTAACATAGATTAAGTACAAATAAATATAAAAAGCGGGTAGAGTGAACATTTTTAATTCTACAAAACATTGCTTCCATTCCTTCCTATATTTTCAATTACCAATGATTCTAATTTATTTACGTTATAATCCAAATAAGCAATGTTTGATATTAGAGTGACCTCATAATAGTAGCCCATAGGTTAAATGCGCTTGAAATAGTGAGAAATTCATTCTCATTATTGGTTTTTCAAATTTCGTAATAAGAATATACACTGACCCAATAAAGTTAGGGATATTGCTAAATTTTTGAATTAGAAATATTTTGTGATGGGATACATACATTTTCTTAGTATTCATTTCGCCTAAATGAAAAGGGTTTTTGGCGGATTCCAAAAACTTCTATTTTGGTTATATTTTTTTTAGCTGTATTGTAACAAGTCAAAACTGCAATATCCTTAACTTTAGTGAGGCAGTGTATATTTGCATAGCTAATTCACTAGCATATTTTTTAGTTTAGAATCAAAAATAACTCCTCATAGCTGTAGTACGCATTATTCAACAATAATAATTTAACATTGTTATAAATATTTAAATTTATAAATATGCTTGGTAAGTTGTTATAAAATATTACGTATACCATAGTAGTCACAACCATTTTGAGCGCTTCAAACATAAATTGTCATTGTTACGTGTATAATGTGAATGTATACATCTTTATAAACAAGATAATAGTTCATATAACTTTTAACACCTAAGTACAAATAAATATAAAAAGCGGGTAAACTGAAAATTCTTAATTCTACAAAACATTTCTTTCATTCCTCCCTATATTTTCTATTACCAATGATTCTAATTTATTTACGTTATAACCCAAATAAGCAATGTTTGATATTAGAGTGACCTCATAACAGTAGCCCATAGGTTAAATGCGCTTGAAATAGTGAGAAATTCATTCTCATTACTGGTTTTTCAAATTTTGTAATAAAAATAAATATTTGCATAGCTAATTCACTAGCATATTTTTTTGTTTAGAATCAAAAATAACTCCTCATAGCTGTAGTACGCTTTGTTCAACAATAATAATTTAACATTGTTATAAATATTTACATTTTTAAATATCCTTGGTAAGTTGTTATAAAATATTATACCATAGTAATGCAACAATTTTGAGCGCTTCAAACATAAATTGTCATTGTTACGTGTATAATGTGAATGTACATCTTTATGAACAAGATAATAGTTTATATTACAATTAAGATAGATTAAGTACAAATAAATATAAAAAGGGGGTAGAATAGGAATTCTTATATCTACAAAATATTGTTTGCATTCCACCCTATATTTTCTATTACCAATGATTCTAATTTATTTACGTTGTAAACCAAATAAGCAATGTTTGATATTAGAGTGACCCCATAGTAGCCCATAGGTTAAATGCGCTTGAAATAGTGAGAAACTCATTATCATTATTGGTTTTTAAAATTTCGTAATAAAAATATATTTTTGCATAACTAATTCACTACCATATTTTTTTGTTTAGAATCAAAAATAACTTAAAAAAAAGGAAAAATCTAAAAAGCAAATATTTCAAAGAAACTATACTTAATAACAAATTTACAGAAAATTGCACCAAGATATTTCTAAGAACCTATTCATGTGTCTGATGTTAAGAAACTAATTCATTAAGCAAATAGTTAGTGGAAGCTGAGTGTATTTGAACCAGCACAGATATCTTGATGTACCATGTTACGAATAAAACATCAGTAAACAAACAAATAATAGTTTAACTTATGACCCCCCGGTTATCATTTACGCTATTAAAAGTTGTCTTTTTATTGTCAAAGAAACACATAGCAGCCATAAATTGGACGCATGTTAATGTTGGTAATCAAATTAATGTCGTGCTTTCGAAAATACAGCGATAAAATATAGCTCTGGAACAGCTGTCACAATTCAGAAATGCTATACTTTTCAACTCATTGAAGCAGAATTTATTTTTAAAGCCGACGAAACTATTTATTGCGTTATTAGAACGGGAGAAAGTGTCGTTGGAAAATGTCACATGAAACGGACCTGTTCCTCTAAACATAGAACTATTTAAACGTCCAATTATCGGGGCGATAAAGACAACAGCAGTTTGTGCATTATCGTCTCTTATTACGCTAAACTTGTCGTTATTTGCGGCAAAAAATTGGAATTTGCCATTTTAGAATTTTAAGGCACTATCGCTGCTATTATAGTAATGCATCGATAACGTTAATTGTAGCTGAAAATATTCGCAATTAGTGGCAACGACAATTATTTATTTATAACAACTATGCGTTTTTTTTCAAAGATCCCGAATATGATAATTTTGGAATTAAATGAATTGGTGATGGCACAAACTTAGTGCTTCTCAGCAAATGAAGCACTAAGTAATTTCGTAATGCAAGTACAGTTGTAGTTTGCCGGCGGCCGCAAACAAATGGAAATAATTCAAACGGCTCTATTATTTTGTCCATTCAGTGTGAAAGCACCATAAAGCTTGGTGTCGGCAGCAGATAAAACAAGCATTATTTGCAATTAGTTAGTCGACTATTAAATTATTCACGACTTATCCCGATGAATCCTTATTTATGAGATAATCGCGTCGGTGGAATTCCAAACAAGCGGCACGATTTATCAGAACTGGAAAATATCTGCATGGATGGTAAATTCTGTCGTACCTGTGTTTAAATTGGGCACTCCGAAGGCGGCGGGGCCCTGAAACATGGGCCCGGGCCCGCCGAAGGGATTGACTAGGCCCTGATGGGACCAATTGGGATGGGCGGCTTGGTACACAGCGGCGGCGAGTGCCGAAAATGGGGTGGGTCGGATGGGTCCTTGCGTTAACACCGCCTCTTTGGCGAAGTCCCGATCGCGCAGCTGGCCCCCGAACTCGTCCTTCGACGGACTGTCGTCCGATTTGTTGTCCGAGTTGAGGTCCTCGACGTCGACGATAGAGTCCTCCTGGTTGGAGTCGTACTCTTCGTCGGAGGAATGGTGCTGGGGCCCCGGACTTGAGGAGGGCCGCGTGTCGGCCAACAACGACGCAACACTAAAACTGATGTGTCCGTTTTTGGTGGTCAGTTGTTGCGGAACGTTGTTCGCCTTATCGTTTTGCATTGTTTCACCGTTCTTAGTGTCCAAACTGTCTAGGTTTTGGATAGTCATGCTTTGGGCACTTTCCGACTGTTTCTTGAGCATGAATAGTCGATGTTGTGTACACTAACAATCACCGAAACGCGCCATTTCCGCGACCAACACAATTTACTGATAACCGACTGTTACATGTAGATGCCCAAGCTGAACTGACCAAAGGAGCCGTCATTAACTCTGAGGCTCTCAGGGGGGTGCGGCTTCGAGAGGCGTGGCCGGCACTAAAACGCCTCCACGTGAAGCACCTCGTTCATCGTCCACCAATCGCGAGGCCGGCAATTCGAAGGGAGTGCAGTGGAACTGTGGAGGAATCGCGTGGTGGGGGACGGGGTGTCCCGTCCATGTCTTCGCCTCACTTGGACCGTTGCACTCACCTTTATTTCCTTTTCCACACTTTTGTTATTACAATAACTGCAGCTTTAAGAGCTTGCACTTGTTTATGGGCGTTTTAAAGCGGCTTTTCAAATTGTTATAACTTAATTACGAACTCGAAAGATGGTCTTAGTTATTTCGTATTATTGGGAGCGTTAATTTTTTACGAGCCGACTTTATTGTTTCGCTGAGCGACGGTCGTTTTCTTTGCTTTTGTCGCCGGTTGGTCGTGGGACTAATTGTGCGCGGATGTGCGTTCGATTCGTTAAGTTTTAATAACGTTATTAGCGATAATTGTCGAATTCCTTAATGTTTATTGACAAGCGGTACGCGGGCAAAATGTGGCTAATGATTTGAGCGCGGACAGGGTGGGGAAAGGACGCGGAATGTTTCCATAGTAATCGGTGCAATTTATCCGTCGGGAGTGCTTCCTTTGTTCTGTGATTTTACAGCTTATACAATACATAATCCTCCAATGCAGCAAAGTTGACCTCGACATTTAGCACCCGCTCATTAGAACTTATAAGTTCTGCCGCAATCACGAGACGTCTTTGTTGCGAATGCATTATTAATTACATTTTTGCCTACAATGTGATCTTATTTAATTATGAATTACTCCTCTCATTGACTTTTAACCTTTTCGTACGCAAACGTGAGTCGTTCAAAATTTACGTCCATCCATTTTCAACCGCTGACCCCTTAAATCTTTTAAGACCCGCCGCATATTAAAACACAATTCGAGGACGTTTTAATCCTCGCCATCAAAACCACCATAAATGGCAAAATGAAAATGTGCAATAAATATTTGTAGATTAACGTCAACATGAATTTACTAATAGATGTCGTTTTTGGATTGTTGTAATAATCCGTTTGAATCAACGTCAGTTAATAACACTGTTCAATTAAATTGCTTTAATTGGTTGCAATAATTAAATTACTAATCGCCGATATCATTTAGCGTCCAATTAAATTTATCAGCAATGTATATTATATGATGGGAGAATGCTGCGATTTAATTACGATTACAATACAGTAAATTTTTGAACATTGGGAGGTGGGAGTGGCGGTAAGACGACGACTTCTTCAAAGTGAGTGAATGAAGAATTGAAGAAGAAGCGCGTAGTGTTGGGGTGAAACCAGTTTGCGAGCAGTTTCGCGCATTGAATGCGAATCGTTTTGGCACACAAACACCTTTTCCCCATCTCCGAATAAATTCGGTCCGTATCCGTTCCGCTCGGCGAGGTCCGTAAAAAAATTCGGCCGTCGAGAGTCCCGCTCCAGCTGCGGCAGCATCCATAATTCCAACAAGATATCCGTTAACAAGCACAATAACTCACAATTAAGTGATCATTATATCTAATTGCAACGGCAGTATCAATTCAAAAACACACTGCATCAACATCGGCGCGCTTTTTTTGTGCCGGAGAAGACCGTCTGCCCCGATTTTCGAGCTGGTAACAAGCAATTTGCAAGGCTCATTAGGCCACATTGTGATCAATCCGTCTCTGTCTCGATTGTGATTTCACCGCAAAAAATACACCAATAAATCGGAATTCGTAGAATTCGAAAATCGAAGCCGTAACAAATAATGAAGCCGAGTGGCGAGTAAATAATGGAGTTGCAGTGTGACAGCGACGGATTTCATATAATGGGTGAATTTGTTGTGGCGTTTTATTCGAACGCCAGATATCGGAAGAATGCGACGTCGTACGAGGGATGTGTTGGAAATGTATGAATTCGAATTGTAAATTGCTGTTTGACGACTTCAACGGACAACACTTTCACTACTTGTATAAACCAAAGCACTACTCCTCCCTCCACTACCTCTTTATTGCAGCTCCATCTGTGTACACAATTTTAAAACACAAGTCAATCAACAACTACAGGTAGTTATGTTAAAACACTTAAAAATAAAATATATTTTAGTGACTGGAATCCACAAATGATATTGATATTTGATTATTATTCCGCAATAAATGGGGCACGAATATTTAACAAGGTTTTAATTTTATGAATGAAATAACCTTCATAAGATATACACCAGCATAATGTGCTATAAACAGGTGTAAAAATTTTGCCCCGACTAAGTTGGTTTGCAATTTAATTAATTCAGTGTGATGTCTACTTATACAGTATGTTCACCAATGGTTACAAAAAGTAATTTTATATTTTATTTTTTATAAAAATGTATCAAATGTACTGCGTGCTCTCAAACCCCTAAAAACCGTTTCATTTTCACCGAAACAATAAAATGAGTTTTTTAATTTATTCTTTTTTTTTATTTTGATTTAATCTAAACGATTATTATTAGTAGAACCACTAAGCGAAGCTATGTCAACAATTGTCGGAACCTTTGGGAAATGGAAAAAATATAAATTGAATAATTGACACGATGCTAAATCGATATCGATCGATAAAAAATAAATAAAATAAGATAAATTAGTTTATTAATACCGGGTGACTGTAAATGATTGACTTAAATTTAGGTGATTGGCAACGGTGAGGAATTGGTACCAGATTAACTGTCGTCGTGATTTATGTCAACTAACTTTTTAGGTTAAAATATTTTTGTCAAAAAGTGTAACTTACAAAATAATGGCGAACGAAAAGTGACAAATAACGGAGGAAATAGTTACAGCGAGTGGTCGAAAAGATCTTCCAGTTGTAAAAATTTCAATTTACATTTTTCAAAAAAAATTAAATGAAAATATAACTAGTGTTATTTCATTGAAAATGAAATGTTTTTTCTGTGAAATCAATTTTTTTTTTCTCATTGTAACCCCATCCGCAAACATACTGTATCATCAAATTACAAATTATGTATATTATGTTAATTTTATTTAAAAAATATTTAAGTGCTGACGTAACGTTTTAACATGATGACCTTAAAAATCGAGGCTTAAATCACAATCCACCTTCTTGAACATTACCAAGACGATTTTATTGCGAGGGAGTGGAATTCAAATTTGGCGCCATTGCCTCATTATGTCAATAATATTCCAAGACTGCACTCAAAGAATAATTGTTTCACTGAATTAGAAATGCACACAATAAACGAATTGCTTTCTTTGGGAAAATTAATATGAAAAGAACACGGTACTTTCCAGAAATCTGTAAATAATAGAATGCAATTTCAAAACAGTTTGTGGCTATGCTACAGAACGAAACAATCCAGTATTGAAAATTAATCATTATAAATATACAGATGCAAAGTCAAATGCTTCACATTCTTGTCATAAAATTTCCTCCGACGATTCGTCATTCAATCGATGCATGGTACAAATTGTCAGTTTTCCCATGAGCGAAGTCGACACTGGGTCTTTACTAATTAGAGCCATCCGCGTCAAATTTGCCGTCTCTGCTTCACTTCGCACTTTTTCCATCGTCGTATCCAATTTGTTCTCTTTTATTTGCTACCATAACTCGCTGCACATGTCCCACAACTCTATCTCCTCATGTGCTAATAATTTGGGTAATTTAGTTGGCTCCACGTGGTCTCGTCGTCGTGTTTAGTTTTTTGACTAGCTAATTAAACCGTCCAAATTGCGAGCCCTTTAATTACGCAGCCAATTACCGTTGGTAGTTTTAAAAGCGGCTTAACTTGTCCTTTTAATAATTACGTAGTTCTTCCGATTGTATCTACGCATATAGATGGGGCCATTTGTGCTGGTGTCGGACGACAGGGGCGGCACTAAACGTCCGATATTAAGCTTCGTTAACATTTTTGTTAACAATTACCAAAGCGACGTTCCAATTATCGACAAATGTTGCGCTGTTTATGTCACGAGAAATGGAATTGGAACCTTTGCTGACGTTTAAATTTAGGTTTATAGCTCGGAGGGGAAATTCAGGAAATGTCTTATAATGCTCCTTTCTAATTAATTCGTCTATTTAAATTTATTTCAAAAAATTACATCGTAGTCTTAAAGTTAAGTTACATTATAAAATTATTACAGCTACTTAATTATAACTAAATCTTAAGGATTGAACTATCTTGGTCTCATTTTCAAACGCCAAAATGATAATGAAAAAAACACTAAGTAGATGCAATCGAAAACATTAAGTCTAAAACTACTTAATAATAGAAATAATTCTTTCTTGAAATATTGCCTCCAGGAGAAGACTCTTAAAAATGAAAATTGCAAAAGTGAATCGTATGTGTTATAAGAACTAAAAAAAAAGTGTAAAAATTCCAAGAGGATGAAATCAAAACAATTTAAACTGTAGTGTTACTGATTGGTACAATGAAAACTTTGTTGTATGCTTATGAATGAAAAGTTAACAATATTTCAAGAAAAAAAATTGAAAAAAGTAAAAATTTTAGGTGTCACCTACATACATGAATCTAAAACTAGAGCACTACATAATGTGCCACGTTTCCCTTGCAACTTCATCAGTAATAAGTTGCAAGAGAAACAATTAACATTAATAACGAGTTTGATGTCCAAGCGTTGATGTTTTGTAAAAAACATTCTAAAAATTACTTACTACACTACTCCTGTACAAACTTATATTATTGTTACTGTCACAACACTTACTGATCTACAATCCTAAGCTACATGAATATATGGAAAAAATATTACTACAATATTGGTATATAAAACTTGTTGGAAAAATATTCACAAGTTTTGTGAGTGTGTGAGGCGTCCGGATGTCGTCTAACGTGGACTTGTTTTGACTACGATTGTTCGACGTCTCGCATACTCTCAATGATCTGCAGTTTGTGCGTTTTTCAGTCAGTTTGCTTCAGTTTGCTTTTAGCCAGCTCAGAGAGCGCTCGTGCAAATAATAAGTTACTACATTTATACATTACAATACATTTATATCAAAGGACCTCTGGTTTTTAATTAAACATTCCAACAGGTTATGGGCCCAGGTCACTAAAACTGTGTATAAGTGTAGTACAAGTCGGTACAGAATTAAGTGTTAGTATTCCCGTTGAACGAAAGTATAAAATGGCAACCGCGTCGCGAAGTGATCTTGCACAGATCGTCAAATTGAATGGTTCCAACTTTCAATTGTGGAAATTCAGCGTTTCCATCGTCTTCAAAGCCGAAAAGCTCATGTCACTCGTTGATGGACATGAACCTGAGCCTGAAGACACCAAATCTGCTGAATGGGCAGCTTGGGAAGCAAAGGATTCAAAAGCCCAAGTTGTTCTGCTAACAACAATTTCACCGAACGTCCTGCAATCGTTGGTAAATTGCAAGACAGCAATGGAAATGTGGCGAAAGCTGACCACATTGCACGAGCAGAAGACGGAATTGTCAAGAGAATTAACATGGCAAAAATTCTATGAAGTGCGGATGAGCACCGGAGAGAAGATGTCAAGTTTTTTGTGCAGAATTGAAACAATCGTAAAAGAACTCAACGATGTCGACGAAAAAGTGAGTGAAAGTGCAGTGTGTTCGAAGATTATCAACGGTCTACCGCCGAAGTTTAACAATTTTCGAACTGCATGGGATTCAGTTGCTCCCAAATCGCAAAATTTGGAGTATCTCACAGCACGCCTGCTAAAAGAAGAGGTCAGGATGAGCACGCAAGAAGATGAGACATCCCTTCTAGAACAACAAGTGAAAGCGCTTCAAGCAAAACTAGAAGGTCAACTTCAACAAGAAGGAAAGAAGAACAGCAAAATTGCAGATCTGAAAAAGAAGACAAACTGCAATTACTGCAAAAAGAAAGGGCATTGGGCGCGTGAATGTCGAAAGCGCTTAGCAGAAGCAAACGACAGACAAAAGTCAAATGAAAAGCCAAAAAATGCTTTTATCAGCGACATTTCATTGCTTTATTCAGCCAGTTCAGAAATTGATTCAGAAAAGTGGATTTGTGATTCAGGAGCCAGCGTCCACATGACTCATCGAAAAGATTGGTTCACACACATCGAAACACTAAAGAAGCCCATAAGTGTTAAAATTGCCAATGATAAGGTAATATCAGCAGTCGGTATTGGAAACATCGACATCCAAGTCCAAGTTCAAGGCCAGTGGCACAACAGAGAAATGCATAATGTCTTGTATATCCCGGAACTCAATCGGAGTTTGTTTTCCGTGGGAGTAATGACTGACAAAAAGTTCATCTTTAAAGCATTTAAACACAAGTGCGAGTTTCAAGAAGAAAATGGTGATGTTGCATGTGTGGGTGTTCGCGAAAATAATTTGTGGGTGATGAAATTCAGAATAAGGTCGAAGCTGGAGTGTAATCTGAGCAAGCAAGCATCATTGAAGACATGGCACGAACGTCTTGGTCACGTCAATTACGGAGCAATAAAGAAAGCAGTAAAATCTCGTGGTTTAAAAATTGACGATCGAGAAGAAAAAATCTGTGAAGCATGTCAATTTGGTAAACAGTTCCAAAAATCACATTCGACAACAATGAAGAGAGAGAATAAACCGGGACAAATGATTCAATTCGAATTTTGCTAGCCTTAGCAGCCGAAAAAGGACTAAAAATCGCGAATTTTGATGTAAAAACGGCATTCTTATACGGTGAATTAATTGAGAATGTGTACATGAAACAACCGACAGGATTTGTCTCAAAGGAAGAGCCGAACCTGGTGTGTAAACTCAACCGCAGTTTGTACGGTCTGAAACAATCTCCTAGATGCTGGAATCATAAGTTCGTGTCTTTTCTGAGTGAGTACAAATTTAAACAGTTAAAATCCGATCCGTGTGTGTTTGTCGGTCAAATTGCTGAGTTCGAGATTTACTTAGCAATTTACGTGGACGATGGACTGATCATATCAAAATCGCCAAGTGTAATAAACGAACTCATTAAAATCTTAGAGAACAAGTTTAAAATAATCGCGAGTTTAGACAACAACATGCATTTTGTTGGACTTCAAATTCAACAGGACTTGAGTGCGGGAACAATAACCGTTCATCAGCAATTGTACATTGCAAAAGTTCTTGAAAAATTTAAAATGAGTGATGCAAAGCCACTTGCAATTCCGGCCGATCCGGGTATACGTTTAAAATCAGTGGAAAATAATACAGAGTGCAAGCAGAGACAGCCTTACCGCGAAGCAGTTGGATCGCTTATTTTCCTAGCTACTTCGAGTCGTCCAGACATCAGTTTTGCCGTAAATCAAGTGAGTCGTTTTTTTTTTGAATAACTGGAGTGAAGATCACTGGCAAGCCGTAAAACGAATTTTACGCTATTTGAAGCAGACGTCCCATTACAAAATAGTGTACTCCAACACATCAAAAATCGAAGTCACTGGATATACCGATGCAGATTACGCTGGTTGTACGGAGACCAGAAAATCAACGAGTGGGTATGTTTTTGTACTTGCCAACGGTCCAGTAACATGGAAGAGTCAAAAACAAACAATGGTGGCACAATCAACCACTGAAGCGGAGTACATCGCCCTAGCCCTAGGTGTCAAAGAGGCTCTGTGGTTGAAGTCTCTTCTTCAAGAATTGGACATCAACATCTTAACGGTGGACATCGGCGTCGACAACCAATCAGCCATCAGGTTAGCCCAAGCTCAGCAACTTCACAGCCGCACCAAGCACATCGATGTGAAAGTGCATTTTGTGCGTGATGAATGCGAAAAGGGCAACATTTCAGTGCGTTTCGTGAGTTCAAGTGAACAATTGGCGGATTTACTCACAAAACCGCTTACAAAACGAATGTTGAACGACTTACTTATTAAACTAAATTTGTTAATTTAATATTGTTTAAGTTGTTTTTTAAGCGCAAATTGAATTGAAAAGATTGTGAATACGTGGGAGTGTTGGAAAAATATTCACAAGTTTTGTGAGTGTGTGAGGCGTCCGGATGTCGTCTAACGTGGACTTGTTTTGACTACGATTGTTCGACGTCTCGCATACTCTCAATGATCTGCAGTTTGTGCGTTTTTCAGTCAGTTTGCTTCAGTTTGCTTTTAGCCAGCTCAGAGAGCGCTCGTGCAAATAATAAGTTACTACATTTATACATTACAATACATTTATATCAAAGGACCTCTGGTTTTTAATTAAACATTCCAACAAAACTGATAAGTGTATGAAACAATGGTGATGAATTTGTATAAATTGACAAAGATTATCTAACAATACTGATAATAGGTAGTATGTATGTAACGGTGACAAGTGTATCAAACAGTGCAGATAAAATTGTATAAATTGACAAAAACTAAAAAATTACTTATTACAAATACACTTACACAGATTATACACATTAGAATCGAACGTGCTGCGTGCTAATATATGCCTGTATCTAATCTAATTGGGTGCAGTTTTAAGATTATCTAAAAATTACTTGTTACTATACTTCTACACAAAACTTACACATATTACAATGGAACGTTTAAGCACACCAATTATCCTAACTAAGCTACATGGATACAATGATAAAAAGCAGTATAAAAATTACGTCTGTTATAGCTGGAGAACTCCTTTTCAATCATTGTCATTTACCTTACACTCTAATCATTTTGCCTGACATACACTTACATAAAACTAGCTTCTAATTTTGATTTTGCGCATTGCAAGAGACAACACTAACTATTCTTAAGTCTAAAACTATGTCATATTCCTATAGCGACCTTCATGGGCACCCACCTAAAAGTGACCTATATTGCTACTCTTGCAATTTTGAGCTCTAGTGTGTGTTCTGTCTGCCTCAAAAATTGAATATTTACAACTTAAGAATAAAATTGTAGATGCTTCTGTCATCTTCCAGCCTAATTCTAATACATTTATAAAAAGACACGTTAAAAGTGAGTGGACTTGTCGTCTTCTGAAATTTGTGTTCGAATGTCAAACACACAGTACAGGAAACAGTTGGGAATTTAATATGTGCATTATACTAGATTGGTTCCTTCCTCCATTTGTGTAGCTGATGGTGAAAAAGCAAAAGTTGTATGAAGACAATTATGTAAGGAATTCATCTTCTCTGTTAATGTAGTTCTCGTACCAAAATGAGAGCAACTGGAAAATTGTATCGGCCAACAGAATGTACATGAAGAGAAGCAAGTTACAGGCGAGGAGGAGGATGTAAACCATTGTGCACGGTAGCGGCTTCGTCTTAGTTGGAATTCCTAAAAGGATTTTTTCAATTTTCCTACTAATTTCGTACGGGAATAACTTACTTGAAAACGGTATCTCTATTCAACATGTCTAGTGCAAAGTTACAGGTAATACAAAAACTTACTATTAAAATCACGACACATATTACAATTACAAGGATGACACCTAAAATTTCTACGAACATCTTGCTCTGAAGGAAGCACAGATATCAAAGGAGCTGGTGGCATGTTGGTGATAACTTTTTGGACGCGATAAGTTTTTAGCGTAGCAGTGTAGAAAAATAATCGAAAACCATCGGAATATTTCCAGGTGATAATATCGAGCCTCTTAATCAGAATGGGGGTAACGACAACATGAAGAAATTGAGTAATTAAAGCATAATCCCTCATTAAATTTTATGGCCCCATATACATATCATAACCGTTGTAACGGCAAGTAAGAACAACAAGAAAAAATTCCCATAAGGGTTCGTCTGGAAGGCATCACCAGCATGTTTGACCAAAACTACTTAATGGCAGCAATTTCACTTTCGCGAAGCTGTTTGCTGAACAAAAAGCTCCGAGGGCGATAATTGGGAGAGCTGAGGAGAAAAACCTAGCCGAGTGTATTCCAGATCTGATGGTCCGGATATGGGCATCAACTTTAATGTGGTCGGGCAGGAGGAATTCGAGGCGCGCTAGCTGCCTCATTAGGAGGTATGCAGCGCTAAACTGACATGTGTTTCGGTAATATTAATCATGTTTTTGGCTGTAATTAAAACGTGCCTTAATTAGGGGGTGTTTAGTTGTCGCTTCGCGTAACGGAGGACACATTCCAGCCCGGATTCGGATGGGACGTACCCTCAGAAGTCCAGTCTTGCACATTTTGCACTCTCACGCCTATTTCCGCATCCGAGTGCAGGACGTGGTGCTTTGTACAATTGTTTAAGGAATATTTTTCTCACTTTTATAATCGCTGCAACAATTTCATGCTCAGTTCCAACAGATAACTTGGAAAATTTTGCTTCCGATAATTTTGTTTTGGAATTTGTGGAAATTCCAACTGTTGCTCTAAGGTTATCTTAACTGAGGAAAAAAATAACGTACAATGTTGTAGTACGTATCTTATTTGGATCGGTCTATTAATAACTATTTCCTCATACATGTATTACAAAAACAGGAAATGTTACTAGATCAAAAACTAAATACCAGAAATACTGTTCAGTACCTGACCAAGGAGGGGTTAGTCCCCACCATTTTGTACCACCCTCAAGAGGGATGGTTAGTTGTAGTTAGTTGATAAATAAATTCTAAAGCAAGAGGGTCTGCACTTATAATTTCCTAAAACATTATGGTCCTTCGAGTTAACATTAAGTAATCACACCAAACAAATACAATAAGTGAAAAGAGTAATATAAGTAAGCAAAAAAGTTAATGTCAAATTAACAGTTGGTTATCAAGATGTACGAAAAGCAAACGAATTGTTAAATAAATTGAAACAAGGTTTATTTTGGTCCAGAGCTTCGCTAGGAGGACATTTCTGTGTTGTGTGCAGTTTGAGCATTTTTAGTATTAACATTCGTCAAGAAGGTTATTTTTGTATTAAGAATGACAGCTGCGGTTTGCGATCTGAATAAATCTGATGGATTATGATAACGTTTTGTTTGTTTTCAAAAATCCATCAACATTCCATCCTATTGCACTTTTCAACAACCTACTTAGCGCGAGTCGAAAAAAATAGGAATCCGTGGCCGATTTATGTTCCAATCAACATTTTTAAGGCTGTCCGTAGCCGAAATTAAAATGCTTCACTTAGCGTACATATTTCGGCACGACAATCGATGAATTTTTAGTGCCGTTTCAAAGCAAGAAAATAATCGGTTTAGGGCGGATGCTCGTGTACTTGATTAATTAAATTCGCTATGGTTTCGGGGACGCGAGACGTCTGTGTGAGATGCTTTCGGTTTTTTCAAGAGAAGTCGACATGCACGGTAGCATCTTAATTGCCATTTAAAATAACGCGCAGACTTCATCTCTTTGTAATTTAAATTTAACCAGCTCGACTGTGCACAATTTGAGTGCGTTTTCCGTTTGATCGCTCTAATTAATTCATTTGTTTCGACACAAATCGAAGAGACACGTCGTCCCAATTTGGGTGCAATCGGCCCGACAAAGAGGGAGGGAGATCTCGTGCCGCAACGCCGTAACGGAACGCCGGGGATCGTTCGGTAAACATAAGATAATGATCTGTTAGGTAAATTGGCTCAGTTATTCGCGGATATTTTTAATGGGATAAATCTTTAAAGCCATTGTGCTATTCTCGTTAGAGAGATCGACGGCCGAACGCGAACCAGACACGCAAACAAAGGGCGTTTGGGGCTAGAATGGCGTCAAATCGGATCGTTACGATCACACATGCAAATGTAAGCCGTTTCGAAATAATGAATATTAAAACCATTGAGGTCTTTTGCATCGAGCTCGTTAGATGGATTTTCGACGAAAAAATTAACGAGCCCGCTTCCAAGGGTCGGACGCGCGTTGACGAGAGAATTTTTCCGAAATTTCGGCCCCAGCTGCCGACACTCTTCCAACAATAAAAACGAAATTAGGAAATTTGCTCCGGACCCGTCCAGAAAAACACTAACATTGCAGTTTATTATGGCACGGAGCCAAAAAGCCACTCGAACAACAATCGGGACGAATTCCCGAAATTGCCACCCGTGACTCGAGTTCCATTCACACGGACAAAGAGCAAATAGTGGCGTATCTAAACAGATATTGAAGACGTTCTTCTTTTGTGCACCTTCGACTATTGTGTGTACACAATTCGGGAAACTGTGGTAGGTACAATTCGAGCACATGCCTGTCCATTAAAAACCGATTTGGACCCACAAAGCACACAATAATTCCTTATTGACTTGACTCCGGAGACAAAACTCGTGAAAAAGTCAAAATTCGGACCCAATCAAGGACCATTGAACGCCGGACCGAACAGCGACGCGATTGTTGGGCAATTAGGGATCATTTCACGCCGGTGGACAATACCGTCATTCATTAGCGGCTTCATTCACGCACCTGGTGGATCCAGGTTAGTGCAGCGCGTCTACAACAAGTTGGGCACCAGCCGCGATACATGCCAGATTTGGTCCTCCTCCAACTCGCCACTCAACCCACCGCTGGTTACAGCGTTATATCGACCCACGCGCTAGAACTGGAAGAATCCACACACCGGGTATATACTTGACCATATCAAGAAAGCATAGCGGCGATGATGCTTGGATCTCTATAATTTGGTTTGAATTGTATGTTTAAATTCATTTATTACGACCTCTTGATGTGTGTAAGTGTCAGGGCAGCGGTGCTCAAAATGTTCTTGCTGCACTTGCCAACTCGATAACTTTATTACACTCGTGAGAAATTTGTAACTGAGACTACAAGTATCAGTCAAGTATTCCTAATCATACCCGAAAAATAAAGTATGTGTATACGAGCATATTATGAATGAGATCAAAAGAGATATGCAACAGTTCTGATTTAGAATTTATTTAATTTATAACTTGAACAAAGTCAACCATTATGTCTATTTTATACAAGGTATGTGGTTTCAACAATTTAACCCATCTTTTTTCACTACCAAAATAACGAAAATTAAAAAAATTATTAAATTAATTAAAATAAAAAACAGTTTAATTTAGATACTAATAACACTAATATTACATAACACAATACAAACAAAATAACAAAGCGCAACAAATAATAACCTTGATTTCGATAAAATTTAATAAAAAATTTGCAAAAAACTGTAAAATCCCAATAACTACCACAGATAACCTACAAAAATAAAAGTTATTTAGTAGTATAAAAAGATGAAGTAATAAGACACAATGAGTTCCATTAAAAACAATAAGTCGAAATATGAGCTAAAACTGTGGCGGAAATCATAATTTCCCAATTGAAAGTATATAAACAATTACCTGTTAAATTAAGCAATAAAAAAACAATTTTCTGCATAAAATGTCAGATATCTGCAAAATCAGTAGGTTTACTTAGGTTAAAAATCATGATATACAAAAGATGTTTTGAAATTTTAAGTCCGATCCAAAATGTAATAAAATGTAGGGTTCCGTTTAAAAAATTAAGTTAAATGCCATATCACGTTTATGGTAAAAACATGCTGTATACCTACTTAAAAATATTTTTACACTTTATTTCTCTTCTCGGTATTGAGTCATCGGCCGAGAACGCACTGTTGGGACACTCTGTATACAGGAAAGTTATTGCAATGTAAAAAGCCTTAAAATTGACCAAACGTAAGATTTTATGTATCATAATTTTTTATCTATGGAAAATTGTTTTTGTAAGATAACAATCCCTTATCTATCAATACCTACCTAGTATTAGTTCAAACATTATTCAAAAATATCATGTTGAAAAAAATTATATTTTTACATTGCTTTAACGCAATATTGGCAAAAAATGAGTTAATCAACAATACCTAATACATCTATCAACTACTTACAATAATTATTATAAAATAAATAAAACACCTTTTCGTTTTAAAACGGCATCCACTTTCTTTGGCATCGTGTCTTAATCTTTCTTAATTCTTTAATTCTGTACCCAGAAGAAAACTTAGTAAGTCCATCTTTACTAATTTTTCAGAAGGGCCCTTTTCTGGTAGCTGAATTAAATTAATGAGACGCAACAATTATTCTTGCAAAATTATTTTGTATTTTACAGCATTAGTGTACTGTCATGAAAAATAATACGTTCAACTCCTTACAAGGACGTGCATCCCCACATCATCACGAATCCTGGATACTTAACCTATCTTTTGAGGCAATTTCCGTGATATATTCCTCTCCTGACATGCGAATAACTACTTTGCGTATCACCAATGCATACCACAAACTTAGATTCGTACCTCCAGATAATTAGGTCCCATTAGTTTTTTTTCTCTTTTGATTATAAACAACAGTTTTGTTTTTGATTTTATGTGAGAAGTGGTATAGTGAAATAATATATTTATATTATTTTTGTAAAAATTGACCTTTACCCATATCCCATTATTTTCATTTTTCTCAAACAAGTGTTTTTCGAAATTGGTCTACCAATCGCATGTTCCCATTTTAGAGATAATTCTCGCCAGTAAGCTTGGCGATTTTGGCTAATAACTATAATCTTCTTTGGTACTCTTTGAAGCATGGCCAGTTTTAAGTTTTTTGGTTTTTAATTGCAAAATTAAGTTCAATTAAGAACAGTTTTATGCCCAGAAAGTTATGTTATATGGAGCAACTAAGGAATTTCGCATATCGTTAGAATTAAAACACTTAAATAATGCTACATGTTGTTTCTTCAAAACACACCTTATAATATATTTTTTGCCAGGAGAAATTATGTATTTGATTATGCTAAGTAAATAAATATCAATTTTTCATTTTGATAGACATATTTTGTTATTTTATAATTATTGTAGTTGACTTAAGTATTAGATATAGCTGATTAAATTGTTTATTACTAATTGTCTCGATTGAATTTATAAATAGTAATGCGAAAAATAAAATTGTGTTGCTTTTTTTGCCATTCATTTGCAACTAGTGCTTCAATATCCTTGTGGTTTGAATAGTTAATTTATTTAAGTACAAAGTATTTTCTTTAAATCCAATTTACATTTATGTACAAAGCAGCAGTGGTGCACATTTTAGACATTTTCTTAAAAATAAATAGAGCATACATCAGTGAAAAAAGAAATATCATGTGCTATATTTTATTATATTTTGGTATTTCATTTTCAGTACATCTAATTTAGACAGTATTTATTTCAAAATTATAGGTTCTATCATTTTGAATATTCTTTTATTGGTCTAAGCTTTTACTTAAAATATCCCAGCATTTTTAAACTATTGTATCTTGAGACGAATTTCTACATACAATTAAATTTTAGTACCAACGACAACAAAAATTGCTGAAATTTTTGTCGATATGTCAGTACGTTCTTTTCTAAAAGATTTAAATTTTAAATCAACCTGCAGTTGTCGTGCCTCTTAGAAGGTCCAGGTGCGCACCGCTCGTACATTTTGACGGTCGCTGGTCTCAGTATTAATATATAATACCTACACATAAATAAGTGATACCCGGCATTGTGCAGGACATATTTATAGTTCATTAGGATCCATTGGTGCCCGTGTGGCCGGACACATCTCTAATTGTGTTCGAATAAGGCCCTAATAGCCGCACAGAGCGACACTTATGCCGAGTGAATAATTTATTTATAATGACGGAATAAATATCGGATTAAAAAGATTTGTGTGGTGTGATGAATGGGAGTCGCGGTCGGATCGCGAGGTCGTTCCATTGATTGGGTACCTCGAGGGTTTCAAGACGAGAGGGACGACGAATTTTGTTCTTTTTCTTTGCGTCGTACCATCGTCGGATTTCTGAATTTATAGGCAGAAAATTAGTGATTACGGTGTAGTGGGTTTATTTATAGAGGGGACTAAGTTATGGTGGTGTTTGTGTTGGTGTGAAGTGGGCTTTATGATCGTTTGCACTTGTCGTGGTGGTCGTAACGTTAGATTTGTAATGTGTTCGGTTATAAGGTCTCGACCATCCATCAAATTCGACTTCTGGGGTGAATATGATATCTCCTGGTATATTACGCAAAATTTCAACAATGAATTCCCACATCTATAAATAATTGTTATGATTCCAACCTTTGTACTGCTCAACCACCAGTTTGTCGTTAAAATCATAAAAAAATGTAAGAAAAAAAAAGACTTTTGAGAATCTGCTGGAGTAAATGACATATCCGTGCCAGTCCTGACATCGATTAATTCCGAAGTAAATATTCCTCTTCTCCATTCTGCCAACTCATGGTCCGTAAACGAGGATTGAAGAAGTAATCAAGACGTCATTATTTTGATTTAGTGCAGAAGTCGATCGAGTCGCATCGATTCAGAGATTCGCTCCAAAAAAATTAAAATCGAGAAAAGTGGTCGTAATGGTGTGGACCACCTCGCCGGACGGCTCCTGTTCCAGATCCAGTCCCAATTAAAATATTTCGGTCCGGGCCGCGGAATAATTAATACAAATTGATCGCCGCATTCCCGGTTAATTAATTTTCGATGCAAACGGGCAACTAATTAATAATTTCGCCGATAGAAGAAAGGAGTTTTTGTGTCGGTTAATTGTGGCATAAATCCAGCTGCTAATGGCGAAATGAAATCTCACGACTCGTCTCCATTTGGAGGAAAGTTAAATTGGTAATAAATTTGTTCGCGGCTCAGTATGGCTTACCACTCAATTTAGCGATCGCTTCGCAAATAACTAACTAATCAGTAGAAGCGATTACTTGTACACGAGTTGGCAATTTGCGTTTCGTTCTTCGCCAAATTACAAGGTGTGAGCTTCGGCCCAAAACGAGTGCTTTCGATGCCGTAATTTCTAAATTAGATCACGTAATATAAAGTCATTAACATCGCGCTCGGTCACGATATTAACGATTAACAATTTGCCCATTATCTCCCTTCACCGATGCTCAATCTCGGAAATTCGTTCCACTTTTCAGCTCTCTTCCTCGTCTATTCCCCATGGGCAGGTGCTCCTCGCCACCCCGTTTATTAGACGATCGATTATAATTAACTGTGACACAATTACTCCGCTTCGGCCGTACAAAAACAAACACCTTTGCTGTTGACTTAATTAGAATTTACTCGATGACAGTTGGCCGTTTAGAACTTGAATTAATTAATAATGGTCAAGCGCGGCTGGACGCACACTTTTCGGGTCGATTGTGAAAATATTTAATTAAACGTCAAACAGTGCGGACCAAGGAACACGTCAAACCAACACTAATCCCTTTTTGGGAAAAACACGGACACACACCTTGCTCGGAGCCCTGGAGATTTTCGACACCTGAATAGATTACGATCGGAAGGCACGTGCGTTACGCCCAAGTGTTTATTTCCAAAACATTTCAACGAGATTAAAGTGCAAATCCGTACTTACCTGGATAATTTACTTTCCGGGAAGGCAATTGTGTGAGAAAATTGGTTTTGGGCCCGACTGCCAACATCCTAAATTTCAAATTCCAAATTTGTTTGCCACTCACCTCAGAAACCGGTGAAGAGTTTTAAATTTTTACGACAGTTAGGTCATGAACCAAGGGGTGAAAACGTATGGGGCAAAATACAACTAATAGATTATCATTATTGTGTTGGATAAAGCAAAGTGTCGGTCTCTTATCACGAAACGGCTTTGTCGGATTTGTTTATGATTGATTTACGGCGGTGTTGGAGCTATTAAAAGCAAATGAGATAGGCGTCTTGACACAATTAGGAGCGCTTATCAGAGGAATACGAGCGTAATCGTAATAAATTGTACTATCTAAAATTGAGTTGACCCCCGAAAACCCCAATTTAAAAATATTTTAAACAGAATGTACACGAAGTAATGATTGTGTGTAAACAGATAGTACGGGTGGTCGTAATTATATAATCAATCCCAGATTATTTGTTTGACAAGTTATCCTCGATTCGTTCGTGTTGCAACATTGCACCTAATTGCCGAAGATGATGGCTCTTAATTGATTTTGGGGGGTGATTTATGGATTTTTCGAGTTGGTAATTAGGCAGGATTTATGGAGACTCGGAGCCAATTATCGTGAGGAAAAATCTAAAAAATGCTACCTTTCTGAGGTAAGCGGTCATTTGTTAGAACTGTTAACAAGCGTGTCGCTGTTCGAAAATGACATTTCTCGTCGTCCAATTCGGAAAACTATTAAGGAAACGCTCAGACGCTCGTTTGGGTTCATGATGGGAATAAAATCAATTTGAATGGTCGAGATAGAGGCGAGCGTCCTCGTACACAAATTAGTCAGAGTCAATTAATAATATTTAATTATAGCTCGGCCGAGAAGGTCCCGACCTGATAAGATAGGCTCGCCGACTCTACGGCCACATGTTCTTCGTTTTTCCTCGCACGTAATCACCGAGAAATTTGCTAATTACCACGTTTTTGGGGGCGTGTGGATGGCCGAATCATTATCTGCCACTCCGCTTGACCCAGACCGTGAAGAACTAGGTCCTGGCGCCCCACTGCCCCACCCAGCAATATGAGACAGTTCGGACCTATTTGAAAACGCCGACGACCGGCCAGGGGTTGGGAAATCGTAAAAATAAAAAACGTAGTTTAGTGCCTTTTCGGAATCGCCGTGAAATTTTCCATTTTTTCGGAGCGAAGAAATACGAAATTCATTAATAGCTTTCAATTTTAGGCGCAATAAAAACAAATTGCTTTTCTGGAGTTCCGGCGGGGTTGCCTCCGACCCGGCAATTAAATACTTCACGGGAAAAATGACCCGTTTTTAATTTGGCCCCCTAACGGTATGGGCGCTCGTAAAATGTTGGAAATTTGCCACACAAAGAAATTTAAAGTCAACTTCTAAAACTGCTTTTTGACTAGATATGTTCTTGTAATAATAAAAACCATTTTTTCTACTTTGCGTCTATAACAATGCTGTTAAAGCACTCAATTGAGTGCTTTAATGGCTTTTTGAATTTCGTAATTGAACTAGTGTAATTCAAGTAGTGACAGAAATGTCATAGCAACGTCAAAGTGTAATAGTATTCTGTAGTGATTTCCGTAGAGAATTATACACACTCAAATATCTCTCTAATCTTGGTATCTTGTCAAGACTTCTTCAATCACTACCAACACTTTAACGTTTTTATTCAGCAAACTTCTTCACTACATCAACACGTAACGAACACAACGTAAAAAGCCTCGAACAACTAAAGTTACAAACATTTATACCAAATTCATGCATCCTGAAACCAATCACCTCCTAGCTTACGAACTTTTTAAAACATCCAACACAAACGAACTTTTTAAAACATCAAATCAGTTTCAAACATTCGCACAACGGTCCTAAAGAAAACTTACTTCTAGAAGCACATTTATATTAAAGCGTGAATTATTACTAACGCTCCAATATCCAACGGTCTTTACCGGACAAAAATTATGAGAAAAGTAAACACCAAAACAAAACGATACAACATTTTTAATTTAAATTAGCTTTTCCCAATTATTATAAGCATTAATTGTTACGTTGTATCTCTTGAGCATTTAAACAAATCCCAGGTGGGTTGCTTGCCACAATATTTTGCTGAAAATTAATTTAGCTGCCAATTTTTGTGCCATCTAATTGCAGTTCAAAATCGAAATTTCAATTTTTAACCAACCAACCAAAGCAAGATTACCCAAATTAGCAGAAAATATCAATATTTTAGTAGAGAAAAAATTGTATAAAAAACTCGTTCATCGTTCATCGCACCCGTCCTTTATAAAACTCCCTCGTGCAAAAAATATGCTTTATGAAACTTTTTCTTAAATATTCTATTTGCAATTTGTTTATTTATTTAATTTTAAGGCACAATGCAGAAGCCCCCTTAAAATTTCACATTTTAAGCCGAAATAATTTATTGGTACATTTGTTACCTAATTTCTTACATTCGCATATATTTCTTTATTCGTAAACCGTACATCAACATAGAACACAACTTTTGCAACGATTGCCTCAAAACTGCACTCTCCTCTCAATTTACGGTGAAAAGACCAATTCGGATAAAGTGCAAAAAACAAGATCACCAGCCGATATCTCTGAGAAATTTGTAGTACGAGTATACAGCATGAAGTATCAAAATAATGCCTGCAAATTTTTAATTTGAAAGACATGAAAAAATGTTTATTATCAAAGTTGTTTGGTTTATTACCATGAATGATGTGATTTATTTTATTAGGTTAATAACCTAATAATTTTTTTGTAAAAATGTGAAAAAAAAATTGTAATTTGATAACGGTGATCCAAAATGTAAAATATCTTATATCGCCATTAATCTATGTCAAAATGGGTTCTAACAGAAAAATAAAATATAGGTAGTTGTATTTGAAAAAACAAAGTTGCGTAGCATGCGTGAGTTTTGGAACCCTCTGTATATGTTAAAATATTTTTAGGTTATGCAGCCTGACAAATTGTATTTAATTTTTTTTGTATCTTACATGGTTTAGGAGTTATGGACCGATCCCGCACTAATGACTCCCCCTGTATAAACAAAAAAAAACTTGTTTAAAAAAAAATTGTCTGTATAAAAAACAAGTTGGTATGTTATATTTTATTTCTTGCTCGAGGTATTTACTATTGAGATTGTTTAATTTACTGGAGACCGGATGCAAATCGCGTCCTTGAATTAGGTCCATTTGGGTCAAAAGAGACGGATCGTCGGCTCTTTGCGGCGTTTCCGACTGATGACCAGTCCTTGTTAGAACAGCATCTAATTAGGATCCCTTCGGTTGTTTACAAGACCCTCTAGGTATAAGTGATGTCACAAAGCGACGTTTTGGGTCTCCGACCAAACATCGGCGCTTTTAATTAAAAAATGTAATCAAATTACGCCATTATTGGCCGGATGAGTCGTTAGAAGTCGTCCGAGACGTATCTGGACCGTTCTCTAATCAATATGTTAATTAAAATGTTTTATTAATTAATGAAGAGCATTTTCCTTTCTCTTTGTCTTGATGGTTAATTTGCCCCTTGGGAACGGTTTTTTAATTGTTTCGATTAAAAATCTAATGGCCTGAGGGTACCGCTTTTGATTCTCTCCTCTCCTCTTCTTGTTCTCTCAATTTACACGAAGCTCGGGGCTGTTCCTCTCGCTTAATTATTACGAGCGTAATTTGTGCGTTAAGGTTTTTGTGTCTCGCTTCGTAAATTAATTTATGTAATTATTTGTAATTAGAAAAAAATACTAATTATCGCTAATGAACCGCCGATTCATATTTTCTTGTGGGACATTTCTCCTAATCAGCAACAATTGCTGAATAAATTTACAATTTGTATGGGGACCGCTCGCCTGATTTATATTAATTAGGAAGACTTAATCGTGGAATGATGCAAATGGTAGCGGTTACGCAACGACTTCGCTTTTTTAATTAATTTTACGCTTTGGCTCATCCCTCTAACGTCTGATTCAGCTTAAATCGCCTCGTAATTAGTTTTTTACTCTTTAATCGTCCAAGAAACGTGACTCGGTTGTTTGGTAAACGTCACCATAATCTAATTTAAGGCGGAATTAATTTATTGGGTTTTTCGTGATTGAATGTTTCCGTCGTCCGACTTATGAAAATTCGATAAAGAAGTGTTATCGGCAATAAAACTGGTGTCGAAGAAACGACGACTGACTTTGTGTTGCGGCTGCGGAAACATCCGTTAATAATGTTCCAATTTCGAACGAGTGATAACTGTTGTTAATTACAGAATGCTAATGCGTTTCGCCTCCGGGTACAAATTTTTATTAATGGGTGCATTCCGCTATTTCATATTCCATTCATCAAACGTCAGAAGGACGAAAGAATGGGTGCCCGAAGAGAGCGCTCCTTTCTTTCAATAAAACGGGCATAAAAATTTGTATCGAATAATAAAATCGTCCACAAAAAAGCCGCCTAAATACGAAGCTAATAAAATTTTTATAGAGTCGTCCCAACGTGTCAGACCCGAAATGTGTCCCAACAATGGCCAAAATCGAGGGTGTAAATAACATTAGATGTGAAAAATCCATTGAAATCGGACGGTTTTGTGTAAACGTGACAACTGCGAAACATAACATTAATTCGACGATAAAGGCCAATGGAAGACAGTTTCGATAACGTCGACTATAATCAACCCCAAAGTCGTTCGTACACCGAACAACCCTTGGCCCTATACGAGCGAATCGTTTTCGTTTATGCAGTGCTAATTTGCACCACTCGTTCAATCGTTGAGATCTGCAGAAGGACAAATCCCCGCATCTACAGTTATCTAAACTTTTTTCTGATGACTTTCTGAGCGAGCTATTGTGCCCTAAAGGACTTTTGTCGATTTTTGGATGAGTGATTTGAAATTAATGTGTGTCACGTTTGATTTAGGGCACCCAATTCTAACCTCTCTTCTTCATTCCATCCCGGCTATTATACAATAAGTATGCAATACATCCAAAATACAAATTATATGCTCGTAACAAAAGGATTAAAGGTAATTGTAGATTGTCTGCTAATGAAGCACAATTTCTGAAGCGACTAAAATGATGACAGAAATAATAAAGTAATTACAGAGATGAAATGAAATATGTAAATAAAAATGTTGATTAATAGTAACTTACCCTTTTTTTTAATTTATCCATAAGAATATTGTTTGCTCCATAATAATTGATCTACAGTGGGTAATGTTTTGTGGGAACAATTCTCAATACAATATAGGATTCTCCAAACATTTTGTTTTCATATGTTGTCTAAATATACAGTTAAACAACAAAATCTAAATGGTGGATTGAGAAATGTAAGTGGTACCTACAATTTTTTCAGCGTAATTATTTTGCAAGCTATTGCCATTTAAATCCTGGAACAAAAAAGAACGAAAGAAAAAAATATTTTTGTCGAATAGTTTCAACTCTAGTTAGCTTTACTAACAAAAACAACTCAACAAGAAACTGTAACTTAAAGTCAAGAAAAAATACAATCTACCACTTTCAGCAGAATTTGGTTTGAAATAGAAGCAATTAAAATAATAACAAATAAAATAGTTTCGTAAATGAATATTAAAATGTGAGTATAAATATTGATTAATAAAAAATTACCTTTTTTCAAAAACCCACCTATAAAAAAATTTTTGGTGCTTAATAACTAACCTAGTAATGTCTCTTTGTTTCTTTGAAATTTTTTTAAAGTGAATAGACAATTTTGTAAAACAAAAATTATTGCATATTTTGTCTAGATAGGCATTTAAATAACAAGAGTTCAATTGAGCAGTTTATATAGTATTATTTTTCAAGTGAGATTACTCTGCAAGCTTTTGACATTTAAATCCTTGTACAAAAAAAAAGGAAAACAAGAAAATATTTTTCTTAGCAGAATTTGGTTTGACATGGAAGCAACTAAAATGATGACGGAAATAAAATAATTACAGAAATTAATATTAAAATAAGAATAGAAATATTGATTAATAATACTATTATTATAACTTTATATTACCCTTTTTTAAATCTATCGATAAGAAAATTGTATTTTGCGTAATAATTGACCTACAGTATTGTTTTTGTGAAAAAAATTCCGCATGGAATAAACAATTCTGTTAAATGTTTTTATGTTAACAAGGGCTCAATTGTGAATTGAGAAATTTGTATTAAGTAGTAGACATTAGTTTACAAGCTTTTGACATTTAAATCCTTCTACAAACAAACATTTAGACAACAAGAGCTCAATTGTGGATTGAGAAATTTATGTAGTACATATTATTTTTACCGTGATATTATTTGATCGAAATTTAAATATTTATTAATAGTATTCAAAGAAGCAAAAAAATCTTCTGGCTGAATAGTTGCAAGTGCAATTAACAAAATACGATCACGGATATTTAGCACGAGTATGCTTTAGTAACAAGAACAATTCTGCAAGTAACTGTAATTTAATATGTATCAAGAAAAAATATACAAACTACTATCTTAGCAGAATTGAGCTTGACAGAAGCAACTAACTTGTTGGCAGAAATAATAGATGGAAGTGTGCACAAATAAAATAATTATAGAAATGAATATAAATATGTGAATAGAAATGTTGATTGATAGTAACTTTTTTTTAACCTATTGATAAGAAAATTGTTTGTTTCGTAATAACTAACGTAGGTATATCTATTTAAGATTCCTGTGAAAAAAATTTTCGTATGGAATGAAGAATTCTGTAGTGAACAAAATTCTTACAGATCTTGTCTTAGAACGAGAGAGAGCTCAATTATGGATTATGGATAGAACATTTTATGTACTTAGTATTAATTTTTCAGTGATATTACTTTACAAGTTTCTGAATTAATTCTTGCACAAAAAAATGCAAAAGACGAAAATATTTTAGGTGAATAATTTCAACTCCAATTAACAAAATATGAACACCAATAACATTATTCTTTACTAGCAATAACATTACTGCAAGCAACTTAATTCTTATTATGAATAAATATACAAAAGGCGAAGTATTTAAAAATGTCGTCAAATAGCTACGATATTGAAAATGTCGTCTTTTTACAGTCTTAGATATTCGTATTATTTCAAAAATTAGAAAATACGCGTATCAAGTGGCTATTTTAAAAGGTGTTATTTCCTTGTTTTTCGAGACAGTTGAAGCTAGAATGTAGGAAACCTATAACTTGTACGGTCATGTTTTACCCGAAAACAATTAACATATTCGAGTCAAAAATCGAAGAGAATGGTTCGTGTTTTCAGGCAATAAGACATCGCCGACATAAAGATAAGAGTACACCGCGTATATCTGCAGTTCATTATTGCAGATTGAATATAAGCCAGACCAGTCAACGTAAAGTTAAATGGCGCACGTCGCATTACCAAAAAAAGTCGTCCCGTGGAAAAATTAAAAGAATTAATGGAGCGTCCCGGCGTTATGTCCGTGAAAAGTTTAATTAAAAAATTTCATAGAAATTAGCATTTTCAAGTGCGCGCCTTAATGTCCCTTTAAAAATGGCGTCAATGGGCGCGGAGTGCCGTAATAGCGTCGACCGCTCGCTTATCGCATTTTTTAACGGCGATGTTTTAGTGTTATCGCTTTTTCAAATTCTAATTCGGTCATTATTTCGCCGCAAATTGCCGTTCGAAGACGTGCGAAAGCGCCGATTTATCGGCCGTAAAACCGAACAAGGCTTGCTTCACGAATTAATCCGGGAGCAAATCGTCCGCCACTAATAGTTTTAGTTGGAATAAAATCGACGATTGGCCCGGTCGACGCTCCAATGGCCTAATTTGCCATTAAACTCGAACGCGAAATGGTTGCAGCGACGCTCTTTTACTCCTTCCGGAGACTCTTCGGCACCGGCGTCGTTGTGTTTGGCCATCGACCATGACGGCCGGTTAACAATCGAAATCTCAACCATCTGCCGCTCTCATTGAGACCATCTCCCCTAATAATGACTCGTAAACGTTTGCTAAATATACTCGAGTCCCACTATATTATTTCATAGCGTGAAACGCATAATTTATACACGTCAAGAGGGTAGGAATGGTTGAGCCATTGTTAAAGAGATGATTAACTAGAATGCTACCAGCAAAAAAGACCTTTTAGGTCCTCGTTTGTAATTTTTAATACGCTTAATTGTTGGAGCTCGACTTACGCTCCTGCCACTTTGTAATTATTTACAAGGCATTTGCTGCCACCAATCCTAAAGCGAACCACCCTTCTCTTATCACCAAAAAAACCTCCATATATCGAAATCATTTTGCTAATGGGTTTTGCTTTATTCGCTGGGCATTAAATCAAGAGTCACGCATGGCGTACTCGAGTATCCATCATTGCAAAATTGACAATAGCTCGCAACTTACGCCAATATTATTTTTGACACTAATAACCCATCAAATAAACCATGGTATTGTGGTTTGAAGACGCACGTGACCTTAATTATTCATCGCTACCAAGAACAGAAGATGAAATGCTCTTTGTGAAGCATTTCTGCTTTGTCTCAGAAAACTCGTTATCTAGTTTTAACAAAAATTTTCTTTGATGATTGATTCGAGTGAGCTAAAGAGTTTGTTCGTCAGTAAATATTTATATAACCATTTAAATTAAAAATTTACAGGTGATTTAGTCAGAACTATTGACACTGTATTTTAATAATAATTACAGCAGTTTAATAGTTCGTGGAAATATTTAAAAAATTAATCAGTGTTTAAATTTTAAAAAAATGATAAGGAGGTGAGGTCTTGGATAATTGCGATAAAAAATCGTTTTTATTTTAATGTTTATTCTCAAATGTTTACAAAATAATTACATTTTATGGGTGTTGAAGAAGATAACGCATTGATATTGTATATAACAACTTTAACAACTTTTGTTACTGCTTAAACTAAAATACACTGACTTTTCAATGAAATATGTAGTAAATGAAAGTGAGACTCTATTTGGACATGCATACAAGTATAAACGGTGGCTCAAAAGACCATAGAAACTAGCGGTTGTTCTATGTTTATTGTGTACACTTTTAAAACTGTCAAATTGTAACATTCAAGAAATTGATCCAGTTAAATGTATATTATATATCGTTGTGCATTAGTGGCTATTAACAAAGAACTCAATTTCAAATTACTCCAAGTCAAGGATCAAATTTTGCTACACTCTTTTGAATGTCAATGTTGTTCCATGGCCTACATAGCCTCGTTTTATTTTTGCATGCACGTTATGTGTTAGTAATTAAATTAAAATGTTGCATACAAATTCCACTAAATTAACTTACATATTTAGAATAATTAAACTAATAAATGTAAAAAAATAAAATTGTTTTTAAGGTATAAAAACACGTGTAAATAAATATTCCATAGATGTTGAATAAGCAATTTTTCATTATGTTGTGCAAACTTACTCAAATCGGATTAAAAATAAACTTCCAGATCATTCCCCGTTGCGATTAAATTTTATTATTAAGTTAGCACTAATTTTTGCCAAACAAACTTGACACAAAATAATTAACGCGATAAGAAGAAGCACTTATTGGCATGATTTCCAGGAAAAGGCCTTAATAATAAATTATTATATTTAGCTGTTACCATTCCGGAGATTAACATTTCTAATTAAATAATGTTTAAAAACGTGATTAAACCATGAAAATTAATTAGGCAATTAATTTTTTCTATCATCGTTTTTGATAAGCAAAAATTTAATTTGTATCGCTGCTTACAATTTGAATGTTTGGCAATTCCAAACAAGACATAATGTAATTAAATTTCTGTCAAATGATCACGGGTCAAGCAGTACAATCCCAGTACAATTTGTTAAGCAAGTGTAAGCGATTAGACGCAGCTTTCGAAATCGGGAATCTTGCCCGAAATGAGGTCATTCCGATACAAAATCATATCTTTAATAACTCCTGTTACGTGGCGAATGCTGTTTATCACCTCAGTGTTATTATTTGTCCAGAGCCGCAATAAACAATTTTTGGGTACGTGTTCGAGGGTCCGGCTCGGTGTCCGTTCCCTAATAATCCCATTTTCCCTGGAGATTAACTTTACGTATCGATCCCACCCCTGTCGTTTTGTTTTCCACGTGGCTGTCATCCGTCAAACAATTCTCGTCCGGGGAACAGTACACAACTCGAACGTCAATCATCGCATAATCCGCTTTAAAACCCTTCAGCGTCGTTTAAGTCGAACAATGTCAACTAACTGGGGAGATAACAACATCGTCGGGGTGGTCGTTATCTCGTTAATGGAATTTCGAAGGGAAAAAATTTCCGTAAATTACGAAGCGGCCACCGAGCGCGCCCGATCCGAGTCCGCGCGATCAATTAATTAAAAGCAGGAACAAATTAATTATGTTCAACAAGAATAATTGAGTACAGGGAAGCGTGGTCGGTGGTGGGGGATAATTTAATAAGGGGGCACACGATCGCCCTCCTCCCCTTCGACCCGTGATTGGCAGTCGAAAGAGTTTCTCCCCGCCTTTGTAACGACTGTCTCCTCCCTCCCCATTGGTCGGCACCATGAAGAGGGGGCAATAAAATCAATTTAATGCTATCGTTCACTTGTTTAAGTTGAGTAGGAAACGGGACGATTCCATCCCCACGCGTCCGACAGAGACGAGCTTTTTACAGGGGGAGCTTTTTACGGCAGGGAGTTATTCATGCGTGACATATGTACCCACGTACACGTTTTGTTGGAAAAAGCGAATAAATGTTTTCCATATGAGCCGGACAGAAATGTAAATAATGAGAAAATGACATAATTTACGTTTATGTCGTCCGGTTTTGATATCGTTATAAATGGCAGAAAAACGAATCAATTTTGTCGGCTGCAAAAGAGTGACGTTTCAATTTCAAGACGGGCCTCAATTTGACACGTTTCCAAATTAAAAGCACCGTTTACACGTCTCGGGCAATTATTGATATTTCAATCATATGACTTGCAATTTGGAGCATCGGCTCATTAACCACTTTTACCAGTTACGCTTGAAATGACTTTTTCCACCCCTTTATTCGATTATTTACGAGCTGATTTTACTAACTCGCCCGTAATAAGATTTACCCCAATTTTTTCCCAACTTCACCCCGAACTATTCGTCACAGACTAATTGCCCGTTATAAGATAACACCGGTTAGTTGGTGGGTCGTGGACGAAATATATACCATCCATGGGCAGCGGCCCTCAATCAATTTAAATTAATACAGCAAACGCCGCCGACAAATAATATAATATGCGAAAATCACGGCAGCGTCAGTCAAAGCCGGCATCCCGAACCAGGGTCATCAATTTCGAGCCCGATTTGGATAATAAACAGGGGGAGGAGCCCCAAACGGTCGCTCCACGCCCCCAAATGCATGGTCCCTCTACACGACTTGCTCGAGTTCAGTCTCGTAGAGCGGCAACGAGAGGCAACAACACAACCTCTTCGAGTGCAAAGTTTTGATGAGTGAGTGCCAAAGATGGAAGAAACGAAAACAGAAATCAAGTCCAAGATCTCCTTCAGCGTGGAGTCGCTCCTGTCCAAAAAAGAGGACGAGGAGGTGTTCAGCGACCACGACGACGACGAAAATATTACCGTGGACGACGACGATACCGACGGCAGGGAGAGTCTGAGTCCCAACTCGGCCCATACGGTTATAATTCCTCAACCCTTGCACCCTTCCATGCCTCGGTTAGGGCATCCACAGTGGCCCTTCGCCTGGGGTTCACTCATGCGGTCCGCCTCGCCACAAAGTAAGTACCCAAATCTTTATTCTCTTAACAATCTACCGGACAAGAACTATTCACATTAATAAGAGTTTTTATCGCTGTCTCAGCTATATTAATTAAATCTAATTGGAAACGATTATTGCGGGATTCTGAGCAACTCGTGTTGAATTTATTTGTCTCGTCCGGAACGGCTGTTACCACTTTTTTCCAATTAAAACTGTCAGGAATCGATCCGGGTTTTTTAGTCGAGGCACGCACGGGTCCATTTGTGGGTCTCTCTTGTTTTTATCGAGGTGGTGAAAAGTAGTTCTTGTTTTTGCATTATGGGGTTCAGCTGCCGCACCACCTGTTTTAATATTTGAGGCTTTGTTCAAATTTGAAACATGTGCTTTATCTTTATTGTGCTGTTCACTTCTGTGTGCAAAATTTTTCGCACCATTGTCACAAAATTGGGCAAAAACTAAACAAAACAGTAATTTTATTTGGATCAACAATTTAATTGAGTGGAACAATTTTGAATACCACTGATATACATACATATTGTAAAAATTTGAAAATATTACGAAATATATTATTGCAGGATAGAAAATCATATAACTGACACAAATGTGATTGAGTGGAACAATTTTGAATACAACTGATATACCTACATATTGTAAACATTTGAAAATATTACGAAATATAATATCGCAGGATAGAAAATCATATAACTGACACAAATGTGCCGTTTAAATCAAAATAAATCTTCAGTAGTTTAGTAACTCGTATGAACATTTTTATGTTGATATGAATCGAAGAAAAATGTAAAAATTTCTTCTGGTAGTTTCCTGTCTTAATAAAGGAGAGGTGATGTGACCATATTGTCTTGGTTGTAGCTGGAATGAGCACCGCGCCCCCAGGTCCCCCAATAGTGCGCTGCGCCCTCCGAAAACACAAACCCAACCGCAAACCTCGAACACCCTTCACCACGCAGCAGCTTCTGGCCCTCGAGAAGAAGTTCCGCGACAAGCAGTATTTGAGCATCGCCGAACGAGCGGAGTTCTCGAGTTCGCTGCGCTTAACCGAAACCCAGGTGAAGATCTGGTTCCAAAACAGACGGGCCAAAGCGAAGAGACTCCAAGAAGCGGAGCTGGAGAAGTTGAGGTTGTCGGCAAGACCGCTTCTGCCCCCCAGTTTCGGACTCTTCCCCGGCGGCGGGCCACCTCTAATGTCCCCGTTCTTAGCGGCCATGGCACACAGACCCCCTCATTTCGCGTTTCCTGGGGCACCGACTCACATTTTGAACATACCGCAATGACAAAATACAAGTGATTGACCGAAACGTTTTTACCAGTGAGCTTTAAGTGATCAGAGGCGCAGCGTGCAATCTAAGTACATTTTTCTATCCGATAAGACTGATTAGTAATTTTTTTTTTGTACGATTATGTTTTGTATAAATGTGTCGTTTGTTTGATGTACAAAGGTTTATTATTTAATTTGTTGTATTATAATGTACATAGAAGAATGAATATTAAATGTTTGTTTTTAAAGAGGTGTTTTTGTGGCGGAGGAATGGGTTCGCGGAGGCCATAAAGGCCAATTAACGTGAAAATTTGCGCCGCAAATAAGCGAATTTAAATTCAAGCCAATCGTCGTCGATCATTAAACTCGCTTTGATCTAGATCAGTCGGAGAAACAACGAGGCAAGTAATTAAGGCGAAGAGACCTTATTGGGAAATCATAAAACACATTTCAGAAAGCAATTTGTATCATTAATTAACAAATTAACATTTAAATTATTAATAGTCCACATTCTTACCGGTTATAAATTACTACCTGGAGTTGATCTTGTTATTTGAAAACGACCGCGTTGCTGCCGTTTCAAAAACTAATTACTCTCTATAAATCGTTTTCTGAAAATTTTATTTATGGATTTCGGGCGCCCGGTCCAACACCATGGGCGAAACGACTTTACCATTTCGTTACACTGTAACCATGATTTGATTATTTAACAACCCACTTGACGACCTAATACCAATTTTTAAATTTAGACCATTCCGATATATTATTTTTAATTTATTTATAAATATTTTTTCAATATTGATATTATTTTGTGCTGTGTTCGACGGAAATGATTATTAAAATAACTGATTACGAATAATGATTAATTTTCTCTCTCTCTCTCAAACCATCCAATTACAAAATAGTTGTAGTCCCTTTCAAAACACCGCATTAAATTACTTAACATAGCCAGATGTTTAGGAGCGTCCAATAAAATTTGTCATCAACAAGTTTCAGAATTAGATACGATAATTTCCTGTTAAAAATATCATTTAAAAATGTAGATACGTCTCAGTACAGTCTACTGTAAAAAAATTAATATTACGTACTTCCACACGAAGATTAGTCACTTGTGAAATTTAGGTAGGTTATTTTGAACAACATATAATTGTACAAAAATATTAAAGCAAAAATTTATTACAATTTTTTGTGCCTGGTACACTTTTTCGGATTAAATATATTTTCTGTTTGTGTTCTTCTCTTTCAATTTTACGAATTACGAAGAAAACTAAATTCTCTTGCATGTGTTAGGTTCAAACTGATTGTGCATGAGTCTGGGTTCTGCTGTCTATACAATCTTAAAAACTCATCTCTTAATTAATTTTTTTCAATCTTACATGTATTCTTTAAATACTTCAGTTGCTGCAGAAGTTTTGCAAATAATAACGAGCGTACAAATAAAAACGGGAGCTCAGGAGGCCACTAAATATAACTTTTGTTTTATTTTTTACAGTGTTGACTTTTGACATTGTCAAATTATGATGTTTGCTCAGAGCTGTCATAAAAAAAATTGCTTAAACAATGTCTAAACCGAGAGGTGGAGATGGATTTTGTTGTGAACATATTAAATGTATGATGTTGTGTAGGTATTTCAAATTTAAAATTTCTCCAATTCATGATCAAAATTTTGCTACATTCTTGTAAACGTCAGTTTTTTCATGACCTTCGCAGCCTCATGCCTCATTTTATTTTTATACGTACGTTAAGTACTTTATTTTATTTTTAGCTATACTAGTAGCTTACACTATCATTTTAGTTATTCTATAACTGGCAATACCGCTTCCTTAAATGTTGATATTTTTAATGAGTAACCATTTGGTGTAGTTTTTATTGCGTCTCAAATTGTGGATTTGGATCGAGGATATTTTCGTTTCAGGATTTTTTATGATTTTTAAATTAATTTAACACACGGTTATTTAGAACGATCTGTTATGGTTTCTGGTGATGAAGCATCATCAAAAACAACAGTTTATCAATGGTTCCAAAAAAATAAATTAGGACGAAGCAACTTGAACCATGGTTTTTGTGAAGGTCGTCCACCAAGTGCAGTGATTTCAAAAAACATCAATGCTCAGCAGGAAATAAGAAAGATGAACATACATGCGACATGAAACGGGTACATATAATTTTACAAGAACATTTAAATGTCTTATTTGATTCCCTAAAATTTCACCGATTTGCAATCGTGTTAGAAAATGCTACCAATTTATAGGAAAATCGTCAAAATTTAGACAGATTTTCAATCGTGCTAGAAAATGCTAAAAAATGTATAGGATTTAGACCCAGTAACAATTTTTTTATTTCCTGAGGTATAAAAATGCGGGATTAGGGTTTTGTGACAAGCTAGATTCCATTGGGAAATGATGACAACAATTTATGCAACGTCGAATAGCTTCACTGCTATTGGCTGTTCAATTCATGGAAATAATTTTAATGTGAGCTCATTTTGCAGTAAAATAGCAATATCCTGTTTCTAAAATAAAACAGCAAATGTTATGCCATTTTAAAAACTTTACTAAATGAACAATTTATTATAAAATAACTTGCCGGGTTAGCGTGATACATTTTTTTATCCTATGAAAGAACGAAGTTAGCTAATTAAAAAATTATCGCATGAATCGGACGCACGTGTTTTTTTAACAGTATAGCACTATTGGTTTTATTGTGATTGTGATCAATAATAGGATTATTCGGGGTTGCGTAACAAAAATCTGAATCTTAGAATATAATTTTGTGGCTGTGGCACTAGAAAAACTAAAATCTAAAGTGCCGATTTTTATAAAATTCATAAAAAATGACAATAAGTATCTCTAAAAACTAAATTGTTTTACTAGGTTATATTTTTATAATTAGTCATGAGCTGGTGTATAAGCCCTTCAAGGAATGACGTTAACTTTTGGGACATCTGTTTACCTACTCCAAACTACTATTATTTAAAATAAAAATAAGAATCCTGCACACAATCCATTTTCCTGGATCTTGCTTTATTCAACACAATTGTTTGTCCATCATATCAGGGGCCTGAAGTAGAGACTAAGTAATATTCTTATACACACATGCAGCAATGTTTATTAAATTTTTTAGTAATCTTTATATTTATTCATTACTATTGCTGGAAAATTTTACATAATGTATGTATTGTTATTACAAGCTTTTGTGTAAATATATAAATGTATTGTTTCAATAATAATGCTTAAGTAATAAGTTATTTTTAAAACAAGGTGGTATTTTAAACAATTGTCAATTGTATCTATTATTTTAACACGTTAACGTCGAATAATTCGCATTGTGATCATGTTTGTTTTACCTTTTTACCGCTTAGAATGCGCTTGGGGCGTCGTAAATTTTAGTTAAACAGATTGTCAATAGATGGCGCTACGACCGACCAAATACGGTTTTTAATTATACAGATTGTCAATAGATGGCATTAATTGCTTGTTTGTTTACGTTTCCTTGTTAGCGGTGAAGGTAATCTTCAAAATCATGACTCAATCATTGGTTTTGATAAAGTATGACATAGCGACAAAAAACATATTTCGGAAATAATATATGGAGATATAAGAATCTTTATTAAAAATTCTTTTTCATATTAGAAATTAGAAGAAAAATAGAAAACAATAAAAATGTATAGTTTTTGTGACTTCGATGAAAGTATTGCAGCTAAAATATTTGATTACCAATTACTGTTGTATATATTTAATACATACATATTTGGCTAATGAAAAACAGTTAGGGATCCGCGAATGCGTGTGTGTGATTTAAGAATTTCTCCGTTCCGGACCGCATTTCAGAATCAATTTCGCTCCCATTTATAATACCAACACATAACATTTGCATGCCGGTCAATCCAATCCTTGCCTCCCCAGCCCATAAACCCCGATCCAATATCAGTGTCGACACTTTATTGCACCTCTTAGCAGCCGTGCGCTCTAAATAATTTCAAAGCGCGATAAAGCTAATTAATTAAATTCTGAGAAGTGTTTCCTTCTATTTTTATTCGATCGCGAACAATGGCTGCCGACTGAAACACCCTGTCCTCCTTCTCTCCTCCGTTCCGTGCGACACAAACCATCTCGAACCGCCGCTGCAATTCCAAGAAATAATTTCACAAATTGCCGTCGACTTCTTTAATTTACACCACTCGTTTTGCGCTCGTCCCATCTTCCTCTGGGACTCGCCGCGGATGCAAGAAGTAGTGCTCGACTTGGTTCGCATGCCCAGTGCAGGGTAGTAGCTGCATGTAATTATTATTCAATATACAACACGTCTTTTAATTGGTTGTTATCTCGTCGTTCTCCTTCTCTGTCGCGGAGGATCGAGGAGCGTCCTTACACGGCAATTATAATCTTATAATCGTGCGAATGGTTTAAAAGAACCAAATTTATGAATGGGACCAGTGCAGATAAGAGACGACGCTGCTGCTTCTGTCCAAATTCTAAACGGTGTATAATTAAATTTGATATAACAAACTGGATGTTGTTTGGAATGTAAATATTCTGATACGGTAGCCGATACAGAGGACCAGACGAAGATTCGGGTGTGTCGGTTATATACAGAGTGGCCACAAACCACTCGCACATCACGCTTCGTAACTCTTGCATTCCCGTCTAGTGTTAGGCGTCGGTGTCTATCAAGTGCTACCAACCACCAAATTATTTGTGGAGTTGAAGTTGTCAATGTCATTTGGAATTTTGCGGTTTTTGCGGGGCTTGGTGTCGATTTTGGGGCGGCTGTAGAGACCGGATTAATTGTCGTCGTGGTAAAAAATGGTCAGGTCCACTGGAACCAACAGATGCCATGGGACGAAAGACAATCAGCCTATTAAAACCGGACACCGTACCAACAATTTATTGTTCCAATTAGCCAAATCGTGAAGATACGTGTTTTGGAAAAGCAATGGTCCTCCTCGGCTTCTTGTTAGCGCATCCACCCGAAATTCCCAGACGCGTCCGTAACGAGTCGAACAGAAACAGCACCACCTTACGTCTTGGGACCTATCTCCGGTTCGATCTGGCTGCCAGTTTTGTGTATTTTTTTGTCTGTAGTTTAATTATTTTGCTTCACGTTAGCCCCCGACACAAATTAACGCGACCGAGAGGAGAATTAAGGACTTAATCCTTTAAGTTTGAATTTCAATTCGAGCGTCTCGCTTTGCCTAATTAAGTGACTCCGTGTGGATACAAATTAAATCGGGCGCGTTTAATTATTGGGCATTTTTCAGTTTCGGGACGCATTTTATGGGATTTTTAGGGCGCGTTTCAGATTAGGTCGCCGTTAAATTCACGGAATTAAAATTTTACGACGGGATGCTTTACATTATTTAACAAGAGGCGAAGTTGTGAGTTTTGGAATCATTTTCGTCGATCGGGAAAGAATGTTATAATGTCGGCGTTTCTTAACGATTCGTGCGACTTTCACTTTGTTGCGATAGCTGCTAAAATATACAAATTGCCACTTTGCCGTTAGAATTTTAATTCGATTAACGTTCTCTGCGTTTGATCGTGTTAAAGCTTTGCGAAATCGCACAAAGCATCTGATTTTAAGACGAAATCCCGTGCAGCAGTTAAAATATCATAAACTTGAAATTATCAGCAACAAATCGACGCTATCAAACCACGAATTGTAACTATTCAAACAGAAAAAGACAAAGTTTTATAATTGCAGATTAAATGTTCCAAATTTTCCAAGTAATAATAGCCTGACGCCAATGGAATATAAAGTAGTTTTAAATAAGTCAGGGCTACAACTGTGTGCTAATTTGGAATGAGAATTAATAATGTTAATAAGAAAAGACGTTACGGGTACCATTGAGATGGTAATCGCGTTTGGGTCGCTTTGATTTCCCTTCGGATTTGTGGCAGGTTCCTATATGCAAGTATAATTCGGCCAAATTTGAATATTGACGTCAATTGTACAATCACAAATAAAATTTATCGGCGGATGTGAATCGAAAAGGAAGCGTTTTCGAAAAAACTCGAGCCGCATTCAGGACGCGCATTACGACCGCTTAACCCCAAAGGTTAAGTTTTGAATACAAGAAAAAACATTGGAAATTATAAATCAATTATACACATATATCGCTGTTTATCAGAAAGGAAATGACTCGATGCCGCAGACATAATTACCTAAGTCAAATTTGAATTTTTTAACAGCCATTGTATTCAGGACGCACTAAATATGCAGGTGTTCAACGCACCGACAACGATTTTTTTAAATATGCACTGATTTCAACTGACGCTTCTTTCAAAAGCTGCAAATTTGTTTATCCGGAACTAATGCGTCGCTCTCCGCGTTTGAAATCCGAGAATTGCATGCAACGATTCAGAAAATATAATTCGGCTTTATTGGCGAACTCTTCGCGGGTCATGGAGTCGACAACCGCCGCCGCCGCCTCTTCCAAGGTCGGCCCCAGGTCTCGTGCCGCTTACCTGGAGCCTTTGAAGCCGCCGCTTCGGATTTAATTCCCTGACAGTCCCCAAACGTTGTAAATCTCTCATTCATAACCGCTCACCAGATTAATTTTTCGGCACCGATCTCTTTTGATCGATTTTACTCCGAATAAAAGTGACTTTTACAGTTTATAAGTTATGCTAATTTTCGGCAATTTAAACGGCAACGTAACGTTTTACTATTGTTTGATAATTATTATCGATTTACAAACAACTCCGTATCAAATATGTCAGTGAAAAGTAATTGCGCAAGCTGCGTTCCAGTTGCTTCAATCAAGCGACAAAACAACAACGTCGTATGATCAAATCGTTATTTTCCCATCGTTGAGTAATCGCATTTATTATTCACGGTCGTATAATTTGAAAATTGACATTTACTAGTGCAACCGCATTTCCATGATACTTAGTTGCTTCGGAGCCAAGCCAAAAAGATTCATTTTCAAGACAGATACTTCAAAAACACAGCTGTGTGTCTATAGTCATTGATTTTTATTAAAACTTGTAGCTCCTGAAAATGTACTGCATTTATTTAGTTCAAATAAGTCATGGTTTTTGAGTCCGGGAAGAAACTAAGATCAAATCAAATACTGCTGGCAAAATTTATGCTGGCATTGACTCTGACTATAGCAGACAAACTAAAAATAAGATAAAGTGGATATTAGAAATATTTACAGATATAGGGAAGGCAGTACTTTTTTAAATTTGACAAAGAGACAGATTTATTTAAATGGCACCACCATCAATTCACATTTTTGTAAACACTTTATTCTGAATTTAGTAATGTAACATGTTCATTAAGTTTTCGTAATTAAATTTTGTACAGTTGAAATAAAATTGAATTAAAATGTAACATGTTAGTTTAGTTTACCTATAAACCAAGAAGTTGATTATTTTACCTTATTAGTGATTAAGTTTGCAATTTGTCCAAATAATGTCGGTTAGTTTATAAACTACCCAAAACGCATTGATTATTTTATTTACTTGATTTTGGTTTATACTTCAACCATCGTTTTTGGCTAGTTTACAAACTAATAATAATAATAATAATAATAATAACAGAATGTGCTTTCGCCGATTATCTTATTATACAGGCTGTATAGTAAATATTATTAGGCAAAAATTTAAGGAGTTATTCCCTGGATTATTCTAAGACTATTTTGTCGTTTAGTGGTTTTTTAAAAACCATTTGTTTCGAAGATACAAGGCAATAAATATTTTATACAATACCAAATTAGTCGATTTTAAATACTAAGAAAAAGTACTCGGTAACCTTAGTGTAGTACTTACTAGGTTTTCCGAGTACAAAAATGTACAAAGGATGTTTTTATTAATATTTCGATTGCTAACACCGGCTATTTTTTTACAGCAGACTAGTTCCCATATGAAAAACAAAGTAAGCAGATTGTTATGAAATTTATTTAAATACGTCTTATGAGGAGGAGATTGAATTCATGCATCCTAGCTGGTGGTAGTCATTTTCAACAACTTTCGTAGATTAAAAAGCTTTGCAAGTAATATTTAGGTAATAAATTATTGTTATTGTAAAAAATGTGATCGCAATGTATCTTCTAAACAAAACTGTTTTTGAAAAATCATCAAAGTTTAAAATAGTCTTTAGAATAACCGCTTGCATTTTCTCCCAATGTTTAGTATAGAACCTGTGTACTAAACAGCAAAACTTGGAACTATGAAATACAGCATTCACAAAAATAAATCTAAAGCTTAAAAATAAAATAAATAAAACAAATAAATACTTTTTTTAAATTCTTTATTTAAATTAATTATTTTAATTCTTTAAATACTTAGGAATAAAAATACAAACTATATCATGATCAAAAATAAATAATAGAACAAAAAACGCAACAAAACCATACTGCTCACTGAATGATACACTAATGAGGAAAAACGAAATTACAAATAAAGCAAAGATGACAGTATTCAAAACAATATTTAAGCCAATACTAAGCCATGGATGCGAAAGCAGGACACTTACAAAACAACGGAAAAAAGTTTCAGGCAGTAGAAATAATCTTTCAGAGGCATCAAAGGAATAATAAGCGGAAACAAAAGACGCAATGAGACAATTAGAGATGAATTGGAAGTAGGATTTATATTTAACAGCATTGAACGACAGCAACTAAAATGGTGAAGATGAAGGAAGACAGACAAAGAAAATATGGCAGGCGAAATCAACGGTAAAGAGAACAAGAGGTTGACTAAAGGAGACATGGGACGAAGTAATAGTGGAAAAGCTCAAAAAGAAGAACAAAACCTGGAATAGAATTAGGAGAAATGGACAAAGTTTGGTTATAGATGAACACATACACCTTAACACCTCCGGGTAAAATAAGGTTTTCATTATACGAGTACAATATAATGATATTAAAGAAAGAATGGAAGTAAATGTATGCAAAACCATCACAATAATAGTTACGAAGATGTGCACAGAATGGGTTATAAAAGATGACCGAAAAAACGAATAGGTCTTTCAAGAAGAAAAAAAAGTGTCGACGAGGGACGAAAACAGACAATGACTTTAGTAGATAAAAATTACATGTGTCCACTCACTAAAAATTGTAACAAAAAAATTAAAATATAGCAGTTTGAGTGTACCAGTTTCTCTTTTCCTCATTCCACAAACTGTAGACGCAGCTTTATTTTCATGAGTAATAGTGGCCATTACGGGCTTGTTAAATAATGTGCACAGATAAATGGTGCGCCACTGGAGCTAAACGTCAATTTAAATAGACAAACGGCAATTTATCGCTTTGCTGAAGAAACGGAAACAATAGATAGGCCCGTGACGTACGTCAACGCTCCGTCATGTCGCGGAGCACCTCGTTTCGGACGACATCTTCAGTTCCTCCCTTGTAGAGTCCAATTATAACGACTCGCCGAGATCGCAGAATATCGCGTTCCTTTTTATCCTCAAACCTTTCTGCCTTACCTGTCCTATATACCTGTCCGGACTAATTAGGAAATAAATCAAGATACCTCAGCGCTACCAGGTTGAGTTTACAGTACACCTGGACCGGTAAGGAAGGCCTCTTCAGAGCGGAGCCGCGGCTTTACATACTACACCTCCAACGACGCTGGTTTCTAAGGAAATTCGAGGAAAATGAAGTCATTATTTTTGCCGTTCAGGTATCAATTAGCGGCGAATTATACATGTGCGCGCGTTTTTGTCGCTTTCCCATACGGGTCAAGTTAATTAACGGAGGAGCTCCTGAAAGATCGCCACCGAGCCCGGCCAATCCCAGATCCCAGATTGGTATTTTCGGGTGGCGGCGGCGATCACGTCGTCTCGAATTAATTTCCAGGGAACAGCACAGTAGCCTCGGCTATAAATCGCGCCCGAAGACAGCCGTTATCTCCAGAAGCAGAAGACCAATTGGTTAGAATGAACCATTAGCGGCGACTCGGACGATACTCTCGCCCCAAGTCACGGAGATAACTATTTATTAAACGGCCTAAACGCTTCTGGGAATCTCGTTCACACCTTTGCACAGATAACGCCCGCTGCTTTCTTTGGCGTGGCGATTGCAGCGAGCGCGCGCAAAACAATTAAATACGAGACCCTTAAACGTGCCTTTAGTGCTCCATGCATATTTAAAACACACTAAACCCGATAGACCACAGCTTCGACCAAAATAAAATCTGTTAATAATTGTCGCACTACACCAGAAATAATGACGTATTTAAGCTGCAGGAAGCAATTCCTCGAATCGCGATTTACGGCCTCTGCTCCCGTTCGAAAATTTTTTGGTGAAGCGGGTCCAGCTGTCGCCTGTTGCAACTTACAAAGTCCGGGAATGACTGTCGAAATTCCGGGCACATAATAAACGCAGTCGTTTAAATAATATTTTGGGACCTTTTGTGTCCGTTGGTCCATTGACGCTGTTTGGTCCATTAAGTGGGGCACTATTTAACATCATTATGACACTTTGCGGCCGAATAAATCTACTCCCAACAACGTCTTCATAAAATTCCGTAGAAAACACGAACAAAACATAATTTATGTCGCTATTTGCGACCTCAAAATGGGCCACAAAAGCATCATATGAACTCGCACTTTTCACCAAATAGAGCCGTCATAATATCGTCTCATTCATTCGTTTCGATGACCATTGACTTGAGGCTCAAAGGCACAGCGTGGACACGAAAAAACGTCAAAAATCGAAATAAATTGCCCTTTGTACGGCCCTTTGGGCCCCATGGGAATCCAATCTTCCATTAATCTTCATTTGTTGCCGGGCGAATAGTCGAGGTGCGTTTTCACGTGCCGCGAATAAATAAATAGACGAAATTTAACTAAGTGGAGTGATTAGATATGCGCCCTTGGGTGTAAGTGTGGAAAGGCAACCGCCACCACCGAAAACGCCGTGTAAAACGAACGGAAATGGCGTCGTTATCTCGAACACGATGTACTAAAACACTGACTGGGACTCTATTTGAAAATAGTTTGTGTAATTTCCGTTCTCGAGCCACTTGTTATAATGTAATAATATAACAGCAGATAAAGCCCTCTCCCTTCGAATGGTGGCGCTCCCTCCGCGCTACACTGCTAAAACGCGTCTCGCACTTGCAAATCGTTTTTTCGCTCCCATTATCAGTTGCCACTTTTACGTCCACTCGTAAATTATCATCTCGTCTCTAAAATCGCGGAACGGAAGGGTTGTAAATTGCCAATAAAACGGGCTAAATTTGACGAAGCTGCGGAGCCGAACAGCTTTACATCTGGCGATTATTTTAAGAAGAAGAGTTGAACGACAATGACGTTCCGTCATTGGTTTAAATCTCAGGTGTGCAACGTTCGACGTTCTCGCGAACGGTGTAAGTGGCGCAGTGAATAGAATATCATCTCGAGGCGTCAAAGTGAGTTTTCAGCCGTCGCGACGCTTCCCCTTAGGGTTCGTAAATCGACGCCGTGGCGTCGACTACAAGCTACAACTGGCCGACTCGATGGTAGGAAATTACAGGACTACTATCTTTCATTTTACGCCCCAAAATTTCTTATTCCAATTTCCTGTTCGCGTCTGTCAGTTGTTATGAGTCATTTTCTGATAAGAACTCGTAGCGCGACTATTATGCAATAGAACTATTACACAAAGAGCTTATCTCGCATTATATGTCATGCGGTGGGGAATTGGCGTTGCCAGCACTGTTTCTCGCTTCGGTTGGTTGGTAGGCCTGATTTGACGCCATTCTCAGGTGCTTTTGTTCGTAGGCGAGCATTGTTTTCGCGCGTTTTGTTCCGGTCGACGCGGAAAAATTGCCAAGGGGTTGATATGATCGACGGGGTTTTGTCTAAACTATTCACTAATTAAACTAAGTATAGTTAGCTTGAGTCAGTTTCAGACGTAAATTAAGTGAAAATGAAAGACCCAATAATAATAACGAATAGAAAAGATGTTACAAAAAATAGATCAATAAAAAATATTGTCAATAGATGGCGCTATGACTAAAATACGGTGTTTAATTAAATAAATTGTCAATAGATGGCGCTATGACCATGATGGTTCTTAATAATTTTAAAAGAAACATTAACACTTTGAGTGGTGTGTTTATTTTTCGTCATTAGCGGTGAAGGTAATCTTCAAAATGAAGTATCAAGCATTGGTTTTGATGCATTATTAAAGAAGATATGGCGTAAAGTATGTACCGACAAAAAAACACCTTTGAGAAATAATAACGTGCGTTCAAAAAAAAAACGAGGCTGCGTTGGCCATGGAATTTATCGGCTTTCCAGTGTAGAAACCACTAATGACAAGAACTGTCAGTCTAAAATTTTCCATCAAAATAAAACGGACCAATTTTATATAAATTGTTTATAATAAATGCCAGGACATGTGTACATCGCTCTCATAAACATAATGCTACCCTCCTTCGCGTCCATTTATTGAAATTTGTTCCAACAAAATAATCGTATACGAAACCATTGTCAACAAAGAACCCAACCTAAAAACTATCTGACAGATTCTAACTGACAGTTCGAAATTTTGCTACACTAAATTGATGCACAAAGTTTTTCCATGGCCAACGCAGCCTCGTTTTTTTTTTTTGAACGCACGTTATATGGAGATGACGAGCGGATTTAAATAAAGCCGGAAAAATGTCGTGTTTTCAAATTTGCGTCGTTTCAATCTAATTTTAATTTCAGATTCATCTATGAACGAATATAACTTGTATTTTTATATTAGGTACTTTTATTTTCAATTTGGTCCAGGCACTTCATCCAGCGATGCTCCATGCTTCAATGCCAATTCGGATTTTTTTTCCTCAAAATACTGAAATAGTGATATCGTGGTTGCTATCTGTTCTTATTTTGATAAAAATCGCTTGCGAATAGAAATTAATGGAAACCTGAGAGGAATAAGTAGTACCTACTTCAATTCCGCGACTTGTATATATTTCATACTTGTTTGGATAACTGACATTATTGTGATGAAAAATGAATTTTGATTTGATAATCACGAATTGGTCAATCGAGTCGATCCAATAGTTTTGCATAATACCCTCTTAAGGCGGCGATAATAACTAGCTTCTGTTGCTTTGATTTTTGATTTAAGTGTAGTGGTGAATCCAAGTCGGGTGTGGATTCAAAATGTTTTGAGAAAATTGTACTCGAATGCGTTTTTGATCAATTGTCAACAATCGCAACGCAAATGTTGGTACACATGTTTATCTATGAAACCCATCCTTAGGTTAGGTAATGGTTCCAAATTATTTGAGGGTAGATTTTGGAAAAAAATTAAGTCAAAAATTAAGTCAAAAATTATTAATAATTTTTGACAAAATCGTATTTTTGTCGAGAAATAAATATCTCAAAAATGGTCAGTATGAGTATTCCAAAGTTTAGGGACTGCTGAAGATTTGATTTGATTGAAGATATTTTTCCCGTTAAAAAATACGTTTAGCCAAAAATGGTAAATAGCTTATCGACTCCATTTTTTATCCTGAATCCACCACCTAATAACTCTGTATATTTCTGGCAATATATGGCGAATAATTTTACACGGCATATGATTAGTACAACCGTGGACAGTCAAGAATAACACTTTAGAGGGCAGGTGTGATACCGACTCAATGACAATATTTCATAGAGTCGGTATTTGCATAACACGGGTGTTATTCTTGACTGTCCATGGCTGTACAATAAACGATACATAGTGGAACTGGAGCAAAGGTACCAAAAATAACTTAATTTCAAGGGTAGTAGCAGTAATGTCATAAAAATTCGTTCCCTTTTTATATACAATTACATAAACATGTGGCTCGGTATTTTTAAAAATTCAAAATACATTCTGATAGACATGCAAAGCAATAAAAGTTAATATTCATTATTTGTTTACTGTTATTTTAAAACAAATTTATTTTAATTGGCACACAATACAATGGAAGACATAAAAATGAAGGGCAAGGAACGATATTGACGCTATTGACATAAAATTCTGTAAAAAACCGCATTGAAATTAAAATGTATCCATTTAGTTTTTATTGTTCGAAACAATAAAAAGTATTTAACATTCATGCTTGTTTATTTGTTAGTTTTGTATCATGTATTTATTGTAAAATTAAACTTTGCATACAATTTCGTAACCATAAACAGCCAAAAAATTATAAAAATAAAATTTAACTGTTTTTAAAATAAAAGAAATTCGTAGAAAGCTTGGCGAGCGCCCCGAGGGCTAACACTACAAGTGCCCCTACTGAAATCCTTCCATAGGTTTCGCCTGAATCTTCGGTAGGCATCCTCAGTGGTCGAAGTATCCGATCTCCCTTCTAAGTGATTATTCGGTGTACTCCAATGCACCACAGCACCTGAACACCTAATTTTGCCAGTTGTGACAACTTACATTCTAAAAACATTATTAAAAAATTTGAATCAAATAAATCGGCTAAATCGCTCACATCCAAAAAAATTTTAATTTTTTTTTTAGTAAAAAACTCTACCAAAATTTTACCTAATGCTCGGCTGAATCGTTCACATCAGAAATATATTTTATTTTATAATATTATAATTTTGCAGGCATTACATTTTGTCCAATAACCATCAGTTTATGCTTTAGGAAAATTTTACCAGATTTTGTACATATTTTGCAATCAGTGAGCTTTGGCTGTCTTGTACAAAACGTGTTAAATAATGTCAAATATAAAAGAGCATCAAACATAAAAATATAGTACAAAAATGCGAATTACATTTTCTATTATTACGACTACACCTTTTCCAAGTGTAATTCAAAAAGTATCAAGGATATTTCAGAAAGAAACAAACGTATTTCAGAATGTATTAGTTGTAATTCAGATTAATCGATTGAATTTCAGAAACTGTCAATTAAAATACAGAAAATAGCATTTGTAATTCAGAAAAAAAAAATATTAATACACCATGAAAATGAATCATATGTGACAAATTATAAGTTTACAAGCTTTCAATTTTAAACATAAATTTTGTGTTTGTATATTATGTTATGTGTGTTTAAAATTACTTTCTGAAGTATGTATACTTAATCATGTATTGATTTTATTTTAATTAAATTTATATAGTCCATTAAGTTATCTGATTTACATTTGCCAATTTCTGAATTACAATTTACCCTTTCTGAAATACAATTCACCGATCTGAATTACAATTGATACATTCTGAAATACAACTCACTTAATCTGAATTATAATTGATACATTCTGATATACAATTGACTAATCTGAATTGCAATTTACCCTTCCTGAAGTACAATTCACTAATCTGAATTGCAAGTGATACTTTCTGAATTACACTTGGAAATTTACTAGAACGTACTAGTGTTCACTTTCAGAATGTTTGAACTGTGTTTGCCTCGATACGTAATTAACACTATGACAAATAAATCAAAAAACAAAATATATTCGTTTTGGAGGAACTAACTGGTCGAGACTCTGTGAATGAGTGAATTTAAGTGGAGTCCAAAAAACCAGCATCCAACTAATTACAGGCTAATTAAGAACTGGCAAAACAAAGTGAACGCGGAGAAAAATGATGGGCCGTATTCGCAACAAAAGCAAAACGACCCGAGACAGACAGTCATATAATATCTCACTTCCTTTCTCTTTGCTTGAAGAGCTGTCGCTTCGCGGTCGCAGCCAACGCGATCCGACCATTAATTACTCATTAGCAAAGACAGACAGACGGACAGATGTCGCTTTTGAAGAATCCTCATGCAAATTCTTAGAGTTTCGGGGTGCGGTAATGCGATACACACATCTAAGGGGCGAAGACAACTCGATGGAAGTTTTCCGGTGACGGCGATTAATAATCGTCGCCGCAAAGATTTGATTACGGTATTCATTACAGCGGCCGTGACTCCAATCACGTGGGGACACACCTTTACATACCACCTGACAATTCAATAGAAAAATCAAAGCACTCATCAATCTATAATTTTTCAACTCGCCACCATTTTTGGCGACGACTAATTTACTAATTGCCAACTCTTGTTGGTTAATTAGCTGTATTTAACAGATTCAGTCAAAACAGCGACACGAACAAATTTATGACACAAATCGATTCGTAATTAATTCCCACACAATCGCACAAATAATTACACGCGCAACCTTCCCTGCCAAGTAAAAGCCCCATAGATCTTAGTTCTCCTTTTTCTTATTTTGCTGCTTTTAAAAACCGTCGTCTTCCATCATTAATAACACTCTCAAAATCAAAAAATGTTTTTACGACCTCAAGACTTTAAAGAGAATGGTTTTCGCGTTGATTAATACGTTTATTTTGACACGAAGCGGTGTTAGGCTATTAGCTAAAGACTCACTAATGACCGAGAAGCGTTGGCATATTAGTGTTTTTCCTATGTTGGAAGCACATGTGTTCCAAAACTATTTTAAGGACATGTCGTACAACAAACCGCTCATTTATACGCGCCTAAAAGGTGTCGTTTTTTATCTACCCGGCACATTTTTCACGCACGAAAAAAATAGGAACTGATTTATGACGCAAAATAGATCTACCAAATTAGAAGTGCAGAAATGGTAAAAAAATACGGCTGCTGCCATCTCACGTCGAGTTCCACTTTCTGTGTTATATACAGAGTCCTGTAATAATAAATGGAACAGTTTTCTCTACTTTCAACCAGTGCAGTGCAAACCGCTTATTTATACTCGCCTAAAAGGTGTCGTTTTTTATCTACCCGGCACATTTTTCACGCACGAAAAAAATAGGAACTGATTTATGACGCAAAATAGATCTACCAAGTTAAAAATGCAGAAATGGTAAAAAAAAGACGGCTGCTGCCATCTCACGTCGAGTTGCACTAACTTTTACTACTGCCTGTCTGTGTTATATACAGAGTCCTGTAATAATAAATGGAACAGTTTTCTCTACTTTCAAGCAGTGCAGTGCAAACCGCTTATTTATACTCGCCTAAAAGGTGTCGTTTTTTATCTACCCGGTACATTTTTCACGCACGACAAAATAAGAACTGATTTATTACGCATAATAGATCTACTAAATTAGAAATGATTAAAGAATACGGCTGCTGCCATCTCACGTCGAGTGGCACAACTTTTACTACTGCCTGTCAAAGCGTTATGTGCAGAGTTTTGTAATAATAACTGAAACAGTTTTCTTTACTGTCAGTGCAGTGTTCTGTAATAACGACTTAATTGTGATTCCGTCTCACGAAGGTGTAAAGTCAACGAAGTGACACTTGTCACAAAATTTCCCCGAGTGAAAAAAAGTAAATAAAGTATCTGTGATCCGAGCAGTCGACTTCCTGCAATGAAATGTCGTTCCGTTCAAGAGTTTTAGGTTTAGTGGAAGTAGTGTTGCGAGTGCCACCGTTGTTCGTCATCGACGAGATCCTTAAATTTGGTGCAGGTCTCGAAGAACTAACCGAACATGATCTGTCCAGTTTCCAAGAGAGATACGATAGACTCGATGAAAACATACTCACAAACGCGACGACAATAGCTTACGATCCTGTATTTTACAAGTTCGTGCTTGTGTCCTTCCTCAGGCTGCTGCTGAGCACACTAGGTTAGTAGGAAAATGTATGAGTGACCCTGAGAGTGGAAGGTTTAATGAGCGAGATGATTTTTGAGTATTGTTGTTATCGAGCGTTTGTGCCGATTCATTCCTTCAACCTAATTTTACTGTACAATTATATGAACACACATCAGCTGTGCCAGAACCCATCAAATTTAGGGTCATCCTGCATAAGTGCATAACTTTGGTTGGAACTCAATTGTGGGAAAAGGCTATAACCCCAAAATGTAGTTATCGCTAATTGGACAAATGAACTTTAAAAATATCACAAAAACCGAGTTCATTGTCAGTTACTGATATGACGCATGTGTCAGCCGATTTTTTGTTGTTCTAGAAACAAATTTCCATAATTCCTTTCTGTGTGAACCTGAAGCGGGTTGAAGCAGTCGTCGAACGTTATTTGCTTGGAGCTGAGGCTAGACCGAATGCATTATATATTTATCAGTTCTAAATAGTGATAAGAGCCTCTGTGAAAATTTCGTTGGCCGTTAAACTTTTGCATTTTCAAACATTTATGCAGAATTATTCAGTTTAGTACAGTTTCATTTTTCCGAAAGAATGTATTACTTTTGCATATCACTTATGTTTTATGCGCTTTTGTTATTTCGTATTGCGTTGTGACATCGAACTGTTTTTATTAAATTTGCGTTTCAATTTAGAAAATTCTGCGTGATTTTCGTAAAAGTGCTCATTCTTCTTTCGCGCTATTCAACCCATGCTGTTTTACTATTGTACAATTTTGATTCCTCTTTACAAAAGGATGATGCAAAATTTTTATTATTAGATAAATGGAAGGTGATTAACAAGATATTAGGCATTGATATGATACTAGAACAGCACAAAGAAATTGCCAGAATCGATTAATCCTGTTCGTAATTTATTATTCTCGTTGTAAGTGATTTAAACGTTGTTTTGTGTGCAAAGTAGAGTATGATTTTAATTTTTGAGATCACAGAAAAAGCCCTGCTTATTGTGAAACCCACTATCTACAGATAGTCTTTCCTCTAAATTTCACCTTTATTTTGTAATTTTTATTATAAAAGTACATATTTAATTTTTTAATAAAAGTTTTAAATTTTTTGTAGCCTTTTCGTACCCTGTTTTTTGAACAATTAAAATGCAAACCTCCAATCCAACATAGCCGTTCCAGTTCCGTTTCTGTCATATTTGCTTTTTCTAAAAAAAATTACGTTATGAGGGTCTCAAAAAATTGATAACAACCCAATGCAATATAACATGCAGTTTGTTTAATTGTTTTATTAAGCACAAAACAGGCTTCTAGAATAAGGAAGAAATTTGTAATAACCACATCTTCAGACGCAGCATTTTATTTACTTTAATTTTTTTAACGGATTTGATAATTTCGCTTGTTTAGTGGATTTGGAGAATTTTACAATTTTTTTTTGTTGATTGTCAGACCCTCAAAAATTGTCGCTATTTTTATAAAATACATATCAATTATCGTGCCTTTAATTAACTGTGTCTTTCTAAATTAAAGACAGGATCCAAAAATAAAAAATGTGAACTGATTCGGTGGTGATTGTAATGTGGTTGAATTAAACTGACGCCAAACGAACGTTATGCCTTTATATCACAGTAATTTTTAGATAGAAAATTTATATGTTCCGAAAAATAAAAAAATTATAGTAACTTAATAACCTTGATTGTCAATAATATTGAACAAAAAAATTGAATCTTGCCCTAGACAGCGGATTTAATTATGCAATCATTAGTCCTTTGTTTATTCCTGATCAGCGAACAGTTGTCCCAAAAAATAGAGGAAATCCACAAATATAATAGAAATCGACATGGAATAAAAGGTGGAATGCTAAGGATATTTAATTTATTTTATTAAATTAATTTAAGAAACACATTCAACAAGCTATTATTATAATTTTTGTAAAATGTGTGTTACATAATTGAAAAGCTGCAATTTTATTCTATTCAATCGCGTAAAAATATAATATGGCGGCTACAAGAAAGTCACAGGTTGAATGTCGTTACTCTAAATGTAGGAGTTTCAATTTCATAAAAATTACGTCCGCAATAAGAGTTATTAATTATTATTATATTTTAAATAAATATTTTAAATAAAATGGCCATTTAAAATTTTTAAAACACAACCGGATAGGGTTGTTCATAATTTTTTCAATTTTATAATCAGCATGAAATAATGCAATTTTTTTTCTCATTTCACCAATTTTCTATTTTTAATAGGTTTTGCGATAGCAATGGTGGCCCTTAAAAATTTACCGCCTGTATACTTTTGTGCTTCCATTCGAGCAGGATTTTCAACACATATGTTGATAAGTCCTCATTGCCAAATGGTGTAAACACACTGACAATGGCCGAGATGTTTCCAGTTCTAATAAAATAATACATATTCAGATATTATGTATTTGCCAATGGCAGAAAGTAAACGAAATTTGTTATAAAACTATTATAAAGCTTACACTATATAACAATATAGTTCAAAATTGGCTGATTATTTTTGTTTTTATTTATTTCGATTGGACAATTAGTTCCTGGAAAGAAAAATGGTTATCAATATTTTTTTATCTTAAAAACTATCGGTTCATGAAAAATGTCGAACAGACAAAAATTGTTTATTGCGATGCAATTAAGTTGCATAATATTCAGATTTTAGTTTTAATATATAGATTTATTTCACATAAAAATGTTTATAAATGCCCACGAGTGCTTTAAAAGACCGCAGAAAAAAAATTAGTGATGTTTTTCTAGTGTATAATTAAAATCTAACCAGAAAATAGTTTAAATTACTTAGTGTGAAAGTTAATATATCGTCCCTCCAATGCCAAAACTACGAGGTGCTTTTGATATATGCAAAGACAACATTGGTAACTTTGAAAATTATCAACAACAAAAGAGCGAAGCTACCTCTTCTAAACGTAGTCAACAAAATTATGCAGCTCTGCAAATGTTTAAGTGCAATTTCTTCAAAACTATTGATTGGCACATGTGTGGTTGTGGTCATAGTTTTTCTAATACCTTCTGTTATTTTGTGTTAAATTGTGTTGCGTAAATACCAGCAAAAGCAACAAGCTCACAAGAATGTGCGTCTTTTTACTGTTAAAATTTAATGTCATAGAATTTGGACGATACAAAAATAACGTCCAAAATGACAAATAGTTCTGCGCCTTAATTTCGTCACCCGACAATTATTCATTCGCACACGTGCCAAAACGCCCAAAATATGTATTCTGTGTTTTCGTTGCAGGATGCGGAGCAGCCCTGTGTCTTTTTATTCTAAACATAAAACACCTAATGGTGGCCTATATGTACATAATGTCAGTCGGTGTGGTGTTCGTGTCCTACTGGAGCAACGCCAGCACGATAAAGGCCGTGTCTTTGCTCCTGGAGGACTTCAAAGACGGCTCGAGCATCTTCGACAGCATCCTCTCACTCAACCTGGAACAACTCACGAAGAACGGATCGATCATTCTTCAAATATTTCAGAACTACATCCTGCAGTGTTTCCTCTCCTTCATCTTCGTTAACATCCATCTGGGTCCACGCTATTCCGTGCTGCAGAAGTTACTCCCGGTAGCTTTTTTGGCCCCGTCTGTTGTGACGGTCCTTCCGGTGCCTTCTTACATCCTTAACCACATCCCTGTGTTTTCGGCGCTGCTGCCGCTCGCGCTTGTCAAATTCGTGTTGTGGTCTTCGGTGGTGCCCGTGATTCAAACCCTCTACAACGGATACATCCACGCCAAGACCTTCTTGTCCAATTTCGGGATGTCTGCATTGGTGGAGACGGAATGGACAAGACTGAACGTGCCCGAGGTTCTGCGCACGTTCTGGCTATTGCGGGTGTTGGAGCACGTGGCGATCTTCTTCGCCTCCGATTTGTGGGACCTGGAGGACGGTCACACGCCCTACTTCAGGCTGATTAAATATTTGCTGGTGAGCGGCTGCGACACCTTGACTGCCGTCCTGGGCATCACCAGCATAGTCTCGTACGTGTGCAATTACATCGGAAAGTTCTTCCAATGGTTGCTGCTGAGCGACGACGACGACAAGAATTTCGGCATGGTTTCCGCGATTGTGTTCTATATTTTGGCGTTGCAAACCGGTCTGACCGGTCTCGAGCCCGAAATTAGGTTCGTGCGGTTGTGTCGCAACTTCTGCTTGCTTTTTACCGCGATTCTTCATTTTGTCCACAACGTGGTCAATCCGCTTCTTATGAGTTTAAGTGCGTCGCATAATCCTTCGTTGCGGCGCCATTTGCACGCCCTTCTAGTCTGCTTGGTGTTAGTGGCGCTGCCGCTTCTTCTCATGTACTATCTCTGGTCCACGCAGGACACCTCCACGTGGCTTTTAGCCGTGTCCGCCTTCTCCGTTGAAGTCATAGTGAAGGTGTTCGTGTCGCTGGCGATTTACACGCTTTTTCTCTTGGACGCGCGCCGGGAAACCTTCTGGGAGAAGCTCGACGACTACATCTACTACATCCGCGCGTTCGGCAACACCGTGGAGTTCTGCTTCGGCATTTTCCTCTTCTTCAACGGCGCCTGGATCCTGCTGTTTGAAAGCGGCAGCGCCATTCGCGCGGTCATGATGTGCATACACGCCTATTTCAATATTTGGTGCGACGCCAAAGCCGGTTGGTCGGTCTTCATGAAGCGGAGGACCGCCGTTAATAAAATAGAAAGCCTTCCGGAGGCGGCGGAAGAGCAATTGCGGCGCTTGGACGACGTTTGCGCGATTTGCTACCAGGAAATGAGGTCGGCGAAGATCACGCAGTGCAAGCACTTCTTCCACGGAGTGTGCCTAAGGAAGTGGTTGTACGTGCAAGACCGCTGTCCGCTTTGCCACGAAATCCTGCACGGGATGAACTGCGACGAGCGGAAGCAAAGCGCGCAACCAAGGCCCACCGATCAACTGGAGGAGAATAACTACGACAGGTGATGATTTTAAGCATTGTGATCTAGGATTTTAAGTGTTTAAGAAGAGGAGAGGAGTGTTATACGATAATTCTAGTATTTTAATAATGTGCGGACGGGTTTGGTAGGCACCGAGACTCGGTTTGAGCTTGTTTTGTGGTTTTCCACACGAATCTGTTGGCCTGATTGTGGGCCAGTTTTATTTATTTGCGGGCTCGAGTCCAGGCGTTTTTCTGCGGATTTCTTTGCATTGTCGACAAAAGGGTACTTATGTTACGTGTGGAATTTAAACGAACAATGTATATAACAACTGTACAGGTACGAAATAGATGTTATCAAGTCACTTTCCTATCATACAATCTTTTTGTTATTTTTTAGTTGTAAAGTCACCGAGCACTCCTGACTAAGCTGTTATATAATTTATTATAGAAGAATAAAAATATTTTAAGTTAACGTCTGGGTTAGTTGAAGACGAGGTCCTTGTAGTTTGACAGTAGATAGTAGTTGGAGACCCGACAATTTGTCAAAGTTCTCACTACGGTCATCCTGTCAGCTCGTTCAAAGTTGGCTTTGACGATCTCGTAGTACCGGCCGTCGCTTGAATACCACAATTAGACAATTAAAGCTACATCCACAACCTCCAAATTACCAGTAGAATTAGCCCTAAGACTCGTTGCTATAACGTTCAAATTGCAGGTTCTTAATGACCTATATTCATTAATTTGGCTACTACGTTTACGTATACAGGCTGATTTTTTGTTTAAGTTTTTCAACTTAACATTGAGACCTTGCATTAGTCGGCTTTTTAAAATTTAAGCAAAATATGTGCTGGTTGTGTCACTTCCGGTTTAACCGCAATTGAAAGCAACTTTCTTAGTTTAAATAGCACCTGTATTTTTTATTTCATATTCTTGTTAGACTTTTTATTCTGATTCTTGTAGACCTGGGTTAGGAGGTTATGAATTTTTTTATCTTTGAAATGTCAATTTCAATTCAATAATAGGAAAACGGTTCGGACATAAGAAGCAAAACTATCAAATGTAGACAGTTAGAACCAACTTTCGATTTCACTTGATTGAGAAAAATACTCACTGCCACTTCGAGCATTAAGGGGTTATACGCAGTTAGAAATTTCAAAGAAATTGTTTTTTTAATTGCATTTTCGAAATGTACATTTATTTGAGTATATTCTCTGAAATTTTCAAATCGATCCGCAAGAAAATTTAAATGCAGGAAGAGATCTTAGTTCCCCGTGATTCCTCTATTGAATATCGCATTTTAATTTTTATAAGAGTGTTTGCAGCAATAAGTGATTACGTAAAATGTAAATCGTGTGATGGAGAAGTCAAATTTTACAAATAGGACAACGAAGACTTGGTTTTAAAATCGTAATACTGTGTGATAAGTGTGATGGTCGTATCATAACATCCAAAAAAATTTAATAATGTGTAACGTCTTTGAAATTTTGAATGCGTATTTCTCAAAACGGTCGGTGAGCACGATTTCTCAAAAACGGCCCAACCGATCGGTCTGAAATTTTAACACAACCTTCTCAGATATATTCTTCAGGGATAGATCGAAGAAATAAGATTTCCGATAATTATTTCTATTTTTTTAAACAATTTAATGAAAAAAAATGGGGGGAAATTCGGATTTTTTTCTATTTGTAGCTGACATTTTGTCAAAAATCAAAATTTTGTTTATTTCTTCGATAAATACCTAGATTTATCTATCCACTGATAGAGTCTTTTGGTTTTTTTATTTCAAATAATCCAAATCGGAGATATCTTGGAGGACCTCCAGGAGACCATCTACAGGGGCCGTGCAAATCAATATTTTTAAAAATGAAAAATGCCGAAATAAAGTTAAAAGTTACCACTGCATTTATTAATACTTCTTGTATTTGTTAAATAAAATCCTTTTTCAGAAAAAAATCATAAAAAATGACTTTTTTGCTTTGGAACTGCATATAACCCCTTATTCAATATGGCGGACTGAAAATGACAAAATCTCCATTTTTTTCAAATGGCAATTTGGATACCACAAACCGGTAGAGAAGCAAATTTTAGATGGAGTCACAATTCATTTTCCTATACCTATCTTTGATTGTTTCCCAGATATTCAAAATTTTTCAAGAAAAAAAGTTTTAATGGTTTTGATGATAATGCCATGAAAAAACAAAAGGAAGTCGTACCGAAGGATTATTGTAGGGACTGTCAATCATTTGGTATTTGCATTTTGACAAAAAGCACTAACAAGAAGTATAAATGTTCAGAAATTCAAAAAAATGCCTTATTGATTAATAAACAATTTATTTCTATAAAGACAAAATCCTACAAATCCCGGCTATTGTGCCTTGTCCGTGCACATAATACGTTTTAATACACCATTCTATTTTTGAATTTTCACTAACAGATACTCGCAAAATTGTATTCTACGAAGATAATCTATCGGACGTAGTTTTTGGAGCCTAATGAACGAAAATGGGCTTAGTATTTTTTTATATGATGAAATAGGATCCAAAGGTTCTGATAGAAGCACGAGGATATGCTTCGAAATGCCCTAATACATTTATTTTGTTATCTGCGTCTCCAGTTACAGGTTTTTTTCGTGAAATTGGACTAGCAACTTGTCCGCAGATAAAGAAGTTGCTCCTGATCCGTGAAAATTTTTGTCGTGTCATTTATTATTAGGCCAGGATATTTAACATTATACGCCCGAACACTTTTTCCAATTATTTTTTCACACTGACAAACAAACCGAAAATTACTTAATGTGGATAATTTTCCATGATATAAATAACTGTAGACGTGCAAAATAATTGAAAATACATACAATAATCCTTAGGTACGTTGTTCTTTGTTCTTTCATGGCGTGCTCATCAAAACCGTTGAAAAACATTTGCTTATTTAAAAATGTTGAATATCTCGGAAAGTTTATTTCTCTATAGATTTTCGGTATCCAAATTGTGTGCTGCCATTTGAAAAAATGGAGATTTTTACTCCACCATATTTAACAATTTCCATAGCGGCAATGACACAATTTTTCTCATAATCAAATCACATTGAAAGTTGGTTCTAACTTTCTACTTTTGGATCCCCGTGTTTCGCTTCTTAGCTCCAAACCATTATCGAACAATAATTTTTTGACTAATGTCATGAAACAAAAAATTTAGACAAAAAATGCATAATTCCTAACAAGTATCGACAACTTAGGTCTACAAGAATCAGAATAAAAAGGCCATTAAGAATATGAAATAAAAAATACAGGGTGCCATTTTAACCAAGAAAGTGGCGGTTAAACCGGAAGTGGCACAACAATGTCCATATTTTGTTTTAATTCTCAAAAACCGACTAATGCGGACTACAAAATTTCAGATATTTTTGAAAAACTTAATGAACGCGCTACAAAAAAAACCTGTATGTCTATCCACTAATTCTACTGGTAATTTGGAGGTTGTGAATGTAGCTTAATTAGTGAATGTAACTTACCTCAGGCTCAAACATTTGAGTTTCAAGCATTTCACTCTTAGCGTGTCTATTGCTTTTTGACTCTTATCTGAGAACCTCAAGTTGTCGGGATCCCATCTCAGTTCGAGTCGTTCGACATTGATACAGTTCCTAGCAATGCTGTCCATGAGCTGGTCGACTAGAATATTAACACCAAGTCTCTCCTGAGTACCCATCACCAGAATCCTACAATTAAACCTTACAGCTTACTGGTAGACTTTTTAAAAGTGTTACTTGGCGTTGGTAAGTATTGGGACAACAGTTTGCCACAAACCGTCATTGATATGGGTCATACCAGACAACCCCAAGCCCCACAACTGGTGTCCATGCTTGCACAAGAACTTGTAAATGGCATCCTCACTCAAGTTGTCTGAACTGTCAAGATCCAGCGCTACTAAGTTGCGCGGATTGCCCGATTCCATCCACGCTTTGAGGACGGAGTCGTTGAAGCCGTTGAGTTGACCAGCGCTTAGAAATCTCAATCCTGGAAGACGAGTTAGCATGTCTTGCAAGGCCTCAGTGGACAAGTCGGTGGCTGTTATATCGAATTCTTGCAGGGCGCATTTTTCCCACTCCACTTGCATCAAGTACTCGCTTTGGAGGTCTGAAATAACGGATTGACTACATGGACAATTGCAAAGGAGTTGTACTTGTTCCGTTCATTAAAAGACACTTTAAGCGTCTGCTTCTCTGGAAGAGGGTTTTGAGCGTGGAGCCCGTTACTTTGGAGCAGTAATTAACCGCCAAACATTCGAGTTGGATGCAGTTGGAGCTGAAAGCGTCGATGTGGCTGTCGTCGACGAAGTTGATGCCGTACAAGTTGATGACTCGCAAATTCGGAGTGGCCGATTTGAGTTTGTGGACGTTTATCACTTCGTAGATTTCCTCCTCCTCTTCCTCCACCTTCTCGTACGTCCCTATTAGATGCAGGATCTCCAAACCGTTGATGAAGTTGTAAATCTTGCGCATGAAGCCTTCCATGAAGATGACTTCAGAGAGGCAGATGCAGAGGTAGCGGAGTTTGGTGGGGAACGCTTGGAGCTCGCTGAAGTCGTGGAGTTGCATGGCGGTGGAGAAGTCCAAGAGCATGTGTGTTAAATTCGGACACTTGTTGGCGAGTTCGTGCAAAACCGTGTGAGTGATGAGCTCGATGGGAAGTTCTATGTATCGCAGAGATGGACCAAAGCGGATGCTGATGAGGGCCAGAAGCGATTCCAAAGAGCCGACGTGAAGACCGGAGATTTCAGGTCGAAGAGAAACGTTTTTCCACAATTTGGTGTCGTAAGCGATCATGCGCCACTTCTTGCACACCCTGGCCATGCGACATATCTCTTTATGGCTCAAGTAGCTGAATATGTGCAACAAAACCTTGTCCGGCAGTTTCTCAATCGTCTGCAAGAGATAGTTGAAGATGTTAAATTTGGTGAATTTCGCCTACCGTTCCGGCAAAGGGACTTTTCGCCGCGGTTCCATCAGTCAGGTATACTTGGGACGCTTCGAGGGCCAATTGGCCCCAAACGTCCGGACTCACGTCCATTTTACCCCGCACACAACGATCGCATTCTATTTACGTAACCGTTCGCTACTAGTCTAAGCATCCAGACGCATTCTTAAAATAACTCAAAACCGAGCCGGAATTTCGGCGGGAGATTTTCGAGAGCGATAGCTACTTACAATTTTCTTGGAACGGCGGAAACTGCTGCCGAAGTCGTCCCTCACGATTGCCGTGGTTATGTCCAAAGTGCCCCACGCGTCCATTGCTCCACCGGTTTCAAACTGAGAGATTTCTAAACACGCCACATTTTCCTTTGTGAAATTTAATGAACTAAAATAGGATGCTGCTCCTGTCGGGGCTGCCAACGGAGTGTGATCTTAATGCGAATAATTGGCAAGCTTTAAGCATTTGCGAAAAAAATCGCTAATTAGGCGATTGTTGTGAGTGGACCGTGACTAATTTAAGCGCTCGCTATCGACGAACCATTATGATAAGTATTTTTAACTGGCTCATTGTCGCGCGGAAGGCGCAATTGGCGTTGAAAGAATCCATCAAGCGCCACATTCTTTTTTTTTACGCTTCGTCATTTTACCGTGAATTCAGTCAGCTAGTCTGAATTGTTTACAAATATCGTTTAGGAAAATAACAAAATTGGTGCTATAAACGCGACGTTTATACAAAAATTTGGCCCGCCGACAATCTAAGCGAAACCCATTGGGCGCAAAAACAAATATTTATTTTTTGTTTCATATTTAAGCATTGAATAACACCGGCAAACACGGATTTTGAGTTTGGGTTTTGATTTCTTTCACGTAACTCATCTCTATACATATATTAAGTATTTCGCAAAGGTGTTTTTTTTGGTACGCCATATCTCCTTTAATGCTTCATCAAAATCAATAATTGAGCCTTCATTTTGAGGATTATCTTCGCTTCTATGTGCAAAAAATAAATAAACAATTCAAAATGATAATGTTTCTTTTAAAATTATTAAACACCGCTTTGGTCTAGCGCCATTTATATGTTTAATTAAAACCCGTATTTTGCTCATAGCCCCTTCTATTTACTATCAGATTATTATAAAGCGCCATTTATTGACATATTCTACTGACAAGCCAATTTTATCCGAATTGTTCGCATGGGACAACTAGTAAAAGAAGAAATGGTTTTAGTAGATAAGTTTGCTTTTGTAGGAACCAGACCGATATTTCGGATTTTAATAAAAATTACCTATTTTCCCAAACATTTATTATAAATAACAATTAAACAAACATCAGTTTTGCATTTAAATCACTTTTATTAAAAAATAATAATAATAAACTACAAATGTAAAAGAATTAATGAACAAAGTTCATAATTGAATATTTTTCGTATACTTCTCCGTTTGTATGGACTTTCTCGTATCAAGCATTATACTGCCCCTGATAACATCGTTCAAAGTCCATTATATTTTGGTGAAAATGTTCTCCATGTTCTTCTGAATAGACACTCATATTATCCTTGAATTGGTCCAAGTGAGCATGTAACATACAGAGTGATCATAACGGAATAAAATTCATAATTTAGTTATGTAATGTATTTGCAAAAAACGCCTGAAAGCTTCAATTTTTGTTTTTCAATTGCCATTTTTTGACGTAAAAATTGTGTGGATGACGTCTTTAGTTTTTGAACTACGACATCATCATCAATATTGTTAAATAGCAACCCTAACTTTTTTTTTTGTTTTTCGATAGACTTTTATACACACAATTATAAAAAAATGATACCTTGCATAACATCACTCTGTATATGTAATTTAAGGGACATATTCTGCAGCCCATGAGTTTAAAGTTTTCAAGCATAGTTTCAATGAATTCTTAATAATTCTCAGCTCGGTTTTCCGGGAAAATCATGATCAACTGTTTTAAGGCTATATCAGGCTTGTTTTTTGCGAGAATTGAGTAACTGTAAGTTTGTCAATGGCCATTATTTTCTTTATTTGTGGTCCGACAAAAATACCAGCTTTTACTTCTTACTATTTAAATATTGAAACGCTGCCACTTTTGAGGTTTGATGATTTGCTTCATAAGTCCTAATTTTATAAGCTTTGTCCGCTCTACTGTCCCATAAGCGAATGTAACAAGGATATTCCGGATACCCGCAGACAGCCAACCATCTTAAAATCTAGTAAAATCACTAGCCAGTATACTCCTTTTCAAATTTTCGTATTTTTTTACTGAATAATAAACGGCGTGGGTGAAATGTCAATTATTTTCCAACTTTTCCCGCTTTTACTTAATAAAATACGTTTCTCCTTACATGCTCATATAAAAAGTTAAATATTTATTGATCATCGTAAAAGGTACAAAAGCAAAGTTTACAAGAATAAGCGTGGTTTTAGTTATGTTTCGACACAAAGAATTAGAAAATATTCATTAACTTATTTGTTGTTGACTTGTGTAATTACCAATAAATTAATTTAAATAATGTTACTAAATAGTTTATTTTATTTTTTTGATTCCAGAGTTCTATTCTTTGAAGTTCGTTAGCTCTGTAGTTAGTTAACAGATGGCCCTAGCATATGTAAGAAACACGAACAGAAATGCGAAGCAGTGTAACGTTTATTTTTTTTCATGTTTTATTGTACTTTCATTTTGGATTTAATGAAATACATGTAAGAAAACGAACAAATCGTTTAATATGTAACAGTCTAGCACCTGTCTAGTAGATGGTGCCACTTTTATTCCAGGGTTTTTTATCATGGAATCAAACCTTTAAACAACTGAAATAATTATTGCAAATGACTGACAATTTAAACTTAACAAATTTGGAAATAGTAAGTCTAGTTATGCGACAAACATTTGGAATTAACATTTTAAAGCAAATTAATGGTATTTTATGTCTTGTACATGCTTCTGTAATGTATACAATTAGTGTGGCACTTGTCCAGTAGGTGGTACTAGCAGTTACGGCTGTCATCCAAGAACCAAACCACTGATAAGAACAATGGTGGGGATTGTATTTGTTGGTTTCTCGTAAAAACAGTGCGCATTTAACGAAATGCAGTAAAAGCGAAGCCAATGAGTGTCGTGTGCTAACTTAAATTCGTTTCTTAGTGTCGCAGTTTGTTCGGCTCAATCTCAGCGTAGGTTAGTCGGCAAAACCGTGGACATCATCGTCGAGTGCCATCCTCCTTTTAACAAAACAATGTCGACGTCCAACCTCTTGGAGATCTTCAGCGGGACCAACGGTGCCCTTTTGGGCTTAAACTATGACGGTCTGGTGCCGGGATGGGTCTTCGCTCTGGAGTATGTTCCCTGGTTGTGGGCGACAATTGGCTCGATCCTGGTGGGGCTCAGTGGAGTACTGCCGCTGCTGGTCATCCCCATTGACCAGACGGATAATCTCAAACACGGAGGTTGGTGCTCAAATCCCGGAAACAAGCACAATTTTTTGTTTTCCGGGTATATTCGGTTCAAATCTATTGTATTGTAATTAGGGCGCTTATCTTGATTTAGATATATCAGCAAATATACCCAATCTTAGCCTTCCTAGATATTTGTATGGTATAATGATTGTTTCAGCATTGTTTGTTTTTTGTCTTGGATTATGCTAATCAAAACCACCAAACATTTATAAACAATGAAACCCTAGGAACCGGAAACGAAAACTACTAAATTTGTTGCATTTTATTTAACTTTATAATGCGTTTTTAAATTTCCAATTAATAGGTGTTGGTTAGGACGAATAAAGATGGAGGACGCTATACTAATCCGCCATCTTTCTTAGTCTCAACAAGGAAAACAGTTTGTAATAGTTTTATTTCACAACACTTTTGCATTATTTATTTTTACAACAATTAATGCAAGCAGGAGAAACACTTTTTAGAACAGATTTTTTGCGGTAGTAACTCGAAAAAAATGCACAATTGCGTCACCAAAAAGAACAAATATATCTTAATGTGTCTTATCGTTTGTTTGAGAGTGAGCCGTAAATTAATATAAAAATACAATGGAGGCGCAAAATGGTTGCAGTATTATCGACTGACATCATACATTTGTGATCTCTGACTTTATTCCTCATATCACTAAATTTAATACATATAACAACAATATTTACGTCGGTGGCGTCGATTTAGCTTTACTGGAATTTGGCGCAGCAGAACTATTTATAGGAAATTATTCTCACGAATTGGCATTTGAAAATGTTTATTGGCTAATAAGGAACTTCAATTAATTTTTAATCGCGACTCCAATTATGTATGAATTTTTCCGACCAATGCTACTACGAAATAAGTGTCTGTATCATTATTATGATAGAGTTATAATTTACATTTGCGTCAGTCTTCGTTGCTCACTGATACGGCGTGCACATCATTAAATTCCGCGAATTATCGTTTGAAGTTATGCACAAGGCCACAGCGCGAACAAAGAGCCGCTGATTTATTAAATCATAATAAAAAAAGAGCGTTTGACAAATTGTTGTCTCTGAGCTCCGATTCCCGGTGACAGACCCGAGCAGATTACGTAACTTAATCAGCCACGTCTTGTGATAAATTCATTGAAGACGATGAGTTGTTGCATCAGCAATAATTAACAGGGAAAGTCGCTACAACAATCGCTGCCAAGACTCTCTTGAATGACTTGCAAAACCAACGAAGACCAAAATAGTGCAACACCGATAAGAACGAAAATCACGCGTGAATCACTCGCACCAGTTGCATTTCAAAATTGTGACCTTCCGCTGTTATACAACGAAGAAAGCGTGAAGTTTTTTTTTTTTTAATTTCATGCCCGAGTTGTCGTTACGTAACGGGGGCGATGTCTTCGGATTGTCCTCGATTCCTCTCAACACAATCTGCTCACGTAGTGAGATTAGATTAACGGAACAATGACGAAAGTGAATTGGAAACAAGGCCGCCAAAGATGGTCCTCCGGATTATTAGCTGTTTGTTTAATTGAACGAACAAATGTTGAGGTCAATGGTTTTTTGCAGACAGCGCCAACAAGTTGAAGAGGTTGTTGAGTTTCGCCGTTGGAGGTCTTCTGGGCGATGTCTTCCTGCACTCGTTGCCGGAAATCTGGGCCAACGACGCCGCCAAAAACGGTACGGAAAGAGTTAGTTTTATGCGATAAACGAGACAACAATGCCTCGGGCACAGATTACTCCAGATGACTGACTCAATGCAAATGTTTGGGCGGAATGACCTTTGACGACCTTCAAATTATGTAACAGTTTTCAGATGGCGCAACGATCAAATTTTGGGGCAAATTTAAATAGTCTCCTCTCTTTACAGGTAGTAAAAATGCTATTATGTTTTGAATATTTTATGATTTATTATACAAAACTAATGGTAAAAATTGTTTTGTAGAATAAATCATAAAATATTCCTTCATTATTTACACGTCATACAAACAAAAAATTTTATAAAAATCAATTTATTATATTACATAATTTAAATTAAGAAAATTATACCCAAAATGTTTACAATTACATTTCTTAGATAGGTATAACTTACACATATAATAATTACTTGGGGTTATTATATAATAATGGAAATTTTGAAACACTTGCCCGACAACTAGAGCAACCTGGCTGGGTTCTTCAAATTCATACACAAAAATAAGGAATAATCTCATATCTAACGATGCCGAGAAGTGTTTTTGCAAACCCTCCACTTTTGCTTTAGATTGCAATTTTGGACATTTAGAGCTTCTTGCCGCAGTTTCGCTCTAGAATTATGTAATTAGATTTCCTGAATTTGTTGTATTAATAAAACATCCTTACCTTTCTTCACTTTTTGGAAAACAATGCACTTTCTCCGCTTAATTTTCACCAACACCACAAATAATGCAAAAAATACCCATCTCTCGCTTAAAATTTTTCACAAATTCAATGTACAAGCAAGTTTTGACATTTACTGGCTTGATTGTAATTGCAGCAAAATGCTGTTTTTAAAATATTAGTCGGAAAAAAGCAACAACCGTAGAAACAGTCACGCTTCTTAAAAAACACGGAATTGTACATTGTTCAATTTAAAATAGTAAAAATATTGGGCCTTTTATTTGAATTTAAGGTGGGCAAAAAGCATGCAGGGTTTTGAGGGTTTAATTTCCTAATTTTCCAACAGATTCGTCTGATTTTTTGGTATAGCATTTGTTGAACATTGCACTTGAAATTAACATCATTTGAGATTCATCCTAATAGGAGTTATTTAAGAAAAAAATAATACATGCAATTTTTCCATAGAAGGGTTTTGAGGGTTAAACTTCCCTATTTTCCAACAGAATCGTCTGATTTTTTGGTATTACCTTCACTGAACATTGCAATTTAAATTAAGATCATATGAGACTCATCGTAATAGTAGTTATTTAATAATTAATTAAACGGCCCTTACATAATGCTGAAAAAGATGACACAAAGGCAGATTATTTTGGAATGTGATTATGATGAAGATGCCTCAGTTTACCAAAACCTTTTACCAAAAGATGAATGCTCCAAATTGCCTAATAACTGAGATTAAGCATTATTTTTAACGTGTTTCATGTAAAACCTACGTTCTCAACTTGAAAATGAGATGTCGCTGCCGATCAACTTTTCGTTCCTAAATAAAATATCGGCAAAATGTATTTTTGTACAACGAATACTACGATTCATCGTAATCTTTGAGGCAAAAAAACTAGGGAAAATGCTAAAATTTGGCCGCCTGCCTTTGATGGATAAATAAGATCATTGCGACATCTACCGGCCGTGAATCGTAACAAATGAAAAATTTCCCACTTTAAATAAAAGTTTTTGTAATGACATCTAGCGGCCGTACAAAGTATTAGCAACGAGTACAGCGCCTCTACATTTGCTTATGGTATCTGTGACAAAGATGTCATGCGCCTAGTTTCAATGTGTAGAAAAGAGATAGTTCCGGACATAATCGCCCTATGAAGTCAGTCATCTGGAGTAATCTGTGGCCTCGGGTTTGTTATTTATTCATTTGTGATAACGCTTAACAGGCGGACAACCCACCACGGGGACTGGTTTGCTTATTCTGTCGGGTCTTATAATGTTCGTGGTGGCCGAGAAGTCGTTCAGCGTCATCCAGAAGCTGGGCGAGAAACACTTGTCGTCCACCACTCCCGACAACAACAACATCGCCAAACATATCGAGAGCAAAAAACAAATATCCGGCTACTTGAACCTGCTCGCTAACACCATCGACAACTTCACGCATGGGTTGTCGCTGGGAGGGGCGTTTTTGGTGTCCCTGCGCTTGGGACTCCTGACGACGTTCGCCATTCTGGTGCACGAAATCCCGCACGAGGTCGGGGACTTCGCAATATTGCTCAAATCGGGGTTCACGCGTTGGGACGCGGCATTTTTCCAAATACTCACAGCCGGGGGAGGTCTGGTGGGGTCGTTCGCGGCCATCATGTTCAGCGGGGCCTCGAACTCGATTGAGGCCAGGACGAGTTGGATATTACCTTTCACGGCCGGGACCTTCTTGCATATTGCGTTGGTTACCGTTCTTCCGGATCTGCTCAAGGAGGAGGATCCCAAAGAGTCGCTTAAACAGATTTTAGCCCTGATCGCAGGAATTGGCGTGATGGCTTGTGTGACGACCGCGTTGGAGTAATTCTAGTGTGATTATATTTCAGTTGCCATAAATTCATTTGTTGATAGATTTGTTAAGATTACAGTATTAGTCGTAAATTGTTTATTTTTATCTTGTTTAGTAATGTAGGGCATTACAGTTTCGTATGTTTCTAAAGTGACGATCACTAGGGTCACATACTTGAGGAAATATTTTGTGATATTAACGTTTTTCAACACAATATATTTTATTACATAGTACTTAAGTGCTCTTATATATTTTATATCAAACTAAACTAAATATGATGATATACTGTAAATAAAGAGCCAAAAAATACTCGAATTGTCTCAGTTTTTAAACACACACACCTCATTATGTGTTACGTAATGGTTTACTAAACAAAATGAAATTTTACGTTGGTTTTACCGCAATTTTTTGGCCACTTCAATTAATTGTGGTTTCCACTATTTTAGTCACATCGATTTACGTAAGTCGCCAACATAATTTTGTTTTAGAGTAGCAAATTGGTTTAGCTTCTCTAATAAAGTTCTCTCTTTTATCAATTTTTAAAATATTACTAGATTAAGGAAAATTCCGTGGTTTAAAACAGGAGATAAGTCTTAAAATGGGCAACATGGAATATCTATGATTTCACAAAGGTATGCACAAAAATAAAACGAGCCGGCGTGGGCCATGGTATAATTATAACGTTCGAAAGAGTCCCAAATTTCGACATCGAATTGGAGAAATTCGAATTAAGTTCGTTGTTATTAACTAACTCGAACACAATACATAAGGTTCATTTAACGTCTTCTTCAATAAATTCCATCTCCATTATTCGATTTAGATGTTGTCTGAGCCAACAGCTTCGTTTAAATGCCATGATTTGACAGTTTCAAAAGTTTATACTATAAAAATTAAACTAACATAATATTCGGTTTTTATTTGTACTGTCGTTATGTATGTGTGACTCACTTTTAACCAAACAAAGGAGCTTGCAAATCATAAGCAATGAAAGGGAAACCAATAAATTCTCGACCAACTTCGCGATTACATAAATAATAAATTTGAAAGTTTTATTGTAAAATCACAATAAAATAATACAAATAATAATAAGATCATAATAATTATAAACATTTATAATCATAACAATGTTACAAAAAATTATCAAATGTTGCCCATTTTTCTCGAGACAATTTATGACTTCTTTTTTGTTACCAAAAATATTTTGCTACATTTGTTGACTGATAGCGTTGCATAACAATGAATGTGTTCATTCGTCAGAATTAGGCGTTGTTATTCCTGAAATGCAATTCATAGAGAAAAGAGATGCTTTTTACCATTCACCCTAAAATGAACTTTACTAAACTGCGTTGTGTAAAAAAATGTTTTTGTTGTCACGGGGATTAATCGAAATCTAAAAAACAAACACACACAAAGCAAATTACAGTTTAAATAAGAGATTATTAACTATACTATATATAAATAATATGAATCGGCAAAATTCTTATGTGTGAAATTTGAAACGTCTTCTGGACGCTACACTCATTTATAGAGAAAACCTGTTTTCATGGACGATTTTTTACAATTCGGAGCCTACCATAAAAAATAGCCAAAAAATCATATTGATGAAAGTTTGAGAACCCCACCCTTAGATTAAAATCAGTTTTCCTGAAACATATGATTTCAACTAATCCCTTTTTTCTCAGAAATCACGGAATTATAAACAACTCGGAGATGTCTGATAAATTTGAACTTTGCGCCAAAGCAATAAACTGTTGATAATCAATACCGATTGGTTGCCGATGAAACAAACAGATGGCTCTCCAGTCGTATTTAACGTTATAAAACAAACTCATCGATTTAAAATTTTTTAATTACTTACGAATAAAAAATATACAAAAAAAAACTATGCTGCAAAATAAAATCAAATTCATTTTTATTGTTAAAAAAAAAACAAAAAATAGGAGTATTACTTATATTGACATTAAAAAAACATTTATCGCCATTATTTATATAATTTAAGTAATAATCGTGTGGATTCAGATTGTGTGGGAAATCCAGTATATTTTTGGACCTTTGTAATAATAACAGCCAACAGTTTATAAATGTTTTATTTTTGCGTTTTGTTTTACATTTTTATTGTATGTATTTTTACTAAATATTATAACATTTGTATTATATTTATACATAATTTGTTGTTTTACTACAATTTGATTTTCTTCTTCTTGGACTTGACAGCTAAGGGACCAGGGATCTTGAACACAGTACTGAAAAAATAATTCAATAACATGTTTCAAACACTCTGCATTTATACTTACTGACAAGTGGTACAAATGGGGCTAAATTTACAAAAAACTGAAAAGACAAGAGTTTGAAACTGCAGCCAACATTAAAACAAAAACATACTTGACAAACACACGGAGCACACATAGCCAATGTCGATTAGTTCGCGGTGACAAAAACAGGCGGCTCTGTAGTCGACTTTAACCGGTGGTGGCAGCACTAGTTTTTGTCTGATGGGGGGCTCTGGAAGAAACACCCACTAGAAAAAAAATTATTACCACACAACGTCCTTAATTATTTGTACTTTCTACATACAAGTAGATATTGCAGGAGACCCTGTAATTGGGGTATTTTCAAATACAACCCGCCTGTAATATCACACCCTTGCTGCAGCAGACTGAGATGTTGATCAAGAGCACACACATCTATCACAATTCCTTGTTTTTGTGCCGTGAAAAAAACATTCATATAATTCATGTATTGGGATGCAGAGTCGCCACTTCCTGTCACAACTAAAATGCGGCTATTAAGCTTACAGCCTGGCGGCTTCGTTCTTTGAATTCTTGCAATGTAGCACAGTGCCATTGCAATTGCGCCTGCAAGCAATGATTCTGTTACGATAGTTGTCTTCTCATTTGCCAGCAGTTTAGCCAAGTTCTGTTTAATTGTCTTTTCCACCGCTGTGAATACTTCATATTGACCGTCGATTTGTCGTATATCGAGGGGTTTATTGGGACCCGGATAGATGAACTCGCTACAAACAACCGACATGATTGTGTCCACAAAAAAAGGTTAGTACCTGTTTCTAGAGTGGCATGCCATGACGGCTAGTTTGTTCTGTGCTTTTTGCATCAAATGCGAATTTGCGAAGGCAATTACCGAGTCCACGCAGTGAGTCAGAACGTGGGGGTTATCCCGTAACATTTTCTGGCTCGGGTTGCTGTCCACGATTATCACCAGGAGGCTTGTCTCGTTGGTTGAAGTAAATTCGGGTGCTGTTTCAGCTGGTATTTCTAAATTATTCATTGTTTTGTGTTATGTGAGTTGTGAAGTTAAGTTTGGTTATGAAAATGTAAACACTAGCAGTGGAAAAGGAAAAATCCCCAAGTAGTTCAAATGAACTATTATCGCTTATTTACTCGACTAGGAAAAATGGTAAAAATTCGAAAGAATTAATAATGTATGTCAAAATTATTCTGCTTAATCTCAACAGATTTTATTATTTATCATGTTTTAATCAGAGACGAATAGTTTACTGTTAGTAGAAAATCTGAAACATGGTGTGCGCGCCCTCTAACATACACATTTAGTACGAGTATTTTTTATGTTATTTCTTCAAATCTCAACTTTTTTGACATCGCCACAGTTTTAAAAACTTATCTATCGTCAGCGTCATAATCTGTGTTCAGCTACGGACTAGTGCCCAGTGTGTCTTGTTCGATTATTGGCTCAAAATGTAAGTAAATCTCCATTTATAACTATATCGCACTATACGGTCAGTTAAAAAATGATTAGAGCAACGCTTTTTCACTGTTTTGTTTGGGTACAAATACGAAGGGCCCAATTTCTGGAAATAAACTGTTTGAATCGTATATTTTTTGCAGTAAATTATGGTGTAAAGCGTACCCATTTGGACAGTTTTAAATTTGGCTATATTTTCAATTCACATTACAGAAGCGGCAAGGTACCGATATGTGATCTTGATATGTCCATTTATCTACTCCTGAGAGCTCCCCGTTTCCAGTAATTTATTATAACGAGTGTAAAAAAAATGAAGTCTTAGGAGGCTGTGGAATCAAGCTTTTGTTTTATTTTTTCCAATGTAGACGGTTGAAACTCATGCCATTTGACGTCATTGAAAAAGTTAGCCAATTGATTTCTAAACGAAGACCAGGGGGCTATTTGTAGAAGACGGCACAAAATGTACCTATTAGACATTGTGTCCGAGACAACTTTATTTAAATTTTCTCCAAATCGAACGTCAATGTTATTCCATGACCAACAAACTTTCGTTTTTTTAACGCTCGTTAGCATAAATGTTATGTATTAAAAAAAAACGAGGTGTGGCCCGGACAATGCACGGAAAATAATCTACAGTGAAGATAACACGTTTTCTGAAAATTGAATCCGTCTAAATTTAAAGAAAATTTTATAATTTGAGGTGACATTGATGTGGCGTTCAATTTTATGGGCTCTGGCATTTTCAAGACGATGTCAGATCGAAAGACACTTTAGACGTACAATATATTTGTTTTCCCCTGTTTCCGTAAAAAGCTGACTTCATATTCATCAAAAAAAACTTTTGAAACGTGACCAAAATAGTGGTTAGATACTTTTTTGGTAGGAAACTTCACCAGGACATAATCTCCTGGTTCAAGTAGCTCGTCACCAAGGAGTTCCGGGACCCTAATTTCTGCCTTTTCAAATTCGAGGTCTGTGTCTGAGTCAGAATAATTTTTCCAATCTTTTTTGTTCAAGTTCGTGACTAGAATCTCATGACGTATCGGGTTTTATGAATCTCAGCTTCTTCCGTTTAGAAAACTTTTCCTCTTTCTTGTATTTTCAACCAATTTCTGTTTTTTTCCACCCTAAGTAAACACCTGCCTCTTAGCCCTCTTTTAGCTTGTTTCGTCATCTTCTTTCTTTCAATTTTCTCGATTTTTTCTTTCTTTCGGGTGTCAGTATAAATGCGAGTAGTCTGTCTGACTGTGCGTCCGAAACAACCACAGAAATAAAAAATGTGAAATTAAATTTTTTGAAGTCATGTTTCTAAAAATCTTTTGCACAGTTCACGCAAATTGAAAAAGTTGTGTTTTATGACAAAATAAACCCTTATGAATTGTACCCATAAATATTTACCTGAAACAGCGAAAAACATCCAAAATGAATTATAAATGAGGAGAGTCAAGTAAAATTCTCCGGTTCCCAGTTGCCTCAGGTTTTAAATTTGAACTGTCCGAATTTTTATATTCAGAGTGACCCATTAAAAGCGGGCCACCTCTCTAAGACTGTTGTTTGTTGGTCTATTTAAACGATTTTTTTAATGATGGATCTTCAATACATCAACTTTGGTGCCAAATTTCAGGCCTACTTCAAATGTTTTTTATTGCAAAAAAAAAAAAAATTATTTATCTATAATCTGACTACGCGACTGAATTTAATAATTTTCTTAATTCGGGAGATAATATTCAACAAAGATTTCGCATTAAAACGCGTACCCGTTCCAAAAATCGTTTCGAAAAACGGTCTAGAAAAAACCCGCGCTCAAAAACGCTCTCGCAAAAACCGGTAATCTAATTTAATGATACATTGTGGCAGATCAGTAATAATATAAATAGAAAGATTTATTGTTTGTTACTGACCTCACTAATATGAATCTGAAAAATATCTGGATAAAACAGTTCAAAAACTCACTCCCTTTATTTCTATCATGTCACTGATCTTTGAAGACCGCGATCGTGATTATCTGGATTAAATTTGCCAAAATCTCTTAAATGTTCGACAGCATTAATATATAAAAACTGAATTCAAAACATGATTTTTGTGTACAAAAAGTGTGATAATAAATTTTGCGAGGGACGTTGGCTTTCAATAGTGTTTTTCATATATTCGCACATGATGCATCAAACGGCTCATTGAAATCAGGGGGGTTAAAATACGAAATACATTCTGAAAAAATATTTTTAAGAAAAGTTGCAGAGTTCTACCATCCTTTAAAATTTTTATATGCATTTCTGTAACAGCCTGTATAGATATTTATATTCAGCAAGATTTTTTACAAAATAATTTTCATAGGTATAACATGAAGACTATTTGAAATATTTTGATAAAATAAATATATTTGAATTATGCTATATTTTATTTAAATTATGTAAATATGTAAATTACCTATGATAATATTGTTATTATGACAGTTTTATTTAACGTAACATAGCAACAATTGACAACAACTATGTTCCAACCTTTTGACAGGAACCTACTAAGATAGGAATTTTCAATCGCTAAAGTCTAGGGGAGGTTAGACGGGGGCAATATGGGGGGGATATGTCATTAAATGACAGTTCTCTTCAACGCCAGCCATCGACAATAGACCTTTTCAATATTCCAATATTGTGAAGAATAGAATAGAAAGAAGAGCAAGACCGATTCCATCATTGTAATTAAAAAAAATATTTTTGCTAAATCTCATCGACATATTAACTTTTCATGGCTTGTTTCAATAATTTTTTTATGTCGAGATTTGTTATTAATATTATAAATATATAAAAATGATGGAAAAATTGTAAAGAATATTAGAGTTGTTTGTGTTCGTTTTTTGATTAAAATGGAATACGAAAATGATTTTTTAACAATTCAAGAGCATATTGTACAGTGTGGATCAAAAGGTTGGAACTAATTCCATAACTTTTTTATAGGGCGCAACAGAAAAAATCGCTTGGACACGTGAATTTTTAATTTTAAATGCGCTAATTCTGGCATAAAAATTTGCTTTGTTATGTCATTTCTTTCATTTAATTTCATTAATGTCATTTTAATATTTTTAAAATGGCAACCCTAATTTTTTAAATAGCTTGGTTTTTTGCATATAAAACAATAAATAGGTTACATAACAATATTTTTGAGAAAAAATGAAAATTTAAAAATTATAAATATTGGTAATCACCCCACAAATTATAAATAGTCATAAAAAAAATTGAACATCGTCTTAGTCATTGTCAACTTGAAGAAGGTAGGCAGTTTGAATATTTAATCTGATTATTTTGTAAAATTTTCATGTTATTTAAATAAACTGCTATTGTTAAAATCATTAAATTACTAAATAATTACCAAAAAAATAATTTTTTTCTCAAAAATATTGTTATGTATCACATTACAAGTTTTATTGTTTTATATGCAAAAAAACATGCTCTTTAAAATAACGCAATAAAAAATGATAGTTGCCATTTAAAAAAAATTGAAATGACGTCATGGCCTTGTAAGAGATGACATAACAAGCAAATTTTTATGTCAGAATTAGCGCATTTAAAATTAAAAATTCACGTGTCCAAGCGATTTTTTCTGTTATACTCTATAAAAAAGTTATCGAATTACTTCCAACCTTTTGATCCACACTGTATAATTTTAAACGGCTGGTTCGATTTTGATTAAATTTTGTGTGTATGTTTGAGAGTGGGTTCCTGGATAATTTGGTACACAATTGGACATGATAGGGGGCGCCGCAATGGGGTTCTAGGACATTTTTTAATTTGTAATTTTTTAGATTTATTGCATAAAAAAATAATTTATATAAATAAAAAAATGAAATAAATAAAAAAATAATTAAAAAAAAGTTAACTTTCTCAACATCAATGATTAACCGATCTGCAACAGTTCTCATTAGTCTTCCAGGATGATCCAGGAAATGTGCAAATGACAAGCAACAAATATCGTAGGATAAAAAGAAATTTCACAATTTTTTTTATTTTGCTACAGGCAACAGCAAATCGAAAAATGTCAAATGTATATAATTTATAGAAAATTTGAATATCAAAAAAACCTTTGCTAACGATAATAGCAGGCAGGACAACGTCTAGCGGACACATTTAGCATTTATTTATATATAAATAAAATACGAAAAATAAAATACTGAACACCATAATAGCAGGCAGGCCAACCTTTGAGCAGGACAACGTCTGTCGGGTCCGCTAGTAAATAAATAAAATAATAAAGGTAAATATAAACAATTTATTGATACTCGTTATACAACAATACACCCAAGCAGTCGTAATATCCAATGCAGTTCTTACAAATTACACAAGACATATTAATATCAAATCCAGTGTACCGTAATTGTAGATCCTACAGTCCTAATGAAATTGATTATGTTTCGTCACAATATAAAAATTATTTAGATATTTTGATTATTGATAATAATAGCGCCCATGACACAAATGCCGCTTCAATTCTTACCGGAATTCATGTCAGTGTAATATTGCGGATTGTCGTTCGTGGGCGTTTGCACCTTCTTCGCAATTTTAACAGGAGTTTCGTACCCTTGCGTGTTAATATCGTTCTGGTTATTATCCGGTTGCACTTGGAACTTATCGGCAGATCCGCACTTCATGTACGACTGTGATTTGGACAAGTAATTCAAAGGATTCGTTTCGGCTTTGTCTTCAACAACTTCAATGTCGTTGTCGAACGGCGCACAGAAGTAGCTCCTGTTGTGTATTGCGTTGTTGGCCAAGTCCAAGTAATCGACACCGTCGCTTAACATCTTCTCCCAAAGTGCTGCAAGTTCTTGGAATGAAGGTCTCTGTTCGGGATCGATGTGCCAGCAACTCCTCATCACGTTGTACAAAGTGGGGGAGCAGTTGTCGGGGCGCTCCATCCGATATCCTTGCCGCAACAAATGGAATAGGTTCTGAACCGCTATTCCAGGATAGGGAGTCGCTCCAAGCGTCACCAACTCCCACATTAAAATCCCGAAACTCCAAACGTCGGATTTGTTGGTGTAAACGTGGTCCGAGAGCGATTCCGGTGCCATCCACTTCACAGGAACTCGTCCTTTGCTTCGCTTGAAATAAGCGTTGTCCTCGTAGATGTCGCGAGTCAGACCGAAGTCGGATATTTTGCACACTTTATCAGCAGCTAATAGCACGTTCCTAGCCGCTAAGTCTCTGTGAACCAACTACAAACACCTGGTGCTTGTTCTAAATCCCCTACAACTTACTTTGATCTCGCTTAGGTACACCATGCCCTTGCAGATTTGCCATCCGAAGGACAGAATCTCTTTCGGGGTGACCTTCGATATGTTCGGTTCGTCGTAGTGATCCTCGGCTTCGTCGAACGTGGAGCTTGGAAATTTTCCGCTTTCGGATTTCAGGTGCCTGCTTCTTCTCAAGTAATTCCTGCAAATGTTTGCTGTAGTGTTTGCGGCGGGGAGCGCGGGAATTTACCGCAAGGATCCGTGTTCGGCAAACTCTATAATCAAATAAATCGGACCGCCTGGAGCTGTACAAACCCCAAGCAGGCGAATTACGTTCGGGTGGGATACTTCTCTCAGGAGCTGATACTCCGAGAGGAGGTCGTTCAGCTCGGATTCGCGCGCGTCGTCTTTTAGAGTCTTCACAGCGACTGTAGAGAAACCTAACGAATTTTGGCAATAATAAAACTGAATGTTATGTGTTTACCTGATTGTCCTGCGACGTTTAGAGCTTTCGCTCTTAAAACCTTCCCAAACTCTCCTTCGCCCAGGGTTTGCTCGATGATGAGCTGATTCCTTGGGAACTCCCATTTGGGGTCGGGCTGCACGATTTGTATTACAATACCAATTAATTATCCGCGCCAGAACATTTACCGTATACTTGTTGATGATACCCAAGATGGCTGTATCAGCTAAAGAAGTAGTCATGTCAAAACTAATGGGCAGAGGATCCGGTGCGGTGCGGTCGATGTACACCGACAACGGAGCAGACATGTCTTGGTTTTCGTCGCTGAACTTATTTCGTACGGCTTTGTGCACGCTATCCAAACGCCAACAAATGACAATGAGCGCGACGGCGCCTCCTAGAAACAATCCTCCGGCGACGATCCCGAACACGCAACTTGTACCGCACCGTGCCAACTCCAGTCCAAGAATTTTACTATTGTTGCTGGTGCGTCTGCTGATGTTAGAATGAAGGAAAAACGTCTCATTTGCAAACGGAGTTTTTTGCGGCGCTTTGGTTGCCTTTGATTTCCTGTTTTTGAGGGTGTACTCGATTGTGTTGCAGTGGCAAGAAAGGGAAGTGCACGTGCACACTCCGGAGCCTCTGTAAATGCCTCGCCCGGTGGCTTTGTTCTTCTCAGACGGTATTAGCACGTTATCTACAATATATCACTAGCAAAAACTAGAAGAAGTAGAAAAAAGACTCACGGGTGCAGTCCTGAGGACAGATTAACTCGTGGAGTTGCTCGAGTTCGTCGCAGACTTCGTCCGGACATGTGGATATATCAGGAGTGCATGTAGAGTACAGAGTGGTGGATTCGTTAGAAGGTGTTTTCTCTCCACGCCACATACACCGCTGAGGTCCCTCTCTTATCAAGTCAAAACATAAAAACTATTATATTTTTTCCCAAATTCCATATAATATACCGGGTGTTTCAAGGAAAACGAGCCGGTCAAAATATCTCGGACTCCAAATAGTTTTTTTTCAAATTTCATTCATTATATCGGGTGTTTCAAGGAAAACGAGCCAGTCAAAATATCTCGGCCGGGATGTCGTAACAGGGCAATTTTTATACCAATATTTGAATATGGAAAATAGGTAGAGAAACCCCTCATTTGAAAGGGTTTTTAAGGCTATTTACAAATGTATACTTTAAAATTGGTTTTGGTTTTTATTTTCAGAATAAAATGCAATTTATTATTTTGTTGTTTTTATTAAAAAGAAAGCGAGAAAATAAACTTATTAGTCATGTTGTTAAATTAATTTCTATTTTATTTGACATTACATAAATGATAATAATTTTTTTATGGAAAGTTGTTCATAAAGCTTGACAGCGACTTCATTCGGTAACTACTATTTTTTATTAAAGCACACAACTGAACAATTTTTTTAGTAATTTTTTTAGACATCTCTAATACGAAGCAAGATATTACAAATGGGCCTTTATGGACAAGTTGTAACAAGTCCGGAGGACCTTTGATAACATTTGATGAATACTCGAGAAGATGCGCGTCATTGAGTTCTCGTCCCTTCAAAATTTTAAAGTTGTGTTTCAAAAACTAACGAAAATACAGTCTTCGTCTTAAGTGCGACCACAAATTAGTTCGACACACTGTATATGACAATTTTTTTAATATTATTAAAACTTATTTTAAATCTCTAAAATAATACAGTAGTTTACCAATCCTGCATATCGTTGAAGATTTCAAAAATTTTAAAATTCAATTAGAAAACGAAAGTTTGTAACATAATTAAAAAATGGTACACGTTAAAAAAGAACTAAAGAAGACAGCATATTATGCGTCAAAAACTTTAAAACTTTAAAAGTTTAAAACTCAAATAAAAAACATTCATTAGCACCAAAATTACGGGCATTAATATTACATATGTTAAAAAATGAAGCCCTCTATTTCTTAAACAAATAAAGATATCGGAATGCGGTGTTCCTAATTCAACAATTTTCAAAAACCGAGCCCGAGACATCTTAGCTAATTTTAGCTACCTTTTCGGGAAATAGGAGAACAGTTTTAGCTATATTTTTAGGAAATGGAAAATGTCCAGTTTGAGATATCTGTACAATAGGATAAATTAAAATTTCTCCGCAGAGTCACGTATTGCGCTCTCTTCTCTCATTGATCAGAATGTGAAAGACAACCTGTATAATTTAGGGACCCTAATTTTTTCCAAGACTAAAAATAAATGGAGGCTGCGTAGACCGTGGAATAACTTCTAAAGAGTGTAGCAAAATTTCGACCCTGAGTTGGAGCATGCTTTATTATTGTTCGGTATTTGTGAATATTTTTTCCTAAAGACATTTGGAATTTAGTTCTTTGTAAATAGCCGTCTCGGGACACAATGCATAAGATAAACAGATTGTCCCAGAAATAATGACATTAATTTTAACCAGTAGTAAAAGTGATAAAATCCAACAACTTTTCTTAATAACTTTTTGTTGTAAACGTTTTGGTTAACAAGTTAAATTGTTTGAAGATTTAAATCTTATTTCTCAGCGCTGCGGGGAAGTAAGATTACTCTAAAATGAAAAAACGTATGGAGATATGGTTTCCTACAAAAAATACAATCCATTTAAAAGAATTTAAAATATCTGCTTATCAGTGTGTTCACATACAGAGTGGCGTATCAAAGTTAGTTTTTTTTAAACGGAACACTCAATATATTACGCCATTTTCGGATTCCTTATTAAAAAATAATTGTACTTTGTATAACCTATTATGGACGTAACTTCAGTTGTTTTCCTATTATTTGACATTTAAACCAACAAAAGCCCCCTTTATGAAAAATCGCTGCTCCCAAACCAATGAGAATTTTGGTTTCATATTTTGACAGAAAATGTTAAAATATATTCTAGTTATGAAAGTATGTAGGCTTTCACGGTCGGTGTTATTAATTATAACGTTCTTCTTTGGGATTTTGGACCGTGTTCCATTTGAAGTTCCATTAGGGGGGGTGTAGTGAACGCTCCGAGGAGCTAATTCAACAAGAAGAGAACACTTCGAGCTCTTCCACATCGCAACTTAAACCACTGATGAAATCCACCGCAGTTGTGGATGAAACGTCTGGAGATTCATTGGGGTCACTTGTTGAATTAGCTCCTCGGAGCGTTCACTACACCCCCCCTAATGGAACTTCAAATGGAACACGGTCCAAAATCCCAAAGAAGAACGTTATAATTATATTCTAGTTCATAATGATCGATTTGAATTTTGAATTGTAGTAATTTAATTCATTTAATGAAAATTTTCAAATGGAACACCTGTATATTTTGGAATCAATCGATTACATTTTTGATATGATCGAGCAGCGGAATATCGATAATTTGGAAAATAGTTGAATTGTAATAATAAATAAAATGGTGAGTCATAAGGACGTCATTGGATAGCTTATTAAAAATGTGATCGATTGCTACTAAAATATACAGTTGTTACATTTGAAAAATTTGATTAAATTAACTATTTGCGTTTATGAGCCACCTTGTATACTAAGTTATTAAAATCCAAAGCTTGATTTGACCACTATAAAGTAGACGATATTAAAAATTTTGTGTCACAATTTTAAGTCGAAATTCTCATTATTTTGGGAGCAGCGATTTTTCAAAGAAGGGGCTTTTTTTGGTTTAAATGTCAATAGTAGGAAAACAACTGTTAGGTCCATAATAAGTTATACAAGGGACAATTATTTTTTGATAAGGAATCCGAAAATAGCGTAATATATTGGGTGTTATTTTTAAAAAAACACCTAACTTTGATGCTCCACTCTGTATGTGATAATCTGTATACATATAAGCAGATATTTTCAGTGATCTCTTTTGTCGAAAAACGCATCTCGATATCTATTTCCATTTTAGAGTAATCTTACTTCCCCGCAGCGCTGGGAAACCCTGTATATGGATATTAATGTTCCATGCTAAACACTGATAAGCGCAGAACAAAAACTACTACAAGAAAACTTTCCCTACTTTTTGGTTCGTTCGACCCACCAACTCATTAATTTGACCGTTGCTATTATTGTAAAATTCTGGAATTCAAATTGAAAAATGTGACTGATTTATTTAATACAAAGGCAGCTCGTCAATTTCAGGAAGGGTAAAAAATAAAAAGAAACAAAATTGTGATTTCGAAAAAATGGTAGGTACATAGAAAAAGTGTTTGCAAATTCCATCTGCAGTTCTCGACTGAGGTTTGAGCAGTTTTTTTGTCAAATGTTATGATTTGTATTGCGATCTTTTACTTACCTTTTGGCTACGCTAGCAGCGCCCCCAGTGGCGAGCGCACAAGACTTCGGACTCAAACACTTTTCAGACGACGCGAACTCCGAGCAAAAATACCAGTCCTGTATGTCCACAAAGTCCGTGCAGGTCTTTGTAGGCTCGTTGACCACATGCACCTCAATTTCGTCGAACTGGCGCGTTTTGTTTACGCTCCAGGAAATATTTAACCTGGAACTTGGGATTAGCACAAATTCCGGGCGTTATCGCGAATGTACCTCACGTATTCGGATGCATTCCGTAGATTTCCGGCGTGGTGAACGAAAACAATCCCACCTAAGTAGGTCACGTTGAATATATTTCGGTGTTTGGGGTTTAGTGGCTTGAGGATAAAGTTGTGTGCCCCGTTCATATTGAGGGGCTGCAGGAGGCGCGCCAAAGGCGCCGCTGTGCGAAATATTTTCACTTTGTTGCTGGGGTACAGCAAAGGCGGCTTCATGGTCTTCATTCTAGCGACTTCCGGGTGATATCCGGAGTCGTTGAGAAAGAAGAGCTCAATCGGGACCGTAACGACGCTGTTTGTACCATTCATGGCGGTGTCGTTCAGTTGAAGCACCACAGAGTACGTCCACCGATCAACCGGAATTGTTTTCGTGAATTTCAGTTCTGAAAATCGTTAATAAGTAACGTTCAACATTCAACGCTTGAATGTTGCGTACTGCAATGGACGGCAGTTTGCACTTCCTGCAAGTGATCGTCGTGGAACTTGTTGCATTGCGGTTTCAGGATTTTCAGCGTGTCGTTGAGGACGGTTGCTTTATAACGGTTGACAGCCTGCGAGTCCCTGTCGCTGAAAATTAGATCCTTGTGGTCGACTGTTTGGTTCTGCAATCAATTCGTACGTTGGAGGCGATAAGCGGGAAGTTTCGCATTTTCGGGGAAGTTCGTTTTAAATAATGGCCCCAGGTTGGGATTTACGGTAGAGCGTCGCATTGCAGATGTTATCCGCGAGTTAGTTTCTAATCCGTTTAATTCGTGCGTCTTATCCCATTTTTTAGTGGACCGGATAATGGAGGATTATGGGACTGGGTTTGTCCCGGAATTCAAAGGGCAGGGAGGATTTTAATATATGATATACGGCCGGCACGTTTTACGACTCGGCCTGTTTTGAAGTGAAAAGTGGGCTTGAGGAATATGACCCGAGACGACGAGTAATGGAATTGAAAATGAATTGAAAATGCGACAGAGAAAAGTGTTTTGCGGTTTACAAACTGCGTTGCGAAAATTTCATCCGCGATGAAACAACAAAAAAATGTTAATTGCTGAAGGATAATTAGTGTTTGTTCGGGAAAATAAACAATCTGATTTCTGATCCCTTTCTCTTGGAAACTAGTACAAAGGCCTTTGTCTTGTCGCGTGCTCCAGCCGCTCTAATTTTCCAGCCAAATTAAGCCTCTTCCGTCTCCTTTAACATTAGTGTTTTCATATCTTCCTCGCGCCACAAATAAATGATTAATATATTAAGTGTGTTTTCGCAATACATCGTAAAATTTACCGCGTGCGGTAAAAGTACCGCATCAGTTTAATATTTCATAAACTGTAAATGATACAGCAAAATGTTCTTAACAAAAGTATTTTCAGATATCATGGTTTTTTATTGTTCGGTATTTGTGAATATTTTTTCCTAGACCTTCTTAAAGAGAGGGTAAAAAGAAAATGTCAACAAATGTAATTTTAGTTGCGTGTGATGCAACTGAGTTTTTGCAAAGCAAATATAACTACAAAAATTTGTTTCAAAAATGTAAAAAAATATGTATGTGGAAAATTTGACTTTGAGGACCCAATAATTTATAAAATATGCGATGAACGTGAAGAAGATTGCATTGCATTATTTGTTACTAAGTTTTGGATGCCATTGAGAGTGTTTAATTTTTTCTTTATTATTTTTTTTTATTTGTAATTTAAAAAATAAACAATTTGGAATCCTTATTTGAAAAAAAATTCCTTATTTATACTACAAATTATTATACTAAGTGTATTTTTGCTACACATCGTAAAATTTACCGCGTGCGGTTAAAGTACCGCATCAGTTTAATATTTCATAAACTGTAAATCATACAGCAAAATGTTCTTAACAAAAATTTTTTGATACATCATTCTTTATTATTGTTCGGTATTTGTAAATATTTTTCCCAAGGCTTTCTTAAAGTGAAGAATATGAAAATGTCAACAAATGCAAGTATAGTTTCGTGTATGCGAATACGAGACAGATGCCAACTGAGTGTTTGCAAAGAAAATAAAACTACAAAACTTTGTTTCAGAAATTTAAAAAATATGTGTGTGGAAAATGTGACATTGGGGACCCAATAATTAATAAAAAATGCGGTGAACATGAATAAAGTTTGCATATTGTTTCAAAAATTTATAAAATATTGGTGTGGAAAATGTGACTTTGAGGACCCAATAATTTTATAAAATGTGCGGTGAACGTGAATAAAGTTTGCATATTGCTTCAAAAATTTATAAAATATATGTGTGGAAAATGTGTCTTTTAGGACCCAATATTTTAAAAAATATGCGATGAACGTGAATAAAGATTGCATATTATTTATTACTAAATTTTGGATGCCATTGGGAATGTTTAATTTTTTCTTTATTATGTTTTTATTTCTAATTTAAAAAATAAACAATTTGGAATTGTTATTTGAAAAAAAATGCTCAATCATACACCAAATGATTATACCAAGTGTATTTTCGCAATACATCGTAAAATTTACCGCGTGCGGTAAAAGTACCGCATCAGTTTAATATATCACAAACTGTAAATGATGCAGCAAAATGTTCTTAACAAAAGTTTTTTGATACATCATGCTTTATTATTGTTTGGTATTTGTGAATATTTTTTCCTAGACCTTCTCAAAGTGAAGAAAAAGAAAATGTCAACAAATGCAAGTTTAGTTTCGTGTATTCGAATACGAAACAGATGCCAACTGAGAGTTTACAAAGAAAATAATACAAAATTTTGTTTCAAAAATTTAAAAAATATGTGTGTGGAAAATGTAACTTTGAGGACCTAATAATTTATAAAATATGCGGTGAACGTGAATAAAGTTTGCATATTGTTTCAAAAATTTATATAATGTGTGTGGAAAATGTGTCTTTGAGGACCCAATAATTTATAATATATGCGGTGAACGTGAATAAAGTTTGCATATTATTTGTTACTAAATTTTTGATCCCATTGGGGATGTTTAATTTTTTCTTTATTATTTTTGTTTATTTGTAACTTAAAACATAAACAATTTGGAATCGTTATTTGGAAAAAAAATTCATACACCAAATTATTATACCAAGTGTATTTTCGCAACACATCGTAAAATTTACCGCGTTCGGTAAAAATACTGCATCAGTCTAATATTTCACAAACTGTAAATGATACAACAAAATGTTCTTAACAAAAGTTTTTTGATACATCATGCTATATTATTGTTCGGTATTAGTAAATATTTTTGCCTAGATCTTCTTAAAGTGAAGAAAAAGCAAATGTCAACAAATGCAAGTTTAGTTTCGCGTTTGCGAATACGAAACAGATGCCAACTGAGTATTTGCAAAGAAAATAAAACTACAAAAATTGGTTTCAAAAATTTAAAAAATATGTGAGTAGAAAATGTGACTTTAAGGACCCAATAATTTATAAAATATGCGGTGAATAAAGTTTGCATATTGTTTCAAAAATTTATAAAATATTGGTGTGGAAAATGTGACTTTGAGGACCCAATATTTTATAAAATTTGCGATGAACGTGAATAAAGTTTGCGTATTATTTGTTTTAAAAATTTAAAAAATATGTATGTGGAAAATGTGTCTTTGAGGACCCAATAATTTACAAAATATGGGGTGAACCTGAATAAAGTTTGCATATTAGTTGTTTATACATTTTGGATCCCATTGGGAATGTTTAATTTTTTTTTTATTATTTTTGTTTATTTATAATTTAAAAAATAAGCAATTTGGAAGCGTTATTTGAAAAAAAAATTCTCTCAGCTCCTAAGATGTCGTTTCGTCAGAATTCCAAGAAACTTTAAGACATAACAAGATGATGCCACGTGGTTAATTTTAAAACATGGAGTTGTTTATTACCTTATAAACTTGTTGCGAGGACACCGTTATTTTGAAAACTTTCTCTTGCGCCTCCGGAGGATTATCGTCGACATCTTTAACCCAAACAACCAGGCTTCTTGTAATGTTCCTAATGGAGTGTTGGGAATTCTCAACGGTGCACAACACCTCCAATAAATGTTTCGACTTGGTTTCTCTGTCCAGACGGGTCCTGGACTCGAGGTATCCCAATCCATTAGATGATACAATCCCAAACTCGTCGTTTTTGTCCAGTAAAGTGTAGTTAACGACCGATCCGGCGCATATTTCGTTAAGATAGGGCGAAGTCAGTGATCCGATTAAAGCAGGCTTGGCGTTTTCAGCAATGTGATATTGTACGCTTTTCCAAAAGCACAAATCTTCAACGATTAAGTCGCAATCAACCTTGTCTAGAACCAGGAAATCCAGATTGAAACTCGTGGAACTGTTTGAAGCGGCTACTTTGGCCGAGATTGCGTCTGGAAACGACACGTTAATCTAAAATTGAAACTTGTCTTCGCGTACTCTTGGTATCGACGTTGTCTCTGAACGAAAGCTCCCCTTTCGTGGGTGAAATCCGCAAGTATCTGCCACCCTCAACGATCGAATAGTTCAGTCTGGAATCGGACGATGCGTAAAAAGTGGCCAGGGGACGTCCGATTGGGGGTGATTTGCCCTTATCTATGGGGATGGTCATGTTGATATCGCTCATGCTGAAATAGACAGCGTCGGCTGCAAGGGAAAGCGCTCATAAATCGTTTTGTTAAAATTCGGACAATTCCTCGTATCGATCGGGCGAGCTTTTACAATTAAAGCTTTCACAGTCTTGTCAATAATACAGCTAGTTTACGGTCGGTTAAATAATTGTAAAAGACGGGAATTTACCGTGGCAATTTCCTACGATTAAAGTTTCAAGACTGAAAATTATGGCGAAGCTCAGGAGAGCCTAGTTGTCAAGTACAGTTTATAAAACCGACCGAACTTCTTTTAAAATTGCATCGCGTCTATTTGATTTGCATTTCGCTTTTTATTTACAAATTGGAACTTACAGAAGCTGAATTGTTTGTGTCAGCCATCCAAACTGTTACTGTTATGAACATTTTGTGAAACTATGTAGTAGGTAAAAATGTTGAAAGGAAATTCTACCGCCACATTTGCATTTTCCATTCTCTCCATTCATAATGTGTGCGAAGCCAAGAAAACGCTATCTACCTACTCAAACTACTCGTATTTTCGGCTGCCTAGTAAGTAAATGCAAAGTACTTGCAGATACGTCAATTGTACTCGTAAAAGGGAATTAGAACTCTAAACATGAAACAAGATACTGGAAGCTACTTTAATTTACTGTCGCCTGAAAAATATAACTTGTAGTGCAATAAAATTGGAATACTTTGACTTTTAACACTCTTATTGGCAAACGAGTCACGTGAGCGTGCTGAAAAAATGTTTACCGACGTTCAATTTGCTCGTCAGACTTGAGTTTCTCTAAAATTGAGTTGTTTCAGTTTACCTGGGCTCGGTCGAAAGCTTTCTGCAAGCTTGAAGTGTTATTTGAAAGCACTTCTGATACGAACTTGTCAGTTTCAAACAAGAAAACGTAAAGAGTCAAATTTACTATAAATTAATAATTTGATGGCTCGGAGCCAAACCAGTGCTTAAAAGTGCTTATTGAAGCAGATTTTACTCCAATTTCTGGCTGTTGAATTGAATATAGCGCGCCGGTTGCCGGTGTCGTGCCAGAAAATAAAGGGGTGGCCTGAAAAGTTTTAAACATTTTTTTTCAAATTTAGCTTGTTTTCTGTTAAGTCGTTATACGTTTGACAGAGATAACGTAACTTTAATTTTTTTTAAATGTAGTAGTTGTCGTTTTGCTTGGATGCAAATTTTTGTGTTCCAAGCCACAATTCAAATTTTTTTTTGATGGAAAATGATTAGGTAAAACTTTCATACACAGCATACAACTCGGTTTTATTTTCTTTACAACTGTCAAATAACTAAGTGTACAGATGGGTGAAAAATGCACATGTATGTATCTTTTTAAGCATATTATGCTTTTGTATGGTTTTAACAGATGGGTAGGGTTGCTGTAATTGGACCATCATCTCGATTAAATCACCAACTTAGTAATTTGTATAAAAAAGTAGCCCCAAAATATGTTATGTGTATATACAAGTGCAATCATTTCTACATATTAGAGCACGCCTTTGAAATTTTTCTGCTCGAGTATTTAGATCAAATGTCAAAGGTCCTCTTGGCTTGTTGCAATTTGTCAAAAAGGGCCCATTTGCAATATTTTGCTTTGCGTTGCAGATATCGAAAAAAGTTGTTCAGAATCAGAAAATAACAATTTTAGTTACAGATATCGAGTTTCATCAAAACATTTTACATCTTTATTTATTTTTGTTTTTTTATAAAAATACGAACTTTTAAATTAAAATTAAATTATTAATTTTATTATTTTAATTAAATTTTAAACTTTTTTCATTAGTAATGCAAAATTTTTATCAAATGTTAGAAAAAATAAAAATGTGAATTTTTTTTATGAAACTGGGTACGTAAAACTAAAATTAAATACTAAACAACTTTTTTTAGTAACTTTTTTAGATATCGGCAACGCGAAGCAAAATATTGAAAATGGACCCTCTTTGACAACTTGCAACAAGCCAGGAGAACCTTTGACATTTGATCTAAATACTCCGGTCTACGTTTCTGCAAAAAATCAAAGTTGTACTCTAAAAACTAACGAAAAACAGGGGTGTTTTTATTTTATATGCGACATCCTGTATTTAGTAGAGTGGCTCAATTTAGACCCAAAAAAATAGTTGCCTGAATTGGACCAGTTCAATTCAGGTAACGGTCTAATTTCTGACTATAGGAATAGAGGAGAGTGCCTTCCGTTCCTCTGGTATTTGGCCTGTGAATAGGTACTTCTTTGGGACCACCAGTTTGCATCATCTGATGTTTTAAAATATTCTAAGAGTCTTGCAAAAAATGGATTAAATTCTATAAATGGCCCCCATAACTAAGTACAATAGAGAATATGAGAAAAAAGTATCGTTCTGGTGTTGAATATTAATGTCTGCCTCATGTGAAAAAAATTTAAACATTTATTAAGAATATTTTTAACGAAATTTACAAACAGCTTCTTCGTTTTTCTCGAACTGTAGGAAATGCCCAGACGGCAGTTGTAATATGCAGTAGTCTTCATAAATTGGAATTATAGAAAGCGAAAGAAAGAAAACGAAAAAAAAAATACAACAAATTTTGGACAAGTGAAGAGACGAAGAATAAAATGCATCACTCTATGGTTTTGAATTTTATGTGAGGAAATCAAGGAAGAAGAGAATACACAGTGCCTCAAGTGTCACATTTGTACACTGTGCCGCAATGAGTTCAAAATCTAAAAAGTACTTTTTAATAAATTGTGCTTAAACCGGAAGATGTTAAAATTATATCAGTGAACCAATCGAGAATTTCGTTTCTATGATTGGATCGATAATTTATTTTTTGTTTAGTAATTTTTCACCGTTTTAAATTGTATTTTTCAAAAACATAAATTTCTTTTTTTGAACATGCAAGTAGCTTAATTTTTTCCACTATTTCCTTGTTGCCGAAAATATTCTTATATCCGTATTTAAAAATGTTTTACTGGTTCAATAACGGCAACTGTCTCCTAACACCATTTTCATGTTGAGGCTCATTACTTTTCAGACTACTCTCGTACAATTAATTACCAATAAAACTTTTCCAATTTAATAATTGAAACGTATGAAAATTTAAACAGCTTTGCAGAGTTATGTTTTATCATTTAGTGTTGGGTCGGTGTGACGTGCCAATTTTTATTTAACAATTTTGCTGGGCCATAAGTTATCCGCTTCAAACCGTCGCACTCATTTATATTTTATTTCAGAACAACGGGACAGTAATTGATTAGTAATCCTTTATCTATCGTTTTGATATTTATTATGCCTACGCAACCTGTTCGCATCATTCTGTTGTTAATAAATAAATGTACATGAAATATGTGACCACGGAGCGCTGAAACCGAACATCAATTTAAGAAATCCGCGTCGAGCATTATTAAATCTTCAGCCCTTGGAGTGCAATTTATTTTATTGGCAGCCCATTTAAACTCTTTACTCTCACCCCTCGCGACCGGCCTTATCAGATTAACCCCAACCCGGGTCAGAGTCTTTGTACAAGTCAGCACTTGACTTATTCGGGTGATAAATCGAATCCCGTCCGAACTGTCAAATCTAGTTCAAGTTCACTCATAAATATTTTTTGTGGGCAAATATTTGAGTGGTCCCGATTTTTGCGGATTATTGGGGTCGATTTGATTCTTGCTAAAAATAGCACCCCCACTGTCCGAATTTACTATGTGTACACATCCATAATGCCACGGCCATAACAGGTGTATTAATTAAATGCACGTGTCGGCGTTTTCGCATTTTCCAAGGACGTTTCTGCACGCAAGGACAACTCCTGGAAATTATTGTTCCAAGCGGCTTAATCCGCAATAAGTGTCGATAGCAATTGGAGTGTTATTGTTTCGAGAGATTAGCGTTGGTATTATATATCTCTGTAATTATTAACAAACGAACCGATAATGACACGTTGATTCCGCGTTCTCGTTAAATTCTAATCGACGCTGATAAACGCGAAATGGTATCTTAATATGAGGCACAGCTGCTGAACCGTTTTTCATCGGAAAAGTTTCAGTTCTTTCCGCGAAAAACCGACCCTTTTCATTAGCAAAATTCTTGCATCAGAAACTTTTTATCATGTGCATTCCTCATCTAATGTCGCCGTGTGTGCTCAGGACCACGCTAATTAAAGTGATAATTAAATTAATGAGGGACCGAAAGGGTTGATTTCAAGTCCATTAAAGCTTGGATGGCCCATAAAATATTTGTTGTCGGCCGTTATTAAAATCTTAATTACTCAGGTGACGGTGCGGTGTTTTATGTTGTAAGTAAAAGTAGTGAAAGAGGATATTCCTGGAATATTGTTTTCTGAAAGGACAGAATTTTGTCATTTTCTAGTTATTGATGCGGCAGCTTTTAGAGCTTGTCTTTTATTTGTATAAATGGTTCGAAAACTCATCAAACTTTCCGGATGAAACGTGTTGAAATATTTTCTTCTGAAAAACAATATCAACTGAAACAGATTCAAAATATTCCACGAGCACATTTAATTGAAGGGCTTAGTGTGAAAAAACGAGAAGCCACAAAAGTAAAATTGTTGAGAATTCGAATTTAAAATTTGTAAATTTACTTAACTTACAAGTATGGGAATAATATTTTCTATGGATTTTAATATTAATGCAGGTTTAAAATTCAAAAAACTAATTTATGAAAAATGTGTGACTTGTCATGGTTTCACACTATACTTCAATTATACATTTTTTTAGAATGGAAGGCACAATTTTAATAATCTTCGGAAGCGAATTACAGATGCAATTAAAATGTAATGGAATAAACTTTTTCAGACAGATTATGCAAAATATAAATTTTCGGTCTGAAAACTACCGGAAAAGCGCACACGTGGGCGTGCATATTTTGTAAGATTTATGGAAAACGGTTTAAGGTTTAGGGTGTTCGATTTATGTCCCTAAACGTCACAATGTAGTAAACTTTTGCAGCATCAATACAAGATTAATCGTTTCGGACGAGACGAATAAAACCAGCGATGTAGAACGATAATAGTTCTTTCACGTCAAATCCCAGGATTGCGATCCAAAAAATTTATTTAATATCTAAACGATTTACAGGTGCTTTTGTAAAACAAACGCGGCAACAACTTTGGACGAAATTCATGGAATTTTGCGGTAATCTTCGTAATTCCACGCTTTATTGAACGCAAACGCGGCGCGATAACTCTTCATGATCATGTCCGATCGTTCTTTTGTTCGGAAAACAGACATTCCGAAATCACACCGAACTGCAATTAATCTAAATTAATTTTGCCGCACACTGACAAATTCGACGAAGTCATAATTTAATCCGAAACGACACGCACACTTTTCATTACGACTGAAGAAACATTAGTGGTGTGATATGGAGCGATTGGGCTTAAGTAATTGCAGGACTCATCTATCAATTTGCCTCTATTTTCAACTCAGCGGAATATTAATTATTGTTTTATTGCGCTCCGTTGCGTAAAGCTTTCGAGCTTTCGTTTGGAATTTAAATCATCGATTGATCACGCATTTGCTCGTTTCGGCGTCCAATTAAATGGAAAGCCACCGAAACACTGACTAATGTAAACGAAGCTGTTCGAAAATTAAAATGTGGATATCAATCAAATTGGGTCGTTTGATTTGCATTTTTCTTGGATGTGGAAATGCCCTTAATGCACAAGAATTTGATTAATAGTGCTTGGTGCGTGCATGGAATTCCCTGCCCGCTTCAAAATAAATCGAAAAATGCAACACGACAGGCGACAATTATAAGATTCTTGCATTTCAATTAATCTTCGTTTAATTGTGATATTCGTACGATGCGGGGAATGCTGCATTCGCATTATTGTACAAAATCAATTTTTCCGGTAATGCGAATGTTGCCTGACGGTACCACACCGTTACATTTTCAAAGCGCGTGATTAGCAAATAAGGTAAAATCGATCGATCCCCGCACGAGAATGCGTCAAAATTGTTAGAAAACCTATTATTATTTTCAAAAATAATTTATCATGTGTTATGTGAATATCGCACTCGAGCGCGTGTATCGATTTCAATGCAAATTGTGTACGAACAACACTGCACTCGGATTGCTTTTGCTGAAAATTTACAAAAAAGCGCTTAAATGCTATTGCTTCCTGAAAACTCGCGGCCGTAAAGTTTTTACGGCCGCTTACCGAATATAGTGTACATCTGAAATCGCGATTTTTTATTGCGTGCTTCTTCGGGCGGTATTTTCTATTTCTTGCTGCTTTGTTAATTTAAAAGCTAACGGTATGAAAATAACCATCACGCTTAGCTGTAAACATGCCCAACCCTTAGACAATTGCCTAAACACCCACGTCTAGTCGCAACCCTTAACCCGTTCAAATCTATTTTTGCGTGCGTTCGAGTGATAACGCAGTTCCGCTCGAATTAATTTATGGAATTGAGTTTTTACGCGTTCCCGATAACTGTTATCAGCCGCTTAATAAATTAAAAGGGTTGCAGCGAGAGCGTCTGCGGAAGGGATGTCTATGACTCATCCGTCTGTCTGATGGCATTTACTTCCGCATCTCGTGTCCAACTTCCGTCGTATCAACCCTTCCCGATAATGGCGCCAAATAAATATTGCGGCTGTACTTACCGCCGAATATCACCCCAAAAAACACCAACCACCACATTGTATTGTTCGTAAAGTTCGCGCCAAAATCGCGCGCTGGAGACGGCGGAACGCGCGGCGGCCAAATGAGCGTCGCGACGCCGAAGTGAGCGTCGTAACGCCGTCCGTTGCCGCCCCCGGCGATTGCGTGCACCGCCGCTTCTTATCGCCGCCACTATGCTAAATACTGGAAATGCCGAAAATGTAACGCAATTTGGAAGAAGGTCGCGACCTTCCAAATGTATTGGACAGAAAATTTTAGTGATTCGATAAGGGTTGGAGCGATGCGGGGGTGTTGTTGTCACGTGACGCAATTAGCAATTCGTCGGCAATTATTTAACAGCGGCGTGCCGGTATTTTCGTAGGTGGAAAATCGAATTTCGCGGTCTGAATGGTGCGTTTATTAAATGATTATTTGCTCGGGACGAATTAATATGAAAAGGGGCGGAAAGTAATTAATTGCGTGTTTATTGTTATCGTTTTAGTAACAATTTGAATAGGTCACACGTTGCATTCATGCAATGTGAAACTATCCACTTCGAACAGTGTTTTTTAATAATTCCTATATTTGTAATATTATTCATTCATATACAGAATTAGTACAAAGTCCCAGAACGGTCAAATTGGTACGAATAAATGGTTGGAAATAACGAATTTGTTTTTATTTTCATTTTCATTCAAATTTGGTTTACTAAGAATTGCTTCCTATTTTTGTTTTTGAAATTGGACACCCGGTATAATTTTTCATTTTCGGATGCAGCATAAAAACCTACCTTCAGAAATATTAATATACGTTTGTTATAACCATACAAGAAATTAAAATACGCAAAATCAAAACACGTTTAAAAACCATTTTGACTACAAAAATGTTCAAATTGTGCTAAATACTACAGAATTGATTATGATGTTTTATTGATCGATTATATCACGGCGAAGTTGTAAACGCGGCATGGTTTTAAAAGATATCTTGATTTGCGTTTATAAAATTTTTTGTATGGCTGCCTTAAGCCCAAAAAAATTTGTGTTAATATTTTTGAAAGTAGTTTTTTATTGTGCACCTGTCAAAGTAAAAATATACTGGTGTCTCATAAAAAAAAACAAAAGTAGGAAGCATTTCCTGTTAAACGAAAAGTAAAAAATAAATGTAAAGTATTATAAATAAATTTCCTGGTTGCAATTATAGATTTGTTTCAAATTTGTAAAAAAGAACTTTTTAAGTAAGAAAGTTATTCGTCAGTTGCGACAGTCCCTCTCTAATAAACCCATTATTTGTTTGCCCATTTTTTCATATCCCTTTCCAATTCATCTCCTTCTTTCCAGGTTTTGTTCTTCTTTCTGAGGTTTTCCACTATTATACCGTCCCATATTTTTTTGGTCTACTTTTTGTTCTCTTTGCCTGCCCCATCCTCTTCACTGCTGTCGAGTATAAATTGTCGAGTATAATTGTAAATTGTCGAGTATAAATTGTACTTCCAATTCTCACTGTTTCATTTCCTATTTTGTTTCTTCCTGTTATATATTTACTTGACACCTCTGATATTTTTTACTTTTACTTTCTGCAACTTGCGTTTCTGATGTTTTGAAAGTCTCCAGCTTTCGCATCAATCGATAGTATTGGCCTAATATTGTCTTGAATACTGTCATCTTGTTTTATTTGTTATTTCCTTTTTCCTTATGAATTTATTATTCTGTGAGAAGTACGAGTATTTTTTTGTTGCGTTTTCCATTTTTTATTTATTTCTGGCTCATTAATTTCATCACTTTGTATTTTTATTTCTAAGTATTTAAAACTGTTTGTTTTATCTATACCTATATTGTCAAGCTTTACTTCTGTCTGTACGTCGTTATTTGTGTTTTCTATATGTTTGTTTTTAGATTTCTTTTTCTGGGTGCTGCATTCCAGAATTTCAAGTTTTGCTGGAGATCTGTCTCGTTTTGACATATATGTAGTATCGGCCAAAAATAAGAAACAGTAATTGTTTAAGAAATTTATAAAGTCTGCATTAGAAATAAACAATTGGCAAGTTGTTTTAAGCAAATCCCACTATAACCACAATATATTTAAAAGAATTACGTAGATTAACTTTTTTTTAGAGTTTTGAAACGGTCAATAGTAATGAAACATGGTTACAATTAAAACAAATATTTTGTGCTATAATCTTTTAGTTTTATTACTCCAGCACGCTAGATTGTCATTGTAGCGCTGCTATATTGGATTCAAACGGTTTTTGTTGCATTTATTAAAGACTCTTTGGAATCAAATTTTTTACTCGCATTTTCTGGAATTATGCGATCAATTTCATTCCACACATTCTCAGTGGGATTGATATCGGGACAAAGCCCCGATTATTCCCATCCGAATTATGCATGTCGCAGTTAGTTTAATCAGAAAACAATATTGTTTTCCACTTTTTCGCAGTCCAATTTAGATGCTCATGAGCCAACTTAATTCTAGATCGTCTGTTTTTTGCAGAAATAAATGTTTCTTTTGCGTGTTTTCGACTATGTAATCCCACATCGATAAGACAACATCGTATAGTACGAAGCGATACATTTAAACTCGGGGCTTCTTTTTTATTTGAGATGAGATGCGAAAGGGTTTTGAAGAGTTACAATTTTAATTCTTCTGTAAGTTGCTTTAGACGTTTTTCGTGGTCTTCCAATTTTTGGGAGCACTAGATACACTATTTTGTGTTTTGTAAAATTTAATAGTTTTTGAAATAAAACAATTTTTGTTTGGTTGTTTGAATTTATTTCCAGAATTAAATTTATTAATCATGTGTTTATGAATATACTAGGCCCCCGTGCGAATAATTCGCATCGCATTCATGATTGTTTTACAATTTTACTGATTGGGATGCGCATGTGGTTGGGGAGTGGGAAAAAATTCAGTAGATGGCGCTATTACCAAAATGCAGTTTTTAATAATTTTAAAAGAAACGCTAACATTTTGAATTGTTTGCTTATTTTGCGCAGATAGCGGTGAAGGTAATCTTCAAAATGATGGCTCAGTCATTGGTTTTGATAAGTGTTAAGGAAGATATGACGCACAGACAAAAAAACACTTTTGAGAAATAATGTATAGAGATTCTGTTTTTTTGCCTTTTGACTAGACTTTCTGTTAGGTAATAAACAATAAAAATAGCAGCCAAATTACAGAAAACTGGCAACCTGTTGGGAGGGAGTATAAACAATCATTTAAAAAAAACACGCCTACAAGACGAAGTAATTTATCTTCAGTGTTGACGAAAAATGTTTTTTTAACTTTTGTCCCAGACTTAATATAAAAATAATAACAAATTATATAATTATTAAAACTCAATTGTTGTTTATTCTTTAAGGTGAGGGACATTAGAAATAAGTTACAACTAATTTTCCATGCATAATATTTTTTTATTAATATATGAAATTTGTTTGTTAATTTTTATTCGATGCTGTATATGGTCCTGTATTCTTCTTATTTTTCTGGACGCTCGCTTGGATTCTTCGAGTTGGCCGTCTGCTGTAATTTTTAATCTACTATCTAGTAGTCTTCGTTCACTTTGGCTACCATACTCATCAGCGTTATAATTATGTAGTTATTGTATTTATTGTTTTTACCCTTTTTATGTAATGCCCACTTCCCAATCTTTCCAAACTTCAATAATATTTATATTATTTTAAATAGGCTGTGCGCCCTTACACAATTATCGCATGTTTTGCAAGAATCTGATTTGCAACGAATGAAATTTTTGCTTTGACTCTAAATGATGTCATGCAAATTAGAGCCGCCGCGCCGAAAATATAAATAGAGAAATTCGATATCGGTGTTTGAGGAAACAGTTTGTAAGGGTCGCTTAACCGCGGGGATAAGTAATGAAAGACCCGAATAACACACACAATTTCCCAAACCAAATATTGACAGTGACGCGAGAGACAATGCGCCCGATGCAGTCCTCTCAATTTGCCAAGTTGTTAACCCCGCGAACACACCCTCCCTCTATTAGACTTTATTAATTTGAGAAATAATGTCAGTAATGCAGTAATCGGTATGCTTGTGTGACGTGCGAGGACTCCATACAGCTACGTTAATGTCTCCCACGACCTATTTCGAGGTCCTTGTGGGCTTTATTACACTGAAATGGACGACTCATTAACCAACATTGTCTTCCGGCTTTTTATGCATTCGAAGCCCGAGATCGTGAAAAGGGACGTTATTGTTTTTTCGGGATGATGGAGCATTTCTCGGATGCCGGGAAACTGGGCGATTTGTATCACTCGATGATTCAGACGTGAGGGGATGAGTCGACTTACATGATTCCACTGTTTGAATAAATGTATGAAGCTTAGTTATATATTTTGACACGTGTTGCAGAATATTTTGAAGCTTTAGACTCAACATATTTGTTTGGGACACGAGTATAGCGAAGACATGACAGCGTTTTCTCAAACTTTTATTAGTAACAAGTCTGCTTTCACCGGTTGCTCTTTTTACATTTTGTGGCACGTGTGGCGTGGTTTGACTTCAATTTGTCGGGCGGAGTAAATATTAAACAGGTAATTTCCATACGACAACCTGTCAAGTTAGAAGCCCACACAATTTGCGTTTTGTCCGACCGTCTAACAAAAAGTTTGATTCTTATTTTTGTCGTTCAACATATTTTTGTGCTCATAATTTATATAAATTACCATGGTGCGACCTCATTTATATGAATTATGCAAATTTGTTTTGTAAATGTGAAAAAATTGTTTCTAAAAATACACACCTCTTTCAATATTTATTGATCCCGGGACTTGTTCGAATATATTTGTAACAGTTTTTCCCCTGAAACTAAATTGTTCAGTGTCATGAATGACGTTCGTGTGATGATGTCAGATTTCGCTAAGTCATTCTATTCAATGCACAGCGTGATTAATTGATATCCCGCTCGTTTACTCTGTTACAATTTTTCTAAAGTTAAAAGATAATTAATTCCATGATAAAAAGCGGTGGGATTATAAAAAACGATTAAGATGTAAATTATTTCTTGTTTTATTTTATGCCGAAGGGGTTGGTCGTTCGTTGAAACACGGAAATAGGTTCATACACTACCAAGAATATAACACTCCTATTAGTGAGGATCACAAGAAATCATAACAGTTGTAATTGGGTTAATTGGATAAATGGCGGAGGCGCCCAAACGAAATCATAATAAAAATATATTGCTACAAAAGTGGTTTATTATCATGCATGATGTGATCTTTATAGTTTTGTTCTATCTGTTTTTTTGTTTTCCTGTTATGGCAAACAACTTTTTTCGTACCGTTTAAAAAATGGCATCTAATAATTTCTTCTGTGATTTTGAAAAAAGCGTATGTTTCTATATTTTTCAGTGCAATTTTATCATCATACCAAAAAAATTACCAAAAATGGTTAATTAAATTATTTAGTAAAAGAATACAAAGAATGCCCTGTAAATTATAGAAATTTTGCATGCGTGCGAATACACCACAAGTTTTGTCTTATACATTTTCTTTATTTGCGTGTCGTAATGAGGTTAGTATGACACGCATTTGGAGTTTGTGTCATTCATTCTTCGTTAAAATTGTTAACTTAATAAAAGCATGCAAGACAACATTTTCATACCCAAACAGTAAAGTACCTAGGAAATGAATATTTATAAATTAATATTTATAATTCACGATAATATATGTTATCATTACACCCTTTCCAAGTGTAATTCAGATTAGTGAATTGTATTTCAGAAAGAATAAATTGTAATTCATATTAGTCAATGGTATTTAATGTAATGTATCAATTGTAATTCAGATTAATAAATTATATTTCAGAAAGTGTCGTTTGAAATTGAATTTCAATTGATGCTTTCTGAAATATACTTGATTCTTTGTAAATTACAATTGGAAAAGTGGTAGTTTTATGGAAACATAGAAATAAACAAAAATATACAAAAGGCGGACTTTTGGGTTTAGTGGCGTGACGCTTTTCGACAAAGTCCTAGACCACCTTTCTCCTTCAAATTTTAATAATTGTTTTATAAGTCATTTGTGCATTCGTCGTTTTACAAAACTCACAGAAAGCAGTGTTTTATGAAACTAGTCTTTTAATACACTTTTTTTCTATTTCTCGTCTATAACAACGCTGTTTAAACAACAACACAAATCGATACAATATTTTAAATTTAAACTAACTTTTCCTTGAAAAATACAGTTATCATAAAGATTAATCGTTGGATGTGCCTTGAGAACTTAAATTAATTCCAGGTCTGTTGCTTGCCATTTTGGTTAAAATTATTTACTTATGAACTTACACAATTTTTGAAAATTTAAATTTAAATTTTGACATTTGTCAGCCAACAACACATGCAAAATACCCCAGATTCTAAAATTGCAAATTTTTAATTAAATATTGAATAAAAGTTGTGAAATAGAAAAAATATTTATAAAAAAGCGTCATAAGCCTATTATGACACTCGGTTTTTATAAAATTTCAGGCTTCGTCGGTCGTTTTATAAACATGGCTGAATACTATAAAATACAGCTATGGAACTCGTTCTTTAATATACTGTACAAATTTCTGCATTTCAATTTTAAATAATCTCTACTCTTAAACGAATTCCATGGTCAACCCTGCTTCAATTTTTGCGCGCCTGTTGGCAATAAAGTATTGATTGTGAGACGTGCAGGAAACATTGCATAATTCGCTGAATCATCAAAAGATGCCGCTAGGTTACTATCTGCAGCACTGATCTATACTTCATATATGGATCAGTGGTCTGCAGTTTCTTACAAATGACAGCATTAAATAAATGAGTAATAATGTTCGTAGGAAATGTTAAATTAATATTATAGAAACGAATAAAATAAGAAATAAAAAATTAATCATAAAATAAATAAAGTTTTAATAAAAAACGATTCTAGTAAAAATGGTGGAGGCGCCGGGCAAATTACAAATAAAAATATTTTTTCTGTATTTCAACAAAGGGTGTTTTTTTAGGAACCACGTTGACAGTAGGATAAATAACATTGTGACATAACCCAGACATAATTAAATATTGATTGTAAAAATGAGATATGAAGGAAACATGGGTATTGTGTTGAATTTTCAAAAGAGGGCGCTTTCTTATGGAATTTTTTTATTTTGTGCAGTAAAACACTAGAGGCGTTAGGTCATCTAAATGCAAATTAATAATAACTACTAATTTATAATTAAATTACGACGAAAATTTTATTTTACTTTAATTACCCACAATCTACTAATTTTCAAACTAATTTCTGTAAATTTGCTGAGCATTGAGCTGGAATCCCAAAGGATGGCGTTTTGGGTAGAAAATTGATAATTCAGTTAGTTGCGGAAATTTTATTAATCTAAATTAAATAATTCAATTTGTTTGTATAACTGTGGCGCAGTTGGACGTCATATTTGTTGGAGCATTTTGGGCAAAGCTCGCCGGCTTTGGCTCCGATTTGCTAACAGAATCCGCGGCATTAAGCGTTATTTAGCTGATTTCGTTGGAGTCGCTGCCAAGTCCCGGCATCTGGTAAAAAGTGACGATACTAACAAGTTGTAATTCCGTTTAGGAGCGAGCTTTAATCGGGCACGTGTTTGATTTGCGGCCGAAGCTGTATATCATGCATACTAAAAGGGCAAAGAGCAGGAGTATCCAAATAACCGGAGCTGACTCAAGACGGCTATATTACCGCCTCCAGTCTATATATTACGTCCACATTCTTGCCAGAGGTGCATATTATATATTGCATTTGCATAGAGCGACGTGGAGCTCGTGCACTATTAAAATGTGGCATAGGCGCCAGAATGCGCACTCTACAGCCGCAAATTTAAAATTCAAATCTTTTATAATTAATGGTCTTTGCGCGGCTCCAGAAAAACGGGTTACAAACACCTAAAAAACGAAACCTATGCATTTTTAATTCGTACATCTTAAGCAGCGGATTTGTACCGCCATGATTTGGGTCCGATTGAAGGGTTGTTTGGGCGTCGCCGACGTCATCATCTCCGATCGGTCGAACCCAGGTCACGAGTTTTCACTTAAGTTTTTATAACGTCGCTTCAGCCCCGGGATCACGCCTTGAGCCCTTCATCCACTCCCAAACAACGAGCTAAACAAACTTTAACTAACTGTCTTTTATACAGCAATTTTCTTCGGCGCTTCAATTATATTTTACGACTGAATTATGACAAAATAAGGGTGGATATGGCGATGTAAATTGGATGGGAGCGACGGAGACAAGGGGGCGGTTTGGTGACAGAGCGACTCCGAAACAACCCTTCACGGCATTATGTTGATCCTCCAAAGTTGATGGATGGTTTTTTCGAATCGAGTCCTTCCACTCGTGAAGAGTGGGACGACAGTGTGTTATGACAGACAGATCTCGCAGTTTTCCTCGCCTCGTCCGCTAATTATGCAGAGTGCCTCGAAAGCGTGATAAGGGGGATCGATTGCCTATTACAAGGTGTATAACGCTCGAGCCGTTGATTAGCATAAAATGATATCCGGGGCACATTATAAGCGTCGCAATCTCAGCTATTTAGTCAGATTTCAGTGCAACGCGATCTAGACATATTAAAGGCAAGGTAATCCTCCGCCTCCAGGTGGCTACGACGTCACTCTAGCGTGTAATTTCAGGCGGTGGCAGCCCCTAACGAGCGCCATAAACCGCCCCCTACTTATTTCGCAAAAAAGGGCGCGCGAACGTCATTCCGTTTTTTCATCTAGTCTCATTAAAGCGATGTGTTGTGGGCGAAGCGCGGATTTGTCCGGACGCTTCCGGGTTGAAGCCGCCTCTGCAAACCACTTCCGATTTGAATAATAAAATGCGCCGTATTCGGTTTACGGTCCTAGCTGCGAGGAATTGATAACGACTAATTACTGTCGCAAGCAGGATTTGTAGACGACTTGTACCAGTCAACATTCCGTCGCCGTTATTTCTTATATTGCGTGGATATGAGCCCATATAAAATTCAATTTTTGTTATGTCAATATTTCGCAACGACGGCGCGGTCCCGTCTCGTTCTTTGTTTTTTGCCCGACAGTAGAGCGTATCATATCCGAGGATCTGCCGTTGGCCTGCGATGTAATTTCGTTTGCCTTTGTTGCTCCTTCACAATTTAAGACGATGCGTCAAACTTAATAACAGCAATTTTTTTCGCCTGTTCCTCCACTACGTTAATCGAATCCATTCAAATTCGTACGATTTGATCGACCAAATCCGTTTACTGTCTCGCCTCCAACTTTGCGAATCGTTGAATAAATAATGCACTGTCCGGAGAGGTTCGAACTCCTTCCGCCGCATTATTTTTGACTTCTTTCGCTTTGCGGTTTCTTATTTCTACGAGACGCTAGTATAACTAGAGATGTAAGCATATGTCAGGACAGTGTGCTGTCTGTCGATATTCGATGTGATGCGAACGAGAACAAATAAGCACAGATGTTGCGGACAAATGCGTCGAAAATGGCAAAGAGTTCATCAAGTGTTATGATTCGTCGCGTCTTGAACGCAAAGGTAATTAAAATCGCGCAAATTTGCTTATAAAACAATAACGCGGCTATTTGTGTCTATTTAAATTAAATCGCGCCGGCGAATACAAAAAGCGTTTGCAACCCAAAGAAATGGAATTAATTCGACTGAAACGAGCGAACAATTGTTAATAGTGTACGATGTTTTGTGAGTTGCAGTGATGCGATCCAAATCTCGTGAAACATTTTCGGCTTCAGCAATTTGTGCATTTTCATTTAGATACTTGTTGAAAATCTTTATGAAAGCTGTTTCTTGACTTCAGGCTGTTTAATTCTTACGTTTTTTGCTGTTACGTTAATATTCTAAACATTCTTCAGCTTCTATGGTCGTGTTTTTTGCCTCTAATTAATTTTATTCAGATACCTATTATATTTTTAATTTAATTTCATGGAATAATAAATATAACGAGGAAAATTTACAATTTTTTATTTTGCCATGAAATCTAAATTCAATTACATGTGAAGGCGTCAAAATTGTAAAAGTGATGTATGGGTCTTAACGTCTCTTCTTTTTATAGAATCCAAAAAATTGGAAAATTGCTTGAAAAATATAAATGTGTGGTATCCAATATTTAAGTAAATTTATCGAAACATTCTTAAGTTACATATTCTTTACATAAAATGCCTGTAAAAAATATTTAAGAATTCATCATAGTCAGAATCTAATTCAACCCTTGAGTCATTCATCAAATTCTTCTTCAGTTATAATGTTATCAATTTTATTTTTTATCTTGTTTCTTTTGAATGTTTTGAGATTTTTTATATGCAGTTTTATTTACGTGCGGCAAGGACTTATTTGTTATATTAACATTAGGTGAAACTAATAAAAGATACATAATAAAATAAATAAAGGATAGTAATAAGTAACCATTATGGTTAAAATGGTGGAGGCGCCGGGCAAATTACAAATAAAATATTTATTCTGTATTTTAACAGTGTAATTTGTAATTGCAATTTTTCGCATAAGCATAGTTTACATATACATTCATAAATATATATAATTTTTAATCGTCATTTATTTAGATAAAATTTTGTCCGTAGGTCATTAGTGCAAGAGGTGGGAACATAAGGTACATACTATGGTAAAGGTATAAGGTAAAGAATAAGTGTTCTTATACGTTTTTTTTTTGCCATAGCTGTAAATTGAAATGTAAGCTGAAATTTCTTTATTTATGACAATCGCCTGATGAGCTGCCTTTTTGAGTTTTGTCATTGTTTTTGTGTACCAATGGCGCACAGGGCCTTTACAATTATTAAAGTAAACTACTAAAAATTTCACTCTGCTTTTTCTGACGTAAAATTTTAAATTGTGCGATAATTTGCTGGGAAGTATATGTTAAATTAATATTATGCAATGAAATAAAATATTATAAAAATACATCATAAAATAAATATTAATATTATATTAGACACAATATTAAATGTATGTAGTAAAAATGGCGGAGGCGCCGGGCAAATTACAAATAAAACATATTTTTTCTGTATTTTCAAGACGGCATTTTTTAGGAACAACACTGACAGCAGGTTAAATAAAATTGTGACATTAAACAGAGATAATTAAATATTGATTGTAACAATGAGAGATGAAGAAAACATGAGATATCGTGTTTAAATTTTCAAACAGGCCGTTTTTTTATGAAATTTTCTGAAGTTACAATATAATCAACTTTTTTATATTGTTTATTTTGTCTTCTCCTTAGATTTTTTAGAACCTGTTTTCCTGCGTCGAACTTAAAATATTCATTGTAAATTGTGGGTACAAAAAGTAAAAAATTGATTAAAATTTTCCCACCGTGATTTTTTTCCCACCAAGTGCGAAAATCACTTAATTTGTTTTGACACCAACAAATTCATAGTTTTAGTGTGCAAATACGTATTTAGAGTATTTCTTCTTTTTTTGTATCTTTTTGTCATTTTTCACGGATCCCTTCAATTATTCTGTCATGTCAAATTATATTAATACTAAATTTCTGATAAGAGATTATTATCAAGTTAAATTATGGTGCAAAGAGTAAAGAGCTGGAAGAAGTCTATTTTGCAGAGTTACTGAAAGAGTTTTTTTTCATAGGGATAGCTTTATTGAAGTAATGTTGAAATAAGTGTGTAAATGTTCAAGGATCATACGAGGTGCTTATTTTCAAAAGGGCACGGGTCCATTTTTGTTATTTCCTTCCATGGTTTCTTTGTAGTTCTCGAGGAGTTCTATTTAGTGGTGCAGTTAGGATTTATCAAAGGGTTTCATACGTTTTCTCAATGCAGATATCTAGCATCAAAACGATACAAGTCCAAAGCAGTGTATAAAGCAAAACTAAACAAATCTATTCTTTTTTCCAAAATGGCTAGTCCCCTTTATCAGCTCTCAGTTTGTTGAAGAATTACTCAAAATTATCAAAGTTATCTTTATCATAACGTCATAAATAGTGACAATGGAAACATGAACGAGTTATCCTTTCACGTGACTCTATCGATATCTACAAGAAAAAGCTACTCGACACTCTCACAATGTATTATGACATAAGTCAACAAAAGCGAGTTTCAATAAACGACAACCCATATAAAATATGTGTTTCTTTGGTCAAGCGAGGCAAAAATTTGGCGTATTTAACTGAAACTTTGCGCGGTTGCAAACAACTCTCGCTTTCATGTTTCCTTTCCTTTCCAAAATGTCCAAGAGAACATAAGTGGGTAGATTTACAAAATTTTGCACAACCACATATAACTAAGTGGTTCAAAGATCACAGTGCGCAAAAATTAATTCATTCGAGTCAGATGCAATAGAGAGTTTGCCTCAATCAATTAAACATTGTACTTATAGCTTATAAAATTGTGTAATCTATGAATTTTGAAAACTGTTTGGCGGTGCAGACGTGATATTGGTTACATATGGTATGGAGTTTTTGCGTTGGAGTTATGATTATAAGTATAAGGAGGGTTTTTATAAGCGAATAATTATTATTGGGCGCAAACTTTCTAATGTTACATTCTGGCCATTATTTCAGAACCACAAAAAAGAACTTGTTACCTATTGACAGCGATCTCATTTGTATAAAAAATAATTTTTGTTTGTGGTCTGACTTGTTGTTTTTATTGTTACAGACAACTTTATAAACTTTTCTTGTATAATGTTAAAAAATGCATCTGTATTCCAAGTCATAAGTTATAGTTTTAATTAGAAGTACTAAAAACTTGGACGTCGTCCAGATTTGTGGAAAATTGCCAGAATTTGTCTAATGCTAAAACGGGGGACTCTACAGAATTGGCCAAATATCGACTGATATCAATTTCGATATAGCTTTCGAAATTGTTTTATTCATTACTTTAGAAAAAGTTGAACATTTCATAAGAGCAAGTCAACACTGTTTCATGGCGAAAGCATGAACTTTGTCTAGTCGTCCTCATCATTTTGCTCGAGTTTTTCAAAGTATTTCTGAATGGACCAGTCAGGATAAGATTTTTTTTACGGAATTCTGTCGAAAACGCCGAACAAGCGTTTAACTCAATTTCATTCCTCCAATGCCGGCAGCCGAAAATTATGTCTACAAGTTTGCTTTATTCGTTTTATCGATTCTCCTCCACCTGTTGGTCTGCAAGTCGCACAAGTCGGATTCCCATGCCGTGTCATGTTAACATTTCTTTCCTCGCAAATCGGTCGGAATCAAACAGTTTGACGGAAAACGAATTTCCGCAGTGAAATTTAATTAGACGCCGTGTATGGAGTCTGCAGTCAGATTCGGCAAACATCTGTTGCAAACCGTCTCTTCCGCATTGCACACAAGCTTACGTATTCGAAGGGCGTCCCACCCTTGAACCCGGGTCGAGAGCAATTCAAACAATTTGGCACCTGTGACCGAGAATAATCAACTTAATCGGGAAGTAAAAAGTGTTGATGGATGTCGTCGGTGGTTATCTGAAAGCCATGCAGGCGCCAGGTGCCCATTCATAACTGTCCGAGGGCCGTAATGCGTTTTCTGTGTGCTTTCTCGGTCGTCAGCATATTTATAATGGATTTACCGAAAATTAAAACTAGACTCTTTGGGGTCGGGGACGATTACGTGACGCACATTAGGCTAACGTCACCGGAGGGCGTCTCTTTGAGTTGCCGGAAGCCGTCTGGAGCTTCCGGATCGACCGTCTCGAGATATCCCGACTCCGGGAAATCCGGATAAATCCGTGCTCGATTGTAGCAAAGCGGTGTCGTCATTAGCTGCGGCAAGATAGCGTCCTTTCGATAACAACCGCATTGATTATTTTATCTTTTAATTAGAGAATGGCTCAACAAGTCCTCGTCGCCGTTCGTTGAGTCAAATCGACGCGGAGCTCGTCTCCGCCGAATCGTTATATGTAAATTAATCGAAAACCGCAATACCGCAAAACACAGATTGTTCGAGGGATAATTTCCGACGCCATCTCCAGCAGCCGGATAAAACACTCGGATAGAAACACAATTCGTTGTCGAGGCACTCGACTGGAGTGCGGCTCCGTTACGACATTCAAAAGGATTCATATTCCTTAGCTCCGTCGTCTTCTGGTGCGGTTTATTTAAGGGGCAATTCGTGGGAGCCGCCTCATTTTTCAGGCGATGCGTGACAAATGCCCGAATCGAACGAATCCATTCCCAGAAATAAAACAGGAGCCGCGTGTCGATCATAGTTCCGTTTTTGCGGACCGACAAATTTCAATATTATGACATCCAACTGAAAGATTCAACGATTTCGATGCGCGACGTTTTTACGATACAGAGAAAATCCGCACGATTTGGCCGGAATTTGAGCGCCACGTCCGACCTGCAACACGAGCCGCTTTTTGTCAACTCTAACGACCAAACGAGCCGGTTGAAACAATACAATAAAAAAACAACAAACGAAAAAGAACACCTCGACGCGAAATCGAAGGCTTGGGTGCGGAAAATTTATTTCGTGGGGCTTTGACGATTTTTGATCCGCGCCTCCAGAACTGTTTTGTAACTATTTGCATTCGCCAAATGTACATCGGAAGCCGCAAAACTCAATTAACTGTATGACTGATTTAAAAATGCAGACAAACGGTTATGGCTGACAGTCGCTGCAATATATTGTTTGACACAAAATTGACGCGGAACCATAATTAAATATCGAACCGATATTTGCGTTATTAGTTGTGACGGAAAAAATACAAAGTGCTTTTAGTACAAAACATCAATCGTTAACCCTAATAAGTTTTTACAGGCACACCGTAAATTTCCCAAAAATCCCTCCAGCATTTTTCTTCCCCTAAACTGGCTCTTTAAATTCGGTAAATTTGGGGCCGGCATTATGGGCACGTAAGCCCCAAACACGGGCAACATTCTAATTAACCGCGAGCTTAATTAAGCGCAACTTCTCCACACTTTTGCGCCTTTCACCTGCCGCACTGAAATTTTCATCTAAGACATCAATAAAAATATTAGGCTTAATTACGATGCGACGCTCTCGTACCGGCTGTAATCCCCGCAAAGCCTCTTTCAGAGATTCAAATGAGCTGAATTACAACCATTTCAACATTGTCTCTTTCGGCATTTATTACTCCAAATTACAATTCAAAGCTTGACGTACTTATACGAGCTCGTGCTCATAAATCTCGTGTTTGAATCATAACAAGCATTACATGGAGACGAGTCGCCGCTGGTGTAAAGCCATGCTCACATCGACACGTCTTTTCGCTAATGTGACAAGCGACGTGGATAAAGCGCAAGACTACCAGAAACTGTACATGCAGATATAAATCTGCTTTAATAAAAACGCCCCGAGATTCCTGAAACTTTCAGGAATTTGTCATAGTCAATGTCTGCTGCATTTTATAAAGACTTATAGGGAACGTCAAAGTATTTCTTACTGCCTACAATTTGCATTACAAATTAACGTATGGCGTAATATTAAGAATTATGTGTTTATATCTATTATAAATTTCACAAAAGCCTCGAAATATCCAATCTGATTGGTTATTTATGTCAATTATTTATTAAAAAAATTATGTAATTGCGTTTTTTGCTTTTCTATATTTAAAATGACGCCAATCAATCAATTTTCAGTAGGAAATAACACTTCACACGAGATTTTCTGTAACACTATACAAAACGTTATAGTATTTTTTAAATTACAGGCAGAAAATTAAGTGTGCAGTGTTTTTATACATTTGAAATTACGTGTATAAATATGTCACTAAATTAAATTGACGTTACAGAAAAACACTACTTGAATTTCTAGCTTCAAAATTACTTCAGTTAGATTTCGCTCAATTTTATTGGAACTAACAATGTTACTCGAATTATTTTGAATCTCAATAAAAATTGCGCTTTAATTACTAAATTTAAATAAATAAATTTTTTTTTTAGAATTACTACCATTAAATAATACATTAATACATGCGACATGGGCACTTTGAACTACAATATTGGTGAACATGGAACTAAACTACGTTATTATCGATCTACTGATCCTTTTAAGTTTATGCACAGATTACTCCAGATGACTGACTCAATGCAAATATTTTGGCGGAATGACCTTTAACGACCTTCAAATTATGTAGCAGTTTTCAGATGGCGTATCGATCAAATTTTGCGGCAAATTTAAATAGTCTCTCCTCTCTTTATTGGTAGTAAAAAAGCTATTATATTTTGAATATTTTATGATTTATTCTACAAAACTAATGTAAAAAATTGTTTTGTAGAATAAATCAAAAAATATTCCTTCATTATTTACGCGTCATACAAACAAACAATTTTATAAAAATCAATTTATTTTATTACATAATTTAAAATAAACAAAATTATACCCAAAATGTTAACGATTACATTTCTAAGATACGTATAACTTACACATATGATAATTACTTGGGGTTATTATATAATAATGGAAATTTTGAAAGACTTGCCGGACAACCAATAGAGCAACCTGGCTTAGTTCTTCAAATTCATACACAAAAATAAGGAATAATGAAGCCTAATATCTAACGATGCCGAAAAGTGTTTTTTGCAAACCCTCCACTTTTGCTTTAGATTGCAATTTTGGACATTTAGAGCTTCTTGCCACAGCTTCGCTCTAGAATTATGTAATTACATTTTCTGAATTTCTTGTATTAATAAAACATCCTTACCTTTCTTCACTTTTTGGAAAACAATGCAGTTTCTCGGCTTAGTTTTCACCAACACCACAAATAATGTAAAAAAGACCCATCTTTCGCTTAAAATTTGTCGCAAATTCAATATACAAGTTTTTCAATAAGCAAGTTTTGACATTTACTGACTTGATTATAATTGCAGCAAAATGCTGTTTTTAAAATATTATTCGGAAAAAAAGCAACAAGCGTAGAAACAGTCACGCTTTTTAAAGAACACGGAATTGTACATTGTTCAATTTATAATAGTAAAAATATTGGGCCTTTTATTTGAATTTAAATAAAAGTTTTTGTAGTGACATCTAGCGGTCGTACAAAGTATTAGCAACGACTACAGCGCCTCTACATTTGCTCATGGTATCTGTGACAAAGATGTCATGCGCCTAGTTTAAATGTGTAGAAAAGAGATAGCTCCGGACAAAATCGCCCTATGAAGTCAGTCATCTGGAGTAATCTGTGGTTTATGTCAACACGTGGTTGAGTTTAATTATTTGTACAGAGGGCAGGATGTTACACATTTTTATTATGACGTATAATGTATTAGCAGCGGATTCATTATTGTGAATATTGCAGACCGACAATCAACCTGTCTTTTATATTTTGACAGCACGTGGACCCGTTTAATAGAGAAGGGAACATGCCGTTATATATTAGTATTTCAGTAAATATAGAAATTTGAAATTCATGTATTTTTTAATATAGAAACTCGGGCACTTACTAAATTAAAAATTTGATTGGTGTTATTAGTGGAACTCAAGTGAATCTTAAAAGTAGAAATTAAAACGCAATTTTTATTGATAATAAAATAATTCGTGTAAGATTTTTAACTAGTTCCAATACAATTGAAGTAAATAAAGTTTAAGAATAGTTTAAATTAAAGTTGACGTTTTGAAAAATAATTCTAGTCAGAATAATAATAATACATAATAAAAAAATACATAATGTTATTGTATACATTTAAAAGTAAAAAAATAGAGCCGCGTTTTTCTTTCACTAAAATTGCATAAAATTCCTATTTTAGTGAATTGAATTTTCAGATACAAGCTTTGCTATTTTTGAAAGCTTAACATAAAACCTAGCACGGCTTTTAAATTTGTTAAATAAAAAACCGATGAATGTTTTTTGTACATGCATTTCACTTTTGAACTTTTGATAACTGTAACTCGAACTATTTGTAGATTCTGTGGAACATGTATATTATTTAATACAGAAAACAATAAGGTTTAAAAGAATTTTGTGTCAAATTAAAGGTTGAGAATAAAATTGCATTACAAGTGTGAAAATCTTTATTTCTAATTGAAAATTACAAACCAATTTCTTTTTCAATCAAATTGGATGGTTTATAATTTTCTTCATTCAATTTTTTGTTACAAATTTTGCTTTTTTCTTGTATATGAAATATACCTCTTATTTTTAACTTGTATTGTAAAATATTGCACCAGAGGTTTTACCTTTAATTTCTGATTTGAATTTATACCGAAAAACATTTAGAAGAATAGATTTGTGTGCTCTTTCGTTATACAGAAACTTTTTTAATTTAGTGAGTTTAAAATAATAATCTTCAAAGGTAACATTTGCAGTAGAAGCAAAATTCAATTTTGGTTACATTTTCAAATCTAAAAATGCAGTAATTACCACTTTCACTGTTCATGTGTAGGCACCTAAATCTTTTTCTTATTTAACGCGTATTTTATAAATTGTATGGCGTTCCATATACTTTTATGTTCGCATCCAATTAGTTCAATAAACGACACAAGTTTCGCGTCCACAACCCAGGACTAATTACAGTCCTAACAAGTTCGCATATTTACACGACTGCACCGACAGAATTACTCGATGAAAATAAACATAAACACTGCAAACACGCGTCGTAAATTACGCCCCCGAGGAATATTAACTCTTATTATATGTTTTACAAAGAAACAATATCTTTGGTCGCATAAAACGGGCTCGCAGGAAAATTTATCGGTTGGGGTCAGCTTCGGTGGGCATTTTATATGTTTTCACATGACGCTCCACTAAAATGAAATTATGGAGGGTTTACACAATTGGACGTGATTTAATGAAAAACTTGTGTTTCGGTAAATTTACATCATCGGTTTAATTTGAACGAACGGCGTACGTTGGCGGGCGGGATTTGGGCTTTAATTTAAAATAAATTTCGGCGCCTTTTATTGTATGGCGCGGATTATCGCGGACGTAATTGCAAATTTGCTGTGTATGACGCAGCGATCTGCTTTTTTCCGGTGCGTTTGATTCAAATCTCGCTCATGGTCCAGCGGCTCCTGCGGTATTTTGAAGTTTGCAGATCACGCCTTTGATGTCAGGCAAATACAAGTGTGTGCGTGTCTTGTTTACACCCTTACGAGACGAAAGTGTTTACGCACACTGAACAAAATTCTCATTAGAGATACGCACAATTAAAAAAAAACTAAAGCCGTATTGCGATCCCGGCGCATCCACCAGAATTTGCATTTAAATCACAAGCGATGCGCGCTCAAATGACAACAAATCGAGTTCGACGTATACATGTAAATGATTTCGATGAGGATATTGAGAGGACGTCGTGCCGCACAACTGCTATCTGTAATTCTTGGAGCGTAATTACGTGTCCAATAAAATCCGAACCGGTGGCCAATAAAGGATACACGATACAGGTGTTGCTGCATGTAATACCGAGCATTAAAATTTAATTGAAGTTTCGTTTTATTTCTTGGACTGCAGTCGGCGGTTAGGTAAACAGGCGACGTTGAAGAAGAACGATGGATTGATTTACTGGAACGGAGCGGGAGAAACGTTAATGGTCAGTGCCGAGGAAGGAAGCTAATGTTAACTCGATAAATCTTCAATCGAAGTGAAAAATTTGCCTCGAATACTTTAACAATTTATGAGCCCAAGTTGAGATATGAATAATAATGTCCTAAAGCAATTTCGGAAACGATTAGGCAACAAACAAATTTGCCATACTTTGATTTTATTTTATCCGGTTTCATTTAATTTTACCGAATCTGCTAAAGTTGTTTGTGTGTGCGTATTTTCGTTGTTATTGCCAATGCAAACAAATCGAATTGTGTCTCGCGTTTGGGAATAATAATAATGTTTAGGAGCAATCTCGAACCGAGATGCGAGGTCGTCTTTTAATTCGGTTTTGTTTAACTAACTATCGTTTCGTGTTTTTTGTTATATTACGAGAGACATTTGAAAAGTTCTCGGAATGCCTGATGGTCGGCCATTCGAATTCCAATTTTTTTACCGAATTACAATTTTTTGTTTATTTAGTAGCCGTAAGTCAAATATTATGTCACTCCGTCAAAAACGGGGTTTGTATTAAATGGAACATCTTGTATAATTATTATTGCATTTTAGATCGAGTTTACTAATCATATGTGACTGTTTTCGAGTTATTTAATTTTTTTTTTATTGAAATGGAGCTTTGCACTAGCCTAAAAGATGCGAATATCTTTGGACTTAACTAACCTAAAGAGGTGCAGTTTGAACTGTTGAATTTAGCATAAATTGTTGTATTTTGCGATGGCGAACAATTTTAATGGTATATAACTCCATTTTACAAATGAGAGCCTACATTTTTTTTGTTCTTGATTTGTTTTTTAATCGTCTATCAAATGACTATTTTCTTTTCTTAACTGTTTTTAGCAATTTTATTTTAAAATTTTTAGATCTTATGATGGTGTAGATTTTAAATAACGAAAAAATAAAACTGATTGTTTTTATTGATGTTGCAAACGAGTTTCGGAGTGCACAAAAAACATTAAACGCAAAACAATACATATAACACGTTAGAATTGTATAAAACAACACATGATTAAATGGGAAAATGAAATTACTGTGTAAAATTTGATAAAGTAGAAAAATTTAGGGATATACCAACTAAATACTAGTGAACTTTGTTAGCTAGCAAATTAAAAAAAAACAAACAGTGAAAATAAACTGCGGAGAATTATTCAACTGAAAAATTAAAACTAAGAATTGAAAAGAATTTGGTAATTGACTAGATGGAAATTGGGATCGTGTAATGCTTTGTAAATTTAAAGAATTTTTAAGAAATTGTCACGAAAACTTTTGTGAACACACTTGTGTAAAATTTGCACATTTTTATCTTGGAAAAAAGAATGTTTTGACTCTAGTATAATGGTTAGCAAAATGTGCATTAGTATTAGTGATATAAGTGTTATTATATTCATCAATAAATTTTTGGTAATTAATTATTCTGGTTCTGATTTTTCTGCCGACTGTTCCACATAAACGGCTTTACAAAAATTGCATTTGAGATAATGAACCCCTGAATTAGGTAAGAGAGGGGAAGGTACATATCTTTAGTTTTTACAAGTAGAGCAATGAGGTCATCACCAGAACGAAATGAGGTGTTAATGTTATGTTTAAAAAAAATATTATTCAATCGAATGGAGAGACTTCCAAAGAAAGACAAAGGTCAAGAAACGAGAGGTTATTATTTTCAGTCCCAAACGTCCAAAATGTTAATTGAATTAATAAAGGTAGTAAAAGAAAGAAGTTCCGTTTTATCTTTGTTAAAGAAGCAAATATGGTTCAAGAATATCTCAGCTAAAAAAGGGTGAAAGAGAAACCCATGAGTAGGACTTTTTATTTGAAACAGTTTTGTTTTAATATTGTTTCACATAGGATGAACAAATTGTTAGTATGAATGACGGAAAGATTACTATCAGAGTAAGTTTTTTAAATTTTATTTTAATTATAAATTTGAATTTTTGCCAAAAATGTTATATTTTTTTGATAGACAATTAAAAAAGGCATAGAAAACAGCAAAAAAACTTTGGGGGTCCTAATAAAAAATGGAGTTATGTACGAAACTCAACGATTTTATACAAATTTTGATGTTTCCGGTACGGTTTAACTGTCAGTAGAAAATGATTGTTTATTTGTCAACAGTCAAAATTTGTTGTCTATCGGATTCAACTGCAATTATTTATGCTCAATTTCTTTTAAATAATTTTTTCAATTTTTTATTGGGTCGTACAAAAATAATGGTTTGTTTATATTCAGCTCGTGCTTAATATAAAACCCATACCTAAAATGCAGTTTTTGAAACTTGATGCAAAATGTACTATTTTGAACAAGGATAAAATCGGTTGAAGCGGCGATATCAAATATTTCGTGAAGAACGGAAAGGGACTGTTTACTATAACGGGGCCATATTATGATACAGTTAGCAGTTAGATATAAATATACGCTAGACAACAACTCAAGATCTTGTAAGAAAAAAGACCGGGTTTAGCCAAGAAGAAAATAATCTTCCACCATGACAATATACGACTCGATACTTGTCTAGTTTTTATGGCAAAATTAAACGAAGTGGGCTAGAAATTCCTACCACATCCGCCTTATTCGCCAGATATAGCTTTCAGATTACCATTTGTTCCCAAAACTCAAAAGACTCAACTGAACAATAATTTGCGGACCTCCCGTAAACCCACTTTCGAGAGGGGATTTTGGCTCGATCGATGGACCAAAAGTTTTAAAAATGAGGAGAATATGTTGACAAATAAAATATAAATATCCCGAAAACTTTTTAAACGACCCCCGTAATATTTTAGAGCAATCGCAGCGAGATTCGAGGTCGTTCTTTAATTCTGTTTCGTTTAGCTAAGCAAGTATCATCGTTGTTTTTTGTTATATTATTTATTGGGGTCGGTTCTAATAACACGCCTGAAAAGCACTCATATTTCAGCGGACGATCGAATGTAAACTTGAAAAAACGGTTTGATGCCGGACACGTTCGACGGCGTTTCTTATTGAAAAGAAATTCACGTATATGAGAATTCGGTTATAAAATTTATGGCAGTGCAAGCGGGAAATGCGCGATTATCAGTAAATAATTTGCCGGGGATCGGGGGAATTGTTTAAATGTCGATGAGCTTCCGCTGCGCAGCACGCGAATATTTTCTTGCGAGTTGTTGAATTGTTTCGTTGCTGTTCGTGTCGAGTAATATCGTGAAAATGATAAATTTTGACGGCGGCCACGTTTCATTAAACTAGTGGAAACTGCGACCGGCCGAAAAAAATTGTTATAACCGCGACAAGGCGCATAATGGCCGGTTTTCGGGTGGAAAGCGCCGCTCTTTTCCATAATAAATACACATGTCGGGTATTTTTCATTTGAGGTCGACCATTAACGCTCTGAGGTTTTTCAGGCGTTGACAATGTCGGGGGAATATTCGCCCGGAATGGTGATTCACTCTGACAACTTACTTAAAAACAATTGAGTTACAAATCAATGGGCGACGAAATAGATTTGGGTTTTAATTATTATGGCTGAAAGGGATTGTTGCTGAGGTATTTATGCGGCCGGTTATAAATCTCGCCATACAATGAGTTACATGATAATTCCATTTACTAATTTCATGCATGCTGAAACTGTATAGCGTTCAGTTTATTGATTACTGGTAGCTGCCTTCGTAAGCACCAACAATTTTTCAGCGATTTTTGTGTGGGGTGTAATGTTCTTGCTTCATTTAATTATTTAGCGACCGCACTCGGTGCATTTGCCTTCCTCCAGCAAGCAATTTCGGAGGTTTCGCAGGAAGATAAGTGAAAGGGGCCCAAGGGAGACGGCGCTCCACATATGTGGGCCCTTTTCTTTCAAGCTGCAGAGATGAAACTCGATTTGGAACGATGATAGAGTTTTTTTTATCAAGCGAAACGAATAACGCTTTTTGGACTTTTATTGATTGCGTTAGGTAATAGTTTGAAAACAAAAGGTCTGTGTTGCTGACATTTAACTAAATTTACTTTGGATGCGAAGTCTTCGGGGACGTCTTGAGCGGTGGCGGGGTCTTATCTTGACATGTTTATTTTGTTTGAAGAGGACGTTTCAGCTCGAAAATAAATAATTGACGAGTGGAGGAAGATACACTCTTGACGCCGAGGATGAATCGTGTTTTAATTAAATCAAAACAAAGCTGACAATCCAAACATTTGAGGATTATATAAAATTAATTAGGCGATACATTTTTGGGCGGCTCGACCGATAACACTGTGGAGAGTTTCTTATCGTAGCTGTACTGTCGTTGGTCTTTATGGAAGCAGACATTGTGCTTCCACAACTTGTTGTTATCTCTATTTGGAGCGTTTCGCATTTTGCACAACTTTATAAAACTTATCGTCGTGACATATGTTGCCGTAATCAGTTGACTATTTTGAAACGGTTTGTTTAATTAAAATCACGGAAGATTGCAGCGAGGAGAAATTGCCGGTGGGTGTGTTCTGCATCCAACAACTTGTTTTCCTCAATTATCTTACTATAAATAGCAAGAATATTCTTTTAAGTAATCAGGCACTGGGGCGGGACTAAAACCTAACATTCTCATTTCCAAAACTCGATTCCGCTCGAGCGTCTTTTTCAATTGGGTCTCCTTGTTTGTGTCTCGAAAGTCTTACAGATTTTATGTATTAGGTCGAAACAAGCTCTCTTCGATACATATTTATAAAGAGATTTTTCCTTGCAACTGACATATTTCACGTAACGTTACACTTTATGATCTTATCTCTCGCGAAGTTTATAAAATATCGAACTTGCTGCGCTTTGTGACAATCCGAAACTTTACAAAACACTCTTATTTTAACTCACTTTGACACTTTAATCGAGTTCTTCTGTTTGAGCGTTGCATTCACGGACGTAAATTTCGAGACCAACCAATTAGAGACGAACTGCTTACTCGAGTCCCCACCACTCGAAAACGTGCGCTCTTCATACTTAACAGACTCCAGCGATATATCGCGGAATGTCGGAAGACGGTTTGAAACGAAGAGGGAGCGAATACCGCCTTTCATAGATTAGTAGTTGGCGAAACTTAATACTTCCCTTAATTCGTGGCAGATAAACTAAATTACCTCACCCACAACAACAATGAGAAAGCTCTTTAGCAGAAAGCCGAGCGGAGGTGCTTTCTCGAATCACTGCCTCTCGGACTACAACAGACTTCCGACGGCAATTTTTATACGGAAATGTCTAGAGTGTAACTTGACGACCGTACAAAAATTATGAATCGTATTATGTACCTACCTGCATTTGCAAAATTCAAATTTTTACAAGACAATAAACAATTTATGGAAGCTGCATCATGTTTTGCTCCACAAAATTTCTTGCGGCGGGTGGATTTTTATGGTCGCAGTAATGAACGAAAAGACATTGATGGGCGATTTTAGTGGAAGCGCAATAAATTATGTGATTTTAATTAAAAATACAATGTTACGATGCAAATGGTGGAGGCGCCGGGTCGCATTTGATACTGATTGAGTATCGTTTAGCTAGTAATAAATTATTTGCGTGCGTGTACTATCTTTAAAGTTATTTAAATTTTTATAAAATGATACCTATTACAGGAAAAATGTTCTTACTTGAAGTCACCGTCGTGAAGTCAAACATAATGTAGTTCGCATTCTTTCTCTAAAAATAGAATGCATTTCTAATATTCTTGTTTGAAACATCACTGATTAAATTATTGATTTGATTTTTATAAGACGCTGCTTATGCACAACTGGATTTTAGTTCCAAGTTAGACTTATGAAATTGTTGTTTTTTACCACTAATTCAACAAACGCGTTTTAGTCAATTTGGTTTACATTGCCAATATAAAATATCAATTTAATACATTTAATACCGTCTCTGCTAAATTTGTGTCACATTTTTAATTTTTTTTTTGTTACATGTTGTTTAACATCACAAGGTAAAGGGATAACGAAAATATTGCTCCAATAAATTTATCAGTTGGGTCACGATAATAAAAAAATTGCTTCATTTAAATTTATTATTCTTGGACTGTTGTTTTTGAAATGGTGCTTTATCACCATAGCCCAAGCACTTGATTTGTGTTAAATTACTTAGAAAATGAATGGTGCTCATAATTCGAATGTATTTTTGAACGATTTTTTCCAATTTACTCATGATTATATTGTTTAAGAAACGAGATTGCTATTTTATTGGTAACAGCAGAAATATGTTTTTTAGCATTTAAAGCTATCAGCGCATTGGAACTAGAACAAATTCTGTACTTATGATTTAAAATCGAGTTTAAAATAATGTTACGTTAAAAATGGTGGATGCGCCGGGTCACAGTCAGTACTGATAGAGAATCGCTTAGTTATTAATAAATTACTCGATAAATTAATTATGTATTATGTTTTATGTTATTTAAATTTTTATAAAAATTATACATATTATCGGAAAAAGTTCTTATTTATCTAAGTCTGTTAATAAACTACTTCTGTAGCTGTTTTATTTTATTTAAATTTTTATAAAACTGATACCTATTATCGGAAAATTGTTTTTACTTGTCATCAATTTAATGCGAGCAAAGCTGTGTTGCTAAATTTGTGGCCGCTTTCATTTTATTGTATTATGGTATTTAATATCACAAGGTGAAGCGATAATGAAAAAATATAATTTGTCGGTTTTACGTAGATTGCTCCATTAGATTTCTGGAAAATTTGTTAAGTAACTGGACTGGCTGACCACTGACTGTTCTTTAGTCTCTTAATGCAACAGTAGTAATATAAATTACGCAACACAAGTCTTACATTTACATATTATGTAATATCATTTGTATCCGTTTAATGTCAATGCCTAGGGGATGCTTCACTTTCCTAGCTCCATTTATTACATTTCATATTTAACAAGTCTCGGTTTGCAATATGTTAGACGTAATTGCATCGTTACACAAATATTGGCTTATAAAATTACTTACAATTAGTTGCATACCATTGATGTTTCAGAAATAACTATAGTTATATAAATAAAAATTGTCGATTGTCAAAAGAGAAACTAATTTTAAATTTATGCATCTCTCTCAGTATTTCTACAATTTTACTTCTGCTTAGACACGACACAAACGAATTCAAAAGTTATTCTACGGCTATACTTTGATTATTTTTTTATTTGTACGCCCATTATTAAGTAAATATTTTCGGATGAACGGTGTAATAACTTATACGGAACACACAGACATACTTTAATTTTTATATACAGGGAGACAAATTAGAAAGCGGGCCACCTCTCTTAGACTGCTATTTGTTGGTTGATTTAAACTTTTTTTAAATTATTGTTCTTCAGTACATCTTCTGTGGTGCTAAATTTCACAAAAATTGTTTCAAGGTCTATTTCGAATGTTTTTCAATGGCGAAAATAAAAATTTTAGCAATTTTTTTATATCTAATCTGAGTAGGTACGCCACTGTTATTAAAATACTTTCAAATGGGTGTCATCGAAATTTTACACCAACTTCAGAAGTTTAAGCAAATTCATATTTGTTTATTTTATAAAAATTATACTGTAGGCCGTTTCAGTTGAACTTTAAAAATTTCAAACTAACAGTTATTTATAATATTAGCAATCCTTGTTTTATTTAAACAGGCTCCATTTTGATGAAAACTGTGTAGCAAACTGCGAATATTTGACATGACATAAAGCCTTTTAAGTTAAAATGTATTTATATCTTTAGGAATACCATATTAATAACATCTTTATTATTAAGCAATATTATTTACATAATAATTGTGATTTGCTGTGACTATTCGATATTTTTTGATAAAATAAATAAAGTTGAATTATGCACTTTTGTAAAATATTGGGACACCCATTTGAAAGTATTCTAAACTCAGTGGCGTAGTCAGATTAGAGATAAAAAATTGCTATTAACATTCTTTATTTTATTTTGGCTATCATTTAAAAATAGTCTTTTAAATCGACAAACAAATAGCAATTTTAGAGAAGTGTGGCCCTTTTTCTAATGGATCACTCTGCATATAAAAAATTAAGAAAGAACTGTTTCGTAAATCTGTATTCCGTGCAACGCCGGGTACAATTGTTAGTTAATAATAAAACAGTTCCTTCGTTCAAATTGATTATTATTCGAACCACCGATAAATTGTTGTTTGTAATGGTGCTTCATCACCAAAAGCAGTCTTGTGTTAAATTACGTCAAAAATGTATTGTGCTCACGATAATTTTTTGTTTTTCTCAATTTGACTATCTTGTCTAGGAAAAAATATTGCCCTTTTATTGGTAACAGTAGAAATATGCTACTAGAATCGGAACCCATTCTGCTTTTGCGATTATTATGAAAGTGTTACGTTACAAATGGTGGAGGCGCCGGGTCCGAAGTATCATTTAGCTGGTAATACCTCACTTATATGCTGTGTTAGTTAAATATTGTGTATATAAAATGACACAGGGCATACGAACTTAGTTCTTTACTTGTTAGACATAAGGCAACGCAAAGTAGATCGCATTTCAAACCTAAATGATCGGAGTCCATTATTTCTGTTATTTACTCATTTTGGTTGCAGTTAGATTTAGAAAACTGTTATTTTTAACCAGACAGACCTAACGATTCGTTCATTGGGTTTATGCTGTTTTTCGAGACAAATCCGTGGTTACATAAAATACAATTTTAGTGATATTACGTTTTGTAGTTTTTACTAAAAATAGAATGTTTCGGTGCGAAATGGCGGAGGCGCCGGGCAACAGTTGAGTGTTTATCGAGGTTTAGTAGTTGAATTTATTTTAGTGGTCGGACCAAACCGGAAATAATTATGGGAGAGTGGGCGAGAATTGCAAACTCGCCATAGATCTCCGGCTGTGGATTTATTTTAGCGTTCGCTTCCTTTCAGCTATTTTTATAAGAGCATTGAATCTAACGCGGGGCTATTTGTTATGTGGAGATTTCGCAGTGTAAATTACCCATTCAGGGCGGTTCAATTGGTGGACGACAAGTCTTTTTGTAGAAAAACAGTTATTCCATTGTTGATATTTTCCGAGTTTGCTTTGTGGAGGAGCGGTCTCTATTTGTCTGGCCCTCGCATTGTGTAAATTACCTATTCGGCTGGGACAGACCGACGAATTGCATTGGTCCCATGTACGTAACGACGGTATCCTGGTGATCCGATAACAGATGTCGCCCGTATCGATTCCCTGATGGGTCTATCAAGCGAGCAATCACGGGTCTCTCAGGAAATTACGAGTTCCGGAAGTAGGACGTCGGACAGCTTCTCGCTGTCGAAACGAATTATTGGAAAAATTTTCTATTAGGCGAGCACGCGGCAATCTGTACCAATAAAAGTCGCGACACCGCGCCGACGAATTAACGCGCGCTTTTTTCGGCGCCCGTCCAAATTCCCGGTGATGATATTGCAGCGGCGCTTTTATTTCGCGATGCAAGCTTCAACCTTTCAGCCGCTTTTTGTAAGAAAAGTAATTTGACGTCGGAGCGACTCCGGCATTTTTTCATATCATGAAACTATGTCCTTACGAGGAGGAATACGTAAAAGTATGAAAGCAGGGCCGCATTTTTTTCACTTCTTGTTGCCGCAATATTTCGTTAATTATTGCACTCGCAAATGTACCGTGCTGTCGCTTCCTTTGCTCGGCTGAATTCATTATGCGCCAGGTAATTTAATTTAGATTTTTCATTTCGCGGGGGTAATGGGAAAGCGGGGGGTCCATCTTCGTTGGGGTTTGTAAATTTCATTAGTTCGGTCCACTCATTACGTTTAATTGGAAACAAAACTGCATCACCTAAGCAACTCTCTAAACATTTCATCGACATTATGAAGCGACGATACAGATTTACGTCGCTTTAATTAATTTAATCGATTTGCAAATTACATTTCCCCGGTGCTAGAAACGAATTGAATCAAATTAATAATGGGAAGCGAGCGCCGGTTCGTCATTTTTCTAAGCAAATATGTGCGTTCGTTCTAGCTCCATTTATTACATTTCATATTTTACATGCCCGGTTTGCAATATGTAAGACGTCATTGCATCGTTACGCAATCATGTGCTTATAAAGTTAGTTACAAGTGTATAAATTACAAATTGTTACACTGCGAATGTCGAGGATTTATTTTGTTGTTTATCGGGATATATCCCGAAGCTCTAAGAATTCCAATAAATGTTTCGGCAGCTGTAATTTCCCCCAGATATCTCTATCAAAACAATATAAATGTCATCGTCGTATCGTTTTGTGTCTCGCAAGTCACAAGTAACTCAAAACCGTCCCTTCTGCTTTTATACGCTCGTATTCCGTTACAGTTCGTAACGCTATACACATCCGAACATTTGTCGGAATACAAAGTAAATGCGACAGGATAATAATATTATCAGCGAGCAATTGAAGTCCGTCTTGTCATATTTGAAATTTGGCAAAAAATGCCTCGCATTCCACGAATCGCTCCGGAGTCATATTAAGCGCGCGATCGATGCTGCAAATATTCGCATTTTAAACGTGCCGATTTTTCATTTGATGGATTTGGGTGTTTTTATGAGTTGCGCAACAATTTAGATCCCGGAGGAGTGCGGTTTGGAAGTTTCCCAGACTAGGTATCGCTTTCATCAAACTTTCCCCTCGCTCGTAGTGGCAAAAAGAAATGTTAATTTTCAGGTTGTTGTTTCTATTTTTCTTTGTTAGCGTTTGAGGCGTCTGCCTCGTCCGATACGCAGTTACACCCCCATAAATTTTTCACAATAAGTCCGTATTACGTGGTGATGTAGAGGTCCCTCAGCCTGCCGCTAACAAATAACACGACTTGTGTTATTGGAAAACTTTGCGCCACAATTTCGTGTTGCTGAATTTTCTATTTTATAAGGTTATTTACTGCCGCTTGCCGCCGCTAACAAATTTGGAGGGCCGTTCGTTCCCACGACGATTTGTTTTCGCGCGCACCTCGTATTCAGGTGGACAGTGATTTGTGGCGATTTTCGTTGCATATTTGTGCTCGTTTGCATCGATTCACGCAATCGACTGCGAATTAGGCACGTTTCAGTTTTAATCGAGCTAATTGTGTCGTCGGTGCAATTCTTTATTTACACACAAGACGAATTGATTTCGAGTTGAATTCATAATTTTGCGTGTAGCACGCGATTTTTGTTATTGTCCGGTTTGATTTATTGTGGAATTGACCGAACAAACAGCCGCAATTAAACAAATAATTTTGTTTCATTTGGTAATGCACAATATAGCCGGTGTTGTGCGGAAATTCGACGGAATTGTTTGCGGGATTATGGGCCAGTGAACGGTTCCAAACCTCCAACGCATTTCCAACATTTGACGAGGATTTTATAAGCAAAATGTAAACATAAAATTTATGAAATCATTTCGAGCAGCGTAGGAAATTTGCGATTGTTTTGTGTTGCGGGAAGGATTATGATTTTATCGTTGGTTTTATAATATAAATTTATAAATTATACGAATGTGTTGATAAATATTTACTTTTCGTTTTGCTTATCAAGCGTCGGCACGAAACATTAACAGAAGTAGTTGCTTCAGACGCAAAAAAATCTAAAATTTTTTACAAGCATTATATTGGTGGTGTTCAACAGTTGAATAAAATTATTCGCAATAAAATGTCGGATGACAAACAAAATACTGGAAAAATGTGCACAGCCGGCTACAGAACTTGTCACATGTCCATCCTCCAAATTTCTAAATTTTAGTATTTCTTGTTGTTAAATTATTAAATAGGCTTCTTTGCGACTTGTTTTAAGATTATAAAAAAATTTGACTTTAGATGTAATAGGAAAAAAATAAGAACTAGGAAAATTTCAAGGAAACTATACGTTTAATTCATTTGAGATTTTTTAAGATGCAAGTCCCAACAATTCTTTGCAACTTATTTCACAATTTTTTTGAAAATATTAAATTGAAAGAAAAAAATAAACGGTAAAAACTTATTACTCCTTACTTTATCAAATTTAATAAAATTAAAATACTGGATAAATAAGTTTGTACGGACACTATCAAGATGTTATTGTGCGAAATTTATGTATTTTTTATTCTTATTTTTTGCATGGTATCAAACCGAGCATATTGGGAAAATTAACAAAATGGTGTAACAAGCTGGGAATAAAATACTGCCATTTTTACAGTGGAAGCTTGATAACCTGAACGCAAAAATCTCAAGCTCGTTCAAATAGGTACAGGTGTTTACAGTTTTTATTTAAAAATTGCATTAAAGATGCGAAGTAGAAAAAATAGTATAAAAAGCCGTCCATATCAATATTTTCCGATAATACAAATTTTTGAGCGTTGTTAGAGCTTTTTGGTCTATTGCTTGGATCATTGGTATGAGATTAGGGGGCAAAAACATAAACATATTGCATTTTTAGTTTTTAATTTCTCTTCTGGAGGGATTGGGCATTGTCCAAAGGAAGAACGGCTTTGTGAGGAAGGCTTTTCCCAAAAACTGCTTAACTTCAAATTTATGAATAGAGAATTGCACCATGGGAACAATATTTTTTAGACCTCTGGAACAAAGTGTTGAAAGAACCATTCTTTAAAAATGTTAAAAATGTCTCCTGTCATCGATGCATTTTGTTAAATTCTTGTAAATTATTACATTTATTAATGTTTTAAAACAGCGTACATTTTTTGATTGTCTCATGTGCATTGTAGAGTGGGTTTTCAGAAAATCCAAATTTATTCAATCAATTTTGTTAATTTTTTTTTGAAAGGATCAGCAAGTTCTCGTTCAGCAGTAATTTTTATGAATTTTATAACCACATTTAAAACTTTGCAACCACTTGCAATAAATTTTACATTGCTCGTTGGATTTAAACCTGAATACAAGTTTAAGTAACCAGTAAATGTATTTCGCGTTATTTAAGAAACCGTTTATACAATTTTTTCTGCGGCCTTTTTTATGCACCTACAATTTTGGGCTATTACCTAAACCGTGTGTTTTTTGTACTATAAAAATTTTTCAAAGGTCACACACTAATTTATCAGCCCTTGGATATTTGTGATGTCTGTAAAATAAAGACATTCGAATGTTATGAACAAGACATAATTATTTGAAGGAATCAGAAGCAAAAGAGTTCAAATGACAATAAAACAAGATTACCTAAATATGCATTTGCACACTAAAAACTATGAATTTGTTGATGTCAAAACGAATTAAGTGATTTTTGCGGTTGGTGGGAAAAAATCGCAGTGGGAACATTTGAGTCAACTTGTTTCTTTTGAACATAGATATAGCTCCAATTTACCATGAATATTATAAATTTTTGCCGCACGAATATAAAAGTGCTATTAAAAAATTTCAAAACAGTTAAAAGTAGCAAGATAAAAATGTACAGTTGATAATATTGTAATTGAAGAAAATTTTAATTGCATTACAAGTATGACTATGGGGAATAAGGATATTATTATTTTTTATATTTTGTGCTTTTTTATGAGTTTGTATCTAGTTCTACTGATGCAAGTGATTTATTTTTTATTTTTGAGGCAAAACGGTCCAAGTGCATTTTATATTAAAAATGTGTAGCTTAATAAAATTTTCAATTATTATACTAAAATATTGGTTACACATAATTTAACACATTTAAAATTTTCAAACAACTTTTGCAATTTGGAACCACGGTTTTTATAAAAAGGAGTGACTTTAAGATCAATTTTTTCCACATTTACAATTTTGCACTTGATCCCATTTGCTTCTGACCCCCTCGTTTATTATTACTGCTACCTTGACATAAATTTAACAATGACTTATGGTTATGTTTACTAACTATATTAGAAAAATTAATAAAATAAGTAAAATTAACAACGGGAATAAATATTGACAAAAGTGTTACGTCTTAGCTTAACTAAGGGTAAGGGGAATGATGGAACGTGGATCCAAGTGGCTGCAATTAAAATTTTTTCGATTCACGTCTTCGCCTATTCGTCTTTCTCATATTTTTTCGTCTGATCTGTTTTGTTGTTAGTGCAAGGAGGACTTGACATGGTCCAGTGACCACATTGTGTTTAATTCTGTTCTTTTTGCTACATTTTTTCATTCAAACTCACTTTCGGATTACCTAAAAATGGGCTAGGTTATTTTGAAGTTGTTTGACATTTTTATCTTTTCCTGCTTTTACGTTAATATTCCGAACATTCTTCGGCTTGAAATCGTTTTCGTTGTTTTGCCTTACATCATATTACTTCCGAATGCATTAAATTATTATTTAATATCATTATTTTTACTTCCATGGAATTGTAATAATATACCTACATTAATGACAATCGTTTGATAGATAAAGATACGCTTTTTATTCGTTCGATAAGTAAATTACAAACTTCGTACACAAGTCATTCTTGAAATGTATATTTTTCTCTATTTTACGAAAGTAATAAAAGGTTTAAAATGTTTATGTTTTATAGAATCCATTAGCGCTGTGAGAGTAACAAACAAGTCGAAATATATATGTATTTTACAAGCTAGGAAACAATTTAGAGAAAATTTAGTTTTATGGTTCAGGCATTTCAATTAAAGGTCGGTGTCTGTGAAATATTTATTAAATGTTTGTGACCGGTTCGTATTTGTATTGATTATGTATTTATTGGTTTCATCACCGGTTGGCTGGTCACGAAACGGAATTACGACATAGTCAAAGTGTAGAAAAATGTGAAAGCTGCGAAACTTTCGTTCTTGCTCAAAGCTTGTTGCTAAAATATACAAAACAACGACAAGAATCCGAGGAGGCGACTGCCTCTCAAGTTCATCCCGCTTTGAATCAATTTGAGCATAATAAAGTCGGCAAAGCTCGGAGTCTTGCACCGAAAAATAATTGTATGTGAGTGAATAATTACTTTTTAAAATTGCTCCTCTGTGTAGCCATCCAACAAAGGATTTCAATTTGCAAATGCGCCGGTTAATAATTTGTGCAAATTTAGCAACGGAACCTTGGAATTATTTTTCTGAAAAGATGTTTCGTCTTTTTAATTAGAGGCTCGCTTTTCATAATCCCACCCTATTATTCGCCGTTTTTTCCGAATCGGCTTGCTGCATCCACCCACAATGCATCACAGGATATGATTGATGGCATTTGTGGCTATTATGTCGTTCTACATGCAACCATTTCGGTACACGTGTAGCTCCATAATAAGCGCTCTCTGCAGTCCGACGATACACTAATACATCACGAATCGCTGCAAACACTCCCTTTCGCCCATTCAATTAGTCCCGGCTGCAGGAGATTTCAAAGGGCGCATCGAATTAAAATTAAAAGTTACGACGTGCAACATGATTTTCATGCAGAAGCACAGCTTTTTCTGCGATTCCGAAGTTAGTCCATTAAAAAGTTTGCCGCCTCTGTCCCGGCAAAATTAGCATATGTTGCCTCACCTAATTTTATTTCGCCGTAATGAGGTGACGAACGCGAACCGACACATTTTTTGCCCTTCCATTTTATAATAACCCCAACTAGCTCTACAAATAGTTATTAGATTTCGCTTTTTTCATCCCATTAGTCGATAGTCGAGTCAACGTTTCCAGGAACTTTCTAAGAGTGTAACCGACCTTAAACTCGCTCTTTGACTTTTCCTTTGAGATCCTCTTACATTGTTTCAAAATCTTTCAGATTCCTTTAGATTCTTTAACAACCTGCTTCAAATTTAAATAAATTAGATCATATTTAGCTCACGGGTTAGAGCGCTTTTTATTAAATACGAACGGCGCCCTCTGAATATGTTTCATATTTCAGGCTTAAACGTGGCAACTGATTCACTTTTAATATCTTGTGAGCTTACGATACGAATCTATCGTTTGTGAAAGACGCTTTGCTGAATTTTTTCTGGAGCCATGACGATCGCAGATAAATGATAAATAAAACATGGAGTTAGTTGAGCTATTTAACGGACACTAAATCCGAATGAAAAGTCATAGGAAAGTAAATGAATACGAATTCGCCGTCGACAAGTTTATTCGAGATGACAACAACGGAATATTAAGATAAAAGAAGCAAATGCGAGCAAAAAGACTAAAGTGTTTCGGGCGGCTTCACTTTTTAATATTCCGGTTTCAACTTTGCACAAGATAAATAAGCGACCGCCGTAATGAATATCAAAAATTCTTCCAGCGCAAGTCCGCCGCTTTTCTTGATATAACACGACTTATAACTCACGAGGTACATCTCCACCGCCTCATCAGGCAAGAAATTGAATACGCGATACTCGACAGCAATGAAAATTAATAAGACCGCGTCGATGGGGCCCAAAAACGTCAATTTACAAATTCGGTGCGAAATCTAGTTACGGCCACGACACCTGATCTCGCCCAATCAATACCACCGATGGTAATCTAATAAAGCCGCTGAAAAATTTTGCTTTGATGTTGTGTTTGGTGAAAAATTGCGCCGCCTGAAATTACATCGACGGCTTGACGGATTTAATTAGAATGAACATCGAAGTCGATCTCATTTCAACAATTTCTGCAAGAGTGGATGCGAACTGCAAATCGGTCTCAAGTTTTCTGCCGGTTCCTGTTTATTTCGTAAGTCAGACGTAAGAGGAGATTAACGGAGCTGAGACAAAGAGTGCAATTCGTGCTTGAGATGACGATTAGCAGTGCAAAGAATTTTCGGGTGCTAAGTAATATTGCGAGGCAAATATTAACTGTAAAGTAAGCTGACAGCTGCAAATTACGTTCTGGTAAAAAGTCGGGCTTTGTATCGTCTTGCCCGTAATTATACGCATCGTTCTCAGGAAGAAGATGCAAGGGCGGGGTTTGTTTATAGCCTCCAATACCCATATCGAACAGTGAGATCAAAGAGTGGTGGTGGGGTACCGCAGGAGACCGCTACAAAGCAAATTTGCATTGCAGGAAATACCACGTGGACAGCATCCACTAATCTCGAAGTAATTACTCGACTGAGTATGGAACACCAAAGTATTTTTTACTACGTCCAATTTGGATTAGACATTAATGTAGGGCTTATATTTCAAAGAAAGAATTATGTCCGTATATTCTGTACTTAATTTTCTATTAAAAATAATGTAATGACTGTTTTTGCATTTCTATATACATATAAAGCGACTTTTCTATAAGAAATAACACTGCAGTCTATATTTTCCATAAAACCATACAAGAACGTTTTAATATTTTTTAAATTACCTACATATAGACATTCGTTGTTTTTGAATATGAAATAAAGGTGTGCATTGTTTTTAGACATTTTGAAATTAAGTGTATAAATATATTACTGAATTAAATTGAATTAAACGCTACTTAGTTATACATTTTTATTATGACCTATGATGTATTAGCAGCGGAGTCATTATTGTGAATATTGCAGACCAAAAATCAGACTAAAAAATAATTGAAATAAAGGGGTGTCTTTCTTTTATAAACTGATAACAAAAAAAGTATTGCAAAAGTTTATTTTCTTGTTGAAAAAAAAGGGTCGATTTTTTTACATCACGATGTCTGGTGCAAACAGTGACAATTACCTAAGATAAAAGTAAAATTGAATATTGTTTTTATTTAAAATAATAATTAATAATGAAAGAATTTTATTCTTTTAGTAACACTATATTGTTATTTATTTATTAAGTATAAAAATTTGTTATAATTCTCCAAGACAAAATAGAAAATAACGTTCCTCTTGAAAGAAAAATAATGGTCAATGGAGCAGATTTTGGACTGGTTTTACCAGAAGTTGCACATGCCTCAAAACAAACAATAATCCAAACCTGCACCAATTTTCTTCTTTACAAATGAAAATTTAAAAATTTTTAATTGTTAAAAAAATTATCAACAAAAGAGTTGGAATTTGCGGATTTTCTTCTTAAAATTGGTAATGGCGAATAAATTCTTCTTTTAACGAAGACCCATAACAAAGTTGATAAAATTACCATCAAAATATTTGCCAAAAAACATTTTGATCTTGAATTAATTTTATTATCTTAGTAATAGTGGCTTGGTCTTTATACTAAGAATAAAAAATTGTTATTATTCTCCAAAACAAAATGGAAAATAACGTTCCTCTTGAAGACATATTTTGACAGCACGCGGACACGATTCTTTAGAGATGGAAGGATGTATGGCTTTTGATATTGTTCATTCAGTGAATTTCCAAGTTTGAAAGTCATGAATTTTTCAATGTAGAATGTCAGGCACTTTCTAAATGCAAAATTTGAGTGTTGTTTTGACTAGAACTCAAATGAATTTTAAAACTATAAATTAAAGCGCAACTTTATTGAGCTTCAAAATAATTCGAGTAATATTTATAAATAGTTCCAGTAAAATAGAGGAAAATACAGTTTAAGAATAGTTTAAAAATGGACGCCCTGAAAAATAATGTCGGTATTAATATTTATAAGTCAATAAATACAATTTCATTGTATACATTTAAAAGTCAAACAAATCTATCGCGTTATTCATTTCACAAAATCTGGTTAAGTTCCTATTTTAGGGAAATGTAAATGCAAGTTGAATTAATTTTTAAATACAAGCCTTGCTATTTTTCAAACTTGAAAATAAAACGGAGCACGGTTTATAATTTTGCAAAATAAAAAACCGATGCATGTTTTCCGAACTCTCATTTTACTTTTGAATTTATGATAACTGTAATCCGAACTACTATTTGTAAATTCTGTGCAACATGTGTATTATTGAATACAAAAAACAATAAGATTTAAAATAATTTTGTGTCACATTAAAGGTTAAGAATATAATTATCAAAAGAATTTATGTCCAAACAATTTTTGAATAAAAATTGTCAACCAATTTTACTTCCAATTAAATGGGATGTTTTATATTTTTATTAAAATATTTTGAAATATTGCAATATTAATTCGATAATTTTTTTATAGGAAGCAAAAAAAAATCGCTTGGACCCGTCATTTTTTAATTTAATATGCGCAAATTTTTACTTAAAAATTAACTTTGTATGTAGTATCAATACCTACTAATATAAATTGCCAAATACAAACCAACGTAAATATGTTTTTTTAAATCTCAAAAATATGGTTATGTATAAACTTATTTAAATTTTCATCATTTTATATTTAAAGAAAACATGCTTTTTAAAATGACGCAATCAAAAATTAGGGTTGCATGTAAAACAAATTAAAATAACTTTATATCTTTGAAATTTTTAAGTCAAAATTTGCGCATTTAAAATTATAAACATTTTATCGAATTAATACCAACTTTTTCATCCGCATGTGAATTTAAAATAATACAATATTTTTCAAATTCTCAAATAAAAATCTTCGAAAGTAACATTTGCATCACAAGCAATATTCAATTTTGGTAAAATTTTGATGCGTTTTCGTAATTTTCAAATTTAAAAATGCAGAAATTACCACGTCATGTGAAAATTTATTTATCAGTTTATATTTGTTTTTAAAATTCCTATATAAAAAAATACTTTCCAAAAGTGAGTGTATCCAAACCGCGCAATAAATTCCCCACCGATATTTACAAATTTCCCAGCGACATAACGCGGTCGATTTTCCAGGGGACATGTCCAAATCAACAACAATCCAATTAGTTTTAATAATAAATTTTTAATGAATTTTTGTGAAATTATTGTGTTAATCCCGACCGATAACGAATTGCAATTGCGGCTTCAATAAATAAATATCAGGCGGAGTTTATTGGAGATAAAAGTGCATATTTGAATTTGATTCAACGGCTGAATTGAACAAAACAGTGCAACAATGACGTCCTTGTTAGGGAAAATTGCGGCACTGAAATCATTTCCATTCTCTCGGTTTTTTACCCCCGCTTCATTACATTTGTGTACAATACTATACGAGGAATCTAATTTATTTCGCACAATGCATAATAACTCCTAAGTAGATCGCTTGCAATTACGAAATTACATGTAAAGTTCGTACATATTGTAATGACTCTCTTCACGGAGATTTATGAGTGACTTGTCTGGAATACGAGGAAATATTGTATTTTAGCAATATTATGCTCTTGACATGACGAAGAGGTAAGCGGTATTATCTCCGATAACAAAAGAAGTTTGTTAGGGGCTAAAAACGGATCACTTGTTGATCTCACAAGTCACAAGTGTGATGTTTGCTGGAAATGTCGCCCAAATAAATGACGATGTTTTCGTTACCCCACAATTCATAAGCCGCCACAACACAAAGAAATTGACGAACGTTCGGTAATGCGGCCATAAAATCAAACCAAGAGGCGTGTTTTTAAAACTTTCTCAAAGTTGGAATTGCTGACCCAAACACTATTTTACCTCCAACTTTATATTGGGAATCATAAAACAGACGTGAGTGTCTTCAGGAAACGTTACATGTTGTACGAGCAAATTTTATTTTAAATAAACCGAACAGTTTGTGCATTTGCTTACTTCATTGCCTTTATTTTCAATTTATTTTACAATCAAACCGGTCGCAATTGCGGAAAAACTACAGGGTGTTGTGAAAACTACTCTACTGTTATATGCAATTAAATCCTGCTTTGTCATATAAACAATTCGAGTCATCCCTGTAAAAAACACATAAGTATACTGCTTTGCTGGAGAATATGGATTTAGTTACAAGACTTTTAATTCTACCAATCCCAGAAGGGCATCTCGAGGTGCAATGTTATTGCTACCAAATATAGCAAGTTACTAGGTTTCAAAAATAATACCATCAGCTACAAAAAAATATTTGGTTTACCGTAATTTTGACAATACTAGATTTAACTTTTCAGTGTCAACAAATTTAGGTTAAATTATCAGTGGCTGAATAGATAATTGTAGAGACCCTTTCATGATTTTAACCAAATAAATAAAGGTTTTGTCTTTTTTATATGAATTTAATTTGACACTGACATCATTCAGTCGCACACATATTTTAGAGAGGTATTTTTAATGAAATCCTAGTAACATAAAATTAAGGCAAACACACCTTGAAGGTGTAGATCTCTGATTAGTTAATTTTAAGTTGTCTTTTCTCGAATATCTTTGAAGCTAGATTTTTTTTCTTCAAAATTACACATCCGAATGCGATCTCGTATTTCCTCATTTTCTCTCGGGCGCGAGTTCTGAAATATCCTGTATTTAATTTTTATACAAATTTTAAACAATTATACCGGGACATTTTTGAACTCGCAACATATTCCCTATGTTCAATTTAAAAAAGCACATGTCAATCTATTGCAAAATTTTTGACATGGTATTATTGCAAATTTTTTTCTGTTTTTTTTTTTAATTTGCTTATACATTCTTTTAATTTATTGTATCACAATAATAATACAAACTCCACAATTTGTTTTATTGTCAGGTCAGGTTTTAGGATATTTGCTAAAGTTATGTAAATCTACGACCATTATTTTGCAATTATCGCGCATTTTGCATATTTATTTATTGCGAGCAGTTTAAAAGTTATGATTTTTCTAACAAACCCATGCAATTAGCCATTTTTCTAAAACAGTTGTGATATTTCCGTAACCATAACAAAAAGTAAACATTAGTAAGATCAAAAGTGTAGCAAAGAATGTAACGGCGTCAAAAAAAATAGTCTAAATAAAATAGGTTGAAGGCTACTTCCGGTATAATCGGAAGTGCCATTTTGAACTAAATATGTATTTTTTTGAATTATATATTCTTTTAATTTATTGTATCACAATAATCATACAAACTCCACAATTTGTTTTATTGTCAGGTCAGGTTTTGGGCTATTTGCTAAAGTTATGTAAATCTACGAGCATGCAGTGGAAAGAACCAATATTTTGCAATTATCGGGCATTTTGCATATTTATTTATTGCGAGCAGTTTAAAAGTTATGATTTTTCTTACAAACCCGTGCAAGTAGTCATTTTTCTAAAGGAGTTGTGATATTTCCGTAACCATAACAAATAAGTAACATTACTAAGATCAAAAGTGTAGCAAAGAATGTAACGGCGTCAAAAAAAATAGTCTAAATAAAATAGGTTGAAGGCTACTTCCGGTATAACGGGAAGTGCCATTTTGAACTAAATATGTATTTTAGAAAGATAGATCGCGCGGAACAATGACCGTGTGCCAAATTTTAAAGTACCATTTTTTTTAGAATCCGAGAAATCTCTAATGGACCTACTAAAAAATTAAATTAGAAACATCAAAAGTGCCCCGGTTGAGAACGGCAAATTTGACTCCAGTTCGCAGACGAAGTAGTATTGGTGATTCCACTAAACTTTTTCCCCAAAATTAAATATTTTATTGCTTGTAATTATGCTAGTGGTAAGAATACACTTTTCCCGATAAGATACGGTTCGGGTCTAGATTTAGGGAAACATACCTGCTACTTGATACCTGATAGTGAAAGCCAGTGAAGGACAGCAAATTTCAGAAGTTGAATTTATTGAAAAATTGTCCGCCGCGATTACGCGTTTGCTATTCGATCAATTTAGACCGGTTTTTTTTAATCGACGTGAAATGATTATGTCTATAATATGACCGAACAAATTTTTGATCTTTGTTTTCAAACGGTAGATATTACATTTTGTTTGTTCTTTATAAAACACTAACTTTTCTATCAGTGTTTTTATGACTTTAGATACAAAAATTTAGAAAAATAATGGAGTCATATTGTAGAGAATTGAATATACTTTCAGGTGGTATAAATTTGATTTCAATAGATGGACTATCGCTTAACATTAAAAACTCCATAAGAGCTCCGTCTGAGGACGACTCTTAAGTGCCACTCTTTCGATCGACAACAAGAAACAACACGCAATAACCGCGTCGGAGTTGCTTAACTTATTCAAATAATTGCAGATTATTCTAATAGGCTGAATTATTAGAATAAATGCCACTAGAATTAATCTGCTCAAATTAAATTACTTCCAATTAGCCGCACACGCCGCCATTAATCATCGCGTCTTTCTTCGCCGCCAATTTTTCTTCTTCAGCTCTAAACTCGGATTTAGCGACGCTGAGTTACGGCGCTGGGGAGGCACGCGGCCGTCGCGCGTTTTAAAATCCGCGCGGCCAGAAAGTCGCCGATTGCGGCGGTTAGACATTGAGGGCCCGATAAATTATAAAAGGGCACCTCCGTACGAATAATCCAAGTCGAAATTTTCTTGCGGAGATCGGCGTTATAGATCGAGGGCGGCGCGCCTGTGCAGGGCCGTATTTCGGGGGGTCTCCGCCGCGCGAGGGTGGCGTTCCTCTCAGTTTGCAGGACTCCCGCACTCCTCCAGGACAACGCGCTCTACAATGCGCTCCGTAGTCGTTCGAGTCTGACCGCGCCGCGGAGTTAAAATGTAAAAGACGAACAAGCGCTCCGAAAGTTTTCATTGAAATTTTCACTGGAAACCGAACTGGACTTGTGGACCATGTGAGAGTGTCGGTGATGGAACAAGACGAGTCGTAGCTGGTTTTTCTTACCGAATTATGGCCGTGAGGATTTTCAATTTGTGTCTCTTGTGTGCGGCCGGATCAGGTGAGATGAGAGCTGGGATAAAAGGAAAAAAGTAAAGCGGTCGCGGTGTGGGAAACCCGCGCGTGTAAATGTTTGTCCTGGCTCGTTTAATTACGAAATCAAATAAGAAACGAGCGTATGGACAGGGCAAATAAATGGGGTCTATTTATCCGGTCGTAAATATTCGAAATTTCTCTCTATCAGCCAGACAAACAACGTAATTTATTGTGACATTTCCATTTTCCCGAGCTAACTTCTGATATAAGTTTTGTTCCGAGATAAAGTCGGGACTTTTGGCCCAACAGCGCAACTTATTAAAACGTCATCCAGTGCCTTTTTCTGGAATAAAGACGTCAGTTGGGCGTCGATATAATTTCCTGTGTTTCGACTTCCATTTTAAAAACGATTCGATCGTCAGGCCCGAGGGGTCTTGTGTCACAAGCTGCGGTTCTTATCGAATTAAAAAACATTGGGGTTTTTTCTTCGGCGGGATTTGCGAGCTTTCATTCCGGTGATCGAATTCCACTTTTATTTTATTTCGTCAACTTTTTGGCCGCGGATAATTTCATCATTTTCCCGTTCGGGCCCGGATAAGCCCGCAGATTCGATTTCGTTTTGTTCTCGTCGCAATTGCCCGACTTTAATCATACTTTATTTTATTTACTCGCGACTTGACCCCAATTGATATTTGACGTGTTTTTAATGCATTTTCCCCGCTTCGAACCGCTCGTTTAACTATATTTTTTTAATTTACCTCATATCCGACTTTAAATGGAGTCGTTTTTGAGTTTCAACTCGCAACATCAAAGGCTTCCACTGCCGAAGTTTAAGTAACTGAAGAAGCGAATTATGTTTGTTTTACTTTTTTGGCGTCGCGGATGCTATTATTAGGGTGGCTGGCTCCTAACGGAATCTCCTATAAAATTATATCGCCGCAAACACCTACGATTCAACTTGTTTGCGAACGAACGACTGTTATCTGTGTTTTCGTGCTGATATTACGTCCAATTACCGTTCCGCGAAGAAAGCATTTTTCCCGATTAGATTTGCAATTATCCTAAGTGTTATTTCACGTCCGACTCGACTGAATCGTCTGCGAAATCTCGCAAAAATGATGGAGATACTCATTACTGAGTTCTAATGATTTTAGCAATTTAATCCGCGGGTGCTTGTACAAATCTCCAGAAAGTTCCTGAACAGATATTAAAAATATTCGCATTCATCGAAACTCCGCCAGTAATTAAAATCCCGGTCAAGTGTTGACATTTAAGAAATACGAATCGCGTGTTTTTTATCGGTCGGACTTGTAATGAATCGTCTCAAATTATTATTATTTTAATTTCAACCGAGCCGGTGGTGTGATATCCAGTTTTTCCCCCTAGCTTTAGGGGTGACAGGAAGTTTCTTAGTGCTTGTTTCCGGCTTGTAATTCTTTAAAGTTTCCCTTTATTTCTTTTGCTTCTGATAAATATCGCGGGTGACCCGCGAGAGCTGTCAACTTGCCAAAGTCAAATTTCAAAGTTCTAGAGTCAGTGCGTGTTGTTATTTGGCATTACAGCTGGGGATTAAATCCACTACCACGGAAACACCCCCGTTATTGATTCGCGTAATTGCAACCACCCCTGACATATCTATTCGAAACTACCCCTAAAACTGGATCATAATTCGAATACATTTACAAGAAAGCCTAACCCGGGATAATCCGATTTGGTCCGCCGGCGGGTTCGAACTGTCTAATCACCCCCTTTTAGACTATGATTTTAAGGGAAGAAACTAAGTGTTCTCGTTTCGACAATGGAATTTACGTCCCGTTTCATTTTCAGGGGGCTGTTTTACTCTAATTTCGAATAATCGGTTTAATTCGGCCTAATGGACGCTGTATCATGTTTTTGGTTTATATTTGATAAAAATAATGGCAGAACTTTCCCCGAGGCGACAAACGAATTTCAGTTTTGTTTAATTTGTTATTTGTTTCGGCAAACACGTAGGGGTGGATTCAACCCAAACAAATACAAGAAACCTAGCCGAAATGGAAATTTAGAAGCCCGCCTCAAGTTTGTGCAAATATTATAAAATAAAAAAAAAACATAAAGAAAAAACTTAAAATAATATAATGCACAGAATGTCCCAGAACAACCGCATGATATTTTTATACAGTTATGTCTATATGTAAAATATATATTTGGTAATTAATTGATTGCACCAAAGCAAAAAACCAAAGGAGCTTGTAAATCATAAGCAATTGACTGATGTTTCATGAAAAGGAAAAACCATTAAAAATAATATACACAAATAATTCTCGACCAATTTGCGTTTACATAAATAATGTCAAATTAAAATTTCTTGTTTAATTGTGAAATCATAATAATGTTACAAAAAATTAGCAAAATGTTGTCCGTTTCTTTATCGAGATTTTATGACTCTTCTTTTTTTGTTATCAAAAGTATTTTGCAACATTTGTTGTCTGATATCGTTACAAGAACGAGTAAATTGCGTCTTTTAAAAACTGTTTTATAAATAACCAAAGATTGAAAAGTCTAGTGGTGTGAGATACTCATTCTTGCAAGCCTCTACCAAATAAGACCATTCTCCATTATACAGTGTACCATTTCGAAAATAAGACATGACAATGAATGAGTTCTGTTCCTCAGAATAAGGCATTGTTATTCTTGAAATACAATTCATGGAGAAAAGACATGCTTTTGACAGTTTACCTTAAAATGAACTTTACTGAACTGCGTAGTTTTAAAAAAAGCTGTTTTAATGTCATGGAGATTATAGAACTGAGAAAAGCGAAAATTGGATGTTAAATTGTAGTATAGAATAATCATTAGGTTTAAAATCGAAAAAAAAATATGTTAGTGTTTAGGACTTTGTTAATTGCTTTCTCATGAAAAGGCATTATTTAATCATTTTCATGGTTTTGTATCAAAAATAGCTGTTAATTGTTTGGTCCACTGTAATCAAAACCCTCACGATCGCTGAAATTATAAACCGTGAGTGACATTTCATAATTCTCCCTTTGACCCTATAATTTTTGCGCTAACTTAAAAGTGAAAACTTCCAAAATGTTTTGGTGTGGATAATTTCAGCTCGTCGATAAATCAAAATTGTTGTATTGTGTTGTATAAAAAAATACAAGAATCCAAGAAGTGTATCTTTTATTTCTTATATAAATAAAACGAAAAAACACGAAAAATATAAAGAAAAATATAAAAAGTTATTACATGGAAACTGGTCGGATTAATTAATATACCTTAGGAAAGGTGGAAGAAAGCTCCACGCGATTGTCTCTCTTTTTCAAATTTAGTGCTAACTTTCACTAGAGAATTGGCTATTAAAATATCATGCGGTAGTTCTGGCACACGCTGTATGCATATAAAACAAACGTGCTTACAAAAATAAAGCTGCGTAAAAAAGGCTGCGTAGCCCATGTAATAACTTTGACGTTCGACAGAGTGTAGCAAAATTTCGACGTTGAGTTGGTGACAATTGAAATTAACACAATACATAAAATACTTTTAATGTTTTCTTCGTTACGTTCCATGTCCAAGTCTTGGTTTAAATGTCGTTTGAGCAAATTTTTGCCATGAGATAGTCTACACTGCAAAAAATCAAACAAAAGCTAGCTTCCATGGTCTCGTGTGCTTCCGTTTTTATTTGTATGCACGTTATAAAAATATCAGCTTATCATAGACAATGGAACATCAAAAAGTAATCGATTTACTTCAACGTAAGTAACTTCGCGCACTTTTTTATTTACTACGATGTTAGTAATAACTCATCAGATATTGATCAAAAAGTTTTTATCACAAAAAGTTAATACTGTCTAATGCACACTCGGATTCATCCAGGCATGATTATTCTAATGAAGTGGTCAATTTTATTTTGATGAAGGGAATTTCAAGCGAATTGTTCTTGATGACCCATCATACCCGAAACTTATTCGATGGGTGACTTTTGTCAGGCGTCTGAAGCAACTTCACATTGTTATAAAAAGTTTATTGTTATTCGCAAGCGCGATTCTCCAAAACAAAATGTGGAAATTCAATATTTATACATTTAAGTAAAGTGTGCCTCTTTGTTGCAGGCTATTTGCAAAATTCCTCTTATCATAGAATAATCAAACGTACACCCTATAAAGCATTATTAGAGGTATATTTTTCTGTTGGAAGTAGACTTAGAAAGGGTATTGACTAATACAAACAAAGAAGAAACCATGAACGAGGAAGAAGATTTGGAAATGCAATAGTAAAATGTCATTCAAGCGCAGCTTGTTCAATATGGTAAAAAGATATTTTATACTTTAAATTTTGTAGATTTACAACTTACCTAACATGTACTCATATTATTTAAAAATCAAATATAAGAATTACCATTTATGTTTTGAGGCCATATTTAAAATAATACAATATACTGTTTATTTGTACGCTATATTATACAACTATCAATAGTATAAATTGATATTTCATAATATGCCTAGTTGGTCATTTACAAAACGACTGGATATAGTCTGGACATAGTTCTAAAAAAGAACGAAATTAACATGCGTTTATAGTAAGACTTATAAATTCAGTCTAAAATTTATTTATTATAATTTTACAATTTTCCTAGTCATTTTTAAAACGCTTAGGGATTTTTTAAAAGAATTTTATAAAAGTTTGTAATAATTAGCCTGCGACATATCGATTATGAAGACTTCTTGGTGTTACATTTTTTGTGATAAGCATTTTCATCGGCTTAAAACGGAAGTCGTAAATTGTGAGAAAAAACGTGACAAACGGAAGAATTTGTTTGCCGTATTAATTCTTCTTTGGTTCGAAATCTGAATTAAAATTCTTGTTGCATACGCGGATTGTTGTCGAAATAACGGAAACAAGTCCGTTTGGTGGTCGTTTAAAAATCGCAACATACTAAATTCGATCGACTCGAAAACCTTTTAGAATTTATAAATATTTAATGGAGAAAGGGTTGAAAGTTTAAAACAGTTTTGTCGTTCACCGCACTAGCAGTCAATCAAAAATATTGAAAAAAACGCGTCTTCGGTTAGTTTCCAGATCACGCCTGCCTCCAGTTACAACTACTCGAAACTTTCCGGTAAAGTTCACGAGTGATTTTCCAAAGCTTATCGGAGGCGTCATCATATCGACCGCCGAAAATGAAAAATTAAAGTGGACGCAGATGAGGCCCGTGCACTAAGTGCGCGGGTGTTCAAATTTTAAAACGCGTGAATTTCAAACAAAAAGGGTTGCAAACGCGAGTTTACCTATAACGCCAGAACGAAACGTTTGCCTTAATTAACAGTAACTCAATGATTCAGCAGTTGAATGTTAGTAGCAGAAAGCACCCGCGGCGGATCGGCTTCAATTTACCCAACATAGCTTCCGGTATCTTCTTGTGCACACTTATTATTGATTCGTACATTTTTCCTCTATAATTCCGTGATTTGCGTCGTCACCTGCGCCATCGATCGTCTCTCTCTCATTTATTAACGCCTCCTGATTTATTCGTGTTCGACACAATCTCGAACACAAGAATGAGATTGCAACAGCTGCGTCTTCCCAAAAAATACTCACTAAATTCCACCATAATCAACCCTTTATCTCCATGTAAGTCTCTTTTTGCCGCTGCCGCAAATTATTTATAATGCTGCATTATACATGCACAAGGGTAATAGTGTCAAGGGCGTTTACGAACCCTTATGAAAAACGCACGCCGAAGAAACGTTTCGGTTTCGTGTTGGTGGATGAAATTGTGATTTTAAGCACCTTTCGTGTGGGTGATTGTATCGATTATTGAAGCACTGCCGACCCGAAACCATCAAAAAGTGCAAAGGACTCCCGAGCTTCCAATTCCTGGCGTCGGCAAACGTAAAATTTAATTACGCAGAAAAAGTTCCTTGTTATTGATTCGTAAAAACAATATTTAGAGTAGTGCCAGTTTCACAAAACCAATAAACACGTAACAGCAGGTGAGTGCGTTTTTGCCACAAATGCATTTTTGATGGCAGCTTCGCCCCTTTCATCTTCATTGTTTCGAGATAATATGGGAAAAATTTGATTTTTGGCCGTTCGCTGCAATTTATAAAAACACTATCGGAAGCTGGGGCATAAAATAAACAAGTGCGTCGACGTTTTTCCGCATTTGCACATTGTTTACAAGCCACACTAAGCTTCACATTTCTACATCACTTAAAATTGCCTATTCCACTGTACGTAATCGCGATCGACATTTTGCGAACAACTGTTGAATATTCATACAACATTTGGACCGCAAAATTAGTAATGAACCCCGATCGATTTCTTGAAAGTCGGAGTAAATGAAACGTGTTTCCCGATGTCCGGCGCAGATGTTCTCGATGTTTATTTATAGTGACCAAAGTTCGGACGTCCTCTTGCTGGGAACACGGGCCTCCGTTGCGTAATCACGGCTTTCCGAAACGAGGGTCTGTTTGGGGCGGTAATTGGTTTACAATTAAGTGATACCGGGATAAATAAGCGAATTTATTGGGAAAAGGGGACGATTAAAGCCCTATCAGTCGGCAAAAATCTAAACGACCGCCCCGAGTAATTGGCCGGAAAATCAACAAAAAACTATTCCTAGAATCGGCGGAGCGTCCCCGATTGCTTGGACTGGATTTTTGTTTGTTCGTTTAATAACAACAATGTTGAATGTTTACGTTGCAGCAATATTAGCTTGTTTGCCGAGGACCACGTCAATAGCGCGTAGAAAATTACGAACGATTGATTCCTCAAGGCTCGCGTCAAATTACGAAATCGAGTAATTAGCGGATGTCATAATTGCGTACATTTTATCATTTTTGTTTGAAGTGTTAATTAATTATCGGGGCAAACGTGCGACAGAATGTTTAAATAACGCGGACATTAATTGAATGCAACGTTTGAGCGAGGAAAAAAAGTTGGCCCGGCGCATCCACCATTTTCGACAGCTCTCCGTTCTGATGTTTCGGTGATATTATCGCGCGATTTATGGGTGAATTTCCATAAGCCGCGCGTTTCCATAAAAACTGGAAGAATCCGCGCCTTTGTCCTAAGCTAACGACAATACTTAATCTAGACGCAGATAAAAAAGCAATGCATTTATATGGAGACATTTGGACCGCGAGATTTCCATGCACTGATCGATCGAGGAAGCGGCCCAATTAAAAGTCGCGGATGTAATTAAAACAACACGACCCCCAACAACTCGCTAATGATTAGTTTAACGGCAAAGCTGTATTAATTATTTTTAAGCCAAGCGCTTTTTCGAGCACTCTTTTAATTAACTTTAATGTAGTAACTCTCTAACATTTCTGGGCGATTCTTTGAGGCGGACTCGATCGCCAATAAAATTCAATGGTCTGTTTTATTACGGAGCGAGTTTCAAACTTGTTAATAATTGTTCGGCTTTGCAAATACCGTCGAGCGCCATTTTTCCAAAACGAAAACACCTTTTGTTTGCTTTGTGAGTAAGGCGCCGTCGGCTGAATCCGACGTTTTTTTTCGACGAAGGATATTAATGCAATCGTCGGGGTTATTTAAAACACGTACAAAATAACCCTTCAAGTGGGTGATGAATGAGCTCGCCGGAAATGATGCGCCCTCCCGGCTTTCGTCGCCAAAAATTATTCCTCCCCGGATTGAATTAGAGGCTGACTTGAGTCCGTCTGTGTTTCGGTGTTGCACTTCCGGAACGGAACTCCGCCTTGTCGCAACTTCACCCCTATTACGAATTAATAGGGTTTGTGCGGTCGTTCCAACTTTTAATTGTTGCTCGCGGATTAATATTAATGCGCTTTCGTGCGCTTTTGCATTCACTTGTAGGTCATGGCGGATTTTATTAATTGGGCCGTTGTGCCATTCAATTTCACGCGGATATTTTAATTAAGTTGTGCAAATAATTGCGACACGATGCGCTTTTGCGATCGGCTTTGAATAAATTGTCGAAATTGCTAATCTTGCGTCGTGTAATTTATTAAAGGGGCAATTAACACAAATCGCGCTTTTAAGCTGCTACAACCTGACAGACATGCAACGCTTAAAAACCGAGTCAATTATCGTTACGGTCGGACTGCATGCACTAAAATAAATCACCGGACTCGTGTGGAGCTCAGAAAGCTTCATGCATACGACTTAGCTTATTACGCCGTGTCTCTTTGTACGAATGTTTGGGGAGGAGGATTAACGACTAACAAGCGCTCTTCATTTAGCGCTGCCTGAAACGTAAGATGCTTGGTGCAACAAAATTAAATTTATGTCAACTTGCGCATTAACCACAAAGAAATCTTCACTTTTCGGTGCTTTTGGGCAGCGATTTTGGCACTGACTTTTATTTTCTCACACAAAGCTTTGTTTTGTTGCTGGCTTGACATTCCCTTTACAATATTGTTTACAAGAACCACCATTAAAAGAATCCAATTTTGATATTAATTGTGGAGCGAAACGTTATTAACTCAAACAAACATGACAATATTGGGCGGTTCTTTGTTTAGCTTAATTGATTCACTCAAAAATTACGTCGGGTTTTATCAAAGGAAGCAAAATTGCTTGATAATCGAATTTCGGGTTTGAAACGTTTCATAACTTGGTGACAAACTTTTATTCGGTTTTACTGGCGCCGAATTTTTCACAATATGTTACCACTTGTTCGAATTGAGTTGTAATATTGGTTTGGTGGAGTCAGCGTGTTGGGACAAAGACGATATTCAAAGCGATCAATCAATCTTGAGTGGGTCGTTAATAACGTGACGATATTATGAAAATGACAATTTTTGACTTGAATGCGGAAATATAAATGGGCGAGATCCAGATCATTAGCGGTACGTGAAATGAAACAGCTCGGCCACTTAGCTTTCCCACATCATTGTCCCAGATCTAATTACTCCAACAACATCTAACGCTCGCGTTTGCCACTCCGGCAGACTTTTTGTCGAAAAATGCAAATCTCGTCCGTTGCAAACACCAACACAAAGCGACTTGTTTTCATACAATGAAATAAAATATTGTGGAAACGGTCCGTGTTCCCTTTTCTGCTTTGTTTTATTTAGATCCAAACAACAGACATCATACGTTTCACTAGACACGCATTTCGGGTACAATTTTTTCGGCAAATAATTGTGTGCAGTGCCGGTCGTGATTTATTCGACATTTTCCACCTCGACTCGCTATCGATTTCTTCTAAAAATAATTTCGGCCGCGCTAGATGTGGATTTGCGCCGGCCAGATACATTTTTCATTAGTCTGTTTCGTCTATTGCCGATTCTGTGACGAATCAAATCAAAAGGGAATCAGTTGAAAGTGAATCAATAACAACAAAATTCACTCCAATCGTGTCTCTTGTACGATGCGAGATTATCATGTTGCGTGGTTTGTGGTGCAAAATCCCGATCATGTCACCTTTTCTTGTTGCCGGGTGATTAATTAATCTCCAAGACACTAATTCCGTAGGTAAGCGTGACGCAATTAGGTTAACAATGCGGTCGGAACAACAAAAACCGCCACAGCGACGCTCGTTTATGAATAATTAAGGTTTCCAGTGTCCCTGCTTCACCCCAAATCGACTCTCTGCTTTTATTGCACGTTCCGGGTTGCACTTTGATATGAAATGTGGCGAGAAAGCAAAGACGATTTGTCGTCGCGACGTCTTAAACTGTTTGCGTTAGAAAATTGGTGGATGCGCCGGGCGAGTGTGAGAAATATGCGATTATAATAAAGTGTCGGGTATTTAGGGGTGAAATTTGTCTGTGGGGAGCGCGACTACTAAAGAGTAATTGTTTTTGGGGAAAAGGGCAAAGGTGGGGCGGACAATTGTACCCGAATTTTCAATAGGGGTTTGACTAATTTGGGGCCATTATCGTATTTTAGTTTTATGTTCCGGAACGGGGTTAATTTAGAAACGGGGTAGTAAATAAAAAGGAATTTGTGTGATGCGTGTCCTCGATGTGTATTGGAAAAATCTAATTTAATCAGAGTAATGCGGACGACAAGGCGGTTGATTTATTTTATAAAGTTATAGAAAAGGAAAATGGCTTTCGCTTTGAGGTGCATGTTAATTAAAAGTGAATGGAATGCCATTACATGGAAAACAGTCAGCCGAAACTCAGTGTAAAGTAATGTTTATTCAATGAGTTCCGAGCAGAACGGGGGATTTTTACATCGCTTTATTGATTTGGAGTGGGACAAGTCGGGAAATTGAACGTGGAGTGTTTGCGACCGCCGAGAGGGTTCAAGAGCGAATAAAGTCGCATCCTACATTAATTAAAAATTTCGACTCATTAAAACCCGATCTGACTAATCTTATTAAGAAAATCGCCGCTTTGTTTATTCCGGCCGCAAAACTTTTAAAATAAATGAGATCTTCCACTTTCCATAAAAACTTTTGCTTCTGATCCACGAACAAAGGGCGTTTTTCTTCGTCTCGTAATGGGCTCGAAGATAACGAAAGCTCTTAGCTAGTTCCGTAGCCCGACTGACATTTTGTTTCAATTTTATCGGCGACGACAATTATTTTGTAGTTCGCAGCGCTCAAGCACCGCTTTCACAAATCGGAGTTTAAAATTGCTCAATTCATGATCTGGACGCGTTCATAACAATCTCGGCATCTGACGACAAAGCGATCTGGAGCTATTGCTCTCCGTGAAAGCGATGAGTTCCAGGTTCAAGCATCAGCTGTCCTTCAGTTTATTGTTAAAACGAGTCTCTACAACTAACTCGTGATTTGCATGGGTTTTTAATCATTTGAGCGTCAATTTTTATATGAACGAATTGCGGCTTCTCGTGTCCTGTTTTTTTAAGATTCATCTCTGCAACTAAATATATATTGTGATTTATGATTCGGACTAATTCTTTGGAATAGATCCATAACAGTTGCGTGTCTTGCTCTCGTTATATAAGTGGGTCAACACATGTTTTTTGTTATAGAATATTATTAAGTACATTATATACATTTACATTTTAAGCGTAACTATTGTTACACATTACTGATAATACAAAATCGCTTTTGCGAATATTTTTGATTATTCAAATTGTGTGTTTTGTATTTTTTTCCCAGCCGAACTATAGAGCGTACAAATAAAATCCGAGGCTCAGGAGGTCATCGTGATCCGCTTTTGTTTTATTTTGTACAGTGTAGACCTTTGACACTGTAAAATCGTAACATTTTACTACACTATGCACTGTTGTGAACATACAGGATCATTATTAATGATTGTAGTCAAATTGTGCTGTGAAACCTAATGTCAAATTTTTACGTGCCACTTCAATGTGATAATGTATCGTCTCTCCACATGTATTTTTAACGTGCATTTTTATTAAACGGCGAAAACAACAAAACCACAATAAATGACAAAAAAACACGTATACGGCAAAACACAAGTACGAACAAATGATGACAGGAATAACAAGTCGGAAATTGACAGTTCAGTTGCAAAATAAAACTCCCTAAATTACAAATATGTTTGCGTCACTGTTCGTATGGAGCGGCATCATTTATAATGTATATTTTTTGGAGGAGAATTGACAGAGCGCGAGGAGGAAGTTTTCCGCATCTTTTCGCTATGAAAGTGATGAATTCCGGAGTTGGAGCATCACATGTCTTGTTGTATATTTACTCCGCTGCGGTGCCGTGACCGGAATCGGTGGCACTAAGAAGCGCGGACTTCTTTTCCGGACCTAACCGGAACCGTAAGCATCTCACGTGCCTCAGTCGAACACGTTCCGGAATTTGCAACGCAAATTGTCGCGTCGAACACACTTTTTACGACTAATGACGATATCCGACGCCGGAACCGCCGGAATTCGATCGGAATTTATCCGGGAAAATTCGAATCCATTCAGTGGAACGCGCGCGCTATCTTATTTCCTTTTCGCAATTATGGTGCGCATCTTAAAGACAAGTTTAAGTCGATTTTTGAGGCCCCTCGACTGACGGACTGTTATTCTCTGACGCTTGAAAGGGTCGAGACGATAAAGAACCGAATCGGATCGTTGGGGGAATTTAGGGAGTTGAGTCGTTTCGGTGGTGAAAAATGGTCCATATGTAAAAAATGACGAGAGGATGCGGACAGAGAGCGTCTGTTGGATTTCCGGATTTGGGGCGCCGTAGCTTTAATTGTTTTTGTCGGCTAGTTGCGGCGTAAAAAGTCATTTCGGACGAATTTAATTTCACCAGGTGCCAGGATCAATCCACACGCTCTAATTAGTGACGTGACGCATCGAATTGAATTTTCGGCGTCACTCACGTCTATTTACCTCATTTGCTTGTTAAAACAGTTTTGTAATTGAATATTCGGTAGCGGAAGAGGCGAATCTTCTGGAGTGTCCGTAAATTCCGACGGTAATTAACGGAATTAGGCATAAAATCGGAATTCCAATCGAAGAAATTCAATTCGACGCAGCCGGAATCGGGCGTCTGATTTGAATTTTAATAGGACCAAATCTTGTGAGAGCGTAACAATGTACACGTTGTGCAGTGGCGGCGGAAGCTGTTCGTTTTAATTACTCGACAAAAACTTATGCAGACGCCGGCGTCGCGTCAAAAGCGATGACTTTGCCCATTAATCACATCGTCGTCGCCCAGTTTAAATGTAAACAAGTAAAGCCATTCCCTTTCATATCAGACGGATTTATTAGAATCATTGCATGGTTTTGCTTGATTAGGGAAAAGTTGCCTAAATCGTACCACTTTTCTTGATAAGAACTATTGGTAGTGCTTAAAAAAACTAATTTTACCAAACGCTAGAAAAACATGTATTTCAAATATTTTAAGTCTGTTCTGTTTTGTATATACAGGTTGTCTCAGAAATATTGGCATTAATTTTAACCAGTAGTCCAACTCTTCAGACCCAACAACTGTTCTTAATAACTTTTTGTTGTAAAAGTTTTGATTAACAAGTTAAAATTATGTAACCCATTATATTATATATTATATAATACCAATATACATACATAATGAAGATTGGACTTTTATTTTGTTACCCGCCTAATGGATAATAATTCCCGTATTAAACACCGATCAGTGCAGAATGAAAAACGTTCCTTACTTTTTGGTTCTTCCGACGCAGCAATTAAATTTTTGACTATTGCCATTGTAAAATTCTGGAATTCAAGAGCAGCAAGAGTCAACAATTTGAAACTTACTTAAAACTACAATTTTGGCAAACGACAACCTAAATCGTACCAAATCATTTTCAAAATCGTACATGTACAATATAATTTGCAATAACACCTAATTACTGAATATATTGTGTATTTATTGAGTTTCAAGTGGATTTGGGACAATAATACACGTTTTCATGTTTTAAAACATTTACGCAAGAATCTTGTAAATACCAACTTCCACATCCTAAAAATTAAATCATGTCTTTGAGGCGAATTTTCTTTTCTTAAGATTTCCATTTAATTTACTGACAACAATGTTCAAAGCTTGGCTGGTTAAAGCATTTTATCAAAACTACTTTGCGACTTTTTGGAGTAGTTTTCGTTTGGTTTTATTTTGATGGTAGGTTCTTTTCTAGATAATTTTTATTTGTGAGCACTGTTGCTTTTTAGACAAGCTTTCGATTATTTGTTATTGTGGGAAAATGAGATATCTCTTCAGGACTACTTTTTAAAGTATCATTTATATTAGCAACATTATTTTCAATAGATTTATCAGTATGGTGCACCGATTCTCAGATAACTGTCTCTGCAATTTTTGGTTGATAAATAACTGGTGTACAAAAATAAAACGAAGCTGCTTAGGCTATGGCATAACATTGACGTTCAAAAAGTGTGGCAAATTTTCGACCTGGATTTGGAGAAAGGTGAAATTAAGTTATTTGTTAGGCACAAAACATAAGGTACCGTTAGTGTAATTTTCGACAAATTGCATCTCGTAGTCTCGGTTCAGACGTTTATTAAAATTTTTGAATAAAAACTCTTGTCAAATATTTTGATTTGACGGTTTCAAACGTCTACATTGGAAAAAATAACACAAAAAGTAGATTCCATGACCTCCTGAGCCTTGGTTTTTATTTGTACACCCGTTATCAATAAAAGAATCTACTGAATGCAATTAAAACTGTTTGGAATGAACAGAAGAACGTGTTGAAGTAATACAAAGAAAAGATTATGCAACAAAATATTGCATAAACCAATCATTACCATCTTATTTGGGTTTTTGGACTGTTCATATATTGCATAAAATTTTTTTTTTGTAATCATGCTTTCATTTTGACCATTTCAAAACACAGAAAAAAGTTCAATTCTGTAATTCTTTTAAATATATGGTGGTTATTGTGTTACTTGTTTTAAAACAACTAGCCGACTATTAGAGGAAAAGTAAATTTATTTCTAATAAAATTTTTTTAACAATTAATTTTTCTTTACTTTTGGCCGATACTGTAGGTATATTTGTCTGGACCGTACTGGTCCAATTTAGAAAGCTACGCAACGGTACGATTTCAGCAACTTTTTGGACTTTTTGGAAAATGGTTCATTTATTCTCAAAATTATTTCTGAGAACTTTGTAAAATATTTTATAAATAATATAAGGAATGTAAGCTTATATGTGTACAAAAATGTAATGTAATTAGTATAATTTTAGATCTGATGTTTATTTAATTATTATAAATATTACATCAACGTTAGTCGTAAGTCCACCACAATACCAAACACGCTTTCATACAAATTTTTGGTTATTTTGTACTAAAAATGAATGAGTTTTACAGACATATCAGTAGATTGTAGATCTATTGTTCAAAATTTATTCATATTTCAATGTGGTACGATCGGTACGCACTTAGTAACTCTTCCCTACTAATAATATGAGGGAAGCTTATAATGTTATTTATATAAATATTTAGCCATGAAGGAAACGAATAAGGCAACAAAGAAAAAATATTTTTTTATTGTCCATACACCGATGTCGTTCTGTCATGGATATTATTTGGCTTTTCTTGTCAGAAATTTAATGCTTCTGTACCACTTTTTCCACCTTTACCTTTTTTTACAGAAAAACCAAAAAAGTCAGAGAACAAAGAAAAATTATTATTTTTTATTGTCCATCCGCCGCCGTCATTCTGTCATGGGTATTCTTTGGGTTTTTACCTTTTCTGGTCAGAAATTGAATGCTTCTGTACTTATTTTTCCACCTTTAATACTTCGTAGAAAAACCAAAAAATCACCGATTTGAACCAAACTTGAAAGTTACAACTGTGACATATGATTTAAGATAAGAGAATAATTGCGATCGCATTTTATAGATGGATAAATTTGTCCTCTCGTGGTACATAAAAAATAAAAGAGTTAAAAAATAGTTTTCGCCAAACAGCATGAAAAAAATATTTGTACACACGCACGGGCTGTAATAATTGTAATGGAAGCCAGTCTGTCGAAGAGTTTACGTTTTAAGATCCGATTAAAAAGTAAATGGGGCGAAAGGTGGAGGCGTCGAACTAAGCCGCCCAAGTTATCGGAACAATTTGGAAACTTAAATTTGTTTACAAATAATTTCCAGTTCCATTATGGTATAGCTGGTGTATTAATTAGTTCTAGGAGAATGGTGGAGAGGCACTAGAATGTGAAGTAATTGCGTCTAATCCCGAACAAGTTTTGCTGTTGTTCATGCAAATTTAATCGAGCGCTCAAAAATCCGGTTGTTTTCGACGTTTCGTTTTTCCGGAGACCGCGCTCAGGATTATTATGAGAGCTGAGTCGTGTGGCTGCGGGCGGTGCGGCTTTGTCCCCGAACATGGAAATTTTCTAAAACAAAAATAACAAACCCATCTCTCGCTCTGTCCCGGATTAATAATGGATGGACGAGCCGCAGATTTATTCGTCAAATATTATCAGAGACGCGTGCGTGGTCATCTGGGTGACGTCACCGGTACTTTAATCAACGGTCCCGGCGATGAATGGATGCATAAAAGATAGGGGATGAGGGATGTCCTCCATTCTGTACGAACAAAAACACTCGTGCTACATGGGCCGTAATGGCCACACTTCAAACACATATAACGGGTCAGTGATGAAAAATGCCCAAGTGCCAGCATATTTCAGGCGAAGTGGGGTCGACGACGATTTTTTATTAACAGAGCGGGCAAGTCGCGGGTTTAGCCGATCAAACAAGGCGCAATTTTTCTCGGGCCCGACCCTGGAAAGATGGACACAAAAGCGCTAAGCGCTTTATGAATTCCAGTCTTTTGATCTCGGCCATCGTCGTGGAGTGTCGATGCTGTTAAGTGTCTTTGCAAAATCCTCTTACGGATGTTTAAGCTTCGCCAAAACCACACACTTTTTAGTTTATTGTACGAAGAATTAATCGAGTGTTTGAGAGTCTTCTTCGAGGTGCACACCTCTCGAAGCGGTTTTAGGGTCTTAACAGGGCGAATTGGGGCGTATTTCACATCGAGCCCGTTTAACTGAGTGTCAATTCTGTAGTGTTAGCGACGATAAAATTTTGATTAAGATTTAGTCGACACCTCCGGATTTCGCTGTTGCAGCCGAATGAATATTTGAATGAGAACGCAAGTTCGTTTGATATTCAGCTCCGTGGATGCATTTAGTGGTTTTCCATGTTTAATATCCACGTAATAATTAAACAGACGACGAGGTATGTGGGTGCCATAATCTGAAATCGATCCCGGATTCCGTACAGGTCAGCCAAGTCATGCATCTGCTCGTCGGAATTGTACAAATTCCAATTTCGGGGGCGTATCGTACATTTTTCCAGATAATAAAACTTTGCTCTAATTAGAAAAGTTGCGTCGACTCAAGAACCGGTTGAAATGTGCCCGGAATTTAAACAAGACTAGACTTTTTCAATTTCTGTTATTTACACTTGTTTCCCCGCTTTACACCTGCCCATTAATTATACATACGGGATTTTATTGAAATTGCGTAAATTTACGAAGTAATTGGAAACTCGACTCGGCCTGCGTAACCATCAAAAATTCACCTAATTGGATATTGATGGAGCAATGGAAAAAACGAACACACTAGTTTTCTATGGAAATTAGAACAAATATACGTATTTCATTGTATTCCTTTAAAAAAAATCATCAGCGAACAATCGACTCAACAGCCACACAAAACTTCTAACAATTACAACCGACTTATTGATTATGCCGTTTCAATTTCCTTAAATTATGCAGGACACCTTTAAACTTTTTACCAATGGGAAAAAAGCGCGCGAACACGTCATTCTGATAGGAATTTTAAATTTATTCTATTCTACAGTTGACTCAAATAGCACACTTTCTCATGTTTCCTGAAGAGATACCTAGAAAAATAGCTAAGTTGTTTGGGCTCAATTTCTGAAAACTGCATGCCGATATTTTGATTCGTTTAAGAGGTAGTAAAGGACGTTTCTCATTTGCTAATATTTTAACATTTTTAATATTAAGGCTCATAACTTTTTGTTTATGATTTTTTTACTTCGCGTCTATAAAAAAACTGTTAAAGCACACAATCGAGTGCGTTAATAGCTATTTTAGTTTCATAAGAGAACTAGTGTAATTTAGTTTTTTTAGAGTGGTATGTCATGATCAGAAATGTCATATCAAACGACAAAGTAAACGTTACAATATTTTAAATTTAAATTAGCTTTCCCCAATTATAATAAACTTTCATCGTTACGCTCGATATAAATGGTATATGAAAATTAAAATAATTTTCATTATATTAAAAAATGATGTCATGACTAATAGGCTATGAACGAATTTGTTACTTAGACCTAGCGTTAAAAAGTAAAAAAAAATTACAAAATACTTTGGTCCAGCAGAGTATTTAAGGATCTGTTTAATAAAGTACATTGATTTGTGCTTTAAATATTTCAATGTTATAACACAATTTTTTTTTTGAAACCATCTTTATGAAATTTGTTGAAATATTTTTTGATATAAGTATCTATTTTGGTCTTTCTATTCTTTTAAAGGTTCAATTAGTTGGCCAAATGACAAATTTCCAATGACGATTTGTTGAAACAAAGGCGGTTGTAGCCATCTTTTTCCAAATGGAGATATATATATGTCAATTGACATATCATTACAAAAGCTCATGAAAAAAGGACTACAACGATATTTTTTTCCACGTTTTCGTGTCTTATGTGAGAAAAAATGCATAAAAACTGTTTTTAAGATGCTTCAATATTTTTATTTTTCACTATTCCCAAGAAATATAATTCTCTTTGCAAATTTTATTGGTTTTCACCTTTCATTTAAGAAATAAGTAGTGACTTAATAAAAATATGCTATTTAAATCTTAGAACTGTAATTTTAGTTATGATGGTTTTCGTGACACAAAACGAACATAAGCTAAAAATATATAAATGAAGACGTGAAAATAATTATTTTTATTAGAAGGCCAGAATCTGTAATTTTGCAGGTGCAAACCCTATGCAAAAAAAGTTTCTGGCCGTGTGATAAACCAAACTTTTTCGACCGATAAAAATTTTAATAAAAAAAAATTACATTGTTAAAATAATGTCGATTAGGGGATTAATCTGTCCCCTGTTGGCCTGACAGTTTTTGGCCTTGTAATAAAAATAACTATTTTTGACATTTGTAAGTTTTAAGTAATTTGAGTGCACAATTCTACTGATTACAAGTAAAAATGGATAAAAACACACCAACACATATTCAAAAAGTGGCAGAAAATGTATATCAGCCAACAAAAAAGCTCTTATTCAAAATCTCTTAGTTCAATTTTCAGGCAAATGATCGGCTTCAAGGCGATTTTTAAGAATGCAAAATAACAAATTTTGAGACGGGGGCCGCAAAAAATATATCGTCGTACTCTTTTTTTCATGAGATTTGCAAGGATGTGTAAATTGACATATATTTCCATTGACTAAATAATAATTAGCGGTTACAGCCACCTGAGTAAAAATAACAAAAACTAATAAGGGCCGGTTTTTCAATCGTTGGTAAACTTACAAGTAAAAGTTACCTACAAGTTAAAATAAACTCAAAGGTAAGTCAAAAAGGCGTTTTTCAATCAAAAGTAAAGTGACGGTTACAAAACCAACAGTTCATTTGGATATTTGTGAGGTTGGTAACACAAATATGTGAAAGCATTATCCATACTTTTCGGGATGTGGACTTTTTGTCATCTATGACATTTCATTTTGTCAGTTATTTTTGAAATTACAAAATGGAAAAGAAAAGATTTTCAAATTTTTCCTCTGAAGAGGAAGACACGTTAGTAGGGCTAATAGAAAAATACAAGGGTGTGGTCGAATGTAAAAAAAGTGGAGTTTCTACATGGCGAGAAAAAGAAAGAGCATGGGAAAAAATTCAGCAAGAATTTATTGCTCAAATCGGTAAATTTAGGTCCACGAAGAATTTGAAAGACAAATATTTAAATTTAAAGAAAAAAACAAAACAAAAATTTTCGTTAAACAAACAACTTGTTAGAAAAACCGGAGGTGGGCCAGCTGAAGAAGTGACTATAACAAATGCAGAAAACACCAGAGTTAAACAGTAGTTTCTAAAATTTTATTTTAAAATTTATAATGTGAAAATGAAATAACCTTTGCGTAGGGTGCGCGATTCTTTCTTCAATTTCTTCCACAAGACGACTAGCTGTACGTTTAGATATCCTAAACCGAGCTAAAAAATCAAAATCATCCCACTCTTCAAAATGATTTGGCCGGTATCTTATATGTTTTGGACGTCGTACATCCCCATCACTACTAAAAGCGTTAACGTCATAAAAATCTAACATATTTTCGGTAACAGACGATTATTTTTAAAAATAACGACATTTACTGACAGTTTGCATAGTTTACTGACAGAAAATCCAGCGGTAAAAGTTACTGGCACTTTTACTACAAGTAAGGTGACAATTGTGAATTGAAAAACGCCAACTGAAAGTTTACTTATAGTTTACTCCCAACCTGAAGTTTACTGTCGATTGAAAAACCGGCCCTAAGTCGGCTGAAAAGTAGCAAGTTAAAAACAGAAATATCAGGAATATTGCTACAAAATTATTGGTATTTTATATAATGAATTTATTCCAGTTAAAGTTTCCACTCTGTGTTATTAATTGTCCTAACAATGTCAAAAACTTAAGTAAGTAAAAACTAAAGTAACAAGCATTACTTCTACATAGAATCAAACAAAAATTACCCTGTTTTTTTAAAAACTAAGTAAATGGCAAATGACAAATATCTTTCATGTGACTTCTCATCACATGACGCGTCAATATGGCGGCCAGTGACGTGTGCTTCACCTATTTAATTTAGGGATCTTGATATCGTTTCTTGTAATTTTCGCCATTGTTCTCCGATTGTCGATTTCAGATAAGTGAAATTGGATTTCCTTGAGAGTCGTCTTAAATATTTAATGCAGGCCACATGCTGCTGAGAGCCTAATGATCATATTTTCCCGTCGAACTAAGCGAACTCATTCCGATCCATTAGTCCGCATTATCTGTTTATTCAATTTTTATTTATGAGCCTATACTATTTGCGGCCCAAAATTCGAACCTCTTTGCTGTCGAACACCGCCAGAAAAATATCGTTTCAATTAAAAACTTCAAATAGTCTTTGACGGTATATTAAATGTCAATATTTGTCCGGGGGCGCACCGAAGCATAGCGGTATATCATTCGGTTTCACGGCAAATAAAAACCAACAAAGTGAAAAATTAAATGGGAATATTACTGGTGTTATGGCGGCGTCATGGTGTAATCGGCTTACTATTTGCCCTTTTTATCAACGCGCTTTCGGGGGTGTAATAAAGCTAATTAGTGACGTTCGTATGACACGCGTGCTGAAAATGAAGCAAACAAGTCGGCGTTTCTTTGCAATTTCAGGCATCACCTGAACTTTCGAGACGCGTGAAATATTTAGGAAGACATTATCGCCGCATCCATAATTCTCCGGGACCTTGTCGCGCCCTTTCCGCATATCCAATGAATAATTGCACAGTTCTGTCATCCCCCAAATGTTAAACACTGCACGGGGGTTGTGGAACGGCTGAAAAATGGCCATAAGCCATCATCGTCGCAATGCGATCTCAATTTGTTTCGGTTATATTACTGGCGTTTTCGGCCATTACTCACCCCAAGTGGATGTCGGAATGAGCATATTAACATGGCGCTCGTCAATGAAAAATGTCGCAGAATTCAGCTAATGGCCGTTCCAGTCCCGGCATTTAATTTAGCTGATGCAAATCTGGAGATGAAAAAACGCAATTTGGAGCTTTTTACTTGATGGAAGAAGTTAATAATTTATCAAGTGTTGGTGGTCAGAGCAGTCGGCCTAATTGTGCTCGCTCACGGCGCAAGACTTACATTTACTTCATTTCAATAATCAATAAGACGTAAAACCGAATGTTTATGTCATTTTTATTGCGGACAGGTTCTCTATTAGCGATACGGATCTAGTCGAACTGAAAACAAAGAAGTTACAATATCTCAGCGGTTTTTTATGCCCTCTAATTCGGCGCGTCCTCACCGAAACGAAATTTTCCCGACACAACTCCAATATTTTTCTTATCGGCGACGTCCTCCGGCGTTTCTCTCGTAAAAAGTCGCTTTAAAGTTGATGAACTGTTTAAGAACGACAATCGTTGCCGATTTGGCGCTCGATATAAAAACAGAACGTAGTTTGTCCGAGAGGTTTTCAAAGTAACATTCTGATTGTATCCGAAATGCATCAATTCGCTCAAAGCTTCCGGTTCAAGCGCGACGAGATTTTTATTTGCAATTTTCCCGCTCCGAAAGCAAAGTTTGTTAAAGGAACGAGCTTCGGAAAGCTTTAAATTATCTCTGAAAAATTGAAATATTGTTTTTGCTGATGTATTCTTCAGTTGCCATGGTGCGAAGTAGCGCCCCGTAATTGTATCGGGAACTCGACTCTTATCAAAATTTGAAACGGTGCCATTTCTTCGTTCGAGTACTTGCGGTTTTTTTTGTTTCCTCGTTAGCGTCTGCGGACTAATAAAGCTTTTACTGAACGCAAGTCCGAGGCAATTATTCAAACGGCGAGCAAATTAGGCGAATTTATCTCGCCCATAGTTCATGTAGTGTTTGTATGCATACAAGGCCAAGTTTCTTGTCCCTTGGGTCAGGCCGTAAACTTGGCGGCGTGTGTGTTTCAGGACCCGGAGCGAGGACAGCTTTCATGCGCCACTAAAATCGAAACGAAACGTTTCGGATGATTAGTGGCATCATCAAGCAAACCGCCGGTCACCATTAAAAGCGACCGATTCATCAAACGTTTTTATGGCGGCCATTCGTTAAGCTCAAGACAATATCCAGCGGAAATTAGTGCGAAACGTGCGTCTATACGTAACGATGCTGATGGAGTTCCGCAAGGTCGTAACCCAGGCCACAATGAAATTGTGGACCTTTGATGGTTCGGGCAAGTGGCGCAATTAGCTGCGGTTATCGTGCGATATCGATTGTGTGGGCGCATTGCTATAAACTAAGAGGATGAGGAGTGTTCAATAGTCTATTAAGCCAGATTCAATCATCTGATCCACACTGATTATTTGTCGTCGATAGTGGACCAAAATGACAAATTTGCAAGGACAAAGCCGAAGCAAAGGCGACAGGTTTAACTCATAAAATGGAAAACTTGAAAACTAGAAATAAACTGAAAAGAGAAATAAATTAAATGATGGAGGCAATAGACGTTCAAAAATGAGAAATTTGTAACAACGACCAAAGAAGTGCTAAAAATCGGTCATAGGCATACAAACGAAATCAACTGAAAATGGAAATAAATTTACTGATGGTTAGAGACGAGAACGACAAACTAACATAAAGAAAACATAAGAAAACATGACCACTAAATTGGCGTTGAAAACAGAACTGACTATAAAGAAAAAGAATGAAAGGATTGAAGGGCATAGAAAAATGTCTCAAAAACGTAGACATCGAAATGTTGTGTTTGCGTTAATTTTTTGAGGTGATTTTTTGCGGTGTTCAAGACTGGACGAAAACGAAAAATTTGTAACAAAAACGACAAACCAAAGCAAGGAAGATGAATTTTGTGCTAGAAACTGATCAACTGTCAAATGGAAATCATTAAATAACGAACATCACAACGAAAAGTAACGTAAAGACAACAGGTGGAAAACAGAACCACAACATTATGATTGAAAACAGAACGAGCTGTAAAGAGAAATAAATGAAACGATTGAAGAACAGCTTCACAAAAAAAACACCACGAAATGATGAGTTACGTTTCAGATATTCGAGATGACGGTAAAATATTTTTTATCTGTGTTACCGTGTTAAATTAACACGTCGGCCCATATTTTATGAAAACTAAAAAATATAGGAGCAATTTAGAATATCTTATATTTGTTATACAGTATTAAAATGAACACGTAGTGTCAATTTTTGATTTTTTGCCATAAAAGTCATAGATGCAATTTTGGTGGAGGCGCCGGGATTATTTTTCCTTTTGATTTATTTGCGTCTGCTTAGGTATCTAATCACTAGTTTTAAATATTTTTTATCTGTGTTATATTAATAAAGTGAATACGCCGGGCTACATTTTGTTATAAAATAAAACGAATAGGAGCAATGTTGATGGATTTGCCGGAATTTTTTTTATTGATTGATTTGCTTTTTTTTAGATATCTAATTACGAGTTTAAAATATTTTTATCGGTGTTACAGGATTAAACTGAACACATCGTGCCAATTTTTATCATCTTTGCCAAAAAAATTATTGAAGAAATGTTTGTTGTTTGTTGTTTATATTTGCTTTGGTTTTTCTTAGGTATCTAATGATGAGTTTATAATATATTTTATCCGTGGTTACAGTATTAAACCGCCAGATCTATTTTTATAATTTTTGCAAAAAAAAATTATAGACGCAATTTTGGTAAAGGTGCCGGCATTCTTGTTATTGATTGTTATTCTTAGGTACCTAATTCAGAGTTTAGAATATTTTTTAACTGTTACAGTAAAAATGAGGTATCTGATTTCCATATCCTTTTTTTTATAGATTGATTTGTTTATTTGTATGTATCTGATTTGAATTTAAAATATGTTTTATCTGTGACACAGTATTAAAATAAACATGCAGTGCTAATTTTTAAAATTTTTTGCAAAAAAAATTGTTGAAGCAATTGTAGTGGAAGTTTTTTTTAATAGATTGATTTGTTTATTCTTAGGTATTTATTTGCAAGTTTAAATTATTTTTATCTGTGATACAATATTAAAATGAACACGCCCGGCCAATTTTTATTATAAATTAGAACGTATAGGAGCAATTTTGGGGGGCCGGGTTTGCCGGCATTTTTTTTATAGATTGATTTGCTTCTTCTACGGTATCTAATTACGAGTTAAAAATATTTTTTATCGGTGTTACAGTATTAAACTGAACACGTCGTGCCATTTTTTATCATCTTTGCCAAAAAAATTATTGAAGAAATTTTGGTGGGAGCGGCGGCATTTTCTTTATATTTGCTTTGTTCTAGCTATTGTTGTATCTAATGACAAGTTTAGAATATATTTCATCTGTGTTACAGTATTAAAATGATCACGCTTTATCTATTTTTATCAATTTTGCAAAAAAAAATTATAGAAGCAATTTTGGTAAAGATGCCGGAATTTTTGTTATAGATTGTTATTCTCAGGTTCCTAATTACGAGTTTAGATTAATTAGAATATTAAAATGAGATCTGATTTCGATATCGATTTTTTTTTATAGATTGATTTGCTTGTTCGTAGATATTTGCTAATTTGTAAAATTTTTGCAAAAAAATTATTGAAGCAATTTTAGTGAAGGCATTGTTTGTTTGTTTTATAGATTGATTTGTTTATTCTTAGGTGTTTATTTAGAAGTTTGAATTATTTTTATCTGTGATACAGTATTAAAATGATCACGGAGACAATTTTTGTGATATTTGCCAAATATTTTATATGAGTAATTTTGGTGGAGGCGTCGTGATTTTTTTTCTTTTGATTAATTTGCTTTTTCTTAGGTATCTAATTACGAATTTAAAATATTTTTTACGTGTGTTACATATTAAAATGCACACCGGGCCAGTTTTTATAATTTTAGCAAAAACAAATTATAGAAGCAATTTTGGTGGAGCTGCCGGCATTTTTTTACAGATTGATTGGCTTATTCGTGCGTATCTAATTCGAATTTAAAATATTTTTGTCTGTGTTACAGTATTAAAATGAACACGCTGTAACAGAAGCGCGGGGATTTTTTCATTAATTGATCGTTTATTCTTAGGTATCTAATTACGAGTTAAAATATTTTTTATCTCTGTTACAGTATTAAAATGAACACGCAGTGAGAATTTTTATTATTTTTGCAAAAAAATATAGAAGCAATTGTGGTGGAGGTGTGGAGATTTTTTTCTTTTGATTGATTTGCTGATTTTCTAAGTATCTAATTACGACTTTAAAATATCTATTATTTGTGCTACAGAATTAAAATGAACACGACAGACAATTATTTATATTTTATAATTTCTGCCAAAACATTATAGAAGCTATTTTGGTGGAGGCGCCGGAATTTGTATATTTTAATCGATTTGCTTCCTCTTCCCCATCTAATTACGATTTTAGAATATTTTTTGTATTTTAACAAAAAACGACAAACCAAAGCAATAATGAAGAGAAATTTAGTGCTAAAAATTGAGCGAAAGCATCATACACACGAAATCATCTGAAAATGAAAATAAATCAAATGATGAATAGACAGGATTGAAACTAACGTAAGCAAGACAGATTTAGTCGACAGAAAATAGAACTACAAAACTGGTGTTGAAAACACAACAAACTGTAACAAGAAATAATTGAAACGATTGAAGGGCACACAAAAACAAACCCAACGGAATATTGGGTTTGGGTTTAAGATATTCGAGGTGCAGGTAATCGCGTTCAAGAGCGTCAATGGTCCAGATTGAATCGAGGAGAAGGAAGCATAATGAATGCGAGTCCTAACGCTTCCTAACTTTCTGCGTCTGCCAGACAAAAACCGAATGGCAACTTCCGGCAAGTTGTACTGACCCGAGCTCCTCCAAAGGAGTTAGGAACTGTTGTAGAAATCCGGTTAGCAAAGGAGGCGAATCTCATCATACAGATTAATTGGATCTTGTTCCTTGCATTGTGTAAAGGCGAATCGAGTGGATGTAAGGCACACTCGGAAAGGGCCAAGATCAATTTGAAGGAATGGCGGGCGAGCGGCAATTCGGTTAATTATGTCGGCACAAAATAAGAAGTTTGTGTAAAAGTTGCGTAGATGATGCAAGTTGGGCGTTAAGCAAACACTGTGACAACGACAGGACCGAAACTCCAATAATATATGGTGGAAGTTTCAGGTCGAAGGGGTCGTCAAAACTTGGCTTTCGCGGGCGCTCGCTGTAAATGTACCCTAAGTGAGAACTTGACAGATCGGTTGCTACTTTTCATCATCCGATAAGAAAAATGCGGTGCGACTAATCTGCATCGACAAACAAAAACTCGTCGCTCTGATTTATCATCATTATCGAGAGTTGCGAATAGTTTCGGAGGTCGTAAATTGCAGAAATTACTAACACTGGCTCAGTTATTAACCCGCGACCAGGAGCTGACCGTTTCAAACATATTTCATGCTCGTTACAGCCAAACAAACACACTTTGCATTTCGCACACTCCAACAAGATTTATCTATTAACAATTCGATTTGCACTCTCTAAAACTCCTGCAATCCAATCCGGCGGCAGGAAAAGCCATTTCCGCAAATGCAATTTTTGCCTACATTTGCGCCACTCTCCCTCAAGAAAATATTTAGAGAGGCGCTTTGATCATTTGTTCTGCGGGAATCCTCCGGTATCGATTCGGACATCAACCCAAGAAATCCCCAAATAGGGACATTGATGCGTTGGCGGATTTGCGGTCCAGCGTCAGCAGATCCGCTCCAGCTCACCTGATAATTGCATAATTTCGAACGGGAGAATGCCTCTTAAGCGGTGTTAATAAGTGATAAACTGCACACGGGACATTCCGCATTCAAATCCTACACTATCGGTTCGTTGGAGGCGAAGCATAAATTTAATTCTATTAGTTTATAAGCAATTACGACGAACTCAGGTTATGCAAATGAAATTAGTGGTTTATTAAAAAACGCCGAAGCCAACAGCAAACTTGGCCAACTTTCCGAATTACGTTCGTGTCAACCTCAGCTCTATGAAAGACATTAATTAAGCAAATTCATCCATCACGTTTATTTAAGGCACGGAGTGTCTTAAGTGATTTAAAAGCGCTCAAATTAGAAACTTGTTAACGGCGAGTGGTCGTTTTTAATGCGACAAACAAAGATCTAACTTGGGAAAACACGAAAAAGAGGGGTTTAATTTGGAGCAAGTGTGTGGGATCAACCGGGATCACGTCAGGAGGTTACTAATCTCTTCGATCTGATTAATCAATCGGCAGGCAATTAATTACAAGTCGGTCCAAACTATTAAAAGATAGGGTTTAAGCCAGACGTGCGGACGGTCGTTGGGTTTGTTTTTGTTCAATTTTATTCACCAACTAATATGTAAATTTTGTTGATTACAATGGGCCATTAGTTTTAAAATTACTAAAATAAAACATTTTGCTAACTAATAATCCAGTTCAAACAATTTTCGGGTTCGACAGTGTTTTTAAATAATCAGAATTTTTAAAACTACAAAATCTACCAAGAAGAACGACACGTTGACGTTTGCAGATACATTGAATCATGTGGCATAAATTGAGCCAGTTGCTGAAATTACATGAATATTTGACGTGAAAAGTATTTCAGTGTTTGCGACAAATTTTTGTAGTTTTTAGAAATTAACCACAAATGGTGGATGCGCCGGGTCAATGTGTATAAAAATACGCGGGGAATTTATAAAATGATCTACCTAGCATGAAGGAAACGAGTCAGGGAAGAAACACAAATTAATTTTTATATTTATACTTTTATTCAATTATTTTTATACAATATTAAAATGAACACGGGGCCAATTTTTCTCATTTTTGCCAAATATTTTATAGGAGTAATTTTGGTGGAGGTGTCGAGATTTTTTTTTTTGATTAATTTGCTTCTAAAAACAATTATAGAAGCAATTTTGCTGGAGGTGCCGGCATTTTTTTATAGATTGATTTGCTTATTCGTGCGTATCTAATTCGAATTTAAAATATTTTTGTCTGGATTACAATATTAAAATGAACAGAAGCGCAGAAATGTTTTCATTTATTGATTGTTTATTTTTATTTATTTAATTACGAGTTAAAATGTTTTTTATCTCTGTTACAATGATGCGCAGTGAAAATTTTTATTATTTTTGCAAAAAAATATAGAAGCAATTTTGGTGGAGGTGTCGAGATTTTTTCTCTTTTGATTGATTTGCTTCTAAAAAGTATTTCAGTGTTTGCAACAAATTTTTGTAGTTTTTAGAAACTAACCACAAATGGTGGATGCGCCGAGACGATGTGTATAAAAATACGCGGGCAATTTATAAAATGGTCTACCTACCATGAAGGAAACGAGTCAGGGAAGAGACAAATTTATTTTTATATTTATGATACTTGAACGCTTACACACTTATTCCAACGTTTCTCCAATAGAGCTATCCATTCGAAAATAACTCTTTTGGTAGCTCTGTAAGACAGCTTCTTCTATCTCTTCATTCGACAACTTTAACTTAACTTTTTTTTGACAATTTAACATTTTTTATTTAGCTGTTATATATGCTTACCAGTTTAACACACAGTTTACAAATCAATGCTTTTAGAAAAAGTTTTGATTTTGAAAATAATTAATTTGTAATGGATCTAACGCCCCTCACTAAATCCCATTTTTGACTTTTGGTCTTTATGACCCGCCACCAATGATCTAATAGCCCACCTCTTTGTGCACGCTTCCATTTTTTTTAAACCGATTATTATAACTTTTGACTGTTGTGCTGTATCGGCACATGATTAAATCGGAAACTGATTAGAGTGTAGGAAATTTTCGTGCTTCGGTTATAAAAAGCTTAAATTTATTTCGTTGTTGATAATCGTTTCGGGAATGACACATTTCATATTTTCTTTGACAATTTTGATCGGACATCCGCATTTCATCCTAGGTTAATAAAAAATAAATAAATATATATAATCCCTAAGCTCACGAAAAATGTGTGTCCGTAATTCACTAATAATATTATTTAAAACAAAGAGCAAATTGTTAAACGTGGCATGCACGTGGTATTTTTCATGTGCTTGACTCAAATCGGTTCAAATTATGATGTGCAACGCTATCGATTTCTTTCTCTCAAAATAATTTAATACTACGTTTTCTATATACGTAGACGGGGATTCTAAAAAAATGATAAGTTACTTATGTTAGTTATACAGCGTTATCAAAAGAAGTATGTTGGTAATAAAACGATTTAAAAATACGGATTTTTTTTTGTGTTGTGGTTGGCAACCGGATTCAAACGTCAATGTGCTAAAACTAGATTAGTTCATGATGTACGGAATAATTCGGAACTAGACAATTTCTATAAAAATGTCATATTCCAGATGAAAAACCAATTTTATCAAATAAAAATTGACAAAAAATAAACTATTTCAATTATAATATGAAAATTTCATTAAAGTTGTTGGCAGTGTTGTTATAGAAAAACCAAATGATCGCCGATTTGGATCAAACTTAAATGTTCCAACTCTGATTTGACAGTGACAGTGATTTGACATGACATAATAATTGCGATTGCATTTTGTTGTCATGGTTAGGTAAATAACTTTGTAGACTCCCCTCGTACATTCAAACTTTTGGCATAAATTCAGAGAGTTGTTGAAATTACGTAAATAACGAATGCGAAATGTATTTCAGTTTCTGTAACAAGTTTTTGTGGCTTTTAAATTCAACCACGGATGGTGGTCACGTGTGTCAAAATACATTTTTGTTATTGTTGTTATTAAAATGATGTAAATTAAATGCAAGTTGTAATAATTGCACATTAAACAGAAATGGAGGATGATGAAAGAGGAAACCAGATGGATTTAAATTGCTTTTAAAAATATTTCGCATTTAAATTTATTTTGTACACAAAGTCCACTACATTTCACTCAATTCTAACTTTAATTATTTCAATTTAACATTACATAGTTTCGCTATTAGGCAGAAACATAAAGTCGTTTATTTTAATTTATGAACGCCGGTAAAAACGACCGCTCTGCTTTAAAGTAAAGCCTGAAGGATCCAAACCGTACTCGACTCAACGCTATTCAAAGAATTCACCCCTCGCTTGCAAAAACTCCGAGGTTATTCGTATATTTTCACTGTCGAATCGTTATAAAAAGCGTCATTTGATACACATGAAGCGATCGAGATGAAAAATCAATAATGTAATTCTTCCTCTCGAACTCACAAGGAGGGCGAGTTTACGTTTTATTTTTAATGAGAGGCGTTAATTTGCAATGCAAAACGCCTTGTTTCGTATCGTGTCGCCATCTGTGTTAACACCGGAAACTTCTCTTGTTGCGAATAATTTGGCAATCCGGCCATAAACGTTTCTTGGGCAATCACCTCGACGATTTTAAGAAGCGAATAATTGTCTTTACGCGCAGAAAATTTTAGACAAACAAAGACGGGGGCCAGGTGTTATCGACAATGAACGTCGAAATTTCACAACACGCTCCTTTGTGCCGGTCTGTTGTGTTCTCCAGCTTGAGTATTGATTTCGATAATAATAAGTCTTTCTACTAGTAGTAGTAGTACAGGCATGGGTTGGGGCGATAACTTGGTCTGATTATTAAAGCTCGGCACGAAAGGATCGAATTCGCAAAGCTTCCGGACGTTGGCAACGAAACAATTAGCTGCAGGAAGTTAGATTTTGGAAATGCCCAACATTCTTCGCGGCTTCGCCCGAGCGCTGTCAATCAGAACAAAATTGAAAAAGAATTGCGTGAAATTCCTCGAATATCGTGCGGTAAGTGCGAAAATTAATGCAATGCGGCATGGTTCGGCACGAAGTAAACACAACTTGCGGAGGAAATATATTAAATTGCATTGAAGTTGATGAATGTGCAAGGCTTCCGCTCCAAACGTCGACAGATTTAATATAAATGAAATATTAGAAAAATCACTAAAGTGCTCTATAAATAAATAAAGTCAACAAACGTGGCGGAAACGTCTTTATGGCTTCGCTGGCCGAGTTTACCTAAATATAAGATTACGATCATCAATCACCCCGCATTTTATTATTATTAGCGTCGTTGTAAGTTTGCTGGAGTTTAACGAGGGACTGTTAAACTGTTATGCACTAGGTGCGGCCGAACAATAAAAAAAAGCGCAGACGCTAACAGGCTTTCCGTGTTGTCAGTTTTGCAAACCTAATTTGTTTCGGTTGACAAATGTTAGTGAAGCGGTTGACCGAATTTTTGCAAAATAAGGGCTCGTGTTTATTTTCGCCGATCCGAAGCTTACATTTATGCAAACGAGGGATCTACCCTTGAATTCATTATAATAATATGTGTTGTAAAATGAATTAGTTAATTCAGTAAACAGAACATAAAACGCGCTCGATTTACTCGACCGTTCTGAATTCAAATCGTATGCTAACGAAGTTAGTGCTTCGGATTTATCAGCAGTAAAATGTTGCAAACGCGCCCCGTAAATTCTTCCACGGTCACTGCTGTCATAGTTTGGGGTGGCGGCGACTTGTTGCGGCGCTTTTTGTTAATTACTTTTTTGAAGTTGGAAATTTGACATTTCGCATTCAAAGCGGGCGGTTTAGCGTTTCGTGAAAATCCCGGAATTTCACACTTCGATTCCTTCTTCCTAATCTCTGTCTTGCAGCCTCACAATGACGGCTGCGGCGCTGGACCTCCCTCAACCATTCGTTATGCTTCAGCCACGCTCTCTCCCCCGGAATCTGAAAGAGCTTTACAAATCTGTGGTTCGGGGTGTAATTCGCGCAGATTACATGTCGTAAAGAACACGGAACTTGGGGTTTGACTCGGTTTTTTAACACAAATATGGAAATTACCGATTTCCCGGCGAGAGTCGCCTGCATCTGCTTAAAACTGCTTGCTTTACATTACTCACGCTGCTGAAAGATCCACAAAACGAGCTTGATAGTTGGGAAAACATTTTTCATTCCTCGCTATTTTCGCTAATTCGCTCGTCCAGAAAACGTTTAAGCAAAATTTTACTTTTTGCCTGCATCGGTAATAAAAATTTAAAAAAATTCCATAGGGACCGTATAATGAAGAAACACCGAGTTTATCGGTATATAAATCCCTAATAAGTAATACATTTTAAAAACGCGTTATCGGAATGTTTATAAATTTGGTATAGAGTTAGAGTTCTATCAGTTATATTTTTTCATTTTTATGTCTTTATTTGTTCTTGGGAGAAAGGTAACTTGATTCTTTTTAATAGCTCCGGGAGTCAAAAACGATATTTTTTATAAAGAGCATTTTTTCGAATTCAACGATATGCGCACATTCAAAAATATAAAAAACTTAATGCAATACCAATTATGCCAAAAAAAGAAATACAAATTCGTTTTCAAAATGCTGTCTTTAGTTTGTCGTTCGCTCTTTGCCATCTGCACAATTGTAAAAATAAAAATTTAAATTTCGAAATTAGCATTTATATATTTTTTTATTATTTTGAGTTTTGTAACAGAACTAGTGTAAATTAGTTTTTCTAGGGTGGTATGTCGTGATCAGAAATGTCATGTCAAACGTAAAAGTAAACACCAAGACAAAATGTTACAATATTTTATTATAGAGCTCGTTCTTTATTACACAATTAAACACCACAATTTTTTTATTTTACAGTAGTTGCTCAAAATGCTATGCTCCACTTACTTCCTGGAAATAATGAATTCGTTGAATAAAATTTTGCAAAGAATACATCAAATAATCCGGGGAAATATTTTCAACTTTATTTCTTATTCATCTGCACAATTGTAAAAATAAGATTTTTAATTACGAAATTAACTTATATAATGTTTTTTCAAAGTTTTGAATTTGTAATAGAACTAGTATAATTTAGTTTCTTTAGGGTGGTATGTCATAATCAGAAATGTCATGTCAAACGTAAAAGTAAACACCAAGAGAGAACGTTACTATATTTTATTATGTAGCTCCTTCTTTAATATACAATTAAACACCACTATTTTTTTATTTTACAATAGATTCTCAAAATGCTATGCTCCACTTACTTCCTGGAAATAATGAATTCGTTGAATAAAATTTTGCAAAGAATACATCAAATAATCCGGGGAAATATTTTCAACTTTATTTCTTATGCATCTGCACAATTGTAAAAATAACATTTTTAATTACGAAATTAGCTTATATAATGTTTTTTCAAAGTTTTGAATTTGTAATAGAACTAGTGAAATTTAGTTTTTTTAGGGTGGTATGTCATAATCAGAAATGTCATGTCAAACGTAAAAACAAACACCAAGACAAAACGTTACAATATTTTATTATAGAGCTCATTCTTTATTATACAATTAAACACCACATTTTTTTTATTTTACAGTAGTTGCTCAAAATGCTATGCTCCACTTACATCCTGGCAATAATGAATTCGTTGAATAAAATTTTGCAAAGAATACATCAAATAATCCGGGGAAATATTTTCAACTTTATTTCTTATTCATCTGCACAATTGTAAAAATAACATTTTTAATTACGAAATTAGCTTATATAATGTTTTTTCAAAGTTTTGAATTTGTAATAGAACTAGTGTAATTTAGTTTTTTTAGGGTGGTATGTCATAATCAGAAATGTCATGTCAAACGTAAAAGTAAACGCCAAGACAAAACGTTACAATATTTTATTATGTAGCTCGTTCTTTAATATACAATTAAACACCATTACTTTTTTTATTTTACAATACATTCTCAAAATGCTAACTCCACTTACTTCCTGGCAATAATGAATTCGTTGAATAAAATTTTGCAAAGAATAAATCAAATTATTCAGGGAAATATTTTCAATTTCATTTCTTATACATTATTATAAAATTGCAATTAACTTAAAAAGTACTTATGATTTTCTGACGAATGATAGCACAACGAACATTAGCTTTTTCGGGATACTGCGTATGAATCTTCTCCATCCAATGTGGATTTATATCAGACTAATATCTGCAGTTATGACAGTTAACCTGCCAATTTAAATAAACAATTGACTCATCATAAAAACCGACACGATTGCTGAAGTTACTATTCTGATTTATTATGTGCATTATAGTTTCACAAAATTTGATTCTGCGATCAAAATCGTCTTCACTCGCTGATTCAGCGTATTGGAAAATCGCATTTTTTTTATCAGTGATGGAAATGTCTAGCGTGGATAACATAGAAAAATGTCCACTGTTGTTAACTAGACAGATAATATTTTGAATTATCGGCATTCAAAAAACGTTTTGTGTAGAATTGTGCTTAAAAATTGTGTGACGTCACATCGGAACAATTTGATTGCTTGATTGGAAAAAGTGGTAATTTTAGGGATTTTGAATGTAAAGTTGGGGATTTGACATTTTACATTTGTATGATTATCCTTGGTTAAGGTGCAGAACAGTTGTGTTTGTTGAAATTATTATTTATTAGTTTTGTGGTACAAATACAGCCTCCGACATTAGACCGAGAAAATAATTAACAAACGTCCATTACTGATCAGGGGCGCAAACTTTGTGACATTTAAATATCTTACGGTAAATTACCGCAAATTTTAACAATTTCTATATATTTTTTTGTGGATCCAAAAGTAGGATAAGCGCAAAATAAAAAATACGTATATAGTTTTTAATAAAGTAACGATTTAAGCAATTTACAAAAAAATACTGTAAATACCCCATTCTTGTAGTAAGTCAATTTTTTAGGAATGATGTTTTTCCTGTTTCATTATTTTATAGATCTATCATCTTCTATTCATCTGGTGGAGTTTCTAACACATGCAACACATTTTATGTTTAAATAATTGTTTGTGGGTCACAATTTTAGCACGTCCAGGTTTTGCACGATTTTAGCGCTTCCAGTTTCATAAAATTTTTGTAAAAAGTTTTGACACTTGTTACAAACTTGAAACTAATTAGTGCACACAAGGTCAATTTTTAGCTAATATGCAAGTGATAGCTATTAAACAACAATTTCAAACCTAACTTGTTCTACTTATTCAAAATTTAATTTGTATTTTTTTTTTAATTTTTAATACAAATAAAGATATGGATGAGTTACAACACTGAGCTCAGAAAAAATGTTTTCTTTAAGAATAATAAATTAGGCTCCTCGTGCTAAAAATACAAATAAAAATGGATTAACAAAAAAAATTTGATGATGAATTTAATACTCCTAACTGTGCCATATTTTGGCAAGTTTCGTTTTCAAAATTTTTAACTGTATACATTCGTTTTAGCAAGCCGGTACAAACCCTTAAAATAATGAAATCAAAATATTGCGAAAATTTTGGTGGATGCGCCGGGTCAATCCGGCTAACTAATGTAATAAACTCTCATGCATTGTTGTTCTTAACTGTTCGTGCTCGCACACCGTGCCCGTTACTCACCGGACGTGTTATTTAATCCCAGTGCAATAACGAGGATTACAGGTTTGAGTGTTTGTTGCTAAATGCATCTCCCATTCGGGCCCATTTTTACGAATCCATCAAAATTGTTGGAAACAAAGCGTGAATTATTAAAACCTGGCGCATTGCAGTTCGGGTCAAAGTTGCTTAATTTCGTTAGACACGCAGAAGCAAACACACGCCACATCTACATCTGAAAAGCAATACGCTTGGAGATGTTATCGAGATGGAACTGCAACAATTTAGATCAACTTGAGGAAAAATTTAATGTCGGGCGGTTCTGGTTAAATCCCTTTATACTTTAAGCTTTCCTGCAAGCTTATAGTGAAATACGTAATACGAAGCGTCACCGGTTTGGTCCACTACGTGGACGACGCCAATAATACTTAATATTTTATGGTCTATTAAGTTTGGATGGGACATTTTCTATTGTGTTTCGACGAATTGCTTTTAACGTATTGAGGCGGCTAAGACGTTCCAATCTCGTAATTTTCTAAAATAAGGCAATTTAGTGGATCGTGGTGGATATATATTCACTTAAAAACTTGTTAATTGAGGGTTCTTAGTCTTCATTAGAGGGATAACGAACAAGGGAATCCCCTGCGCATCACCTCAATCTTCAGCAGTGAAATGTGAGAAGCGTGTCGTTTCATCAAGTCGCCTATTTTAGGGACACCGCCGCTTAAATCCACCCTTGTTGGGGCTTGTTTGCGCCCCACAAACGATTGAGGGGCACTAAAAAAATTATGTGTTTGTCGAGGCGCGATTTCGTTCAAGAAATTAAATCGACTTTTCAATCTGAGAAACGTTTTGAGTGTTTTAATCGGTCGCTGAATAATAGAAGAGGTGTGTGATGTAAGATTCATCCCTTACACCTTAGGCTTTTTCTTCGCACCTGGGCCACGCCCATATTACGGCAATAAATTCGTTTTATTGGGGTAGTTGATGTCACTCTCGGAATTCTGTTTTTATACAATCGGGAGGATGACGGATCGCTGTTTTGCTGTTATTCCAAGACCAACAGGGGTAATTCGGATTATAGGCGTCGACTAACAAGACCGCTTGCATGTGTACAGGACGGATAGGCTTGACAGGGTGACACTTTATAACGTGGCCCGCCAGTTGAGTAATGACGCCCGACAATCGCAAAAATTTGCAAACTTTTGCAGTTGCTTTGGCTTTTATGCAACTTAATTCAACAAATTTTTACATTTTATTACATAAAATTGCTCCAAGTTTGCGCCGTTATGTGTTAGTTATTACTGTTTCAGGCAAAGTTGGCGATTCATTTGCTTATGGAACGCCAAAGTACTTTTTAATATCGGAATTTTAAAAATAACTATAAAATGAAAAATAGATTTACACACGAACAATGAAAGTGCATTCTTAAATTTGAAATTATGTAAAAGCATCCTAGTTTAACCAGAATTGAATATTACTTTTTATGCAAATGTTTCTTTCGAAGATTTGTGATGCGAAAAAATAAAGTATTGTTATTTAAATTTTCCATATAAAAAATGTTGCTCAACGTCTTATGTACGTTTTGCTGTATAGGGAAATAGCACACAAATCTATTCCTTATAAATGTTTTTCGGAGTAATTCTAAATTAGAAATCAACAGAATAGAACAGAATCTCTTGTGCAGTATTTTAAAATACCAGTTAAAAATAACAGGGATTTGAAATATCAATAATAAAATAAAAATATTGTAACAAGAAATTGAATTAAAAAAATATTTAAAACATCCTATTTTATTGTAAAAGAAATTGGTTTGCAATTTTCAATCAGAAATTGTTTGGAAATAAGGATTTTGATAATTCTTTGTAGTGTAATTTTATTCTGAGCCTTTAATGAGACACAAAATTATTTTAATCCTTATTATATTTTGTAATATATAACACATATGATCCATAGAATTTACAAATAGTCGAATTACAGTTATCAAAAGTTCAAAAGTAAAATGCATATTCGGTTGCATCGGTTTTTTATTTAACAAAATTATAATCGTGCTCGGTTTTATTTTAACGTTTCAAAAATAGCAAGGTCAGTATTGGAAAATGAATTCAACTTGGAAGTTCAATTCACTAAATTACGAATTTAACGAAATTTCTGTGAAATGAATGGCAGATTTTTTTGACTTTTAAATGTATACAATAGAACTATATTATTTTTGTTTATTATTTTTACTAGAATTATTATTAGAGGCGTCAATTTTTATTTGCACTATTTTTAAAATTCATTTTCCTCAGTTTTATTGGAACTACATATTTAAAAAAAAAATTCTAATTATTTTGAAAATCCATAAAAATTGAGGTTTATGTTTTTTAAAATTCATTTGAGTTAATCCAAACACCGCTCAAATTTTTAATTTAGAAAGTGCCTGAATTTCTAACTTTGAAATGCACTGAATTGCCACAGGAATTACCAGTATCAAATGCTATACTCCCATCTCTGCTGTCAAAATATAAAAGACAGGTTGAGTGTTGGTCTGCAGTAAAATAATTGATGACTCCGCTGCTAATACATCATCCGTTATAATAAAAATGTGTAACTAACATTTACCTTTCTACAAATAATTATATTCATCCACGTGTTAAAATGACAGGTATTTCGACAATACCGTAGATTAGTTCCATGTTCACAAGTTTCGTAGTTCAAAGTACCCATGGCCTATGCGTCCATGAACTCAATTAGAGATGGGAGTATGCATTTGATATTTGCTAATTCCGTAACTTTAAGCATTTTACAACATAAAATCTCAAGTAATTTATAAATTAAAAATTCAAGGGGTGTTTCGAATGGACTCAAGGGGATTTTTAATTTAGAAATTAAAGCGCAATTTTATTTATTGTGCCTCAAAATAATTCGTGCAACATTAATTCTAACAAAATTAAGCGAAATATAACTAATGTAATTTTTGTGTTAGAAATTCAAGTTGTGTTTTTCTTTAAAATCAATTTAATTTAGTAACATGTTTATACACTTAATTTCAAAAACACTGCGCATTTAATTTTCATTCAGTTTTCAAAAACAACGCCCACAATTTTCTAGTTTACTAATTTAACGCGCTATTTACTTTGACAACTAAAAATGGCTATTAATGTGTGATTAAAAAAAATTCTATAACTTTTATGTATGGTTTTATAGAAACAGTAGTTTGCAGTGTTATTCCCAACTGAGAATTCGATGCTTTGGCAATGCCAAAAGCGCAATTTTATCAGTTTTTTAATAGAAAATTGAGATAAATAATCATTCATTTTTGAAACTGTAAAGAAATAGAAGCACATAATTTTTTCATTGAAATATTATGTCCTAGATACGTTAATTTGTAATCCAAATTGTACGTAGTAAAAAATTGTTTGGCGTTCCATAATTGCTGTCATTTTATGGTTTGAAAAATTTTATTTCCTATTATTTTGTAGTATCGGTTGTCGACCGCAACGTGCATTTGATATTTGGTAATTCCGTAATTTTTTTAAAGATTGCAATCCAAGCATTTTACAACATAAAATCTCAAGCAATTTATAAATTAAAAATTTAAGTGGTGTTTCGAATGGAACTCAAGGGGATTTTAAATTTAGAAATTAACGCGCAATTTTATTTATCGAGCCTCAAAATAATTCGTGCATCTATTAATTCTAACAAAATTCTGCGCAATGTAACTTATGTAATTTTTAAGTTAGAAATTCAGGTTGTGTGTTTCTTTAAAATCAATTTAATTTAGTAACATAACACTTAATTTCAAAAACACTGCGCACTTAATTTTCATTCAGTTTTCAAAAACAACACAACTACTATATATTTTTACTTTGACAACTAAAAATAGCAATTAATGTGTGTTTAAAAAAATTCTATAACTTTTATGTATGGTTTTATTGAAGCACTAATTTGCAGTGTTATTCCCAACTGAGAATTCGATGCTTTGGCGTCGTTTTAAATATAGAAATGCAAATTTCATCAGTTTTTTAATAGAAAATAGAGATAAATACACATTCATTTTTGAAACTGTAAAGAAATAGAAGCACATGAAATATAAAGTCCTAGATACGTTAGTTTGTAATCCAAATTGTACGTAGTAAAAAATAGTTTGGCGTTCCATAATTGCTGTCATTTTATGGTTTGAAAAATATTATTTCCTATTATTTTGTAGTGTCGGTTGTCGACCGCAACGTGCATTTGATATTTGGTAATTCCGTAATTTTTTTAAAGATTGCAATCCAAGCATTTTACAACATAAAATCTCAAGCAATTTATAAATAAAAAATTCAAGTGGTGTTTCGAATGGAACTCAGGGGGATTTTAAATTTAGAAATTAAAGCGCATTTTTATTTATTGAGCCTCAAAATAATTCGTGCATCTATTAATTCTAACAAAATTCAGCGCAATGTAACCAATGTAATTTTTAAGTTAGAAATTCAAGTTGGGGTTTTCTTTAAAATCAATTTAATTTAGTAACATAACACTTAATTTCAAAAACACTGCGCACTTAATTTTCATTCAGTTTTCAAAAACAACACAACTACTATTTTTACTTTGACAACTAAAAATGGCAACTAATGTGTGTTTAAAAAAATTCTATAACTTTTATGTATGGTTTTATAGAAACACTAATTTGCAGTGTTATTCCCAACTGAGAATTCGATGCTTTGGCGTCGTTTTAAATATAGAAATGCAAATTTCATCAGTTTTTTAATGGAAAATAGAGATAAATACACATTCATTTTTGAAACTGTAAAGAAATAGAAGCACATGAAATATAATGTCCTAGATACGTTAATTTGTAATCCAAATTGTACGGAGTAAAAAATAGTTTGGCGTTCCACAATTGCTGTCATTTTATGGTTTGAAAAATTTTATTTCCTATTATTTTGTAGTGTCGGTTGTCGACCGCAACGAAGAGCTTTGTAGCGTTTATCTTAATATGGCCATTGGCCATCGCGTGTTCCATCCAACAATCGATCGGCTTTTGTTTGTGATAATGGTACATGGCGTAAATTTACAACCGATAGAGTTCCAATTACGAAGATAATAAATGCAAAATTCGGCATTATCATGTCGGAACGAGGTAAAAATTATGCGTCGGTTATCAGTGCAGTTATTTAATATAGCAATAAAAAATCAACTCCGGTTAATTTCGCTGGCGCGACGCTATCAGTGATCTATTTTCGTTGCATATTATATACAAACATTCGATTTGATGGGCACACGGCTCGATAAACGCTATAATTAATTATTCGAATGCGAATCGGATGCACATGCGGGGTGTTTTTCGCCGGCACATTCATGCGGTCGGTTTGTAAGTTATTCGGGGGCGGTTTCCACCCTCGACATCAAAAACATTCCGCATCGGCCGTTGGCATCTGACACCGACACAAACAGCCAATGCCGGCGTCCAACCTGACACCAAAACTATGCTTTGTTGCTGCAACGCAAACCGCCAAACCTTAAATATGGCGGCGGTGCGGTGGTTGTGCGAAACACTGTGTAAATCATCGGACGAGGGTCGACGCTTTTATTGGCAAAGTCTCGTAAAATCTCCAAATAATCGGCGTAATTGCGTCTCAAACGCCGAACGAAAGCGCTTTGCGCTTGTTTCTGCATCTGTGTTGTTGTGTCGTACGTGGCCGATTTCAGGGCGTCCAACGTGACCGCCGAAAATTTCGTCGAAATCATTTTAACACTACCGAAACCAACTAACGTTCTAACATAAAAAGTGGCCACTTCATACAAGACCAATACATCGCAAATCGTGGATTAGAAAAATCTGACTTTGTCGTAAAGCCAGAAAGATTTGCTACGCGGCCATTATCGCTTGTTAGCTGGAGTAAAATATTTTCGAGACGCGATTTCCTGTTATATCGGCACCAGTTTTGGTAAATGGCGACTCGATATTTCATGCAGTTTTTAAATTTCGGACTCAATCCTGAATAAATCACAAACATGTTGTCGGTGCTTATCTCTCGCAGTTATTGAAGTATTTCAAATTGTACGCTAAAGTGGATATCTTTGAACAGGTCCACAATGATGCAAAACTTTTAGTTCTTGGCAGAAAATCAAAAAAATACTTGTCGATTTTGCAAAAACCGCAAGATATTACCTGGAAAAGTACCCATGTTAATTCATCCAATTATTATTCGAAGAGGCTTCAGAGTCAATGAATAATGACTTTAAAAAATACAGAACGTATTTGCGCTAATGTGTTTCAGAATTACAAATTTTTAACCGATTATTAATTATTTCAGATCTATACACAAATCCCAGCTTATTCAAAAATAGTATAATTTGACACAAATTATTGCAGACCCTGTATAGTAAAAATAATATTTCGCATATAGGGCGTAAAGAGCAATCCCTTCACCATATGTCTACCAACTTTCAACTGTCTAGCTCCTAAAAGGGCCTCTTAGTAAATTTTTAATTGAACCTTTGCAAATGACAAAAAATGTGAAAAAAAAAGTTGTATTTTTATAACGGTGGTCCAAAATGTAAAATACCTTAAATTACCATAAATCCAATTTAAAAATGGTTCTGGTAGTGAAATAAAATATAGATGGTTCTATTTGAAAGAACAACGTTGTGTAGCACATTCGTGAGTTTTGGAACACTGTATACGTTAAAATATTTTTAGGTTGTGCAACCTCGCAAACGGTGTACAAATTGTATTTAAAAATTTTTTGTATCTTACATGGGTCAGGAGTTATGGACCGATCCGCCTGTATATGAAATGAAGAATTTTCATGAGAAATCAAGAATTGAAGAAAAAAATATTTGGGGTTCAGTGGTATTCAAATGGTAAACGATTTTAGTTGACCAATCTGAATCACTTCTCGAGAAAAGGCAGTACCTATTTAATTTTCATGATTTTGTATCAAAAATAACTACAGCTAATTATTTGGTCCACTGTAATGAAAATCATCAGATGGCAGAAATAATAAAACGTTACATTTCATAATTGACAAATATGACCGAATCATTTTTTCATCAGTTGTAAAAGTGAAAAGCGCAAATTGTTTTCGTGTGAACTATTTCAGCTTGTCAATAAATCAAAATTTTATTTTGTTATATAAAAAATATCAGTATCTAAGAATAACGATATTTTTCGGGATTTTGGACCGTGTTCCAAGAAAAAGATCGTTATAATTAATAACACCGACCGTGAAAGCCTACATAGTTTCATAATATCTAAGAGTTACGGGATAACAATTTTTAAGATATTTTTAATCGATTATTCATTATTTCAGACCTATATGCAAATCCCAGAACTACCGCATATTTTTATATAGGTACGAAATTGTAGATTCATCAAGACTAAAAATTGAAGAAAAAGATGATCAGGGTTCAGTGGTGTTCAACTGGTAAACTCGTAGTTATTATATATAAATTAATAATATAGTAAAGGGTTGTAGAACTCGTCAATTTGAACAACTTTTCTTAATAAGATTTTTTCAAAATGTGATGTTGTTTTCTTATTTAAACCCCCCTTGATTTTAACGAGTCGTATGATGCATCAAGTGCAAATACTTTAAAAACTCCAATGAAAGGGAACGTTTGTCGCAAAAATTATTTTCACAGTTTTATAAGATTTACAAAACACCAGGTTCTCGTTGATGACAAGTGCCATTGACGTCTGTAGAGTTTTTCATTGTGGCTCAGTTAAGTTATAAATAAAGGTTAAAAGTTAAAAATATGAAGAAAAATAATAAAAAGTTGTTGCTTGTTAGTCGAATTAATTAATATACTTTAGAAAAGGTGGAAAAGGGCTTCACGCGATTGGTCTGTTCGAATTTCTTGTCTTTTGAATATCTTACAAACCTGGACATTCTATTACATTTAGAGTTCCTTTTTACTACAGAATTGGTTATTAAAATATAATGCGGTATTTCTGGTATGTATGTACAACCGTGGACAGTCAAGAATAACACTTTAGCCGGCGGATGTGATGCAAATACCGACTCAATGACAATATCTCTTAGAGTCGGTATTTGCATGACACGGGTGTTATTCTTGACTGTCCATGGCTGTACCTGTATAACAGTTTGAGAAAAATGCCGCAAAAATTATAAAAGTTCATGTGAATTCTTTCACCTGATATTGATAGTGAGGATAATGATTATTAGAAAACGTTCCCAGTCTTTAATAATATAATTTTTATAATTTTATTAAACCCATTACTATATTACATATAATTAATGATAATAATTACTGATGATAATAAAATTTAAAAATTTATATAGCCATTTTATAATATTTATTCATAATCACCTACTTCGATTACTCTCTTGTACCAATTTTTGTTATAATGTGATTATATTTTAGCATTCGAAATCGCCACATTGGAACTACCATTATGCTTTTTGTAATGCAGTGCAGCATTGAAATCAGCGATCCGAAAACCTCAATTTACACAATTTTATAAATATCAAAGCATTTTCATTATTTTTGCTCAAGCAATCGAAAATTTGCATCACTTTCCGTGTCACACTTTCTAATATTTTTTTCATTTGTCGGTTCCGAAAAAAGAATAATTCAACAATACTTCTGCAACTTTATTTGTGTTTGTGTATGATGGGTTGTCAAACAAACACGTCAAAATTTTTCCAAAATGAGTAAAACTCATTTATACTCACATCGACTGGTCTACCAGATACGTAAATTTCTTTAAAGTAATATTTTACTCGAATTTAAAGTTAGGGCAAAGAAGTAAATCACTTTTTTTGAAAATTATTATCCAACTGAAGTTTTCATAACAAAAAAATTTATTAGAACACGCTCAACAATTCCGAAAACGTCATCGTTGTTGAAAAAAAAATGTAACTATAATAAAAAACACCTTTTTTAAGTTTCTAAATTACTTCTCAAGTGATAACGCAAAAAAGTATATAATTTTAAAACGCCTTTGTCTCGGTTTACATAATTTTGTAAAAAATTTGACTAAAACCAGCTGCCATGGCTTTCTGAGAGTATTTATTGGTATTCGTTTAAATTTCAAAGAACTGAGATAGAGATTCAAACAAAAACCAGATTAAATGCCGTATTTAATTAAAGTGCTTAACCAGGCATCCAATAATCGGATTTTAATTTTGTTGACATCTCTGTACTGAGAATTAAAATACGTTGAAAACGAAGTAAGATAAATGTGGCGACCTCTTTGTGTCAGTGGCACCGATTTAGTGTTTAAAAAATTTGAGTTTATAAGAAAATATCTGGTTTATATTCGAACCCTCATGCAATCTAACACCGCCATTCGATTTTAAAGTAAAATAGCTTCCTATTTAAATTCTCGGTAGTCCTCAATATACTCGTATTCCGGATTTTCTTTTAATATGCAATTTTTCGATCAGTATCTAGGCTGTGGAATAAATACTTAACGCTTAGAAATTAAAAGACCATAAGCGACAATTTGGTTTTTATTTTAATGTGATTAAATACATTCTACGTAACTTTAAAATATATTTTTTAGTTGTCAAAAGTGCGAAATTCCATGGTAAATATTATATCTTATGAAACCAAAAGTGCTGTATTTGTTTAAGGTAAAATATATGTGATCCATTTTAAAGTATCAAATAAAAGCATAAAATTCCTCTCGCATGATTTTATTTAGCAATAGACTGCTAAAACACTTTTCGTTCCTTTTCGGCGTTCGTGCTAAGAGAATAAAACACTACCATAATGTGTAAATCTGTAAATAAAAGCCGGGAGCAGTTGTCGACAACTTGAAAGCCAAACCAGTTATATTTCATTGTTACCAAGCTGCAACTTTTCCGTTCCTTCAGAACTAGTTTCGGTAGTAAATACTCGTTGCGAAGTTTTTCAATTAGCGGGCGTCGACTAGTCGAAAATCCATTTTACATAAAATCTGCAACACAATAATAACGCGTGTAGCACATTTCATCCGATTAGCGAAGTTTCCGACTCCCACGTCGACTTTTTAAGTCTCGTGAATAAGCTTGATTTGGAAGAAATCCAGCACGAATTTTTGATTAATTCTGATTCACGTCGGGGCGGGGGGCGTTACCGTCATTTTCATACTCGCAAAACTATCATCTATTATTAATCATCCCTCACAATCAAAATTCGTAATAAATAACCCACGATAACACGGATATTCTGACGGTTTCGTGTTCGGTAATGAACAGAAACAGCCCAATCGTCAATCACAACCTACAATTTACTTGCGCTTATATTTTGGAGTTTGCAACTATTGAAATTAGCACGGCGCAATTTGCAAGACGCCGTTTTTCCCTAATTGAATCAAGTGAAGATTGTCGTTTGTCATTTTCATGACGGGACGATAAAAAGTTGGAAATCCGAGTCGTTTCCTTGCGTTTGTCTCATAATCCGACAAATAGGATAAACGCCGGAAAGGGCAGATAAAAATGTCTCTCGTCTTCTTCTTTCTGGCTCATTTTCGTTTAATTAAAATCGAATTGGGGCGCGGCATGAAAAAATCGCCTGTTTATTTATATCCGGGCGAATGTAACAAATGGTGGATGCGCCGGGACAATTCGCAATCCTTATTCTTCCGCTATAGCTGATAAAGCCTTTTCACCGATTTTCCCTCGCATTGCGTTCTTTTGAAAGGGGTCGCGACCGTTTGAATTAATTTTATAGCGACAAGGGTGAATCTACAATGGACGCGCGCTTTGTACGTAAAAGTATGCTGATGTAGTTTAATTAAAAACTAGAATTGTGATGCTTTGTCGCCGGTGTCGGCGTTTTTCCGATTGTTATAATTCGCTTCTCTCGGCTTCAAATAAACTTGAACGCTTTGATCGGGCCAAACGTTCGCTTCAAACCGTTTTGATTGAACGCCATTATGTAATGGAATTTAACCGAATCTGATGTCGGAAGATTCATATTTTTATAAGGAAAGAACCGGCGACGTCTCATATTGCGAGCCTTGAAAGCTTTTCTCTATAATGTTTATTCGTTTGAGTTTTTCAAAGATATTTCCCCTTTTATTATGGCGGCAGATCGCATAACATCCACCGACGAAGTATATTTTATTCATTTTTAGAGCACATTTCTTTTGAACAAGCCGTAATGTAATGGTGGGAAGCATTGAACACAAATTCGTTGGGATTTTATTTTTGGAGGTTGAAACCGTAATATTTTTGGAGATAAACGTTAATTGCTTCTTTGTTATCTCTTCTGTTGGTATGAGCTAAGTTTCGTAGTATTTCAGTCTATAAATCAACTCTTAACTCTACTAAAATCTTGTTTTCTCCGAAGACCCACAAAGCTCTCTTCCGCAAGTTCGTCGTAAAAATTCGACCAGCCAAACTGAATTAATTATCAGGAGCGATAACAATTTATTGTTTACTCGTGTAGCGGACTAAATATTTGCACAGGTGCAAAAAGCTAATAACAGTCTTCCGAGTTTATGGTAAGTATCTCGTTACAAACCTGCAAACGAAGAACTTAATGGACTTTATCCGTTGGGATAATGTTTACTTCTGTTGATAAACACCGGCTCCATTTGACTGTGCTGCTCAAACAAACACGCCCATTGAGAAATCAGAGAACAGTCCCAAGTTAATTCTTTCGGCCGTCAAGAGTTCGGAGTACAGCACAAGAGAAACGAGGACCTCAATCCCGTCGTATTCATATTCCACGACATTTTCGGTTTATTATTTGGTAAAGAAACGATAAATTGAAACTGCGTCTCAGCCGCTGCCTTATCAGTCTGCAGGACACGATTTTCCCGGCTGACGACATACGATTTTTCTAATCCCTTAACTTCATATTTGCCCCATAATGCCATCTTTATATTTTCTGCTTAGCCGGCGACATTTCTTTCCATAAAACTCTTAACTTTCCCACCACTCACTAACTCACCCTTATGAGATTACTTTAACCGTGTAAAACCCTTACATGCACTCAGACCGACGCCGTGATTTATCGGCTTTTCGTTTCCTCTCATCTCACACGCCCTGACAAAAAAATATCTAATGCGGCAGCTGATATTTTCAATTTATTTATCAACCGCTGCATTTGACACGGAATGCAATTTTCCGCATCCCTTTATGCCGATATTTATTCAGAGGAGCGCAGCTGCGACATAAATATTCCCGATATCTGTTTTTATTGCGTCTAATTGCCGATAAATCGAATTTTTTGCGTTCTCGACTCCCAACGGCCAAATCTTCAAGAATAAAATTATGTAAATCAATCCCCGAAGTGCCTTTTAACCACAGTTTTTCGCTGCGTTCGCTTTAATGTAATCTCGGCCCCGTGCTGAATCCGTTTACTCCCTCACTCACAAATTTTACACACATTACGTGTTTTCGGCTAATTATCACGATTTATGCGGACTTATTAAATAATTTCATTAAATTATGGGCGACTTGCTTCGCCCGCATTTGCCCTAAAAACTCAAACGACGACCGCTGGAAAGTCAAGACGAATGGCTCTTTTGCACGACAAAAAGCTGCAAGACGCACCTGCAACGGTGTCCCAAAAAATAATTACAGGCACGCTGCCATTCGCAGATATTAGTCGCCGTAGTTTATACTTGGAAGAGTTCTCCGGCGCTTCTTTTATTGCGGCTTATACCTCCAGACAAAGACACTATAACTTTGAATGGCAAACATTCGAACAACTTTTTCGACACGACTCCAGCTTCCCTTTTCGCTTCCCCGACACACTTCCATCGGCTGTGCTTGTGCTTTGTGATCGTTTTTCGTTACGCTTATTAGTGCTTCGATTTCTAATTTAAAAAATATGAGAGTTTTCACAAATGCACACAACGTACAATCGGATGAAATTACAACGAGTAAGTGAAACAGCGGCTCGGTTTTAAAGTAATGATAATAATACGTTCATACCGAATGATAAGAAGCAAATTTGAGTTGGAACTAAAACATGGAACGCCAAGTATTTTTTACTGGTACAATGTGGATTACAAATTAACGTAGGGCACATATTTCAAAGAAAAAATGTGCATGTATCTTTAAAATTTCAAAAATACTTCGAAAAATCCAACCTGATTGTTTATTTATCTCAATTTTCTATCAAAAGATTATGAACTGGCTCCATTTTTATTTCTATATTTATATAAATCGACCCAACGAATCGAATTTTCAAGAGAATATTTTTTATAAAACCATACACATTATAGTATTTTTAAAATTACAGGCCTTAGCATTTTTTAGTTGTCGAATTTAATAGGGCTGTCAAATTAGTAAACCCGAAAATTGTGTGTGTGTTGTTTTTGAAGATGAAAATTAATGCGAAGTGTTTATACATTTTGAACTTAACTCTCATCTCCCATGGGAGTATGGCGTTTGATGTTGGTAAATCAGTGAATTTACAAGTTAGAAATTCATGTAATTTTCAAGATAAAAAATCACTTTGTAAATTAAAATTTTGGGTGGTATTTTGTGTAGAACTCAAGTTAAATTTAAAAATTAAAGGCAATTTATTCGAGTAACATTTTTGATTAGTTTAAAATACAAGGAAATAATGTTAAGCAATAGGTAATTTAAATGGAAAATAATTCTAGTCAGAATATTTTTATTCAAGTTAAAAGTATAATATCATTGTATACATTTAAAGTAAAAAAAAATCTGGCGCATTATTCATTTCACAAAAACTTCCCATTTTAGTGAATTGAGTATCCAAGTTGAATTAATTTTGAAATACAAGCCTTGCTATTTTTCAAGCATTAAAATAAAACCGAAATAAAAAACCGATGCATGTTATCCGAACTTTTGAATTTTTGATAAATGTAATTCGGACTATTTGTAAATTCTGTGGAACATGTGTATTATTTATTAGAAAAAACAATATGGTTTAAAATAATTTTGTCACATTAAATGTTCAAAATTAAATTAAATTTCCAAGAATTATCAAAATCTTTATTTCCAAACAATTTCCGATTGAAAATTGCAAACCCATTTCTTTTCCAATCAAATTGGATGTTTTATAATTTTATTTAATTAAATTTTTGGTTTCAATATTTTGATTTTTCCTTTGATATTTCACATCCCTGTTATTTTGAACTTGAATTTTAAGAATATTGCACCAAAGTTTAGCCTTTAGTTTCTTATTTAGAATTATACCGAAAAACATTTTGAAGAATAAAGTTGTGTGCTCTTTCCCCATTCAACACGTATATAAATCTTTGAGCAACATTTTTAATACTGTAAATTTAAAATCATATTTTATTTTTCAAAACCTCAAGTTAAAATCTTCAAATGTAACATTTGCGTTAAAAGCTATATTCAATTTTAGTAAAACTTGGATGCGTTTTCATGATTTCCAAATTTAAAAAATGCAGGAATTACCACTTTCACTGTTCATATGTAAATCTATTTCCCATTTTATAGTAATTATTAAAACTCCGATATTAAAAAATACTTTGGCGTTCCATAGAGACCGGTATCGTGTGGAATATAAATAAAGACGTTCGGAGTCGAAAATGAATTATTTTACATTTAAGCCGCTCGGCAGGGACCATTCTAAAATAATTGTGTTCGGCTGTATGTATAATTCGGGTCGTTACATAAACATAAGCTCTAAATATTTTAATATAATTTTACATCAATAAAACATCCAGTGGAGGCTTTTTATCATGCAAATTTCATTCGCTCGGAACCAGCACAGAACTGGCACTCCTCCGACTAGAATGGAGTGTTTTTTTAGTTGAAATTGAATCCGAACAACGTATTTTAAGCAATTAATCCATTTATTACAATTCACCCGCAAAGCTTACACGAAACGAGCGTTAAAAGTAAAATCCAATCCTCATTTTTCTAGATGAGTTGTCAAAGCTGCCAATAGCAAAATTACTGCACACACGCGACTTTATTTGCCTACCGTATGCAGGTAGCAAAGTTTTAATTTGTCCCCGCAATAAGAGCAAAACCTCCTCGCCTCTGACATACGTACGGAGCCAAGTCAAACAAAACTCGATTTAATCGGCATTGCAGTTACGTTGCGGCCCAATGTCTCGTTTACACTCTCGTAAACCGTTCTTTACATCGACTTAAACGCCGTGTTTAATGCGATTAGTTTTCGGCGAAGAATTGTTGCCTCAATGGGAGTCTCGTAAAATAGTACCCGCAGCACAATGCCACGTCAAATTACTTAAAAGATTTAGTTCGGAGTAATAGACGAGGAATATCGAGCGAGGACGTCGTTTGCTCCGGGAAATGCTCAAAATTGCGATAACAATTTTCTTGGTGCGGTTGCAAGGGTGCATTCCGCAAAATGTTTCCTCTAATTTCATTAAAACTTGCTCAAAAGCACGAGGTTTCAGCAGCTGAAAAACTCTTTGAAATAATAGACTCAGAGCTGTCGACTTTGTCAACTCGTAAGAATCAATAAAAGAAGAAAATATTCCGTGGACGAGCAGCTACGAGCAGTTTATAAAGTTATCTACTTAGCCAAGATGGAAACGTCAGGAAACAAACAAAAATAAAATTTTCTACATATCGCTGCTTTCCGACAAAACGGTCACCACCCAAAATTTTTAATTTATTTTTTCAGTTTACTGTACCATTAAGAATTAAAAAATTGATGTAATTAATCTGAAAAAACAACACACGTTTCCTATATATCGAGTTTTTACCATTTGACACTTCTCGAAACATACTTTTTTATCCATGTTATTCACAAATCTAAAGGTGCGTAATTTATGAATTCTATGAGACTTTTTTCTGTAAAAATCGGTACAAAGCAAAAAGTGACAGGTTTTTTTAGCTTCAATGAAAAATATTAAAAGATGCATTTAAAAATAAAGGCGATATTTTGAGAATCATATATCTTAAGGTTGGCGAAATTCGAAAAATATAAACCGGTTGTTTTTCTATAAAATCTCCTATGAAGGCGTCCGTTCATTTTTTTCCTTAAAAACCAGCTTTAATAATATCGTTCTAAAAATGTATTCAATCAAGAAGCTGGTACATCAGAATCAATAAATAGAAATACTCGATCTTACCAACAAAAATATTGTATCACGTTTTTATTAAAATTTTTAAAAGTACCTTTACTTTTTGTGCTGTGTTTCATTATTATCTTTGTTTATATTTTCTGCTTTTGCACACTTTGGAAAGTTGTGTAAAATTAAGCTTGAGTTAACGTTCACCGTTTATTTTTGGTTTGAAATGTCAAGTAAATTACCGTCAGAAAAACGTTGCCTAAATCGTACTTAACTCGTAAGGCATTTTTCTTGGTAATTCCAGGACAAAATCTTTACATAAAATGCAGAACCATTATTTTTCATTTACTGATGCAAAAATACGAATATTCAAAGATTAGCGTGTTAAGCATTTTATTCAAAACAACTTTACAACTTTTGGAGTAGTGTTATTTTGATTTTGATGGTAGAGTTTTTATTTTCTTACCAACAGATTCAGATAACTATTATTTGCTTGCACTGTTGCTTTTTGGGCAGGTTTGCGTTTATTTGTTATTGTGGGGAGTGAAGATATCTCTTCAACACCACGTTTCAAAGTATCATTTACCTTAACTTTATTTTATCTTCATTTTTAATAGACGTGTGAGTATGCTGCAGCGATTCATGGATAATTTTATCTGCAATTTTTGCTTCATTAAAAATATCTCTGGCTACAAAATCTGAATCGTTGAAAATATCATTAAATATTGTAACAGGTTCATGGTACACCCCCATTTTTTCTAGTAATTTTAAGATCATTTTTTCATACTTTAGACATCAAATGTCATGTCATTTGTCACTCTTTGACATAAATAGCAATTTTTTCCCACTTATAGTTTCTCCGGTAATGACAGCAATTTTTGGTTTTCTCCTATATATTATCTCATATTTACATTATAAATGATTTTTTTTCTTTGTGAACCACACCAGAAAAGTAACATTTGAGATGTAAAATTGAATTTTAAAGAATTTATATTTATGATCTAGAGTAGTGCAATCTGCATCAAATTCTTGTAATCTATACCAGCAACCATCCAATAATGGAAGTCTATTTGGGATATTTTAATACAAATTTCTGTTAAGCACATTGACATAATAACGCACCAACTGTCTAATTGAAACCTGCGTACCAATATAGTTCTTTATTTCTATGGGAAATATATCGGCAGGCAAATGTTGTTATAGTTTTGTTTTTAGTTTGCAAAAATGGTGGATGCGCCGGGCTATTTTCCGGGTATGTTTACATTTGTTCACGATCAAAGCAAACAATATCCAAAAGGAAACACGACGACTTCAACCCCAATCGTTGCAACTTAATAAAGTTAAAACCATCTTCAACTGACTATGGTTCTTGCCTGATAAATATATCGGATGATATAACAGCAAATTTTCGGTAGCGACAGGCCATTAAATATTGTTACAACTTTCAGTTAGCAGTTTGCGATTTTTCAGATACCTTTAAATTTGTCCTCTTTTTCTTATTACAGATTAGACACACAATAAAAACAAACGTTGTTATTATTTGCGGAGAAACCGGAAGGGAGTTAAAAAATATCTTTTTGTCCGAAACTGTGATAACTGACTTGCATAATTGATGTACCAAGTTTGATATATGTGTATTGTGTTTCACATATTGTATAGGGAGTCTAAGCTTATATTGGTATAAAGACATAATTAACTGTGCTTTTGGAGTATTTCACCGATGCTAGCGCAAATTTATGGAGAATTTTCAATGCGACAAAGTTTCTTTTCAGCTGCACCTCTGTACCGAAAAAGATATAAAACATGTTTGTTTGTCAGCTGATTGCATAATTCATGAACTCGTCTCGTTTCGTTGTTGGAAATGTCCCAGTTTTATTTCTTAATTTGCAAAACATGCATGTCTGTCAATTCGTATGATTATATTCGTATTTTTTACAACTCGTGGCGAAATCGTTCCTGCGAACTTTTATTTGTTCCGTGCGTGCAAATCTAATAACATCTAATCGCAATAAATGTGCTTTTCGTGCCGACAGCACCGCTTCGGTAAAGTTTCGCAGCTGCAATTATGAAGGAATTATCCTGCCGCAATGGTCGGTCCACGATAAAGATCAACGAACAAGCTCTCATTTTTCAATTCCGATCGGGTTGAAGTGAACATAACGGTTCGAATTATGTTTTCGATTAGCAGGGCCCTAATACGAGTCACGGGGAAAGCTTGCGTGCCGTGTATGGAAGCGATGACGCGCATTTTCATGTCGAGGAATAAAAATTTACGAGTCCACCTAAATTGGAGCTCGGGCATGAAAATTAGAGCGTCGACTCTAATCAGTTCCATCATAAAAATTTTACGTCCGTCGATGCCGGATCAATCGCGCATAAAACTCATCCTCTAGTTTGCGATAATTCTTAACATAACACTGCAATTTAGTGCACACGAGCTTGTTCAAGCTCGAAGAAGCGAAGCTCGCGCCGTGCAAAGCTCATTACCGGCGAAGCCCCGGGAACTCGTATTAATTTTCAATGTATTGAACACGCTGAAAGGGCCTGTAAAATATCTGGTTATGCATATTTCAGGCGCGGTTTGGAACTTTTCCGCGGAGGCGCACAATCGCCCCTAATTACCGGAGTTTTGAGTATGCAATTCAACTCGGCTATACTTAAAACCGAACCAAGACAAATGCCTCCGGAATTAATCTAATATGACTTGACGTCGTTTCGTTGTGCCATCCAATTTGGCTCAGCCAATCTAAACTTCAAACCGATCAAGATGTAATGAAGATGTGACGAAGATGTGATTTGCATGTCTACATATAAAATCCCCCGCTTAGCAAACTTCGTTGACAAAACTTTGGATACTTAGCGCCGAATAATATTTACATTGCAATCATCTCTTCCCGAAAAGTTGCAATAACTTTTAAGACATGTAACAACCCATGACTTAGAGAAAACTCGGTGGAAAAGTAAAACCGGGCACGATTTCCAACTCGTGCCTGTCAACGACACACTTTCAACAAAGTGGCACGTCACCCAGTGAATTATTCTCCATAATTGGCGGCGACGATATTTGCAAATTTGTTCTGTTAGGAATAGCTTTAATCGTTTTGGGACCAATTGAAACTTCCAGGGCTGAGAGTTAAATTTCAAGGTCGCGTCACGTCACGTTTAGCTTCGTTGGCATAATAGCGTAACACAAAAACCCAACACAACCAAAACTTTTATAATAAAAACACTAAACAATCGCGTCTCTTCTTTTTATCTGAACAGCTGAGCATTATACGTAGCATTTTTACGTAGAATGCAACGATTTATTCAAAATTTATTTCAAGCCGTATATTTCGTAATTTGTTTTTTTAAATATAAACAAACGAAGCGACTTGTATTTTAAAACACTATTTTTTCTGATTTCTAAAATATATTCATTTTGTATGTAAGATGGTCTTGAAAATTCCTGGAAAAAAATTGATATTTTTCATTTATTTCTCAATTTCTTATAAGTTGGCCATGATAAACGAATGATTTTTTGTTACATTACCAACCAAATGTGTCGAAAATTATTAAACTGGTAATTTTTTTGTTTCTGTTTTGTTTTCAAACGAAAAATACAAAGATACGAGAATTTTGAAAAGTACATTTTACAGTGTTGAATCTAATCCAGCAAAAATGCGGCAATAACACTTGCTAGGACGTCAAGCTCTTCATCCTTCCTCTTTTAGTTAGCCTTTCTTTTTGAACGTGGTTTATATGAAGTAAACGATTTTAAATTTAAAATATTCGTACGAATAATATTCAAACTTCGTCGACGTCTTTCTGGAAAAAAATTTGAATGTTTCGTTTGAAAACAAAAGAGAAAAAAATATATTATTGTATAATTTCAAAAAATAAGTACTTCTAATACTTTACTTTATTTATTATTTCAGGAGGTCGTTGCGATTTTCCGAAAATTATTATAACAAAATGATAGAAACTCATTTTTTTTTCAAATTACAACCCCACAATCTAATAACGGAATTCGATGTAAAAGTTAAAAATAACTCGAGCATTATAAAGGTTGGTTATGCCACCTTTTGATAGTATTTACGATAATTCACATTTTGTAAAAAAATGCATCTTCTCTTTAGCTTTTGATATATATGTAGGCTGTGGAATAAAAACATTTAAATCAAACAATTGAAATTAGTATGTCATATAAATTATGCTTTTTATCGAAGCTTTACTATAAATTTATGTTGTGAATTAATACAAATGAAACAGCAAACAATAAAGTAAAACAAAACTTTAATTTAACACTGTAAATCAATTATTGTGGAGGTACAACATTGTATTTAATGCAAATGTTTAATTAGATATTACTTCACTTCATTTGTGTAATTATTATTTGCCATAGCAACAATAAGTTTCAAATCTCAATTGCCATCCAAGGTATTAATTTCAATTGGTTTCGATTATTTTTTTTAATTTCACAGCCTACAGTAGAAAATGAGAAATATCGTCAAAACTAAGAATCAAAACTGGCATATGATACCTTTATAAAAGTCGAGTTATTTTTTATTACTACATTGAATAACGCTTTTAGATTTTTGGGTTGCTATTTGAAAAAAATATGTTTTTGGTATTTTGATATAAACATTTTCAAAAAATCGAAGCAAATTGTATAATAAGTACAGTGTGGAACAAAATGCTTTTCATCTAGTTACCTTTGCATTACCCTTATAAAAATACGAAGTGCCGGTCTACAAAAAAAGGAGGGCGGTATCCTAACCTCAAAATATACATTATAATTTCCATACTAGCGTCCATACGCCGCAATGATGAAAGTGTTCTCTTGCAGGTTATACATTTTTAACCTTTGCTAATACAATTCTCTTCAATAAATTGTAATAACTGTCAATTTGATGTCATTTTATGTCATTTTATGTCATTGTCATTTATTAACAATATTATGAACTTTACATGTGAAAGTTTCCAAGTCCCAATTCCAATCTGAGGTTATGCAAAACGACAAAAAAACATTGTTTCATCTGCAACGTATCAACAGATATTAATTTTAAACAAGATCTTTGCATTTCCAAATTTTAGCATTAAATTAAAAAAATTCCAAAAAGTATGCAATACTGTAACTTTTGACAATCTGAGTGCGTCTCATTCAGAACTGAGTGCCCAAATGAATGAGAAGTAAAAATAGGGAGTTGCATTTAAAATAACAAAGATTATATCAATTTCCGGTATAACTGGAAGTGCCGCCATCTTAAAAGTATTTTACTTCGATTCAGAAAGATCGATAATGATGTTGAACCAAATTTTAACTTTCTAGCTTTGGGAAATTTACAATTTTCTAATAAACGCTCTACGTGAATCATCCTGTATAAATTAAAAGTAGAATTACTGAAAATATTGGAAAAATTGAAAAATGCTAGAAATATATAATTAAACTAGAGAGTACAGTCGAGGAAAGTCTCTGAATGTTATTTGGAGAAGTGAGCGATTGAAGAAATTGACAGTTGACAGCGAGCAGTTTTGGTTTGGTATCCAAATAATTGAAAAAGTCTGGAATAACGATATAAAGACATAACTGCAAATCTAAAAAAAACTGTAAAAACCTACACACTTTCATAAAACTGCAAAAATTGTAATTTGGTCATTTACTTTCAGATATAATTAATAGTTGATTCAATAGAAATAAATATTTACAATGAAAAAAGCAAGAATATTTTTACTAGTTTTTTTAAGTAATAAATTGTAATTTTATGTACATTTGTTTTTAAATTAGCACCACGGATTTACTGAAAATAAAATTGTGCTCCATATATTTATTTTGTTTTTTTTTCTCCCCTAATCTCTCCCTCTGTCTTTCTCAGATGTTTCACTTCTATTACGTGCACTGAGCTGCACGTGTAATTTTTTTTCGGGGGCAATTTGAATGCAAATTGGCGGATTAAAATAGGCGCTAATGAAAGCGACAAGTTCGGCGAAGACAAAAATATTCAGGCCGGAGATGGTTAAAAAAATTACAAGGGACGTAGATTGATCGATGCGACGGGGTGTCTGTTTAGCAAACAAATTGTTACACGTTCGTGGTGGTGATTGATTGGGGTGCGATCGTTCGGGGAATAAAACGTCGATGATTAACCAAGAAATTAACGAGGCAAGTGAAGCGTAAAGTCGTCAAAATTGATAGCGGAAGCGGGGCGGGGAGCGAGTCTGCACAAATATTACGTTATTCTTAAACAATTACGCGTTTGGGGTTGGACGACTTGGAATGAGCACTCAAACAGCAGAATCTCGCTGAAACTGGTTTGCAATGCAAACAAAATACCGAAGCTGTCGTTCCGAGTTTCGAACAAGTTCTGTTAAGAGATAACGTTCAGCTGCCATAGAGATGCACTTTACAGCTTTTGCAAGTTTCCATTGTGATCTTAAAATTCCGGGCGCAATGGTAATAATTTTTAAATGGCGCGCAGCGAAGACAAACTGCAGGAAGGAAGAGTAAGAGCGCATTTTCGTTTATATCACTTGTGTGAGATGACAAATCCGCGACTCCGTAAGAGCCACGATTATGAAATCGGCCGGGATTGACTGGGCGACTTGAAAATTTAAGGACCGCGTTATTAGAGCAGCGGAATAAAAAGCGGCGGGACGCGGAAGAAGAGGGTAAACAGGAAGGAAGGAAGTTCGCTGTTTGCTTTGCATGTAGGATGCTAAGACGCAGGCAAGGGGTGAAGTTTGCTTTATGCATAAGCTTTCATGGGCGTGCGTTTTTCTTCGCTCTTATTTTTCTGTTTGCCCGGCGCATCCGCCATTTCCGCACGTTCTATAAAAACTATTACGTAACCAATTGAGTTAAAACCGTATTTCACAAGACATTTTTTCGCGATTTCAATCGAGCATTGTAAAATTGGATCGCGTGAAGGGATGTTTCTGTTTTCGAGTCGTTACCTCCTCATCAGCCGCTCAAGAATCCTACAAATGCGTGATCAATTATCCGTTTCTGTGTGGATTCTCGGAGAAGCATCGGAGCAATAAAGCGCGAATGCTAAGAATGGAATGCGAGATGGCTTCCCGATCCCGGGTCATTATAACAGTCACGTGTCGTTGGTGAAGTTCGCGTGATGAAATTTACACGAGCGCTTGGGGAATCGAACCATGCCCCAATTCCCCTCACGCCCATGATTGTCGTCTTAATGAAAACTAAACGGTCCTTTATGGCCATGTCTCAAATTCGGCAGGATCGCCGGTTGGGTCCAGCGAGCCGGAAATATTCCCTCATTTACTCCACTATTCACAAAGTCGCTTGTCACCAGCGTATTATATTAACTGTCCGTTCGGCTCAAAGCTAATAGTTTCCGTATTCATGTTTATTGATGATGAGTGCGCAGTAAATACGACAAACATGCCGTGTTGACATTTGAATGGAGGACCGGCGATGATGGATGAAACGGATTATCAAAAGGCGATCGGAAAAGTGAACGTTTCTTAATTTTATAAACAAATCCGGCGCTCCGATTTATCGCATTTTCAGGCGGCGTTCGGCTTGAAAAGTTTCGACGTGGCGTGATAAATCGCCGGTTTTTCTTGCGCGGCACAATTAAAGCCGTTCGAGAATTTTTCCTTGCTTTGTTTCCAACTGCGACAACGAAACAGTCTGATTTATGGAAACCTGCTACGGTCGACTAAAATAATCGGAAATACATTACGGTGGGCATTGTATTGATGCGCGATTTTATCGGGGCGATGATAAACGAAATTATTACAAATTTATTGCGCTTTCGTTCCTTTATAATAAAAAAGTGATGGCATTTGTGTTTTTTATCAGCAAAAATTGCGGCCTGGTTTAATATTGATCGTTCGGCTACTTTGCATGTTTCTAACAGATTTACAAAAAAATATTTAGTCGTTTTTTACATTACATTTAATTATGTCTCGAGCGATTGCGAAACCCTGACAAGCACAAAAAATTTAATCATTTTTGCCAGTCAAATTGATTTCACTAAGCCTAAAGTCGAATAAAACGACAGTGGCTCGGTATTAATTTCGGGTGCATGTGAGTAAATCGTCGCATTTTTCCCCATCTATTGGCAAACCGTCGCCGAACGCATTTCATCCTTGCCATAAATCGCGTTTCAGCATGCACTTGTCACCATAACTTAAACTAGGTGCATTCCCGAAAGCTTATTTATTGTGATTTCAGTGGTATGCGCCGTTCAGTCTGCGAGTTCAACGGCGTCCGGTAATTCACTGACGGATGCGTCTCGTGGACCTCATTTCGATACGGCAGCTTCCAAGAACGTGACCGCTTTGCTTGGCAAAACGGCCTATCTCAACTGCCGGGTCAAGAATCTGGCCAATCGTACGGTAAGTCTTGATGGTTGTGGTTTGTAGGCTTAGACGATATTTATTGGGCGCTTAGAACTCTTTTCCGTCTGTTACTTCAAACCGTTACAGTGATCAGTGTGTAAAAGTTGTAAAGTTTTTGCCCGGCGCCTCCACCATTTATGGAAGTGATTCTCTGCGCAAATAAACATTTTACCCCGCTGCGGTGTTATTGTAAGAAGAAAAAACACGTTGTAAAATTTATAAGAGGCGAGCACATGTGGTTTATGTATTTTGTGTAAATTAAATAATTGTTGTAAAGAAAAGCGGGATATTTTTGCAGCGCTCGCGCATATAGACAAAACGAGGTCTTTAAATATAGTTTTATTAGCTTTATGAAGTTGTAATACTAATTCGCGGACTGGATGAATGTGAACAATGCAAGACAAAATAACTGTGTCTAATAGATAATTTAAAAAATAATATTATGATAAAAAATAAAAAAATAAAAAGCATGTGAAAAATATCCCGGCGCATCCACCATTTATACAAACTAATAACTGAATGTTATTATAAATAACAGCATGCTCATGGGTGTAGACAAGATAAAGCCATTAAAGATAGGTTTATAAAGTTACTACAGTAATTCGCGGGCTGACTACATTAATTTGGTAAACAACGCAAGGCAAAATTACTGCGTGTGTAACCGGTAAAATAAAAGTGAAAAAAAATCGTCCGACGCAATCACCATTTTTGCAAACTGCTAAATGAATGTTGTAACAACCTTTACCGGGCATTTGCTGTTATGTCCACCGATATACTCCAGAAGCTAGTGAATTTTTTAGTACTAATTTTTCCATATATTGAATGTGACTTATATTGTTCTGTTGATCATAATAATCAACTAATCTCGAGTGTGGCAAAAATTTTCCGCTGGGGTTTTGCTTATTTTTGCCGTTATGATTCTTATACATTTACTAAAGTAGATAATGAACCTTAAAGTCAAAATTACTGCGTGTGTAATCGGTAAAATAAAAATGAAAAAAAATCCTGCGACGGAATCACCATTTTTGCAAACTGCTAAATGAATGTTGTAACAACATTTACCGGGCATTTGCTGTTATGTCCACCGATATACTCCAGAAGCTAGTGAATTTTTTAGTATTAATTTTTCCATATATTTAATGTGACTAGTATTGTTCTGTTGGTGCTAATAATCAACTAATCCCGAGTGTGGCAACATTTTTCCGCTGACGTTTGCTTATTTTTGCCGTTATGATTCTTATACATTTACTAAAGTAGATAATGAACCTTACAGAAAATGTAATTCGGCTTAGTTGAAACAAGAAAGTCTGTCAAAGTGTTTCAATAAATCCGCAGATTGGAAAATCAGATTAAGTATACAAATTTATATTATCGTGGATTGGAGTTAAAAACAAGTCCGGCTGATTTATGAAATTAGCAAATTAGAAAAATGTTTCCCTTATTTTCAGCGTCCTGAAATTTTTTTACATGAGAATTTTTATTTATATTCCATGAAAAAATATAATCTGGCCGCTATTTACAAACACCAAAGCCCCGCCAGACTCTCTCGATGTTTTAAACAGTACACACTCAAGTCGGTATGCTCTGAATTTCATAAAAACTTTTTGGGCATTTAGGCCAGACAACATTTATTATGATGAGCTTTTAAGACAGTGAAATTACGAAAATATAAAAATACAAATTATACCAATAAAATGGGCTTGTCTGACGAGCATCAGACGAGTTTGTTGCATAATAGCCAAATTGTATTTTAAGGTATTTTTATAGTGCAAACTGTCTTATGAAAAATTTTCAGGGCAATTATTTTTTAAAATTTTTTTGTTTTTTACGTCGATATATTTACTATGCCTGCAGATCATCCCGACTATGTTTGTACGTAATTTTAGTATACGACTTCTTAGAAGAACCATTTCATCAGTGTAAAAAAGTGGAACGCAATTGTATTTCTCAACGCATCTCAATCTATCGGAAAACCCTGATACAATTACACGACTTGTTACTTAGAATTACTAACTGAATAATCCCATCGATGTTTGCTATCTGGGAAAATTAGCACCACAAAAATTCACTAGCTCCCGATATATATTTCCCAGGCAAATAAAGAACTGGAGTCAGGTGAAGTTGGTTTTAAGTTTATTTAAGTGTCTCTTTTTTTTATCGTGAACAAATTAATGAATAATGTACCAGAAAAAATTCGGGCGGCGCATCTACCATTTTTGCAAACTAATAACTGAATGTTTGTAACAGCATTCTCGTGGATATAGACAAAACAAAGCCATTGAAGATAGTTTTATTAGCTTTATGAAGTTGCTGCAGTAATTTACGGACTGACTGTTGTAAACAACGCAAGGCAATTTAAAAAAATTATAACGTAGTGCAAAGCGAACAAATTTAAAAGTATCTGAAAAATAGCCCGGCGCACTCACCATTTTTGCAAACTAATAACGGATAATTGTAACAGCATTCTAGTGCGCATAGACAAAACAAAGCCATTGCCGATAGTTTTATTAGCTTTATTAAGTTGCTACAGTAATTCACGGACCAACTAGATAAATGTAGTAAACAACGCAAGACAAAATTAGTGAATGTTTAATCGGCAATAAAAAAAAGTGAATAGGTACATTTAAAAAGTGTCTGGCGATCCAGGAATTTTTGCAAACTACTAACTGAATGTTTTAACAGGTTTAAAACACATGTCGGAAAAGCAAATTTGTTTTATGTTTTGATTTATTTCGCATGCACCTAAAAAATTACAATCAATTGAAAATTGTTTTAATTTTATTAAATTGGAGCGATTGTGGTTGAAGGATGTTTTTTTGGATGTCGTTTTCTTCGATCGTGAACATATTTAAAAGTACCTGAAATATTGCCCGGCGTATCCGCCCTTTTCGCAGACTACCAACTGAATGTTGTAACAGGATTTGAAGGACATATCGCAAAAGCAAATTTCTTGTTATATGTGGCAATACATTTTCCATCAAAATAAAGAAACAGAGCCAGTTGACAATGGATTTAATTTTATTAAGTTAAGTTTTTATAGATGTAATTTGCTTTGTTCGTAAATGAATTTCAAATATTTTAAAAAACAAACACGCGGCGCATCCACCATTTTGCAAACTAATAACAGAATGTTACAACAACGATTGAAAGTCATTTGCTGTTATGTCTGCGGAGACATTTCTAGAGTCCGTTGAAGATTGTTTTAAACCTATTAAGTTGCAACAACTCTGATTGAAGTCGTTGTATCCCTTTTTTAGATGTCGTTTGCTTTAATCGTAAACATATTTAAGTCTCCGTTAAAAAATTACCCGGCGCATCCACCATTTTTTCAAACAAGTAACATAATGATTTAACAACATTTAAGGACATTTGTTTTTATGTCCCCCGATAACTATTTGTCATGCAAGAAAATTACTAGTCAGTTGAAAATTGTTTTAACTTTATTAAGTTGCAGCGACTGTTGTTGAAGATGTCGTGGTGTCCTTTTTTTGGGTGTCGTTTGCTTTGATCGTGAACAAATTTAAAAGTACCTCAAAATATTACCCGGCGCATCCACCATTTTTGCACTTGTAACAAAATTTTATAACAACGACATTTGCTGTAATGTCTACCGATATACTTATTGCGCAAATAAAGAACTATAGTCAGTTGAAGATGGTTTTAGCTCCATTAAGTTGCAACAACTGTGGTCGAAGTCGTCGCGTTCCTTTTTTTGGGTGTCGTTTACTCTGATCGCAGTTCGTTCGTTCGGGTCCAAATCTCGGAAAGTAATTGTAACAATCGTGCAAAATGGCAATTACCCATTCCACCGAGCCGCCGCTGATCACCGCTAATTGTCAATATAACGTAACTTAACGTTTGCATTAACGCCAAACTGGCAAATCTAATTAGCCGCAAAATGCGAAATTATACTTTGTTAGAATACGTGCCTTTGAAACGGTTGAGCTTCCTCTGCAACTTAATTACATCCGAGCGTTTTTAACAATTACGTCAAGTTCGCAACGTTTCCTGTTTGCGCATAAATACAAACCGTACAAATTCCGGTTTAGTTTCATGACTGCCGTTCGTTCAGATTTCCGCTTCTAACGTTCATAACATTTTCGTCTAATAGGAATTTTAAATTTTTATTCATAGATTCGACGTTTTTATTTCATATTGAAATGGAACGGGTCATAAATCAGGCCGAATGTTATGTGTGAGTGAAAAACGGGAGAAGGGAAATCTCACGTGATTCTCGCGATTGGCCAATTTGTGTGTGGGCCATTAGGTGCGGGTGAGCCTTCCAACTTTGGGGAGTTTATGTAAAAATGTTGCGAACTTTGAGTGATTGATTCGCGGTCGGATTGTGATTTGTTTGACAAGTGGCGACAACTTTCAGTCGGCAAACTGGCTCCGGAAAAACAAACCGTTTTGTTTCCTCCCCTTTGAAGACAACCACTTTGAGCCAACTTGGCAAACGTAAGCTCTCACTCCAAAGGAGTTACAACTAATTACAAACTGCTGTGTTTGATGCAGTGTTTAAAAGCAGACAACTTCAGTCCCCGAATTAAATATTCCCTAATTGAATGTAAAGACATGTTTGCCATGTGTCGAAACAAGTGACCTGGACGCCGGCGCCATCGATTTTCACCCCAAACTTATGGCCCCAATTTAACGACTGATGCACTAGAAACTTGCCCGATATTAATTTCGATTAGCAGGATGAGGCCTCATACCCTCCACCTCGCCCCATTTAAAATTCATGCAAGTTTTGTTTTACTTGAAACCGGTGAATAATTGAGGGGCGTTAATGGAAAACGCGCGATTTTTCATAATTGAAAAGAAAGTGTTCGTGGAACTGGAGACATTCACGCGGTAAGATTAATGAAGCGACGACCTCGCCAAGCAGCTCCGTGTCCAGATGCGAACGTAAAATTTTTATTTCATAAACAGGACGTCGTTTTATGTCTTGCACTTGACACCGCTTTTGTAACAAAAATGCGAAACTTCGGACTGCAGACTGAGAGTACAAAGTCAAAGCTGGAATTGGATTTATATATCATTGTTCCATTGAATTGCGGAGAAGTACAGTTGGGGCAGTGCCCGACTTATTGTTCTTCATTACGTGTCCTGAAAAGCGAAACCGGAAAAAGCGGCGTTTACATTGAAACGCCCGATTCGAGTACACACACCGCCGATATTTGCATAACAATGCGGGCCTTACGTAAACTCCTCCGAATTTACTTTGATAATAATATCGTTCGGTTTACGAGGATGCTTCATTTGCGACGTGCTGTCGTCGCTTTCGCTATTTACACGAATTAAACGCTGAAATTCCACCGCCGGCGCATTTGCCCGATCATTTCTTTATTTCCCGCGAGAACCGATAATAATTAAACAGGCAATTAACCCCCGCGCTTATAATCAACGCAGAGCGGAAAGCGCGGCTTGATTAATGGATTTCTTACTGAAATGGAGGAGGTGCATTGTTTCAGTGGCGGACTATATTAAATGTAATTAAGGCGGTGTGATTAATCGAGCGTCCGAAGAAACGGAACGAAACTGCGGTGCGCTTTGCATGAATGCAAGCAAGCCTGTGCACGTTTTAGTGGTAGAACCATCACCAAAAGCTCGCAGTAGAGCCCTCACTCTATTGCAGATGTCTCTGCAGGTGTCGTGGGTACGGCACCGCGACGTTCATCTTCTGACCGTTGGACGTTATACCTACACTAGCGATCAAAGATTCCGAGCGATTCATCAACCCCATTCCGAAGACTGGACTCTTCAGATCAAGTATCCCCAGCACAGAGATTCAGGAGTCTACGAGTGTCAGGTGTCTTCCACGCCGCATCTCAGCCACTTCATACATCTCACGGTTATAGGTTCGTCTCATTCTCTATTATCTAACCGTAATACATAAATCGGATTTCAATGCGGCAAATCGCTATTTTTTGCCATTCGATTCAATCAAACCAACTCCAATTTTCCTCGTCCCAAATTCACGTTTTCCCATAAGCCTTATGCAGCGTAATGAGCGCCACGCTAATTTTCGCCCATGCTCCTAAAGCGCCGTATTTGCAACGGAACGACGTCACGAAGATTAATTCTAATTAAACCGTATCTTAACGGCAACTAGTAAAAATTTAACAACATCTAACACTTAAGCTGATGTTTAAATAAGATTTGTCTAGTGAACGTGTTTGTTGCACATATTCGCACTAACATTTATGCTTCGTTTACCATTTCTCATTTTTAGCGTCGTTGTTTTCTTTTGTCATTACTTGCAGTTTACCGTAATTGTCCACGTTTTTTAGTATTCATGAAAAAAAGGAGGTAGTGGAAAAAATCGTACTACTTACACCTTCAAAACAATTTATTTATTTATGTAAAGTACAATTTAGAGCAGTGAAATGTTAGCAAACAAAAAGAAACATATCCCAGGGTGGACCATTGGTTTCCTAAAATGGAACACTGACGTAATTTTCTTTCTTCTTAAGCACAATTTTTGCAGAAGTACTTTTTGGTTTTTCAAGTCACTCCAGTGGATCCAAATGTGACATTTCTGACACTGTATTACATCTTCTTCCTAGATATGCTCACATGAAAATCATATAGTGGTGGATATTATTCTTTGCTTCTTTACATGTCTAAAATTTGTTGACGTTATTTTCTTCCCTTTTTTTGTTTGGCTTCTTGTAATTCCAATTTATGATGGCTACTAATTATTTGAACTGCCTTCTAGACATTTCCTGCAGTTCAAGGAGATGGTGAACCTGGTTGTAGATTTCGTTTTCTTTTGAAAAATATCTTTAAATGTTTTATTTTTTTTCCCTTAGGCACATATTTAACTCAGAATCGAACCTTCTGTTTTCAGTGTAATTTTTACACCTGTGCCTCAGATCTATTTATAGTATTTAGGTACTCCAATTTCTACAGGGCTTGGAGGATAAGAATCAGATTGTGCAAAGTTAAAGATTTGATTATTCACAGGCCAAATACCAGAGAAACGGAATGCAGAGGAACAGAGGGAGGAAGGGTAATTAGAACACTGCCTGAATAGAACTGGCTTCTGCAAAATATTTTAAAATGTTTTGTCTAGCCTTACTTTGGAACTATAATATTACCATTATAAAATTACTATAATACATTGTAGCCAAACAAATTTGCTTTCTCGGCATATAACAACACATTTTTCTACGTACTTTAAAATTGTTTAAAGACGATTAGATGTTGGCTGTTTTTTTGGGTAAATTTCTTATACAAGTTATGTTCCAATTCTGGTCCAGTCAATGCGGTGATTCAATTATAGTAACAAAAAATATGATGAAATATGCAATATACATTCTATTAATGCAAACTGTCACCGAATATTAAATAAACGACAATAACAATAATTGATATATGCAAATGATAAATTTGCAAAACTATTGCAGGGTGCAGAAAAAATCAGTAAATGCTATTTTGAAGATCCTGACCTGGCTCCTTCTGACTACTATTTCTTTCCCAATCTCAGAAAAAATGTAAGATGGGAAACGAGCATGCAAAGTTCAAAAGAATAGTAGCATTTACTAATTTTCCAACATATTTGGTATTGAACATTGCACTTTAAAACGAAAACAATTGAGATTCATCCCATTTGTGGTTTTAATAATTAATTAAGATGGGAAATAAGCAGGAAATTTTTCCAACAATAGTAGCATTTTCTAATTTTCCAACATATTCGTTTGATTTGTTGGTGATGCATTCAATGAACATTGGACTGTAAAACGAAAGCATTTGAGATTTATCCCAGTTGTAGTTATTTAATAATAAATTAATGAAGCGGTTTGTGCATAATGCCCTAAAAACGACCAAAAATTGACAAAGTTGCCTAATAGCTGATAAAAACCGTTGTTTGAAATGTTCTTCTTATCATTACGTGTAAAACCTAGATTCTTAATTTGAAAAAGAGATGTCGCGTGCATTCACCATTTCTCATATATAAATATCATATCCAATGTAAACTCTAATAAAAACTAATTTTCCTGAAATATTATCACTTTGGTAAATGTTTGAATATCTGAAAGAACCAGGGAAACTAGTACCAATTTGCCGCATTTCTTTCACGAGAGTGAATCACAACCAATGAAAAATATCCCACCTTAAGGAATCGCCAGTTTTTGTCGAACGAAGTGGAAGAAGCTGTAGAACCCTATTTTGCAAAGATACCAAAATAATTTTTTTGAAAGGGATTTGTTGAAGAAACGTTGGAATAAATGTGTAAGCGTTCAAGGAGCACATTATGTAGTAAAATATTTTTTTATTGTCCTCTGACTCGTTTCCTTCATGGCTAGGTAGATAAATTAATAAACTCCCCTCGTATCAAGTATGTGGGGTTGTATAAACAGATATTACCATACCCAGCTAAATCCTCCACCAAAAGCAGTGGCCTCAACCCTGAATTGTTTATTATATCGCTACCCTCGTTTGTCCATCGGAACAGATGAAACTGCTCTCATCCGTGAATAAACAGTAAACAGTAGCGATTTTCCTCGATCCACTGTCGTCTAGATATCCGATCCTCCATAGTTAAACGTTGATGTGTTGCAACTTTCTTCTAATCGTTCGGTTTGAAACTGTTGTACCTGTGTCATTACGCAAACGCTCACTCAAACGATAAACAAGAAGATTGGGTTTCGCCTTCCGGTTTTCGGCAGGAATTGTTCTGCATTCTCGCTTTTTACAATAAATATATGCTCATTTCGCCCACAACATTGACAAAAACCTTAAATTATTCTTCACGTTGTATCCCATGGGTAATTCGTTGCAGTCTTCGAGGCGTAATTGACACGGTCAGAATTACAATAATTACTTCTGATGGCAATTTAGTCAAAACTAACTATCAGAACTCGGTTTTCAATTTATCGGTAGGCTAAAATACGAAATCAGAACAGGAAAAATCTGAAATTGTTTTCAATTGTGAAATTAAATATCAAAACTAGCAACATGCTTTTAAAATTATTTTATTTGAACCAATAACAGCAAGCAACATTATATTGATCGCAAGCACTGCATTTGTGTTTTTCGAATTTTACATTGTTTCCCTCAAGCCATGAAACTGTTGTGTGGAAATTACCCATCTCCCGTCAATTGAAAAAATTGTTATTTTATTTGTACAAATTATACAAATTTTTAATTTTCTGTGTACAGTTCATATAAAAATTATTTGAACACGTATAAGAACTTTTTTCCATTAAATTTCGAACATAGTATACGGAAAATACATTTTGGATTACAAATTGACGTAGGGCATAATATTTCAAAAAAAGAATTATGTGCGTTACTTCATTACAATTTCAAAAATGCCTCTAAATATCCAACCTGAATGTTAATTTATCTCAATTTTCTATTATAAAATAATGAAATGGCTCTTATTACATTTCTATATTTAAATCGACGCCAAAGCATCGAATTTTCGGAAGGAAATAACACTGCAGACGAGACTTTCTATAAATAACGTCTTGAAAAATAATTCATGTCAGAATAATGTCTACTAAAATTTATAAGTTATAAAAATTATACCTACAATTTATTGTATACTTTTAAAAATAAAAAACCGGCACGTTATTCATTTCACAAAAATTTCGTATTGTAGTAAACTGACAATCCAAGTTGAATTAGTTTTCAATCGTTAAAATGAAACCGTGCACTGTTTATAATTTTGTAAAATAAAAAACCGATGCATGTTTTCCGACTATTTGTAAATTCTGTGGAACATGTGTATTATTTATTACAAAAAACAATAAGGCTCAAAATAATGTGACACACACATTAAAGGTTCAGAATAAAATTGCATTACAAACAATTGTCAGTTTTTTTCCAAACAATTTCTGATTGAAAATTGCAAACCAATTACTTTTCCAATCAAATTGGATGTTTTTAATTTTTTTAATTCAATTTTTTGTTGCAATATTCTGCTTTTGCCTCTGATATTTCAAATCCTTCTTTATTTTAAATTGGATTTTAAAATATTGAACCAGAGGTTCTGCCTTTAATTTCTAATTTAGAATTATACCGAAAAGCATTTAGAAGAATAGATTTGTGTGCCCTTTCCCCATACAACAACGTACTTAGGTATACATATAAAACGTTGAGCAACATTTTTAATGCGGTGAATTTAAAATAGTACCGGGTGACTATAAATGAATGACTTAAATTTAGGTGATTGGTAACAGTGAGGCATTTTTACCAGATTAACTGTCGTCGTGATTTATGTCTATTAACTTTTCAGATTAGAATATTGTTGTCAAAATGTGTAACTTACTGAATAATGGCGAACAAAAAATGACAAATAACGGAGAAAATGGTTACAGCGAGTATCCAGCTGTAAAAACCAGTTTGAAAACAATTCTGATATGGGCAATTTTTAAATTTGACATTTATTTGACAATTTCAAATTTGAAAATCAGTGTACCCAATAGAATAGTTAAAAAATATTGCCAACCTAACACAAAAAATTTCAATCATTTATAGTCACCCGGTACTATATTTGATTTACAAAAATCAAAATAATTTCTAACAAGTTATTTACCATTTGGTATTTATAAATAAGCCTTAGACAACCGTTGAGACGATTACCTCATTATTATTTTTTCAATCAATGCAATGACCAAAATTCAACAATTAAAATACCTCTTGAATGAAGTAATATAACTTGCAATTTAGTTTTTGTGTCGAGCATTGCTTCTTAAGGAAAAAACCACGCCAAGTATGGAATCTACGGGCAAATGTACTGATGTACTTTTAAGAAGTTTCGGTCATTAAATTATTTTGCATGCCTGTAAAGCGTGAGCAATCAATTTTATTTAAAACTCTAGCTTTTAAAAAAATTATGAAATATTATTTTGTACTTTTTTCATACTCTTATTTCCTTGTATAAACACTTTATTTTGCAGTCTAGTTTGACTGCGTCTGCATGTGAATTTCATAGATTTATAATTTTCATTTTTTGGGCAGATTTATTTAGTTCTTTATTTTTCAAAACCTCAAATTTAAATCTGCAAAATTTTAAATTTTGGTTAAATCATTTGCGTAATTTTCAAATTTAAAAATGCAGTAACTGCACTTTCACTGTTTATGCGTAAATATTTCTCATTTTATAGTTATTTTTTCGATATTAAAAAATACTTTGTCGTTGCGTAATAGTACGAGTAATAAATGCTGTTTTGCCGAGCCTTAAAGAAACAAGCCGAAGCGTCGTAATTTAATAAGAACCCTTCAATTAAGAAAGTGTGTGTGAAATTTATTTATTGGGCTATGGAAAAGCACACATTTATCGTAACGTTCGACGCTAATCTGCGGAAACGTTGAATAAAAATGAGGCAAGAAATTAAGTTTAAAAATTGGTTAAAATAACCAGCGACGATGCTGGAGCCGGTGACAGGTTCGGATTACGAAGAAGTGTGTGTTTATAAGAAAACCCTCGGCTGGTTAGTGGCCGAATCGGAAGCCATCGACTATCCGGGACGTTTCCGCTAAATCCTGCAGACATGGCAAGCGGCCAGCTTTGCCCGGCTTTTCCTGCAGCGACAGACAATTAGCGCGATGGAAATGTAAAGCAGGTGATTTAAAATGCAGGCGGAAAATCCGTTTTGCGACTTCATTAGCGCCAGATGCGCATACCATTTCAGCTCAATTGGACTGAAGTCTGGGCAGGGGCGCGCAATTCCTGCAACAGGTCGGCCGACTAGATTTATCGTTGTCGCCTTAAACAATACGTTCATCGCAAACCGCGCCTAATTAAACATGTGAAGGGAAACCCTAGTTCTCGCTCTTATCATTCGTGGAAAGATTCCATTAATTTTATCCGAATCTCGAGTAATTGCGGTGATTCATAAGCGATTGTTCGCGAGACACTCGCGAGCTCATAATCTTCCGCGCAAAATATTTTCCAGCAGCGTATACATTGCTAAAAATACTCTAATTAATTTCGGCCGGATTGGATGCAATCTGTCGTCCATTGTCTGGATCCGAAATGAAATTTTCGGCAGGCAAATTCCACGCTGTTTATCTTCACCGTCTAATTAATATTTCGTTCTTAAAACGTCGGCCTTCAACTTTGGCCGTTGTTAAATATTTTGCTGACGGTTCGGGTTAATGAGGCCGCAAGGGAGTCGAAGTTGACGTTTCCCCTTTGAATTCCTTAAGTGAGACCATTAAGTTACTTAAAGACTAGTTTCGAGGAATGTCGGTCTCCGGAGGTGAGCACATCAATATAACCAGGCCGAAATGGCGCCCCAAATATCAAAACAAATTCGGGCGTGGGCGTTTTTGATCGCGGAACGAGATGGCGGATGAAAATGTCAGGCTGGCATTTATAAATTTTTAACGGAGCCGTTGGGTTTTTAAAACTGGCAGCGGTCATTTTTCAGGACACTGTTATAATAAAGCGACGCTCGTACAATTTTCTTTTCCATTATTTTCTCGTAGAAGAAATTAGCTTTCCTGCGTATCATGCGACGGAATCAATTACGCCGTTTTCAAAGAATTCCGAACAAGTGTTTGTTATTTCGTAAAAAATTCCAGACGAGCAAAAACGGCGAAGTATAAAGTCGATCCGCAATATTTGGAAGGGACTCGTGTAAGGAATACATCAATTACTTATTTAAACAAAACTTTTCTCCGAAAGGAAAAACGATTCTCCAATGTAATTTTCACGCTTCCTTAAATAATTTACACGTTCCTGCACAAAATAAATTCATTAAACGGGGAAAAATTTAGTAAACTCGGCGAGACCATTAAGAGAAAACATGGTTAAATAAATAAGGAATGTCGCTTTTGAAGACTCATTCGGGCGACGACGACTGACTTGACAATTGTTGGGGATTGTTGGTGCCCGTAATTAGTTTGTTCAATTGGAACAGAACGAACGAAAATCGATGGGGGACAAATAGCAAAATCCAAAAGAAAAATTGTCGATTATTTAACATCACACCTCCGTCAGCAATGTCATCGCAAAGTTGGGGCGAAAATCTTATCCGATTAATCGTGAAACCGAGATTCCAGTGATATCGAAACTTTCAGCATAATAAAGTTGGGTGTAATGAAGGAATTTGATATTGCAGTGAAGCCTAAGCCGCTCTCATTTTTTATCGTTCACCTTTGCCTAAATCTGATCGATACCTGCCCGTGCGATATTTTAACAATTTACAAGCACTGAGACGTATTTTTTCATGGAATCAATAGAGGTCTTCCCCGTGGCTTTTCCGGCTCATCTTGATGAAGCTTTATGGCTTCCATCGGCCCATTTTGGAAATAACTCGACGTTCGCGTTTAGATCCAAGCGAGTCTCTCGTGTACGAATAACACTCAAACACATGAAGAGGATTGAAAATCGCGTGATTACCAGAATCGATCGTGCGTGCACTCCTGCTCGAAACAATTAACTTGAACGCTTCAATGTTTGCAAGAATTATTCAAACCGAAGAGGAATCGATCGGGGGTCGGTTCCACTTCTTCGGTTATAAAACACAATTACAAATCGAGCACTAACTTCTGCGCCATTTAATGAAAACGGAGATAAGTTTTTATTGAATTCGTGGTGCGGGGTTGGGGTTTGCTGTTCCGGAGTTGTCTTTATGCATAACGCAATCATAATAAACGATAACACTAAATAAACAAAATAAAGTGGCTTTAACACGAACCGGATGCAAATGAACGCGAGTTAGAGCAAAGTGCCGCAAAATAGACGACTGAGAAATTAAAGGGGTTTTGTGAGAATGACGTCGAGACTGGAGACTGGAGAGGCGAGCGGATTGAGGATTTTTTCCCAACTCGACACCGCATAAAGCCGCAATAAAAATCATCGTAAAGTTGGAGGCGGTTTATTATTTTAGTGTATGTAAAATGATTTAGTGCGTTTATACGGCCGCAATATGGAAACAGACATGATGTTTGGGTTTATTGCTGCGCCCCGACGCTGGCTTAATTAGAAACATCTATTGTTCAAACTATGTTAAAACAATTTGGTTTAAAAAAGCACTGACAATTTATTCACAACGCGTGCTTAAGTTTTTTAACTACCAATACAATTAATGTGTAAGACTTGGAAGGCCATGGAACCTAGCTTTTATTTTATTTTATACAGCATAGTTTTTGAAACTGTTAAATATTTCATTTGACAGGAGCTGTCATTCAACAATTTGTTCAAACGACGTGTAAACCGAGACCTGGAGATGCAATTTGTTGAAGAAGATGTTAAATGTATCTTATGAATTAACTAACAAAAAACTTAATTTCACATTTCTCCAATTCAAGGCCGAAATTTTGCTACACTCTTTTGATTGTCAAATATATTCCATGGCCTAGGCAACCTTGTTTTATTTTTATACCCATTTTAAGATAATTTTAATTTAATTCAACGAAACAGTTATTATTTTAATTTTATTTGACGTGTAATGCAATTTGCTTTAATGTGATGGTAATAAAATTTATCTTATCTTTATTTAATAAAACTGTATCTATTTTATTCATAGGTTTTTTACTGTATAACTTTCTAAATTATCTTTCATTTTTTCATTTTTTTTCTTCTAATTTTCCTGTATTGATTTCTGTCGTATTTTGGTCTAAGTTTTTATATTTATTTTGTTGTTCTTCCTTGTTACGCTTTTATGATCTTTTTGTTTTGTTTTTATTTTTATTTTTGCTAGTATATGGGAATTATTTCAGTTAAACAACTTAATAAAAAAGTCAAAATTCCTTTATTAATTTATATACAATATTTATTTTTGTACGATGCAGTCATTATAGAAGAAGTTTTAGGTAATATCATCTCGCAGGTTATCTGAAAATTACTTAAAAAGTAATGAAAGTGAAGATTTGCCTTACCACCAAACCTTTGCAGTGCAGCAGCAAAAAATGTAACAATAAGTTCTATAAAATCGTTGTCATAGACAACCCATTTATTATTTACTGCCAGTTCTTAGAGTGAATACGTTTTCTTTTTTATTAATTCGTGCAATAAAAAACTGCCATGGTTTTCTTTATCGCCCTAAATTTTATAATACATATAGAGTCTACAAAAAGAAACGATGGCTTAGGAGGCTATGGAAACTAGATTTTGTTTTAATTGTTAGAGTGTAGACGTTTGACATTTGGCTGAAACTGTCAATCAAAAAAAGCCGAGACCTGGATATTGAATTTTTTGAAAAAACATTAAATGTATCGTATGGATTGGGTCCGAGACGCTTATTAGAAAATTATTTAATTTCAAATTTCTCCAACGCATGATCGAAATTTTGCTACACTCTTTAGAACGTCAGAACGTCGAACGTAGAATGTGTAAGTGTAAGTTGAAGAGATTACCAAACCATGATAATAGAGTAACAATTTATTTCACTTTTTGTTCACTTTGAAAGATGCTAAACCAATTCATACCCTCAATAGATTGCTAAAATGTATGGATAGACTAATAAATAGTTATATTATTTTTAAAACAATTTATCAGAATTTTACGAAATTTGGTATAAAAGAAGGGAAAGTTATGTCTATTACTTGTAATTTTTTCTAATGTTTTATTTTTTTATCATCAGGAGTAATGTAACGAAATTTTATTTCCCTTATGTGAAAATAAATGTTAAATAAACTATGTGATATTATTTTAACGAAACTAAGAACATTGGAATTAAAACAATAATTTAAAGTATTTGTTAAATGAGAAAGGAAACATATAAATAAATAATCAAATAAATAAAAAAGTTAAAAAAGTTTAAAAAACAAATGACGAAATTTTTGTATTTTAATTATGTAGAATGCGAAAAGAAATGTTTTAGAAAGCGAAATGTGGAATTTAGTCAAATTTTCTAAAATTTGTAAATATTATAAATAGTTGCATTGCAAGTTTTTGATGGATTTAGTCTTCTTCAGAAATAGAGTAGGTTACAGTTTTTGACCAAAAATAAAATAAAAAATAATGAAACCGAAATATACTCTTCCATATCTGTTTACAAACATTTCTTATTAGAGAATATTCCAATTTTCTATTTGTGCACACATTTTCTCGAGAATGAAAACGACGTTTCTTCTTTCCATTTTTTATTTTAGATCCTTAAATGGTTTATGTTTAGGGCTGAGAAAATTTTGAAATGGAAAATGTATCACTTTGGATCTCAGATTTTTTCAGCAAGTGCGAACAAATAGAAAACGACCTAGAGTAGGCCATGGGTTCTAGCTTTTATTTATTTTTTGCAGTGTAGACGTTTGTCAGTGACATATCGTGGCGTCGTCTTTGACAGGAACTGTGAAACAAAAATTTGCTCAAACGGCGTTTAAAGCGACTCTTGGAGATGGAATTAGTGAAAAAAGAGACTAAATGCGTCTTATGCATCGTTCCCGAAACTTAATTTCAAATTACTCCATCTTCAGGTTAAACATTTTTTTCATTTAAACGGATTCTAAAGTGATTCCATGGCCTCTGAATCTTTTTTTGTACGCTTTTTACCAAATTAACACTTTTTATTTTATCGTCAGGAGTAGAAATATAAATAAACTATGTGATATTATTTTAACGAAATTAAGAATATTGAAATTAAATAATTTAAATTGCTTGTTAAATGAGAAAGGAAACACAATAAAAAAGTAAACAAAATTAAAAAGCAAATAACGAAATAGTATTTTAAGGATGTTGAATAAATAAGATTGTTTTAGAACGCACATTGTGGAATTTGGTAAAAATTTATAAAATTTATAAATCCGAAACTATTACAAGTTTTTGATGGCTTTAGTCGTTTCAAAAGTAGAGTAGGTACAGTTTTTGACCAAGAGTCGAAATAAACGCCTGGATGGCTGTTTACAAATAACATTTCTTAATAGAAAATGTTTGAATTTTCTATTTGTGCACCTATTTTCTCAAAGATAAAAACAATGTTTTCTTTTTACATTTTTTATTTTAGATCCTTAAATGGTTTATCTTTAGGGCCGAGAAAATTTTTAAATGGGAAATGTATCACTTCGGATGTCTTGAGATAATTTTTCAAGAACTAAAAGGATTTCAAATCAATTCACTTTCCAAAACAGAATTGTGGAATTAGGTCACATTTTCCAAAATTTGATCATGAGAATTTCTGTAGGCTCTATTCACTTAAACTTACCATTATTAAACTAATTATTACACACAAGTTTAATTTTTAGTTAATATGCAGCATTAACATTTTCAATTTTTTTTCAATATTTAATTTGTGCATATTTTTTGTACGTTTTTTACAAACAAAGATAGAAATGTGTTACATTGCTACATACAGAAGAAAAATCTCTTTTTTACCCCGGGCAATTTATGAAAGAAAATCAAATTCGCCTTGCATCTCAAAACTCAAAAACAAATAACGGTGTAAGATTGAAAAATCTTAGATTATACAGTGTGGATCAAAAGGTTGGAACTAATTCGATAACTTTTTTATAGGGAGCGACAGAAAAAATCACTTGGACACGTGAATTTTTAATTTTATATGCGCTAATTCTGACATAAAAATTTGCTTTGTTATGTCATTTTAATTTTTTTTTAAATGGCAACCCTAGAGCATGTTTTTATTTACATATAGTCTTATTATTTTGTAAATTTTACATGTTATTTAAATAAACTGTTATTGTTAAAATCATTAAATTACTAAATAACAAACAAACAAAATTTTTTTTTCAAAAGTATTGTTATGTAACACATTACAAGTTTTTTTGTTTTATATGCAAAAAAACATGCTCTTTAAAATAACGCAATCAAAAACTTGGGTTTCCATTTTTAAAAAATGAAAAGACGTCATGGCCTTGAAAGAAATGACATAATAAAGCAAATTTTTATGTAAGAGCGATTTTTTCTGTCGCTCCCTATAATAAAGTTATCGAATTAGTTCCAAACTTTTCATCCACACTGTATAATTTAAATACTCCCAACCATGTGCCAAATTTTATCATCATGTGAACCGTGTTCAAAATATTTAAACTGTATCCATACTTTTTAGCCATTTTAGCGGTACATACAGGGTGTTTTTTCTAAGGCGGGCATTAGAAACTTTTTAACTTCCTACATTGCTATAAACTTGAAATTTGGAACACAGCCGAAAATTACCATTTCGAATCGCAGTAAATTATTTTCATTATGGCGGCACTTCCGCTTATACCGAAAGTGGACGCCATCTTTGTTATTTTAAATAGAACACCCTAGTTTTTATTTAATTTTCGAATGCCCCCTTTCATTTTGAGTATCCTACACCTATGTTGTACCTATCTATGTGTAAAAGTTTTGGAGATATGCCCACTTATCTACAAAATCTTGCATTTTTGGTGGTCTATTCAAAATTTTTTTCGCAGGAACCATTGGGAAAAGGTACAAACTGTTTTTTGCAGTCGATATCCGAAAGATTGCAGAATTTTCGGCTGGCCTCAACAATAACTATATCACGTTCTAAGTACTTACAATGATTTAATAAAAACTCACAAAACAAAACGTCAATATTTCATTTTTTTTAAATGGCACCTACCAAATATATATCTCCAGTCGATAAAAAATGAAATTTAAGGGGATATTGTATTAGCATGTCCAATACCTCTCTCAATTACTTTAGGAGTTATTATGATTTATTTAGAAAATGAGTATAATTCATGAGGGTGTTTAGTAGGCTGTGAACGTAAAACAATTGATATCACTGCAAAAATTGCAGTTGTCTTGTAAATCTGTTTTAATAATTGAGTGCAATAGATAATTACCCAAATGTTTTGTTTTTAGATTTGTTTATTATTCACGGAAGTTGTGATAAAATCGTTTAAAGAACATACTAGTATTCGCATCTAGCCCCAATGAATAAACAAAAATTTTCCCGTCTTCAGAATCAGTTTATGCATTCAGGAATAATACATATCACCAGAGAAAGAGTTAAAGTTGTTCCTAGAAGTAAAGAAAACCAAATCAACGTTTTGGGATATTTTTCCGCGTTTCCCCGTGCATAACGACGAGCTGCCGCTAAAAATTTGGGATTAAATCTGTCATTCTGTCTTTCCAGACTTAGTGAAGTTATGGAAATTGGTTATTTTTGTGCTGTTTTGGGCATACATTTACAACAGAACTGTAAATAAAAAACAATAAAATATAAAACGACAATACCAAAAATTCCAAACTCAATAATATTAAAAGAAAATGCTTACGCTTAAATCTATTTATTACATTAAATCAATTTATTACAATTTAAACGGCGGCGTTGACAGTCATATACATTGTTCACAGCCTACTAAACACCCTCATGATTACAGAATTAGACTCATTTTCTAAATAAATCATACAACTCCTAAAGTAATTGAGATAGGTATAGGATATGCTAATACAATATTGCCTTAAATTTTATTTTCTATCGACTGGCGATATAAAATTTAGTAGGTGCCATTTTAAAAAAATGAAATATTGACGTTTCGTTTTGGGCATTTTCATTAAATTATTGTAAGTACTCAGAATGTGATACAGTTACTTTTCAGGCCAGCCCACAATTTTGCAATCTCTCCTCTATCAACTGGAAAAACAGTTTGTACATTTTCCCAATGGTTACTGCAAAATCATTTTTTGAATAGACCACTGGAAATTGCAAAATTTTGTAAAAAAGTGCGCATATCTCCAAAACTTTGACAGATAGATAAGTACAATTAGGTGTAGGATCCTCAAAAAGAAAGGAGGCATTCGAAAATTAAATAAAAACTATGGTGTTCTATTTAAAATAACAAAGATGGCGTCCACTTCCGGTATAAGTGGAAGTGCCGCCATATTGAAAATAATTTATTTCGATTCAGAATGGTCAATTTTGACTGTATTCCAAATTTCAAATTTATAGCACTATAGGAAGTTAAAAATTTTCTAATGGCCGCCTTAAAAAAACACCTGTATACTATAGTGCAGGGCTTCACAACTTTGTTCATTTTAGTCAAATCAGATTTTTCGTCGTGGCATGTCGAAGACTCAAACCCTCCGTGACTTTTTCACGTCCATCGGTTCCGGTGTGACAAATTGTCGGCGACGTCTCGTGATACAAGCGAGACAAGTGTATTGATAAGGCGATCGGTCCATAAACAGGGGCGGTTTTCGCCACCACCCCTTTTGTACACGTCTCTGTTGTTTCCAGAACCAGACACGGAGATCGTGGGCGGACCTGAGCTGTTCATCGATCGAGGCAGCACCATCAACCTTACCTGCGTGGTCCGGCACAGCCCGGAGCCCCCGGCTTACATCTTCTGGAACCATAACGATGCGGTAACTAAAACTTCTACCAAATATAACATAATCCCGATGCACCTTGAATTTTGCAGATCATAAGCTACTCTAGCACCAGGGGAGGCGTGAGCGTGGCCACGGAACGGGGCGAGACCAGCCGCAGCGTGCTTCTTATCCAAAGAGCCCGACCTTCTGACTCCGGTAACTACCAGTGCAACCCATCCAACGCTCGGACCGCAAACGTGACGGTGCACGTGCTCAACGGTACCGTTCTGCACGACTCTTGAAAATCCAAATTGAACTGACTGATCGCGGTTACAGGGGAACACCCCGAGGCGATGCAGCACGGGGGCAACCAGAAGATGGGCCCCACTCTCGGCGCGCTCGCTTTCATCTCCTACGTTCTGTTGGTCTACTGTTAAGTTTCAAGTTTGACTTTAGTCGTTGCTGGTGTATGTCGACGTATCTGTTGCTCTCTTTCACCGTGTATATTCCATCGGCGACGCTCCTACGTCACGACGTCTTCATCCATGTAGACCATTATTGTATATACAGTTATGGCAACTCGTAGTCTAAGTCAAAGTTGTTGGATTATTTCGTTAAGTTACCTACACGTTTATGTATTATATACTTTTGACCGACACTACTCATTTTAATAAACAATTCAATTTTAACGGCGCACTAGTACGAACTAGTCAGGTCGGCCATTTACAACTATCTCTCAACATAACTGGAACACGTGGAACAATAATAGTCGTAGAAAAATACTGACGAAAGGTGAGAACGATTTATGTTCGGAAATATAAAAAACACACGGGTTAAAACCGAATAGTTGGAGTGTCATGATTTTTATGATTTTCTACTGTTTTAGATTTTTTTAATTTGGTTTTTGGCGTAAGAAGAAATGCCGGTTGCTGTCTGCTGCTCGTTTCCAAAGATTTAATCAAGTTGAGACAACAATAAGGTAAGTACTCTATATTGTAAGTACTAATATAGCCACGTAAGATTTTTTTGGAAATTGGAAATTGTTCTGAAAAAATTACCGGTAGCGGCACAATGAATTTTATCAGGCGTAAATATACAGGATTAGTATACGGTGTGGATGAAAAGGTTGGAACTAATTCGATAACTTTTTTATAGGGAACGACAGATAAAATCGCTCGGACAAGTTAATTTTTAATGACGTCATCTCAATTTTTTTTAAATGGCAACCCTAATTTTTTTTGCGTTATTTTAAAGAGCATATAAAACAATAAAATTTGTAATGTGTTACATAACAATATTTTTGAGAAAAACATTATTTTTTTGTTTGTTATTTAGTCATTTAATGATTTTAACAATAGCAGTTTATTTAAATAACATGTTAAATTTACAAAATTATAAGATTAAATGTTCAAACTGCCTACCTTCCTCAAGTTGACAATGACTGAGACGATGTTCAAATTATTTTATGACATAATTTAAAATTTGTGGAGTGATTAGAAAAAAGAGTAATTCTAATTTTAACTATTCATTTTTTTTTCAAATATTGTTATGTTACCTATTACAATATGTATTGTTTTATATGCAAAAAAACATGCTCTTTAAAATGACGCAATATAAAATTAGGGTTGCCATTTAAAAAATTGATATGACGTCATAACCTTGAGAGAGATGACATAACAAAGCAAATTTTTATGTCAGGATTAGCGCATTTAAAATTAAAAATTTACGTGTCCTAGCGCTTTTTTCTGTAGCTCCCTATAAAAAAGTTATCGTATTAGTTCCAACCTTTTGATCCAGACTGTGTAGTCTCGGAACGGTCGAATAACTTTTTGTTGTAAAAGGCCACTTATTCAAATTTGGTGCAAACAAATACCGGTGACTATAATTGATTGACATTTTTTGTGTTAAGTTGGCAATATTTTTTAACTCTTCTATTGGGTCCACTGATTTTCAAATTTGAAATTGTCAAATAAACGTCAAATTTAAAAATTGGCCGTGTCAGAATTATTTTCAAAATGGTTTTTACAACTGGAAGATCTTCGAGATCACTCGCTGTAATGATTTTCTCCGTTATTTGTCACTTTTCGTTCGCTATTATTCACTTTTTGTCAACAATATCCTAACCTGAAAAATTAATAGACATAAATCACGACGACAGTGAATCTGGTACCAATTCCTCACTGTTGCCAATCACCTAAATTTAAGTAAATCATTTATAGTCGGTAGTTGCAAACAACGAATTATTTATAATATTTTTATTTTACTTTTCGTTTAATATATTTATATATTTTTTAAATAGGACACCCAGTATATTTTTAGATTTCCGGTCGCAGCATAAAAAACTACTTTCAAAAATATTAACATAATTTTTTTGTGAACCGAAGCCATACACTGAATTTTTAAAACTCAAATCAAGATATCGTTAAAGCCATTCGCACAATTTGTACATTTTAAAACTTTAATATTTATGAAGGGAGTTTATATTGTGCAGCCGAAAATGTAAAAATATACCGGGTGTCCTATTTAAAAAACAAAAGTAGGAAGCATTTCCCGTTAAAAGGAAGATGGAATAAAATTAAACTACGAGTACTATAAACAAATTATTTATTTGCAACTATACGGGGTGCCCCAGGAATTTACAGTACGTTGTTGGGGAGTATTCAAGGAGTCAGGGAAAAATAATAAAAAATCAATCAATTTTTAGTTATTAGCAATTTGGCAAATTTGTATTTCTATGCTGGTAACTTTTTTTTAATTCAACAGTTAATTAAACTTTGTCAATAATTTTTTGTTATTTATTGAGAGAAGAAAGGCACTTCTTGATTTGGAGTACTTTTATTCTTTAAAATATTGCATAATGTTGAATATTCAATTGTCGTGTTCAACCGTTATTATCTCTTCGGTCAGACTCTGATGAATTTTTGAACTATTTTTTCCCTGTAGTTTTGCACCAAATTTAAAAAAAAAACTTTTTAAGTAAGATATTTATTCCAGCGTTCCGGAACTATACTAACATTGGAGTGATATTTTCCCGTTTTATTTTTATGGGGAATTTCAACACTTTTAGTTATAAATCCAAAACTAACATATTTAAATTTGCAATTTTTTTATATTTTATACCGGATTTGCTCCTATTTTTATTATGACTGAAGATAAACCTGTTAAAACTAATCTAAAGTGGAAAAAGGAATCTTCTTTTTTATCTTTATAATATTCGAAATCCGAAATGATATTATGAAATCCGAAGTGATACATTTTCCATTACATTTTCTCGGCCCTAAAGATAAACCATTTAAGGATCTAAAATAAAACATTAAAAGAGGAACCATCATTTTTATCTTCGAGAAAATGTGTGCACAAATAGAAAGTTGGTACGTTTTCTATTAAAAAATATTATTTGTAAGCAGCTATCCAAGCGTATATTTCGGTTTTATTATTTTTTACTTTATTTTTGGTCAAAAACTGTAACCTACTCTATTTTTGAAGACGACTAAAGCCATCAAAGACTTGTAATAGTTCCGGATTTATAAAATTTAACCAAATTCCACAATGCGCTTTCTAAAGCAATCTTTTTTTTAATCTACATCCCTAAAATACTACTATATATTTCGTTATTTGCTTTATAATTTTTTTGAACTTTTTTATTTGTTTGTTTTCTTTCACATTTAACAAGCAATTTAAATTATTCTTTTAATTCCAATTTTCTTAATTTTGTTAAAATAATATCACCTAGTTTATTTATATTTCTTTTCACACAAGAAGACGAAAATTTCGTTGGATGACAAAAAAATTATGTGTTAATTTTTAAAAAAACGTACAAAAAATTATTCAGAGGCCAATGCGTTTATATGTAAAAATGTTTGGATGGAAACATTTGAAATTAAGTTTCGGGAACGATGCATTTAGTCTCTTTTTCAGAAATGCCAGGAGTCGCTTTAGACGTCGTTTAAGCAAATTTTTGTTTCACTGTACACTGCAAAAAATAAAACACAAGCTAGATTCCATGGCGTACTCTGAATCTTTTTTTTCGCACGTAATTTTTAAGTCCGCCGCTGAAAAAAGTTGAAAGATTTTTTTCTGTAGAATTGTTTGCGGATTGGGGCATTAGGTTATCGGTTTCTGGAGGCAGTGACATAGAATCTGAAATCGACGCATTCGATAAGAAATTCAATATAAGCTTTAAAATGGCTCTCTATAATTTGGAGAATCTTTTGCTTATTTCTTTAGTTATTATAGAGTAGTAGTAGTAGGGGAAAAAAACACAGTTTCAAGAGTAATGTCGATGTTTTGCCCAATTTTGTAAAATCACATTTACACGTTAATTGTGTTCATAAACGAATGTAATTTTTTGTATCCGTTTGGACATCCGGTATTTGCAATCTAAAAAGTGTTACACATACATATATTTCAATAACCTATAGAACAAAGTTTATTTATTTAAATCTTACAATATTGTACAAGTGTTATCTATTTCGGTCAAGCCTCCGAATACGTGGGAGTGTACAAGACAGGTGTTTGTATTTTTTCCTCCTTCTGGCGACCCAACTGCTCGTACGCGTTTTGCCTCTCCTGGTCTCGTTCCAGAATCTCCTGCGTCTTTAACGCTCGCACGGCTTTGGCCAACATCCAAGCGAAGATAATTGCCAACAACTGAAACACAATAACACCTTTGACTCATCACGCGCCATCTCACTTACTTGAATAAAAGCCACGGCGAGGGCTCCGCAGCCTAGAAGAAGAGCGCTTTCTGACACAACGTAAGACAAAGCGTCCAAACATCCGTCTCTGAAAACTGATTTTGTGGGGCACATATCGAAGTGGAGGTCGCGGAATCTGCAGCAAGACGAGGGTCCGTTCCACATCTCCGGGACTGTGGAGTTTTCCGAAGGTGTGACGGTGCTCGGAGGAAAGAATTCGTCCCAATCGGATTTCCCATCGATTCCACAGCACAACAGCTTCATAACATTGTTAGAGCTAGAGGAGCTCCGTGTTGCGAATATAGTAACTTACTCTCTGCTGGGTGAAATCCCAAACGTTCCTTTCGTATACGTTGTCGTAATATTCAATCGACTGAGTCATCTTTCCCCGAATTGTACTCTCAATATCGTTTCGCATGGCGTAAGCCGCCGCAGCTGCTGCCACTTCCAAGATCAGAAGCAAAGTTAAAAAGAATCCGAACTGCAAATTTCAAAGTCACATATAACGTGTATCGCTTATAAAAGCGTGCAGTACCAAATTTATAAGACATGTGCTCTCTTTAAGAGCTCCGACGCATCCGAATAGGGCCACGAAGAAGATGATGACTCCAATAGCTATCGCTAGGATGGCAGGACTGAAGTAGTGGTCGGCCATAAATGCTTCAAAGTCTCCATAGATGGCCTTAATCGTAGATCCGATCGATATCAACAGAAAGCCAATCATCTAGACAATGAAAACGAGACGTGGAGATAAGCTAGGCAACGACGTCGTCATCGCCAGCACGATAACAATACGTGTTTTCTCATAATAAAACTAAACTAATTTATAGTCAAATTGTAAATTTTATGTATCATAGCGACGATGTAATGTTTACAGTGTTCGTTCGCAAAATATTTACAAAATAATGCTTACCACAAACATGAAATTTGCGACGAACAGCATGTACTTGATGCACTTCATCCCCACGTTGATTTCTTCAGCCATTGTGGCCTCCGGTATTAATTCCGAACGACTTTTGAAAGATTCCCGAAAGTCTGACTTTTGGGTGCGCACTGTTTTGCTGGCACTTGTCAACTGATAAAGATAACCGCATCAAGGTGTGCAATAAAGTATTTACTCCGAATGATTAGCCGATAAAAGAGGCCGTCGAGGCAATAGTTTCGATAATTTGTCAGCGACACTAAACTAGAATCGTCCAATTATTTTTTCTGACTTTTTGCTTCACGGAAATTTTCTAAAAATGTGGTAAGGGCTGTCCGTTCTTCCTGATGACTTATTCCAGTGGAGTAGTTTTTAATTATTGTGCTTGCAATTTTCGATTACAAGATTTAGTTCGACTGTTGATTCATTTGAATAAATTAGCACCACCACAATCAACTTTTATCATTCCTAAAGATAAGCCGTTGAGAGATAATCTGAAGAGAAAGAGACGAAATAATGAATTTATGTATGGTGGTAGAGGATGTCTATAAATGATTGTAACATCGCACAGAGCTACGAAATATGCCACCTTTTGTTTATGATATACAGGATGATTCACGTTGACTGTTTGTTAGAAATTACTGAATTTCCCGTAAAGCTAAAAAGTTGAAATTTGATGCATCATTATTATCGATCATTCTGAATCGAATAAAGTTTGCATATTATTTGTTTCTAAATTTTGGATTCCATTGGGAATGTTTTATTTTTTCTTTATTATTTTTGTTTATTTGTAATTTAAAAAGTAAACAATTTGGAATCGTTATTTGAAAAAAAATTCTTTATTCATACACCAAAAAATTATACTAAGTGTATTTTCGCAACACATCGTAATATTTACCGCGTGCGGTAAAAGTACCGCCTCAGTTTAATATTTCATAAACTGTAAATGATACAGCAAAATGTTCTTAACAAAATTTTTTCATACATCATGCTTTATTATTGTTCGGTATTTGTGAATATTTTTTACTAGACCTTCTTATAGTGAAGAAAAAGAAAATGTCAACAAATGCAAGATTAGTTTCGTGTATACGAATACGAAACAAATGCCAACTGAGTGTTTGCAAAGAAAATAAAACTACAAAACTTGTTTCAAAAAAAGTGTAAAATGTGTCTTTGAGGACCCAATAATTTATAAAATATGCGGTGAACGTGAATAAAGTTTGCCTATTATTTGTTTCTAAATTTTGGATCCGATTGGGAGTGTTTAATTTTTTCTTTATTATTTGTGTTTATTTTTAATTTAAAAAATAAACAATTTAGATCCGTTTTTTGAAAAAAAAAATTTATTCCCAAAATGATTATACTAAGATTATTTTCGCAATACATCGTAAAATATTTCATCATTAAATATTTCATAAACTGTAAATGATATAGCAAAATGTTCTTAACAAAAGTGTTTTGATACATCATGTTTTATTATTGTTCGGTATTTGTGAATATTTTTTCCTAGACCTTCTTAAAAGAGAGGGTAAAAAGAAAATGTCTACAAATGCAATTTTAGTTTCTTGTGATGCAACTGAGTAAAAAACTACAAAAATTTGTTTCAAAAGTTTAAAAAATATGTATGTGGAAAATGTGACTTTGAGGACCCAATAATTTATAAAATATGCGATGAACATGAATAAAGATTGCATTGCATTATTTGTTACTAAGTTTTGGATGCCATTGGAAGTGTTTAATTTTTTCTTTATTATTTTTGTTTATTTGTAATTTAAAAAATAAACAATTTGGAATCGTTATTTAACAAAAAATTCCTTATTCATACTCCAAATTATTATACTAAGTGTATTTTCGCAACACCATCGTAAAATTTACCGCGTGCGGTAAAAGTACCGCATCAGTGTTTTTTTTTTTATACGACATGCTTATTATCTTTACTAGAAATTTATTTTGTAAATTAATAACAATGAAACAGCAAACAACAAAGCAAAACTTTAACTTAACTGTAAATCATTTATTGTACAACATTGTAATTAATGCTATGACGCTTTTAGATTGTGGGGTTGCTATTTGAAAAAAAAATTATACTTTTTGATATTCTGTTATAATCATATTCAAAAAATCGCAGCAACATTTTGAGACAATCAAATTGTATAAAAAATACTTTTAGATTATGCCTTGAGGGGATGCAAAGCGACAAAAAAACGATAGTATTATCTGCAACGAATCAAGAGATTGATTTCTAAAAAAATCCTTGCATTTCCAAATTATTTTGTTATAATCATATTCAAAAAATCGCAGCAACCTTTTGAGACAATCAAATTGTATAAAAAGTACTTTTAGGTTATGCCTTGATTGCATGCAAGGCGATATTAATTTCTAAAAAGATCTTTGTAATTCCAAATTTTAGCATTAAATTGAAAATATTTCAAAAACTATAAGACCAACAATCTGGGTGATTTTTTTAGAGTTGAGTGCTCAAATGAATATGGATATATTATAGTATGTATAAAAATAAGGGATTGCCATTTAAAATAACAAAATTGATGTCAATTTCCAGTATAAACGAAATTGCCGCCATCTTGAAAGTATTTTACTTCGATTCAGAATGATCGATAATGATGATGCACCAAATTTCAACTTTCTAGCTTTAGGGGAAATTCAAAATTTTCTTCTAATGAACGGTTTACTTGAATCACCCTGTATATATTTGGTAATTAAGTTTCGTAAAAGGGAAACAATCAAAATTTATTATACACAAATAATTTTTGAACAATTTCGCCCTGACATAAATAATAAAATTGTCCGTGCAGATTTGAAAAAAAAACTGTGTTAAATATCACGGGGATTATAAAACTACCGAGTAAAGAGAAAATTGTGATCACAGCTCGAAAAAACGAACAAACACAAACCACTCGAAGCAAATGACAGATTAGTACCTACACTATAAATACGAAGCGGCAAAATTGTTATGTGTCATTTATGGAGGCTCTGTATAATATTATTATGATATAACGAGCGTTAAAAAAACCGAGACTCAGGAAGTTATGGAATCTAGGTTTTGCTTTTTTTCCCTACCATTTCAAACATCATAACAATTGAAAGAAGCTATAATTCAAAAATGTTCTCAAATGACGGCTAAACCAAGACCAGGAGACGGAATTTGTCGAAGAAGCCTTGTGTCCCAGACTTAATTTCAAGTTTTTCCAACTCAAGATCGAAATTTGCAGTTTTGCCACCCTCGAAAGTAAAAGTTATTTCTCCGTTTTTTTCAAAGCTCGTTATATTGTAACAAAATAAGAGAATACATGATAATTAAAAATAAAGGAAGAAATGTCAACACATTTCGTCTCGAAACCAAAATTAGTTTTATTTTAAATTTTATAATAAATATTTTATTAATTATTTTTGGATTTCAGTCAGTATTGCACGCAGTATTGGGCTACTGATGCGTCGAAGAAATGAACAAATACAGATAGAAACATTCAAAAAAAATCTAGACGAAAAAAACTTCCTGGTTTTATTTTTATCAGGCAATGTCAACATCTTTCGTTTAAAATTCACATCTATCCCATTTTCGATGAACAACATCCGTCACAGTCAAGTTTTATAAAGCCCAACAAATTTCGCTCCAAGTCAAATATTACCTGCCTTGGTTGCTTGAAAAACACAACACGGTCAAGTGCGAAAATAAATCATTTGAAGATAACGTGAAGTGTTAAGAATCCTCGTTTTTGTATTTATGAGAAATAGCAAACACCGTTCATCCCAAAAATCCAAAACCAACACAAGCGATAAATCTTATCGTTGTTTTGGCAATTTCAGTTCGTTGCGTAACGCCAACGTTCCTCCTCAGGTGAGCTCGCTATCAAGCAAAAGCCTTATCTGTAGCGTTTGGATCGCCGTTGATGTTTGCTCCAAGTCTTGCTAAGTTTATAAATCCAAGCGTGACTTACATGTAGTGAACTTTCGCGTCGCTGGCAGCTCTCTACATAGTGGAGTGTTTCAGTAAACAGTCGACAAGCAGCGAAAATCGATGTGATTAGATAAAGTGCATCGGCAGCGACCATGGCCAAACCAAGCCAAAGAAGGAGGGTGAGAAGCAAAGCGGCAATTGTTCACGCCACTGACTTTTCTTTTTCCAGAGCTCCATCAAGAAGGAGTTCAACGAGAAGGAACTACAAGGTATGTGTTTGGAACGCGCTTGGCCACTGTCCAAGAGCAACTCGAGCTATTCTTAGAAGCGATTCTAGAATGCTTTCTAGTTTTGGGGTGGTTTTTACGACTTATGTTTGCGTAGATTTGAGGACCGCTTTCGAACTCATCGATTCCAACCAAGATGGGCGCATCAATCCCTACGAGTTCAAGATAATGCTCAAAAATCTCGGGATCGAGTTGGAAGATGATAAAGTCGAAGATCTTATTCGGAGTGCAAGTCATGCGGGTGTCGAAGTCATCGACGAGAACGAGTTCTTGTCGTGGATCAAGCAAATACAGGATTTATGTCCCGAATCGAAGAGCGAAGGAGAGGACTCGTCCCAGGAGCTGATGGAAGCGTTTCGAGTATTTGATCTGGACAATAACGGTTACATCACTCGGGACGAGTTGAAAACGGCCATGGAAAAAATCGGGGAACCCGTCACGGAGCTGCAAATCACGGAGTTCATAACTTTGGCGGACACGGACAAAGACGGCAGGATCAATTACGAAGGTAAGCCCCGAAGAGTCGAAGGACGAGTCCTGAAGTGTTTTTGCAGAGTTTGTGCGGTTGCTATCGTGAGAACCACTGAACGACGGATTTGGAAAATTTTGCAACGTTAAGGGACAACTGCTCCATCATATTTATTGCGCAAAAATAAACTTGGAAGCGATTTATATTTATCTCGGCGACTAAATTTGGACGCGGCATCTCTGTTGGTAAACAAATCGCTCCGGTGCGAAATATTCATGAACTATAAATCGTTAAATTATGGCGTATATGCCGCGAAATGGTTCAGGGGGATCAATCACCTCAAGTGCGGGTAAACATATAAAATTCACGCAAAATACTCGTTTTAGTGCACCGTTATATTAAGCAGCGAAATTTTCCAAATCCCCGCATCGATTTCCACGACCGAAAATCGCGCTTTGGGGGTGGGGATATGGAAATTTAATTCCGCGGGTGTAGGTAGCACCGCTCAAGGTTGTGTAAATATAGGTATTTAATAAATTACATGTGTACTCCGAATTATGGCACAATAAAACATTTCCAATTAATAAATAATGTCTTCCAGAAAATGTGTTTTGCAAACGAAGCGTGAACGAAATTCACTAATTTAAGTTCAACGAAACGAGTCAGTCCAACACTAGAAAGTAAAAACAGGAAAAATTCAAACGGAGACTCGGGAAACTAGCTGTTGTTTTATTTTTTACAGTGTAGCCATTTGACATTGACATATCATGGCATGTGACAGAAACTGTCAATCCAAAAGATGCCCAAACGACGCACAATGAACAAAAATCAAAAATTTTCTAACTAGTTATTTACCATTTGGTATTTATAAATAAGCCTTAGACCACCGTTCTGACGATTACCTCATTATTATTTTTTCAATCAATGCAATGACCAAAATTCAGTAATTAAAATACGTTTTGAATGAAGTAATATAACTTGCAATTTAGTTTTTGTGTCGAGCGCATTGCTTCCTGAGGAAAAAACCACGCTAAATATGGAATTTATGGGCAAAAGTACCGACATACTTTAAAATACCGGCTGACTATAAATAATTGCCTTAAATTTAGGTGATTGGCAACAGTGAGGAATTGGTACCAGATTAACTGTTGTCGTGATTTATGTCTATTAACTTTTCAGGTTAGAATATTGTTGTAAAAAAGTGTAACTTACTGAATAATGGCGAACGAAAAGTGACAAATAACGGAGAAAATGGTTACAGCGAGTGATCGAAAAGATCTTCCAGTTGTAAAAACAATTTTGAAAACAATTCTGATATGGGCAATTTTTAAATTTGACGTTTATTTGACAATTTAAAATTTGCAAATCAGTGTACCCAATCGAAGAGTTAAAAAATATTGCCAACCTAACCCAAAAAATGTCAATCATTTATAGTCACCCGGTACTATATTTGATTTACAAAAATCAAAATAATTTCTAACAAGTTATTTACCATTTGGTATTTATAAATAAGCATTAGACAACCGTTCAGACGATTACCTCATTATTATTATTTCAATCAATACAATCACCAAAATTCAGCAATTAAAATACCTTTTGAATGAAGTAATATAAGTTGCAATTTAGTTTTTGTGTCGAGCATTGCTTCTTAAGGAAAAAACCACGCCAAGTATGGAATCTACGGGCAAATGTACTGATGCACTTTTAAGAAGTTTCGGTCATTAGATTATTTTGCATGTCTGTAAAGCGTGAGCAATCAATTTTATTTAAAACTAGCTTTTAAAAAAATTATGAAATATTATTTTGTACTTTTTGCATAGTCTTATTTCCTTGTATAAACACTTTAATTTGCAGTTGGACTGCGTCTGCATGTGACTTTCATAGATTTATAATTTTCATTTTTTGGACAGATTTACCATAACGAACGCACACAGTCTATGTTTGCTGTTGACTGTGGAAAAGTCTAATGAACATTACCGAAGAGAAATAATTAAAGCAACGGATTTCTTTCAAAAAAGCATTGTTAAAAAATTAAGAAGGCAGGTAAAGGACCTTGCAACTAGCAGGACATCTGCTGAATTCAGATTTTCTGGAAATATGACTGCGAAATGTTCTGCTCATGACTGGAAGTATTCTTTACGTCCTCATCAAGCACTAGCTTTATTCATAAATTTAAATTTCGCACGTTTAATAATATATACCTAACTAAAAAAAAATAGAAAATTATTATTCTTATATGGAAAAGTAATCTATTTAGGGCAATCAATCAAAATTACGCTAACGACACTATCGTTTAGTTAGACCAAACTTATATTTACATTATTTGCCTTAGAATATAAAATATTAGCAAACTGTTTAAGGTAACCCCCAAATTTTATAAGTATTTTTTGGTCACTCGATTAGATAACGTCATTCTCGTATTGGGTCAGTATAGGTATTATTTAGCGTGCGATTTGTTCGAAAGGAAATATAAATTGTTAAGGTTTGTATCGATTAAATTTTATTAAAAATGCACTGTTACCAATTCTCAACTGATTTGTTAAGTGCTTTTATTTAAAAGATGTTTTTAATCTAATTTCTAAAAGCCAAACTTTCTTCTTTAAATCTAATTTCAGGAGGCAAAAACAAGTTTTTTTTATTTTTGTCCACTTTACCCATACACTCAAAACACTGTGCGACATTTAAATCGGTGTCTAAGGATGGAATTTGTTGAAAAAGACATAGTATATCATTTGTATTGTGTCAGAAATGGTTATTATATTAACAAAGGACTTAATTTCGAATTTCCCCAACTCAATAGCCTACGCAACCTGGTTTTATTTTATCCTTGTTTTTCGTTGCTAAATAATTTTTATGAATCCGTAGCAGATTGTGCAATGTTCTAACGTCGCTAATGACGTCTATCTTTTGAAATAACGTTGTTTTCGCTAATTTTATACGAAATCATAATGAGATAATAAATTTATATTTAATTTGTCGCGACACGATGCCTAGGCACTAATCTTGTCATAAAACATTTAATCCAAGCGTTCGGAATAAAACGCGAGAATTAAACATTTCGCCGCCGTAAAACAGGAAATGGAACAAGGACTGGGAGCGGACGAGGTGGTGGAAAAGCAATTCCCAAAACACTTACGTAAGAAAATAGCTTTATGTAAATACACATGTCTAATAAATTACACCGAAAAAGTTACGATACAATAAAACAATCCGCGACTCGCAAGTTATGTATAAAAAACCGGCGGCCCGTATTCGTCCTTGGCGCCGCTCCTCAGCAGCGCCTGCTTCTGACACCTAGTCCTGGCGTCCTCACAGTCCTTGAACCCCTGCAGCAGAAATATGGCGACGATAACCACCAAAAACCCGCACACACTCCCCAGAATGTCCTCCAGGCTCATGTTGCCCCACTCGTTGAAGAGCAACGCCGACGCCACTATCACCAGCGTCGTAAACATGACGTAGTAAACCGGCGTCACGACGCTGGTATTAAATAAATCAAGCGCCTTGTTCAAATAATTCATTTGAATAAAAATACAGACAACCACTGTCGTGAGAAAGACATAAGCGGCCCAGAAGCTGAAGTCCGCGTTTGTGTTAGACAAAGCTTCGTTTATGGACAACCCCAGTCCCTTGCACGCCATCACTGTTAAACTGCCCACGCTCGAGCATAACGTGATGTACACCAAAACGTGTCTGTTACCATAACGTGGACCAACATAAAACACAATCGCCAGTGTTACAAAAACGACTGCCACAACATAATTGAGAAAGAACATGTCCTGAAGCTTGTAGATCAGCTCGTGTACCGATGCCACCTCCTGCTCTTTCGGCGAGTGGATTATAAGAACGATTGAGCCAAGAATGCACAACAAACATCCCAGCTTGAAATTGCAATTAATAGCATTACAGCACCACTTGTGGGTTATTAAATACCTTGCCCAAGATATTGATAGTCTCGCCGAGAAACCTCGATGCTAAAACGGCCGACACGAGCACGCTCAGAGCTCCTAGAGGAGTTACAAGTGAGGCTGGAGCGAAGGTGTAGGCGGCGAAGTTTGCCAATTCACCCACGCCCACTACAACAATGTTAATAACGGACTTGGAGACGGTTAATTAATACGTACTTGTTATAAAACCCAACCACCACATCCAGTCCTTCAAATATCCAAACCCTCCGGCTCCTGCTCGAAGTCCACCTTTACGATTCAACCGCAACAGCGATAGTTTCTTAATAATAAAACTGGAACCGATGAAAATCGACGAGAGGACGGCCAAGCCCAAACCTGTGAGGAAAGGCAGCTCGGGCTGCGCGTCGTGGGGCCCATTGTTAGTTGTTGAAGATTCCATGACGGGTTGAGGTTAGAATCAGGTAGTTGAGGTGATTCACTGATTAGTTATTTGGAGTACTAAAAGATAAGTTAGTACAACGAAATCACTATCACTCATCAATTATGTTGTTGTATCTAAATCATTTGATTAGAATTAATTATAATTTTGACACTTAACAAATTAGGTTATGTGTTGGTGTTTTTTTCAATGATCCAATGCCACCAACTTAGTGATCAGCGTTTCCCTGGTTAGGTTAATAAGGTTGCAGAAGTCTCTAATTTTTTTTAATATTACAGTATTCTGTAGGATAATTATTAATTTAATAATTCATTATTCATTTACTTCTGCTTCGTCCCCACACTGTTATTAAAAATTTTATTTTTGGTTTGAGAATGTTTTTAAATTTTACGAATAAATATAATTGCAGAAGACCGTAATTTCTTCAGCATTACAGTTTTCTGTTGGTTTATTTTATTTATAGTTATAGTTTATTCATAATATTAAAGATGGGGCTCAAAATAACTTGTTTCAAGAATATAATTATTTTCTAATTGCGTTGGGTGTAACATTAATGCAACAATTAGAAATGTCTGCAGAAGTCTGTAACTACTTTATTTTAAACTAAAATTGCAGTTATTTGTAATTTCTGTAGTTGTCCAATATAATCAAGATGTCACTCCACTCACTTTTTTTAAATTATTTTTTCTTTACATAATTAAATACTGATAAATGCATTTCCAGCACTTTAACCTTAAATATTATGAATTTATGAAGCTGAAAAACTAACATCACTGCAAGATCTTGGACTCCGATTACATGTGAGGCCGCTCAACTTGCCTAAGATGACTCAAATTCAAGCAGCCACCATTCTCCAACTGATCAACAAAAAAGAAGTTAAAGAAGCTGTCGTACGTGATTGAATGATAAACAAATCACACAACAAGGGGTTCTAACGGTTGTATTGTAGGGTCTGGAAACATCCTCGCGCTTCCCCAATTCTCTACTACATGTGTTCAGAAGAGGACAAGCAAAGTGACAGAAAAATTAAATTGGAGCCGTGGACATACTAAAGAAAAGCCGTAGAGGTGTGGGGCAAATCATTCGTGATTTAATGCCACATGGACAGGCATTGCAACAGGTTAGTTTGCCAACTGTGTTGTTTATTATTTTAAATTAATTTTATGATGCTGGCAGTGCATTAAGGGGTTCATAAAGAAAATCGATTTGGAGAGACACGAAGCTGTGCATCCCGGAGTCTAGCTGTATGTGTGTAACACATGCTACTGTCGTCGTCCAGCGCCGTTCAGCGATTCTTCCTCAGTCGATGTGGGCGGGACGCGCACTAAGTTCGTCGGACAACTGAACAAATTTCGACACTTTTAAAAAAAAAACCCTTAACTCAAAGTTTCTTCTCTATATTTTTACTTTTTTCCAAAAAATCCACAACACCCCGTCTCCCCGACAATATCTCTCAAAATTAAATAGCTAACTACATATAAAGTATTAAAATTTGGGCAACTTTGATCAACTACAACACTTTCCCTCCTCCAAATGGCCAAATTTTAATCTAATTCTAATCTACGTGTGATAACACCTCTTGTCAGCATCTTCTCTGTCATGACCAGTCTCCTTTGAATCATATTCGAAGTCGCTGATTTCGCTTGATGTTGTCACACTCTGATCTTGGACTACCTCGGATGAAGATGGATTCTGTCTTTTTTTCCGTCGGTAGATCCGCAGTTCTGTTCCATCGTCTGGATCCTCACGTGAAAAAGTAAAATATAGAGAAGAAACTTTGAGTTAAGGGTTTTTTTTTTAAAAGTGTCGAAATTTGTTCAGTTGTCCGACGAACTTAGTGCGCGTCCCGCCCACATCGACTGAGGAAGAATCGCTGAACGGCGCTGGACGACGACACATGGCGCCCAACGTGGGGCAAATCTCAATTCTGATTCTTCACATTGCTGTGAAGCGAACTACAGAAGAGTGAAAGATTGGCTCTTAGACGCCGGACGAGAACAAATTTCAGATGACACCGCCACCAATGACTAGAGCAATGGCTTCTGTTAGGGAGTCGTCAAAAATAGAAGATACAACAGAAGGATCGTCGATTAGTTCTGCGACGGAGGCCGTCCAAATGACGGAAATTTTAATGACATTAACAAAGATATTACAAAAAAAATTCACAACACCCCGTCTCCCCGACAATATCTCTCAAAATTAAATAGCTAACTACATATAAAGTATTAAAATTTGGGCAACTTTGATCAACTACAACACTACAATTGTTTCATCACAAGATGGTGCACCCGAAGGAACAGCTACATTTACGGCAAATGATTTAGTAGGAAATATTATTTCAAGGACCATGGGACAATGGGACAGGATGAAAGACAAAGTCAAGACTGATGCGTGAGGAATAAAAACGTAAGGTTTAAAGCTTACATAAAATATTGTGTATTAATAAAGCAATTGTAGTTTCCTTAGCAATCGAGAGTTGATCGTCATCTTAATATTAATGCAACAATTGCAAACGTTTCCAGAAGAAGTAAGCAGTGACAGAAGTGTGTAACATTTTCATCTTAAATTAAGATACAGTGATTTGTAATTTCTTTAGTGTACAACGAATTGTTGAAATAATTAATCTAAAGGCTATTTACCAAAAGTATAGTTTTACCCTTCTCACATTTGAGTGATCAGTTATTTAACAAACTAATTGTAATTTACGAATATGTTTCAATAAATTGTATACATAACCACCGTGTTCGTGTCTTATTTTTATTTAATCGGAGGTACAGGCAAGAAGAGAAATTTTGCTAAACTGAAATTCTGTAACAAGAGCAAATGTAGGCAACCAACAATACAATTTGAATTCTGAAAAATTATTTGGCTAAAATCATATATTAGTATCAGGAACACATGAACGCGAGGAGGTCTTTGGTGCCAAAAAATAAATTTTATTTGATTTTACAAAATAATTTTGACAAAATCAGGAGTTTGTAGCCGGAACACATGAACGCGAGGAGATCTTTGGCGCCAAAAAATAATTTTTATTCGCTTTTACAAAATTATTTGGATAAAATCATATATTAGTATCAGGAACACATGAACGCGAGGAGGTCTTTGGCGCCAAAAAATATATTTTATTAATTTTACAAAATAATTTTGACAAAATAAGAACTTTGTAGCCGGAACACATGAACGCGAGGAGATCTTTGGCGCCAAAAAATCAATTTTATTCGATTTTACAAAATTATTTGGATAAAATCATAATTAGTATCAGGAACACATGAACGCGAGGAGATCTTTGGCGCCAAAAAATAAATTTTATCCGATTTTACAAAATAATTTGACTAAAATCATATATTACTATCAGAAACACATGAACGCGAGGAAATCTTTGGCGCCAAAAAATAAATTTTATTCGATTTTACAAAATAATTTTGACAAAATCAGGACTTTGTAGCCGGAACACATGAACGCGAGGAGATCTTTGGCGCCAAAAAATAACTTTTATTCGATTTTACAAAATAATTTTGACAAAATCAGGAGTTTGTAGCCGGAACACATGAACGTGAGGAGATCTTTGGCGCCAAAAAAGAAATTTTATTCAATTTTACAAAATAATTTGGATAAAATCATATATTAGTATCAGGAACACATAAACGCGAAGAGGTCTTTGGCGCCAAAAAATAAATTTTATCAATTTTACAAAATAATTTTGACACAATCAGGAGTTTGTAGCCGGAACACATGAACGCGAGGAGATCTTTAGCTCCAAAAATTCTATTAAAAATGTATACCTGTGCAGAGACTAAACATTCCGGGATTTATTGTCGCGTTTCTTGTACTAGGAGCAATTTAAACAAGTAAAAATTTGTTTCAACAATTTAATTTTACCATTTTTGTATCATCCTTGCCATTAAGAGGTGACTAACAACAGCTATTTATAGTTTTACATTTGTTTAATGATTGTATCAGGTGTCGGTGGTACTGTTGTGGATGATGTTAGGCTCTGATCCTGTTCTGCTCCTTGGAAAATACTCCAGTTTTTTGCGGAAGTGATGTGGTTGCCATGGTTTGTGTTGTTAAACTGTTGATTGCCATGGAACCTACATAAAATTGTGAGTATTAATAAAAGGCAATTGTAAGGTTAAATTAAACCTAACGTTTTTATTCCTCGAGCACCAGTCTCGACTTTTGTAATTTTCAACTCGTTCATGGTCCTTCCTAATAAATCATTTGCCGCAAACGCAGTCGTTCCTTCGTGTACACCATCATGTGATAAAGCAATTGTCACGTATGTTACACATGTGCAGCTTGACTCCGGGATGCACCGCTTTTCGTTGGCATGTGTTCTGATATAGTAAGTCAAAACTTGTACTTTTTCTCGCCAGTGTATAATATGACTGCGAGTTTAATCCATTCCTGCATACTTTAATACTGCACCAGTCCTGTGAATTTGTGGCACCTTATGTGGGCCTTTAGGATATATTTGCTTTTGAATGATTTGCTGCGCTGATGGAAAAATAAAACCTTGTTAATTAAATTATAAAATTACATTCATAAAAATTGAGTACCTCATTTGCTGTCTTGTTATAAGGAATACACAGCTCATGATCACTGTATCAAACTGATTTTGAAATCTAAACAAATTAATCAACGAATTAATTATTCCTTATATGACAACATGCAGTTATTATATACCTGTCAGATAGATGTCTTGCTCTTAAATGTGCTCTTGGAATATATCAATGGGTGTCAAGATGGATGTGGACGAGGAGTTGATCTAACATTTATTATGGCTTGGAGGACTTGCTCCCCATCAGAAGAGATGACCACGTCTTAAATTTCATGATTGCTCAAATTGTTGTCTTCTGGACACATGTAGCAGAGGAATGAGAAACGCAAGATTTTCCAGACCCTACAATGCAACAGTTAGCACCGTTACGTGTGTGATATGTTTTGCATTTAGTTACCTGCGATAGCTTCTTCTACAACTTCTTTTTTGTTGATCAGTTGGAGGATGGTGCCGGCTTGAATCTGAGTCATCTAAGGACAGTCGAGAGAGTTTATGGCAGCCGTCAGTTCCACATCTAATGGGAGTCCAGGATCTTGCCCTAGCCTCGTTTATCAGCTGTATGCATTTTGAAGTGCTGGATATTAATTAATCAGTATTTAATTAGGTTAATAAAAACAACAAAAACCTAACCTTTTAAATAACTTGGGCGACATCTTGACATTTATTGGACAACTAAAGAAATTACAAATAAGTGTAATATTAATTAAAGATAAAAAAAATTACATTCTTTTTTTGCAGACAATTGTAATTGTTGTATGACGTTCAACTTATTAATAAATAAACAAATATTTATTTCGAGCGACATCTTTAAAATTATACAACTAAAATAAAACTACAGAAAACTGTATTTTTTAACTATTACAGAGTTCTGTAGTTTTAGTTTAGCCATATAACATTTTTTATTTGTAACTCGACTCTCTAACTCGATTTCAGTATTTAATTAGGTAAAGTAAATCAAAATGAGAAGACAAACTTTAAATGTGTTGGGCAACATCTTGACATTTACTCAACAACTAAAGAAATGACACATAACTGTAATGTTAATTTAAGAAAAAAAAGTTACATACTAGTTAGTGCAGACATTTGTTGTTGTTGTATTAATATTAAGATCACGTTTAACTTAGTAAGAAAATATTTTAAGCAAATAATTATTTTGTGCGACATCTTTAAAATTCTGTAATAACTAAGATTATCCTACAGAACACTGTAATATTAAAAAAAATTACAGACTTCTGCATCCATATTAAGACGTAAAAATTTAAAACATTTCCCAAATTAAAATAAAATAATAACTGTGAAGACGAGGCAGAAGCATAAAATCGTTAAAAATGATAATTCTACGATTAGTTAATCCCAGTATTAGAGTAATCAACTTACTTGGCTCATGTGGGTGCAACAGAACTCTAATCAGACCTTATTGTGCAGCTTCCATATCTTATAAAGTTTTGTCGTCTTCCAGTCCCAAATGTAAAACTTTCCATCTGCATCACCTGACACCAAATATCTACAACACAAAATTATTAAAAACCTAGGAAAACAAATTGTCCACCACAAACCTCAAATCTGGTGAAGAGTCCAAACGACAAGCATAATGGGGTAATGATGTGGATGTCGAGATGAGCTGATCCAACACTTTCTTTGACTGGAGGGCTCACGCATTAAAAGAAATGACCACGGCTCCAATTTCGTGTTTCTTCTAGTATTAGTTTTATTTTTTAGTGACATAACTTTTTGACAGGAACTGTCAATCCATAGATTAAATATATCAGAAAGATTATAGAGAAAAATTCTCAAAAAATGAGCACAGCTTAGAGACGGAAATAGTTAAAAAAGACATTAAATATATCTTATATGCCGCGCCTGACACGGCTGTCAGCAGATAACCTAATCTGCAAAGTCTGCACTCAACGTCAAATATTCTCTACACTCTATTTAATTCCAAGGCCTACTCTGAATCCTTATTTTGTACGCCCAGTATTGCTAGTTTATTAAATCTGGTTTGTGCGGCACATAATACAAACGGAAAAATTAAAAAGCTTTTCAATAGGGAAACTTAGATTGGGACCGTGGAATGTTAGGTTGGTAGCAGTGTACTGAATTGAAAAACTCCTCATAAATTAACCTGCATTTTTTGTAATGAAAATATTAAAAATTGGTGAAAAAATTAAACAATGATGCAGAGTAACACCTGCTAAATAATTCGTCATTCACTTTGAAATAATATAGCCCCAGGCTATTAATTACATTAGCCCTGACAGCTTTAATTTCTTTTGACGACCAGCCAAGAAGGCAGCGTAACTTTTTTTCCGTTGCTTATCTTAACATTCTTCACTTCCTCATTTTTTTTCAACGTGCTGTCTTCGTTTTGTACCAAATGGGTTTTATCCTCAGTTTTAACATTTGGCTCTGCACTTTTACTGCAACCAGCGAACCGTCGCGGGGGTGAATCAAGAATATCACTGAATTCCACTTCCATTTTTTCCCTTTTACTCGGTGGACTGGAGCTGGCGTCCTCATCGTTCGACGCTTTTTGCGTGGGAAGACTATAAAAATCATCATCTTCCAACTTGTTACCGTAATCAATCAGGGCGTCTAATCTCTGATCTACTTCGTTGAACTTGAAATCCTCAAACTCCTCATAGTCAACTGCTAAACTCTCTAAATGCGTGCGCACTTCCACGTACGCCAAAACCGTCCTAATTTGGTCGTAACTAACATCGCCTGGACATTCGTTCTTCACGGCTGTGAGACTAATGTTTCTGAACCCAGTCGGACACAAACGTCTGAACGCCTTGACTACTACATCCCTACATTCGTAACTTACACCCAACTCGACAATTTTAACAGGTTGCCCGCTTTTTATGCAGGAAATCAAATGCGAGGTAATTGTGGAAGCAGTCACGCCTCGTTTGACTGCGATTTCTCCAAGCGTGAGTCCTGATTTGAACATGGTATAGGTAACTTCAGCCGTTAGAGGAAGAGATGCTTGAGGTAGGGGATGCAACACCAGAATGTCCTTAATAGAACGATTCCTGGATTTGGTACTAACGTCAGCGCCTGGAATCAGCTCCAAGAAACTCGCTCCAAACTTGACAACCTTAGCCTCAGTGAAACCGTCAACTGAAACAAAAGTTAGTGAACGTTATTTGGGAGCGAAATGAGACGTTATTAAATTACGGTTCAACTTGCACAGCTCGTCGAGCGTTTTGGGTTTCAAGCGTGAAAGTGTCATTAGTGCGGCATTAGTTGCTACCATGTACGGCATACAGTCCAGCCTTGCAGCCAGTTCAGTTCTTCTGTTTAACAATTTGTGGTACAAAGTCATGCGCTCTTTGATTTCCGCTTCGGTTTCTTCGTTGGGCGTTGTGGTTTTGCTAACTGTGGACTGACTGTTGATTCGCGCAGCCAACCACTGCCCCCTATAAATAAAACACGACGATTAATTGTTAGTAGTGACAGGCTGAAGACTGTATACTCTTGCTGCGATTTCTTCTTTAAAAACGGCACTATCGTGGACGGTGGTGGTAGCAGAATCTTTTCAGCAGTAGATAACATATTGCTACCCTTTGCACTCAACGAGATCGCACTGTACCCAAAGCCCTGACTAGTTTTCTGGCGAGTTTCCTGCAAATACTTGTTCTGTATAAGAATCCTCGCCAATGCTTTCCACCACTCTTCCGATTTGTCCTTTCCGGCGCCGTACACGGGATTCATATGAAGACTTTCGGGGATCCGAGCCGATTTCGAGCCGCGCAGAAATAGAATGTAAATGTTGAGACCGTAGTTGGGGCGCAAAATCGACAAGGCCCTTAGTAAAAGACGGGCATCGTTTGTGAAATCGTAGAAACCGTTCTTGTCGACGCCTTCGTACTTTTCGTGGTCGCTTCGCGTGTCGCAAAGTCTAAAACCGATTGCGTTACGGGTGTAAAAACATCAGAGAGGAGTACCTTTTAGTGCAATTGTCGCAACAACTTTTTTGTGGCTCGTCTTGGTCGCTTGTTTTGTCGCCGAAATAGCTTAAAATGAAGCGGCGCCGGCATTGCCGCGTCCCTAAATACTCCTCAATCAGTTTGAGATGAGTTTGTTGGCGCGAGGACGAGTTACCGGTTCGTTCTTCCAAAGATCTAATAAGAAATTTGTAAAAATGGTGGATGCGCCGGGATATTTATTTTGTGTGTGAGCGTAATCGTAACGCTTGTCTCAATAAAAGCGTAAATCATAATTGAATGCTTTTTCTTTATAACGTGAGCACAAAAAAAACGAGGCTGCGTTGGCCATGGAAAAACTTTGTGGATCAATTTAGTGTAGCAAAATTTCGAACTGTCAGATAGTTTTTAGGTTGGGTTCTTTGTTGACAATGGTTTCGTATACGATTATTATGTTGGGACTAATTTCAATAAATGGACGCGAAGGAGGGTAGCATTATGTTTATGAGAGCGGTGTACACATGTCCTGGGATTTATTATAAACAATTTACATAAAATTGGTCCGTTTTATTTTGGTGGAAAATTTTAGACTGACAGTTCTTGTCATTTGTGGTTTCTACACTGGAAAGCCCATAAATTCCATGGCCAACGCAGCCTCGTTTTTTTTTGAACACACGTTAGATTGTCAATGGATTTAAAGTTTCTTTCAAGCAAGTTCAAATTTAAATGCATGTCATTATCTATCTCAAATCGCCAACATTTCATAACGTGCGTACACAAAAAAAAGATTTCGGGGTAATTAGGTCATTAAATCTAGCTTTTGTTTTATTTTTACAGTGTAGACATTAACATAAAATTTGAAATAATTGTCAATAAAAAATTGGCTTAACGACATCTAAACCCAAGATCCCTAAATTATATAGGTTGCCTATTAACTGAAGTATACGTCACCGGCTGCCATCTTGACGCATCATATGACACTTGTTCTACAAAAAGTGACACAACTCAAAAATATCTACTTTTCAGTGGGCACTAAAAAATTAAAATGTTTTATTAGAATTAATATTAGCAGTGCGCATTATTGAAACAAGACAAAAAATATTAGATAATGTTTCGCGAGTTGTACAATCCCATTCTTTGTCACTGACAAGTTTCAACTAAGATGTGTTATTACTGTCGGTTCAATCCGACACATCAATGGCCTTAATTGGACCAAAAATCCAATTTGACCGTTTTGAAAAAAAATTACAATTTAATTTGATGATCCATATTTATAAAAATAGTAAGTTTACTGTTACAATGGATAATCAAGGTATAGAATGAAAAAAAGTGCAGTACAAATTTCGGACTGACGAGGCATTGATTTGAGGCCATCGATATTTTTTTCTGCAGGGAAAATGACACTTGAGCTTTGTAACGAGTGTTAAAAAACGGAGGCCCATGACGCTAAGGAATCTAGCTTTTATTCTAGTTTTATTTTTTCCAATGTAGACATTTGACATTCAAAAATGTTCTCCAATTAGGTCTAAACCAAGACCAGGAGATGGAATTTGTCGAAGAAGACACAAAAAGTACTTTATGCATAGTGCCCGAGTGAAAATTAATAGTCCACTTAGTTATTTATATGAAAAAAAAATGACATAATTTTTTAACAAAGGGCCATGATATTCTGCGTCAAAAACGGTAAAAAAATTTTAAAGACAAATAAAAACACCAACCAACGCCTGGAGGTGAAATTCGTTAAAAAAGCCAATAAATGTATCTTATATGTCGTGTCTAAAACGGTATTCAATAGAATGTTTAATTTCCAATTTCTCAACACAAACATTTTCTACGCTCTAATGAATTCCAAACTGATTCTATAGCCTACTCTGAATTCTTTTTTATTTGTACGCCGTTTAAAATAAACTCGATGTCTAATGGTTCTTGTGCCATTGCCTCATTGATAATAACTATGTTATAGTATATTTATTACAGTTAGTACTATATTATTATTATATTAGAGTTGTAACGTGCGTTCAAAAAAAAAACGAGGCTGCGTAGGCCATGAAATTTATCGGCTTTCCAGTGTAGACACCATAGAAAACATAAACATAGATTTGACAAATGTCAAGATCTGTCAGTTTAAAATTTACCATCGAAATAAAACGGCCCAAACGCTAGGACAGTTTAATTTTATTTTTAGTGAACATTTTTAATAATCATTGGTTTTTAAACCTTCGAACCAAGCAAATCCGAACCTTTTTTTTCTAATGTATATTGTGTAATTTATAACTCACTAGTGGTCAACGTTCGTGTTTAACTATCTATACAACGATTGGTAAGTCACAAACATATTATTTTTTAATTGCTATTATTATTATTACTTAAATGATGGAGTAAAAAAATTATATACTTTAAATACAATGTAAACATGTAAAAAAAATTAACGTAAACTTTAATGAAAGACAATCCATAATTAAACTCCAAAAGCAAACAACATTTATCGCAATTGCTTTCGATTTTTTGCCGTAACTCGTCTAAATTTTTTGGCCCACTAAAATAATAAACCGTCGAACCTTCGAATCCAAGCAAACCCGAACCTTTTTTTTCTAATGTATATTGTGTAATACAACTCCCTAACGGTCGACGTCCGTGTTTAACTATATATACAACGATTTTTGAAATATTAATTGAGAATGCAGTTGCTCTTAAACTGAATTGGTAGGTCTCGAGTTGCGCATAGAGACTGATGACCCATGAAAGTTGACGGGCAACTGAGTGCCGCCAAATATTCTCAAAATATTTTTCGGTTTTGAGACTGATTCTTCTTCATCGATCTATTCACGACTTACAGTTATATCAAATTAATGACCGTCCTCAACAGAGGAGAAGCTGTAACAATGAATAGATTGATGTTTGGATTCACAACGATACCGGGAAATGTTTTGCACTTTTTTTTAATTCCATAATGATTTATCCCATTGTCAACAACCTAAACACGAACAGACTCGAACTGACACTTTGAAATTTTGCTACACTAAATTGATGCACAAAGTTTTTCCATGGCCAACGAAGCCACAGATTACTCCAGATGACTGACTCAATGCAAATATTTTGGCGGAATGACCTTTAACGACCTTCAAATTATGTAACAGTTTTCAGATGGCGCATCGATCAAATTTTGCGGCAAATTTAAATAGTCTCCTTTCTCTTTATAGGTAGTAAAAATGCTATTATATTTTGAATATTTTATGATTTACTCTACAAAACTAATGGAAAAAATTATTTTGTAGAATAAATCATAAAATATTCCTTCATTATTTACACGCCATACAAACAATTTTATAAAAATCAATTTATTATATTACATAATTTAAATTAAACAAAATTATACCCAAAATGTTAACAATTACATTTCTAAGATAGGTATAACTTACAAATGTGATAATTACTTGGGGTTATTATATGTATAATAATGGAAATTTTGAAAGACTACCAATAGAGCAACCTGGCTTACTTCTTTAAATTCATACACAAAAATAAGGAATAATGAAGCCTAATATCTAACGATGCCGAAAAGTGTTTTTTGCAAAGCCTCCACTTTTGCTTTAGATTGCAATTTTGGACGTTTAGAGCTTCTTGCCAGTTTCGCTCTAGAATTATGTAATTAGATTTCCTGAATTTGTTGTATTAATAAAACATCCTTACCTTTCTTCACTTTTTAGAAAACAAGGCAGTTTCTCCGGTAAGTTTTCACCAACACCACAAATAATGTAAAAAAGACTCATCTTTCGCTTAAAATTGTTCACAAATTGAATATACAAGCAAGTTATGACATTTACTGGCTTGATTATAATTGCAGCAAAATTCTGTTTTTAAAATATTTGTCAGAAAAAAAGCAACAAGCGTAGAAACAGCCACGCTTTTTAAAAAACACGGAATTGTACATTGTTCAATTTAAAATAGTAAAAATGTTGGGCCTTTTATTGAATTTAAATAAAAGTTTTTGTAGTGACATCTAGCGGTCGTACAAAGTATTAGCAACGACTACAGCGCCTCTACATTTGCTTATGGTATCTGTGACAAAGATGTCATGCGCCTTGTTTAAATGTGTAGAAAAGAGATAGTTCCGGACAAAATTTCCCTATGAAGTCAGTCATCTGGAGTAATCTGTGACGAAGCCTTGTTTTTTTTTTTGAACGCACATTATAAGGCACATTTATAGCGCGAAAAATGACGAATGCCATAATAGCCTTATGAACGAGTATTCTATACTATTTTTTCTACTTCACATCTTTTATGCAATTTATAATTAAAAATTTGCAATTTTAAAATTTGGGGAATTTTGCATGGGTTAGTTGACAATTGTCAAAATTGAAATTTCGGATATCAAATTAGCCCGCACAACAGGTGGCCGTGTAAATTACTTTCAGCAAAATATCGTGACAAGGAACCTACATGAGATTAATTTAAGTGCTCAAGATACATCTAACATAACGATTAAAGTTTATAATAATTGGGGAAAGCTAATTTAAATTAAAAATATTGTAACGTTTTGTGTTGGTGTTTAGTTTGACGTTTAACATGACATTTCTGATCATGACATACCACCATAGAAAAACTAAATTACGCTAGTCTACACTAGTCTAGCACTCGATTTAGAGTCGCGAAGAAAAAAATAAAAGGAATTGGAACACGTGTTTGGGCATTCCTATGAGATTCTTACTGTAATACTCTGAAATCGGCGCTGCTGTAAAACGCTGTACATCTAGCCGGCTGTCCATCCCGTCCTGCCCGTCCCACTTCCTGATAGTAGCTCTCGATGCTACGTGAGGCCCCGTAATGCACTATGTTACGAATGTCCGGCTTGTCAATTCCCATTCCAAACGCTATAGTCGCCACAATTACATCAATCTGATCGCGGACGAACTTCTCATGCGTTTCTTGTCGCACTTTCAAGGGCAAACCCGCATGATATGGTGCACACTTCATTCCGTGCGCTTCAACAAAAAATTAGTCTGATTGCATAATACTATAAAAACAATTACATCGCAAAATTTGAGTCAGTTCTTCAGTTTCCTTGCGCGTTATGCAGTAAATAATTGTGGGGCCGTCAAATTGTGGTATATTTCCAAGTTGAATGACTTTGGACAAGTCACTATAGAACCCCAATGAGCTCTTCTGGTGCACTTCAAAGTATAGATTTGACCGATCGAACCCTGAACACACAACTAGTGGATTGCTGCAAGTAGAGATTAAAAAATTTTTGTAACAAAATAGTAGAATTGTACTGAAGTTTTAAACTTTTAATAATATCAGCTTTAACTTGTGACGTGGCCGTTGCCGTGACTGCAATCACAGGTACTGACGGAAACGTCTCGTGCAGTAAACCTAAATTTCGGTATTGGAATCTAAAGTCGTGGCCCCACGTACTAATACAATGCGCTTCATCGATTGCAATTAGCACTATATTTAACTCTTTTGCCATTCTTTTTAAAATTTCACTCCCGAAATCGCCCGTGCAAAATTCGGGCGTTAAATACACCATGCTGTATTTTTTATCAAATATGTCCTGCAGCACCTGCTTCTGGTTGATTTGAGCCGTTCCTAGCAAGCACGCAGGGATGTTTGATACCTACAAAGTAAAATTACAGCAAACGCTTTACTACGTTTTCTTTTACTTTAAGTGATAACACTTGATCTTCCATGAGCGATATGAGGGGAGAAATCACAAGTGTAAGGCCACCGAGGAATGTTGATGGGTATTGGAAGCACAAGGATTTGCCATAGCCTGTGCTCATTATTGCACAAATATCGCGTCGTTCGTGTATTATAGCGGAAATTATCTCCCATTGCATGGGTCTGAAAGTTTTGTGGCCGAAATATTTGAGCAGTATGTCCATATGCTCCGGGTTTGGTTGAGACTCTTTTGAGTCGTCAGATGGGTGCTGGGTGGACTGTAATGTCTTTTCCGCAAACTCAATAAGAGTGTCGTCGTCGATATCGTCGAAATTCATTTCATCTAAAAATTCAAAAAACACTCAACACTGACAAGAACATCATAACATGATAGCATAAACATTTAACACCAGCAAAGGAAATAATAAAATCCCTAAGTCATGGGGTGCGCACTCTATGCTATCTTTCTAAATAAAATAAGCTTACAGGAGATCCCAACAGATGACACCAAGAGCTGCTGGTTCACGCAGTGTGGTCAACCTTAATTTGCAACCAACCCAAATTCCCTATAATCTATGATTGCTGACTGCAGAAAACTGACTATCGCACCCACAATCGTTTGGAGAATTCGAATTTGGCAATATTACCTGGTTTTGTTATGACTTCGTTTTATCTCTTACCATTCGAGTTAGCGGAGTGAACTGGCAGCGTCTAATTTGATTTTTCTTTTGTTCGGGTGTTTGATTTGTTTATATTTTAATAATGTACTTTTATAATTAATAAATTGTGTTTTTTAGTTTAGTGCTGTGGTTTAGTGTTTAATTTATTTCGGACAATTATTTCATTTAAAAAAGTGAAACGGTGTTGTGTTCGTTCGAAGGCATAGTAGGTTGTGTATATATTTTATTTTGTTATTTTGTATTATAATTATAATTTAATTATAACAGTATTAATGTATGCAATGAAATAACGTGCAATAATGTTATAACGGGGCATCTTAAGCTTCCGTTTTTGTTTGTATGTTCTATGTTAAGGAAATGTAATTCTATTTTGGTGAATTTATAAATAAAGCCGTTTTAAATGTAGATTGTTTTAAATTAATCAATGAAAAATTAAAAAGCACGAAAATATTAAATTGCGCGATTTAAGCTGTACAGGTTTCTGTACTCATACGGGTGTTTGAACGAAACTTTTAGGAGATCCCAACAGATGACACTATAAATAATCTTTAGATAGAATAGGGAGAGTGGACCATCTATTCTCTCACTTGTCTATGATAGAGACACAACAACACAAACACAAACCATCTGGATATGGCGGGAATTTGAATTTAAATATTCAACTTAAGCGGGAGTTTTGTATGTTCAGTTAGGGAGGTCTCGCCTTTATCTTCGTTGTTAGAACTATTTTCTAAAATCCAATAGAATGTCGGAAAAACTATCGAGAATTGGCATAACAAATCTTTATAAAGGTCGAGTTATTTTTTACTTTTACATTGAATTCCGTTATTAGATTGTAGTAGATAGTAGATTGAGTTTTTGGCATTTTGTTATAGTAATTTTCCGGAAATCCCAACGCCCACCCAAGGAAATAAAATGTATTAAGGTGCTGATACACTAGCGAGAAACTCACGCGATTTTCTGTCGGACACTACTGTCGTAGGTGTAAATAGCGTTGTGAGTCGACTCGACGGAACTTGTGCAAGCACTCGCGCGCGTTTCTAACTTGCCAGTCTAAACAGGCCAAAGTGAACTTCCCCAAGTTCTCACAATACTTCCAAATCGTTTCAACATTTCGGTGAGTAACCGTGCGAGTTTAGGTAAAAATATCTGTTCGGTCCCTGCCAGATGGCACCGGATTGCCTCCGTCTTTTCTGAATTTGTTTATTTGTTTATGTAGCTGGTCTTTATGAAGTGTTGTACTTTATTTTAAATATTCAAATTCTATTGTGACGGTCGGATTTTGGCGGATGTAATTTGGCGATGACCGTCTACACTCTGAGAAATTTGGGAAGAAGCGGCTTCTAGCATGAAGGAGAGCCGTAGTGACTGCAAAATGTCAGAGAAAAAAGTGTGGGGCGTCGACGAAATTAAATTATTAATTTTATTATACGAAGAAAACCCGGTGTTGTGGAATGTGCGGTCAGCAGATTACCGAGACAGAAGAAAAAAACAAGATGCGTTGCAATTAATTGCCGTAACTTTTAAAAACTGAAGTGGTTGAAATTTCACGTAAATAATGAAGCCAATATAAGCAAGAATTAAAAAAAAAGTAAAAAGAAAAGTGGTGCAGCAACTGTTGACAATTATACATCCAATTGGCCATATTTATCTGTTTTAAAATTCATTAACAGCTCAGTGGAAGACGCAGAATTACTAAATTACGTTAATTAAAAATTACTAAAGCCGCAGCAAAACGATTATGTCTTGTTGCCATGTTGTGATGTCAGTATTCGACAACCGCTAGATATCGACTGAAAGCACTTGCACGAGTTAAGGGTGCTGATAGTGTAAACAGGTTTGTGAGAAATCGCGACAGTAGGGGCTCACTCGACTCGCCCGACAATTTCTCGCAACACTTATTGCTTGTAGTGTAAATGCATGAGGAATTTCTCGCGCGAGTTTTGTCGCAAGAAACTTCCTAGTGTACCAGCACCCTTAGAAGTAGTCTCGAATTATTCTTTAAAGTTATACGAATCGATAGTAAAAACAATTATTGCAATACTTCAAATGGTTCAAGAAATATTAATTTTTAGAAGTATTTTTGCATTTCCAAATTTTATCATTAAATTAAGAATATTTTTAAAACTATAAGATAAGATAAGACAACTTGGGCGCATCTTATTTAGAATTGATTGCCAAAACTAACGAGTGCATAAAAATAAGTTGTTGCCATTTAATATAACAAAGTTGACGTCAATTTCCGGTATAACCGGAAGTGCCGCCATCTTGATAGTATTTTACTTCGATTCAAAATAATAGATGATAATCATACATCAAATTTCAACTGTCTAGCTTTACGGAAACTTGAAAATGTTCTAATGAACGGTCTACGTGAATCACCCTGTAAGTTAATTTTTTTTATATATTATTGGAAACTAGCATTAATTACCTAAAATATCATTTGCTTAAATAGCGAATTAGACTAGCCGTAAATAACAAATGAATCCATAGCTTACTTAATTATTTATATTTTAATTTTTTTTTTATATTATTGATAACTATTATTAATTGTCTAAAATATTGTTTGCATAAATATCGAATGTATATTGTTTAAAAGCAAATTTTGTAGATATTTTAAATATTCAATAAAATTTAAAAATAGCATCGTGACATCGGAGAATTACACAGCCGGAAATGACGTCAGAAAGAACCGGTTTCAACCGGCACCAAACGCCACTATAAATAGCGGCGCACATCAGATCCAAAATCAGTTGGAAGTGAGACCGGCTCGAGTGCACTTCGATCTGGACCACGTGGCCACTGAGGATGACCACCGCAGTCGTGGACGAAACGTCTGGGAGGCCCTCGGGGGGCTAAGTAACAATAACAATAATAACAACAACAACAATCAATAACAATAACAATAAACAACAACAATAACAATAACATTAACAATAACAATAAAACAAATAACAATAAAACAAATAACAATAAAACAAATAACAATAAAACAAATAACAATAAAACAAATAACAATAAAACAAATAACAATAAAACAAATAACAATAAAACAAATAACAATAAAACAAATAACAATAAAACAAATAACAATAAAACAAATAACAATAAAACAAATAACAATAAAACAAATAACAATAAAACAAATAACAATAAAACAAATAACAATAAAACAAATAACAATAAAACAAATAACAATAAAACAAATAACAATAAAACAAATAACAATAAAACAAATAACAAATAACAATAAAACAAATAACAAATAACAATAAAACAAATAACAAATAACAATAAAACAAATAACAATAAAACAAATAACAATAAAACAAATAACAAATAACAATAAAACAAATAACAAATAACAAATAACAAATAACAATAAAACAAATAACAAATAACAATAAAACAAATAACAATAAAACAATAAAACAAATAACAAATAACAATAAAACAAATAACAAATAACAATAAAACAAATAACAAAAACCCACCACTAAAACACTAAAACTAAAACAATAACACACTAACCAATAACCCACCACTAAAACACTAAAACTAAAACAATAACACACTAACCAATAACCCACCACTAAAACACTAAAACTAAAACAATAACACACTAACCAATAACCCACCACTAAAACACTAAAACTAAAACAATAACACACTAACCAATAACCCACCACTAAAACACTAAAACTAAAACAATAAAACACTAACCAATAACCCACCACTAAAACACTAAAACTAAAACAATAACACACTAACCAATAACCCACCACTAAAACACTAAAACTAAAACAATAAAACACTAACCAATAACCCACCACTAAAACACTAAAACTAAAACAATAAAACACTAACCAATAACCCACCACTAAAACACTAAAACTAAAACAATAAAACACTAACCAATAACCCAACACTAAAACACTAAAACTAAAACAATAACACACTAACCAATAACCCACCACTAAAACACTAAAACTTAAACAATAACACACTAACCAATAACCTACCACTAAAACACTAAAACAAACAATAAAACACTAACCAATAACCCACCACTAAAACACTAAAACTAAAACAATAACACACTAACCAATAACCTACCACTAAAACACTAAAACTAAAACAATAAAACACTAACCAATAACCCACCACTAAAACACTAAAACTAAAACAATAAAACACTAACCAATAACCCACCACTAAAACACTAAAACTAAAACAATAACACACTAACCAATAACCCACCACTAAAACACTAAAACTAAAACAATAAAACACTAACCAATAACCCACCACTAAAACACTAAAACTAAAACAATAAAACACTAACCAATAACCCACCACTAAAACACTAAAACTAAAACAATAAAACACTAACCAATAACCCACCACTAAAACACTAAAACTAAAACAATAACACACTAACCAATAACCCACCACTAAAACACTAAAACTAAAACAATAACACACTAACCAATAACCCACCACTAAAACACTAAAACTAAAACAATAACACACTAACCAATAACCCACCACTAAAACACTAAAACTAAAACAATAACACACTAACCAATAACCCACCACTAAAACACTAAAACTAAAACAATAACACACTAACCAATAACCCACCACTAAAACACTAAAACTAAAACAATAAAACACTAACCAATAACCCACCACTAAAACACTAAAACTAAAACAATAACACACTAACCAATAACCCACCACTAAAACACTAAAACTAAAACAATAACACACTAACCAATAACCTACTACTAAAACACTAAAACAAACAATAAAACACTAACCAATAACCCACCACTAAAACACTAAAACTAAAACAATAACACACTAACCAATAACCCACCACTAAAACACTAAAACTAAAACAATAAAACACTAACCAATAACCCACCACTAAAACACTAAAACTAAAACAATAACACACTAACCAATAACCCACCACTAAAACACTAAAACTAAAACAATAAAACACTAACCAATAACCCACCACTAAAACACTAAAACTAAAACAATAACACACTAACCAATAACCCACCACTAAAACACTAAAACTAAAACAATAAAACACTAACCAATAACCCACCACTAAAACACTAAAACTAAAACAATAACACACTAACCAATAACCTACCACTAAAACACTAAAACAAACAATAAAACACTAACCAATAACCCACCACTAAAACACTAAAACTAAAACAATAACACACTAACCAATAACCCACCACTAAAACACTAAAACTAAAACAATAAAACACTAACCAATAACCCACCACTAAAACACTAAAACTAAAACAATAACACACTAACCAATAACCCACCACTAAAACACTAAAACTAAAACAATAAAACACTAACCAATAACCCACCACTAAAACACTAAAACTAAAACAATAACACACTAACCAATAACCCACCACTAAAACACTAAAACTAAAACAATAACACACTAACCAATAACCCACCACTAAAACACTAAAACTAAAACAATAAAACACTAACCAATAACCCACCACTAAAACACTAAAACTAAAACAATAACACACTAACCAATAACCCACCACTAAAACACTAAAACTAAAACAATAACACACTAACCAATAACCCACCACTAAAACACTAAAACTAAAACACTAACCAATAACCCACCACTAAAACACCAAAACTAAAACAATAACACACTAACCAATAACCCACCACTAAAACACTAAAACTAAAACAATAACACACTATCCAATAACCCACCACTAAAACACTAAAACTAAAACAATAAAACACTAACCAATAACCCACCACTAAAACACTAAAACTAAAACAATAAAACACTAACCAATAACCCACCACTAAAACACTAAAACTTAAACAATAACACACTAACCAATAACCCACCACTAAAACACTAAAACTAAAACAATAAAACACTAACCAATAACCAACCACTAAAACACTAAAACTTAAACAATAACACACAACCAATAACCCACCACTAAAACACTAAAACTAAAACAATAAAACACTAACCAATAACCCACCACTAATACACTAAAACTAAAACAATAACACACTAACCAATAACCCACCACTAAAACACTAAAACTAAAACAATAAAACACTAACCAATAACCCACCACTAATACACTAAAACTAAAACAATAACACACTAACCAATAACCCACCACTAAAACACTAAAACTAAAACAATAACACACTAACCAATAACCCACCACTAAAACACTAAAACTAAAACAATAAAACACTAACCAATAACCCACCACTAAAACACTAAAACTAAAACAATAAAACACTAACCAATAACCCACCACTAAAACACTAAAACTAAAACAATAAAACACTAACCAATAACCCACCACTAAAACACTAAAACTAAAACAATAACACACAACCAATAACCCACCACTAAAACACTAAAACTAAAACAATAAAACACTAACCAATAACACACCACTAAAACAATAAAACTAAAACAATAACACACTAACCAATAACCTACCACTAAAACACTAAAACTAAAACAATAAAACACTAACCAATAACCCACCACTAAAACACTAAAACTAAAACAATAACACACTAACCAATAACCCACCACTAAAACACTAAAACTAAAACAATAAAACACTAACCAATAACCCACCACTAAAACACTAAAACTAAAACAATAACACACTAACCAATAACCCACCACTAAAACACTAAAACTAAAACAATAAAACACTAACCAATAACCCACCACTAAAACACTAAAACTAAAACAATAAAACACTAACCAATAACCCACCACTAAAACACTAAAACTAAAACAATAAAACACTAACCAATAACCCACCACTAAAACACTAAAACTTAAACAATAACACACTAACCAATAACCTACCACTAAAACACTAAAACAAACAATAAAACACTAACCAATAACCCACCACTAAAACACTAAAACTAAAACAATAACACACTAACCAATAACCCACCACTAAAACACTAAAACTAAAACAATAACACACTAACCAATAACCCACCACTAAAACACTAAAACTAAAACAATAACACACTAACCAATAACCCACCACTAAAACACTAAAACTAAAACAATAACACACTAACCAATAACCCACCACTAAAACACTAAAACTAAAACAATAACACACTAACCAATAACCTACCACTAAAACACTAAAACTAAAACAATAAAACACTAACCAATAACCCACCACTAAAACACTAAAACTAAAACAATAAAACACTAACCAATAACCCACCACTAAAACACTAAAACTAAAACAATAACACACTAACCAATAACCCACCACTAAAACACTAAAACTAAAACAATAACACACTAACCAATAACCCACCACTAAAACACTAAAACTAAAACAATAACACACTAACCAATAACCCACCACTAAAACACTAAAACTAAAACAATAAAACACTAACCAATAACCCACCACTAAAACACTAAAACTAAAACAATAAAACACTAACCAATAACCCACCACTAAAACACTAAAACTAAAACAATAAAACACTAACCAATAACCCACCACTAAAACACTAAAACTAAAACAATAACACACTAACCAATAACCAACCACTAAAACACTAAAACTAAAACAATAACACACTAACCAATAACCCACCACTAAAAGACTAAAACACTAACCAATAACCCACCACTAAAACACTAAAACTAAAACAATAAAACACTAACCAATAACCAACCACTAAAACACTAAAACTAAAACAATAACCCACCACTAAAACACTAAAACTAAAACAATAAAACACTAACCAATAACCAACCACTAAAACACTAAAACTAAAACAATAACACACTAACCAATAACCCACCACTAAAACACTAAAACTAAAACAATAACACACTAACCAATAACCTACCACTAAAACACTAAAACTAAAACAATAAAACACTAACCAATAACCCACCACTAAAACACTAAAACTAAAACAATAAAACACTAACCAATAACCCACCACTAAAACACTAAAACTAAAACAATAAAACACTAACCAATAACAACCACTAAAACTAAAACAGCACCACCACCACCACAGCACACAGAATACCACACAACACACCACCCAAATCACACCAAACAATCGCCAGTCGCGATTGTGGCCGCTGGAAGAACACTTCGACCACGACCGCACTGCCACTGAAGATGTCCACCGCAGCTGTGGACGAAACGTTTGGCAGAGATTCATGGGGATCACTTGCTGAGTTAGCCTCTCGGGGCGCTCACTACACCCCCCCCCCCCCTCATGGAACTTCGCATGGAACACGGTCAACACGCCACTGAAGATGTCCACCGCAGCTGTGGACGAAACGTTTGGCAGAGATTCATGGGGATCACTTGCTGAGTTAGCCTCTCGGGGCGCTCACTACACCCCCCCCCCCCTCATGGAACTTCGCATGGAACACGGTCAACACGCCACTGAAGATGTCCACCGCAGCTGTGGACGAAACGTTTGGCAGAGATTCATGGGGATCACTTGCTGAGTTAGCCTCTCGGGGCGCTTACTACACCCCCCCCCCTCATGGAACTTCGCATGGAACACGGTCAACACGCCACTGAAGATGTCCACCGCAGCTGTGGACGAAACGTTTGGCAGAGATTCATGGGGATCACTTGCTGAGTTAGCCTCTCGGGGCGCTTACTACACCCCCCCCCCCTCATGGAACTTCGCATGGAACACGGTCAACACGCCACTGAAGATGTCCACCGCAGCTGTGGACGAAACGTTTGGCAGAGATTCATGGGGATCACTTGCTGAGTTAGCTTCTCGGGGCGCTTACTACACCCCCCCCCCCTCATGGAACTTCGCATGGAACACGGTCAACACGCCACTGAAGATGTCCACCGCAGCTGTGGACGAAACGTTTGGCAGAGATTCATGGGGATCACTTGCTGAGTTAGCCTCTCGGGGCGCTCAATACACCCCCCCCCCTCATGGAACTTCGCATGGAACACGGTCAACACGCCACTGAAGATGTCCACCGCAGCTGTGGACGAAACGTTTGGCAGAGATTCATGGGGATCACTTGCTGAGTTAGCCTCTCGGGGCGCTCACTACACCCCCCCCCCCTCATGGAACTTCGCATGGAACACGGTCAACACGCCACTGAAGATGTCCACCGCAGCTGTGGACGAAACGTTTGGCAGAGATTCATGGGGATCACTTGCTGAGTTAGCCTCTCGGGGCGCTTACTACACCCCCCCCCCTCATGGAACTTCGCATGGAACACGGTCAACACGCCACTGAAGATGTCCACCGCAGCTGTGGACGAAACGTTTGGCAGAGATTCATGGGGATCACTTGCTGAGTTAGCCTCTCGGGGCGCTCACTACACCCCCCCTCATGGAACTTCGCATGGAACACGGTCAACAAACCCGATTAATACCACCGTTGTTGACAACACCGACCGTGAAAGCCTACACACTTTAATAACAAATTTTAGCATTGCATTTCAATCAAACAATGAACGCAAACATTTCGAAAAAATTTTAATATTCATTTTTCCATCATTTTTCAAAGTTAATAACAAATCTCGACATAAAAAAAGAAAAATTTCAGGAGAAGCCATAAAAGGTAGGAGCGCCATTTATCTGATTTATTTATTTATTTATGTATTTGCGGCGAAGATGATAATAAGTCGATGAGATTTTGCAAAACTATTTTAAATTACACATGATGGAATCAGTCTTGCTCTTTCAATTTTTAGAGAGTCATTTTCGTATTTTATTTCAGTCAAAAAATGAACGCGAACAACTCGAGAGTTTTTCAATATTTTTCCATCATTTTTCAAAATTAATAACAAATCTCGACATAAAAATAGAAAAATTTCAGGAGAAGCCAAAAAAGGTAGGAGCGCCATTTATCTGATTTATTTATTTATGTATGTGCGGAGAAGATGATAATAAGTCGATGAGATTTTGCAAAACTATTTTAAATTACACATGATGGAATCAGTCTTGCTCTTTCAATTTTTAGAGAGTCATTTTCGTATTTTATTTCAGTCAAACAATGAACGCGAACAACTCGAGAGTTTTTCAATATTTTTCCATCATTTTTCAAAATTAATAACAAATCTCGACATAAAAATAGAAAAATTTCAGGAGAAGCCAAAAAAGGTAGGAGCGCCATTTATCTGATTTATTTATTTATGTATGTGCGGAGAAGATGATAATAAGTCGATGAGATTTTGCAAAACTATTTTAAATTACACATGATGGAATCAGTCTTGCTCTTTCAATTTTTAGAGAGTCATTTTCGTATTTTATTTCAGTCAAACAATGAACGCGAACAACTCGAGAGTTTTTCAATATTTTTCCATCATTTTTCAAAATTAATAACAAATCTCGACATAAAAATAGAAAAATTTCAGGAGAAGCCATAAAAGGTAGGAGCGCCATTTATCTGATTTATTTATGTATTTGCGGAGAAGATGATAATATGTCGATGAGATTTTGCAAAACTATTTTAAATTACACATGATGGAATCAGTCTTGCTTTTTCAATTTTTAGAGAGCCATGTTCGCATTTAATTTAAATCAAACAATGAACGCGAACAACTCGAGAGTTTTTCAATATTTTTCCATCATTTTTCAAAATTAATAACAAATCTCGACATAAAAATAGAAAAATTTCAGGAGAAGCCATAAAAGGTAGGAGCGCCATTTATTTGATTTATTTATGTATTTGCGGAGAAGATGATAATATGTCGATGAGATTTTGCAAAACTATTTTAAATTACACATGATGGAATCAGTCTTGGTTTTTCAATTTTTAGAGAGCCATGTTCGTATTTAATTTAAATCAAACAATGAACGCGAACGGCTCAAAAGTTTTCAAATATTTTTCCATCATTTTTCAAAGTTAATAACAAATCTCGACATAAAAAAAGAATAATTTCAGGAGAAGCCATAAAAGGTAGGAGCGCCATTTATCTGATTTATTTATTTATTTATGTATGTGCGGAGAAGAAGATAATATGTCTATGAGATTTTGCAAAACTATTTTAAATTACACATGATGGAATCAGTCTTGCTCTTTCAATTTTTAGAAAGCCATGTTCGTATTTAATTTCAACCAAACAATGAACGCAAACTACTCAAAAGTTTTTAAATATTTTTCCATCATTTTTCAAAGTTAATAACAAATCTCGACATAAAAAAGAATAATTTCAGGAGAAGCCATAAAAGGTAGGAGCGCCATTTATGATTTATTTATGTATGTGCGAAGAAGAAGATAATATGTCGATGAGATTTTGCAAAACTATTTTAAATTACACATGATGGAATCAGTCTTGCTTTTTCAATTTTTAGAGAGCCATGTTCGTATTTAATTTAAATCAAACAATGAACGCGAACATCTCAAAAGTTTTCAAATATTTTTCCATCATTTTTCAAAGTTAATAACAAATCTCGACATAAAAAAAGAATAATTTCAGGAGAAGCCATAAAAGGTAGGAGCGCCATTTATCTGATTTATTTATTTATTTATGTATGTGCGGAGAAGAAGATAATATGTCTATGAGATTTTGCAAATCTATTTTAAATTACACATGATGGAATCAGTCTTGCTCTTTCAATTTTTAGAAAGCCATGTTCGTATTTAATTTCAACCAAACAATGAACGCAAACTACTCAAAAGTTTTTAAATATTTTTCCATCATTTTTCAAAGTTAATAACAAATCTCGACATAAAAAAGAATAATTTCAGGAGAAGCCATAAAAGGTAGGAGCGCCATTTATCTGATTTATTTATGTATGTGCGAAGAAGAAGATAATATGTCGATGAGATTTTGCAAAACTATTTTAAATTACACATGATGGAATCAATCTTGCTCTTTCAATTTTTAGAAAGCCATGTTCGTATTTAATTTCAACCAAACAATGAACGCAAACTACTCAAAAGCTTTTAAATATTTTTCCATCAATTTTCAAAGTTAATAACAAATCTCGACATAAAAAAGAATAATTTCAGGAGAAGCCATAAAAGGTAGGAGCGCCATTTATCTGATTTATTTATGTATGTGCGAAGAAGAAGATAATATGTCGATGAGATTTTGCAAAACTATTTTAAATTACACATGATGGAATTAGTCTTGCTTTTTCAATTTTTAGAGAGCCATGTTCGTATTTAATTTAAATCAAACAATGAACGCGAACAACTTAAAAGTTTTCAAATATTTTTCCATCATTTTTCAAAGTTAATAACAAATCTCGACATAAATAAAGAATAATTTCAGGAGAAGCCATAAAAGGTAGGAGCGCCATTTATCTGATTTATTTATTTATTTATGTATGTGCGGAGAAGAAGATAATATGTCGATGAGATTTTGCAAAACTATTTTAAATTACACATGATGGAATCAATCTTGCTCTTTCAATTTTTAGAAAGCCATGTTCGTATTTAATTTCAACCAAACAATGAACGCAAACTACTCAAAAGCTTTTAAATATTTTTCCATCAATTTTCAAAGTTAATAACAAATCTCGACATAAAAAAGAATAATTTCAGGAGAAGCCATAAAAGGTAGGAGCGCCATTTATCTGATTTATTTATGTATGTGCGAAGAAGAAGATAATATGTCGATGAGATTTTGCAAAACTATTTTAAATTACACATGATGGAATCAGTCTTGCTTTTTCAATTTTTAGAGAGCCATGTTCGTATTTAATTTAAATCAAACAATGAACGCGAACAACTCAAAAGTTTTCAAATATTTTTCCATCAATTTTCAAAGTTAATAACAAATCTCGACATAAAAAAGAATAATTTCAGGAGAAGCCATAAAAGGTAGGAGCGCCATTTATCTGATTTATTAATGTATGTGCGAAGAAGAAGATAATATGTCGATGAGATTTTGCAAAACTATTTTAAATTACACATGATGGAATCAGTCTTGCTTTTTCAATTTTTAGAGAGCCATGTTCGTATTTAATTTAAATCAAACAATGAACGCGAACAACTTAAAAGTTTTCAAATATTTTTCCATCATTTTTCAAAGTTAATAACAAATCTCGACATAAAAAAAGAATAATTTCAGGAGAAGCCATAAAAGGTAGGAGCGCCATTTATCTGATTTATTTATTTATTTATGTATGTGCGGAGAAGAAGATAATATGTCGATGAGATTTTGCAAAACTATTTTAAATTACACATGATGGAATCAATCTTGCTCTTTCAATTTTTAGAAAGCCATGTTCGTATTTAATTTCAACCAAACAATGAACGCAAACTACTCAAAAGCTTTTAAATATTTTTCCATCAATTTTCAAAGTTAATAACAAATCTCGACATAAAAAAAGAATAATTTCAGGAGAAGCCATAAAAGGTAGGAGCGCCATTTATCTGATTTATTCATTTATGTATGTGCGGAGAAGAAGATAATATGTCGATGAGATTTTGCAAAACTATTTTAAATTACACATGATGGAATCAATCTTGCTCTTTCAATTTTTAGAAAGCCATGTTCGTATTTAATTTCAACCAAACAATGAACGCAAACTACTCAAAAGCTTTTAAATATTTTTCCATCAATTTTCAAAGTTAATAACAAATCTCGACATAAAAAAGAATAATTTCAGGAGAAGCCATAAAAGGTAGGAGCGCCATTTATCTGATTTATTAATGTATGTGCGAAGAAGAAGATAATATGTCGATGAGATTTTGCAAAACTATTTTAAATTACACATGATGGAATCAGTCTTGCTCTTTCAATTTTTAGAAAGCCATGTTCGTATTTAATTTCAACCAAAAAATGAACGCAAACTACTCAAAAGTTTTTAAATATTTTTCCATCATTTTTCAAAGTTAATAACAAATCTCGACATAAAAAAAGAATAATTTCAGGAGAAGCCATAAAAGGTAGGAGCGCCATTTATCTGATTTATTTATTTATGTATGTGCGGAGAAGATGATAATATGTCGATGAGATTTTGCAAAACTATTTTAAATTACACATGGTGGAATCAGTCTTGCTCTTTCAATTCTTAGAGAGTAATTTTCGTATTTTATTTTAGTCAAACAATCAACGCGAACAACTCGAAAATTTTTCAATATTTTTCCATCATTTTTCAAAGTTAATAACAAATCTCGACATAAAAAACCAATAACCCACCACTAAAACACTAAAACTAAAACAATAACACACTAACCAATAACCCACCACTAAAACACTAAAACTAAAACAATAAAACACTAACCATTAACCCACCACTAAAACACTAAAACTAAAACAATAAAACACTAACCAATAACCCACCACTAAAACACTAAAACTAAAACAATAAAACACTAACCAATAACCCACCACTAAAACACTAAAACTAAAACAATAAAACACTAACCAATAACCCACCACTAAAACACTAAAACTAAAACAATAAAACACTAACCAATAACCCACCACTAAAACACTAAAACTAAAACAATAACACACTAACCAATAACCCACCACTAAAACACTAAAACTAAAACAATAACACACTAACCAATAACCCACCACTAAAACACTAAAACTAAAACAATAAAACACTAACCAATAACCCACCACTAAAACACTAAAACTAAAACAATAACACACTAACCAATAACCTACCACTAAAACACTAAAACTAAAACAATAAAACACTAACCAATAACCCACCACTAAAACACTAAAACTAAAACAATAACACACTAACCAATAACCCACCACTAAAACACTAAAGCTAAAACAATAACACACTAACCAATAACCCACCACTAAAACACTAAAACTAAAACAATAACACACAACCAATAACCCACCACTAAAACACTAAAACTAAAACAATAAAACACTAACCAATAACCCACCACTAAAACACTAAAACTAAAACAATAAAACACTAACCAATAACCCACCACTAAAACACTAAAACTAAAACAATAAAACACTAACCATTAACCCACCACTAAAACACTAAAACTAAAACAATAAAACACTAACCAATAACCCACCACTAAAACACTAAAACTAAAACAATAAAACACTAACCAATAACCCACCACTAAAACACTAAAACTAAAACAATAAAACACTAACCAATAACCCACCACTAAAACACTAAAACTAAGACAATAAAACACTAACCAATAACCCACCACTAAAACACTAAAACTAAAACAATAAAACACTAACCAATAACCCACCACTAAAACACTAAAACTAAAACAATAACACACTAACCAATAACCCACCACTAAAACACTAAAACTAAAACAATAACACACTAACCAATAACCCACCACTAAAACACTAAAACTAAAACAATAAAACACTAACCAATAACCCACCACTAAAACACTAAAACTAAAACAATAACACACTAACCAATAACCTACCACTAAAACACTAAAACTAAAACAATAAAACACTAACCAATAACCCACCACTAAAACACTAAAACTAAAACAATAACACACTAACCAATAACCCACCACTAAAACACTAAAACTAAAACAATAACACACTAACCAATAACCCACCACTAAAACACTAAAACTAAAACAATAACACACAACCAATAACCCACCACTAAAACACTAAAACTAAAACAATAAAACACTAACCAATAACCCACCACTAAAACACTAAAACTAAAACAATAAAACACTAACCAATAACCCACCACTAAAACACTAAAACTAAAACAATAAAACACTAACCAATAACCCACCACTAAAACACTAAAACTAAAACAATAAAACACTAACCAATAACCCACCACTAAAACACTAAAACTAAAACAATAACACACTAACCAATAACCCACCACTAAAACACTAAAACTAAAACAATAACACACTAACCAATAACCCACCACTAAAACACTAAAACTAAAACAATAAAACACTAACCAATAACCCACCACTAAAACACTAAAACTAAAACAATAAAACACTAACCAATAACCCACCACTAAAACACTAAAACTAAAACAATAAAACACTAACCAATAACCCACCACTAAAACACTAAAACTAAAACAATAACACACTAACCAATAACCCACCACTAAAACACTAAAACTAAAACAATAAAACACTAACCAATAACCCACCACTAAAACACTAAAACTAAAACAATAAAACACTAACCAATAACCCACCACTAAAACACTAAAACTAAAACAATAACACACTAACCAATAACCCACCACTAAAACACTAAAACTAAAACAATAAAACACTAACCAATAACCCACCACTAAAACACTAAAACTAAAACAATAACACACTAACCAATAACCCACCACTAAAACACTAAAACTAAAACAATAACACACTAACCAATAACCCACCACTAAAACACTAAAACTAAAACAATAAAACACTAACCAATAACCCACCACTAAAACACTAAAACTAAAACAATAAAACACTAACCAATAACCCACCACTAAAACACTAAAACTAAAACAATAACACACTAACCAATAACCCACCACTAAAACACTAAAACTAAAACAATAACACACTAACCAATAACCCACCACTAAAACACTAAAACTAAAACAATAAAACACTAACCAATAACCCACCACTAAAACACTAAAACTAAAACAATAAAACACTAACCAATAACCCACCACTAAAACACTAAAACTAAAACAATAAAACACTAACCAATAACCCACCACTAAAACACTAAAACTAAAACAATAACACACTAACCAATAACCCACCACTAAAACACTAAAACTAAAACAATAAAACACTAACCAATAACCCACCACTAAAACACTAAAACTAAAACAATAAAACACTAACCAATAACCCACCACTAAAACACTAAAACTAAAACAATAACACACTAACCAATAACCCACCACTAAAACACTAAAACTAAAACAATAAAACACTAACCAATAACCCACCACTAAAACACTAAAACTAAAACAATAAAACACTAACCAATAACCCACCACTAAAACACTAAAACTAAAACAATAAAACACTAACCAATAACCCACCACTAAAACACTAAAACTAAAACAATAAAACACTAACCATTAACCCACCACTAAAACACTAAAACTAAAACAATAAAACACTAACCAATAACCCACCACTAAAACACTAAAACTAAAACAATAAAACACTAACCATTAACCCACCACTAAAACACTAAAACTAAAACAATAAAACACTAACCAATAACCCAACACTAAAACACTAAAACAATAACACACTAACCAATAACCCACCACTAAAACACTAAAACTAAAACAATAACACACTAACCAATAACCCACCACTAAAACACTAAAACTAAAACAATAACACACTAACCAATAACCCACCACTAAAACACTAAAACTAAAACAATAAAACACAACCAATAACCCACCACTAAAACACTAAAACTAAAACAATAAAACACTAACCAATAACCCACCACTAAAACACTAAAACTAAAACAATAAAACACTAACCATTAACCCACCACTAAAACACTAAAACTAAAACAATAAAACACTAACCAATAACCCACCACTAAAACACTAAAACTAAAACAATAAAACACTAACCAATAACCCACCACTAAAACACTAAAACTAAAACAATAACACACTAACCAATAACCCACCACTAAAACACTAAAACTAAAACAATAACACACTAACCAATAACCCACCACTAAAACACTAAAACTAAAACAATAAAACACAACCAATAACCCACCACTAAAACACTAAAACTAAAACAATAACACACTAACCAATAACCCACCACTAAAACACTAAAACTAAAACAATAACACACTAACCAATAACCCACCACTAAAACACTAAAACTAAAACAATAAAACACTAACCAATAACCCAACACTAAAACACTAAAACAATAACACATTAACCAATAACCCACCACTAAAACACTAAAACTAAAACAATAAAACACTAACCAATAACCCAACACTAAAACACTAAAACAATAACACACTAACCAATAACCCACCACTAAAACACTAAAACTAAAACAATAACACACTAACCAATAACCCACCACTAAAACACTAAAACTAAAACAATAAAACACTAACCATTAACCCACCACTAAAACACTAAAACTAAAACAATAAAACACTAACCAATAACCCACCACTAAAACACTAAAACTAAAACAATAAAACACTAACCAATAACCCACCACTAAAACACTAAAACTAAAACAATAACACACTAACCAATAACCCACCACTAAAACACTAAAACTAAAACAATAACACACTAACCAATAACCCACCACTAAAACACTAAAACTAAAACAATAAAACACTAACCAATAACCCACCACTAAAACACTAAAACTAAAACAATAACACACAACCAATAACCCACCACTAAAACACTAAAACTAAAACAATAAAACACTAACCAATAACCCAACACTAAAACACTAAAACAATAACACACTAACCAATAACCCACCACTAAAACACTAAAACTAAAACAATAAAACACTAACCAATAACCCACCACTAAAACACTAAAACTAAAACAATAACACACTAACCAATAACCCACCACTAAAACACTAAAACTAAAACAATAACACACTAACCAATAACCCACCACTAAAACACTAAAACTAAAACAATAAAACACAACCAATAACCCACCACTAAAACACTAAAACTAAAACAATAAAACACTAACCAATAACCCACCACTAAAACACTAAAACTAAAACAATAAAACACTAACCAATAACCCACCACTAAAACACTAAAACTAAAACAATAAAACACTAACCAATAACCCAACACTAAAACACTAAAACAATAACACACTAACCAATAACCCACCACTAAAACACTAAAACTAAAACAATAACACACTAACCAATAACCCACCACTAAAACACTAAAACTAAAACAATAACACACTAACCAATAACCCACCACTAAAACACTAAAACTAAAACAATAAAACACAACCAATAACCCACCACTAAAACACTAAAACTAAAACAATAAAACACTAACCAATAACCCACCACTAAAACACTAAAACTAAAACAATAAAACACTAACCAATAACCCACCACTAAAACACTAAAACTAAAACAATAACACACTAACCAATAACCTACCACTAAAACACTAAAACTAAAACAATAAAACACTAACCAATAACCCACCACTAAAACACTAAATCTAAAACAATAACACACTAACCAATAACCCACCACTAAAACACTAAAACTAAAACAATAAAACACTAACCAATAACCCACCACTAAAACACTAAAACTAAAACAATAAAACACTAACCAATAACCCACCACTAAAACACTAAAACTAAAACAATAACACACTAACCAATAACCCACCACTAAAACACTAAAACTAAAACAATAAAACACTAACCAATAACCCACCACTAAAACACTAAAACTAAAACAATAACACACTAACCAATAACCCACCACTAAAACACTAAAACTAAAACAATAAAACACTAACCAATAACCCACCACTAAAACACTAAAACTAAAACAATAAAACACTAACCAATAACCCACCACTAAAACACTAAAACTAAAACAATAACACACTAACCAATAACCCACCACTAAAACACTAAAACTAAAACAATAACACACAACCAATAACCCACCACTAAAACACTAAAACTAAAACAATAACACACTAACCAATAACCTACCACTAAAACACTAAATCTAAAACAATAAAACACTAACCAATAACCCACCACTAAAACACTAAAACTAAAACAATAACACACTAACCAATAACCTACCACTAAAACACTAAAACTAAAACAATAAAACACTCACCAATAACCCACCACTAAAACACTAAAACTAAAACAATAACACACTAACCAATAACCTACCACTAAAACACTAAAACTAAAACAATAAAACACTCACCAATAACCCACCACTAAAACACTAAAACTAAAACAATAACACACTAACCAATAACCTACCACTAAAACACTAAAACTAAAACAATAACAGACTAACCAATAATCCACCACTAAAACACTAAAACTAAAACAATAACACACTAACCAATAACCTACCACTAAAACACTAAAACTAAAACAATAACACACTAACCAATAACCTACCACTAAAACACTAAAACTAAAACAATAAAACACTCACCAATAACCCACCACTAAAACACTAAAACTAAAACAATAACACACTAACCAATAACCTACCACTAAAACACTAAAACTAAAACAATAAAACACTCACCAATAACCCACCACTAAAACACTAAAACTAAAACAATAACACACTAACCAATAACCTACCACTAAAACACTAAAACTAAAACAATAACAGACTAACCAATAATCCACCACTAAAACACTAAAACTAAAACAATAACACACTAACCAATAACCTACCACTAAAACACTAAAACTAAAACAATAAAACACTAACCAATAACCCACCACTAAAACACTAAAACACTAAAACTAAAACAATAAAACACTAACCAATAACCCACCACTAAAACACTAAAACTAAAACAATAAAACACTAACCAATAACCCACCACTAAAACACTAAATCTAAAACAATAAAACACTAACCAATAACCCACCACTAAAACACTAAAACTAAAACTAAAACAATAACACACTAACCAATAACCTACCACTAAAACACTAAAACTAAAACAATAAAACACTAACCAATAACCCACCACTAAAACACTAAAACTAAAACAATAAAACACTAACCAATAACCCACCACTAAAACACTAAAACTAAAACAATAAAACACTAACCAATAACCCACCACTAAAACACTAAATCTAAAACAATAAAACACTAACCAATAACCCACCACTAAAACACTAAAACTAAAACAATAACACACAACCAATAACCCACCACTAAAACAATAAAACTAAAACAATAAAACACTAACCAATAACCCACCACTAAAACACTAAAAGTAAAACAATAACACACTAACCAATAACCCACCACTAAAACACTAAAACTAAAACAATAAAACACTAACCAATAACCCACCACTAAAACACTAAAACTAAAACAATAAAACACTAACCAATAACCCACCACTAAAACACTAAAACTAAAACAATAAAACACTAACCAATAACCCACCACTAAAACACTAAATCTAAAACAATAAAACACTAACCAATAACCCACCACTAAAACACTAAAACTAAAACAATAACACACTAACCAATAACCTACCACTAAAACACTAAAACTAAAACAATAAAACACTCACCAATAACCCACCACTAAAACACTAAAACTAAAACAATAACACACTAACCAATAACCTACCACTAAAACACTAAAACTAAAACAATAAAACACTCACCAATAACCCACCACTAAAACACTAAAACTAAAACAATAACACACTAACCAATAACCTACCACTAAAACACTAAAACTAAAACAATAAAACACTCACCAATAACCCACCACTAAAACACTAAAACTAAAACAATAAAACACTAACCAATAACCCACCACTAAAACACTAAAACTAAAACAATAAAACACTAACCAATAACCCACCACTAAAACACTAAAACTAAAACAATAAAACACTAACCAATAACCCACCACTAAAACACTAAAACTAAAACAATAACACACTAACCAATAACCTACCACTAAAACACTAAAACTAAAACAATAAAACACTCACCAATAACCCACCACTAAAACACTAAAACTAAAACAATAAAACACTAACCAATAACCCACCACTAAAACACTAAAACTAAAACAATAAAACACTAACCAATAACCCACCACTAAAACACTAAAACTAAAACAATAAAACACTAACCAATAACCCACCACTAAAACACTAAAACTAAAACAATAACACACTAACCAATAACCTACCACTAAAACACTAAAACTAAAACAATAAAACACTAACCAATAACCCACCACTAAAACACTAAAACAATAACACACTAACCAATAACCCACCACTAAAACACTAAAACTAAAACAATAACACACTAACCAATAACCCACCACTAAAACACTAAAACTAAAACAATAACACACTAACCAATAACCCACCACTAAAACACTAAAACTAAAACAATAAAACACTAACCAATAACCCACCACTAAAACACTAAAACTAAAACAATAACACACTAACCAATAACCTATCACTAAAACACTAAAACTAAAACAATAAAACACTAACCAATAACCCACCACTAAAACACTAAAACTAAAACAATAACACACTAACCAATAACCTACCACTAAAACACTAAAACTAAAACAATAACACACTAACCAATAACCCACCACTAAAACACTAAAACTAAAACAATAACACACTAACCAATAACCCACCACTAAAACACTAAAACTAAAACAATAACACACTAACCAATAACCCACCACTAAAACACTAAAACTAAAACAATAAAACACTAACCAATAACCCACCACTAAAACACTAAAACTAAAACAATAAAACACTAACCAATAACCCACCACTAAAACACTAAAACTAAAACAATAACACACTAACCAATAACCTACCACTAAAACACTAAAACTAAAACAATAAAACACTCACCAATAACCCACCACTAAAACACTAAAACTAAAACAATAAAACACTAACCAATAACCCACCACTAAAACACTAAAACTAAAACAATAAAACACTAACCAATAACCCACCACTAAAACACTAAAACTAAAACAATAAAACACTAACCAATAACCCACCACTAAAACACTAAAACTAAAACAATAACACACTAACCAATAACCTACCACTAAAACACTAAAACTAAAACAATAAAACACTAACCAATAACCCACCACTAAAACACTAAAACAATAACACACTAACCAATAACCCACCACTAAAACACTAAAACTAAAACAATAAAACACTAACCAATAACCCACCACTAAAACACTAAAACTAAAACAATAACACACTAACCAATAACCCACCACTAAAACACTAAAACTAAAACAATAACACACTAACCAATAACCTACCACTAAAACACTAAAACTAAAACAATAAAACACTAACCAATAACCCACCACTAAAACACTAAAACTAAAACAATAACACACTAACCAATAACCCACCACTAAAACACTAAAACTAAAACAATAAAACACTAACCAATAACCCACCACTAAAACACTAAAACTAAAACAATAACACACTAACCAATAACCAACCACTAAAACACTAAAACTAAAACAATAAAACACTAACCAATAACCCACCACTAAAACACTAAAACTAAAACAATAAAACACTAACCAATAACCCACCACTAAAACACTAAAACTAAAACAATAAAACACTAACCAATAACCCACCACTAAAACACTAAAACTAAAACAATAAAACACTAACCAATAACCCACCACTAAAACACTAAAACTAAAACAATAACACACTAACCAATAACCTACCACTAAAACACTAAAACTAAAACAATAAAACACTCACCAATAACCCACCACTAAAACACTAAAACTAAAACAATAAAACACTAACCAATAACCCACCACTAAAACACTAAAACTAAAACAATAAAACACTAACCAATAACCCACCACTAAAACACTAAAACTAAAACAATAAAACACTAACCAATAACCCACCACTAAAACACTAAAACTAAAACAATAACACACTAACCAATAACCTACCACTAAAACACTAAAACTAAAACAATAAAACACTAACCAATAACCCACCACTAAAACACTAAAACAATAACACACTAACCAATAACCCACCACTAAAACACTAAAACTAAAACAATAAAACACTAACCAATAACCCACCACTAAAACACTAAAACTAAAACAATAACACACTAACCAATAACCCACCACTAAAACACTAAAACTAAAACAATAAAACACTAACCAATAACCCACCACTAAAACACTAAAACTAAAACAATAACACACTAACCAATAACCAACCACTAAAACACTAAAACTAAAACAATAAAACACTAACCAATAACCCACCACTAAAACACTAAAACTAAAACAATAAAACACTAACCAATAACCCACCACTAAAACACTAAAACTAAAACAATAACACACTAACCAATAACCAACCACTAAAACACTAAAACTAAAACAATAAAACACTAACCAATAACCCACCACTAAAACTAAAACAATAACACACTAAGCAATAACCAACCACTAAAACACTAAAACTAAAACAATAAAACACTAACCAATAACCCACCACTAAAACACTAAAACTAAAACAATAAAACACTAACCAATAACCCACCACTAAAACACTAAAACTAAAACAATAACACACTAACCAATAACCAACCACTAAAACACTAAAACTAAAACAATAAAACACTAACCAATAACCCACCACTAAAACACTAAAACTAAAACAATAACACACTAACCAATAACCAACCACTAAAACACTAAAACTAAAACAATAAAACACTAACCAATAACCCACCACTAAAACTAAAACAATAACACACTAACCAATAACCAACCACTAAAACACTAAAACTAAAACAATAAAACACTAAAACTAAAACAATAAAACACTAACCAATAACCCACCACTAAAACACTAAAACTAAAACAATAAAACACTAACCAATAACCCACCACTAAAACACTAAAACTAAAACAATAAAACACTAACCAATAACCCACCACTAAAACACTAAAACTAAAACAATAACACACTAACCAATAACCCACCACTAAAACACTAAAACTAAAACAATAAAACACTAACCAATAACCCACCACTAAAACACTAAAACTAAAACAATAACACACTAACCAATAACCAACCACTAAAACACTAAAACTAAAACAATAAAACACTAACCAATAACCCACCACTAAAACTAAAACAATAACACACTAACCAATAACCAACCACTAAAACACTAAAACTAAAACAATAAAACACTAAAACTAAAACAATAAAACACTAACCAATAACCCACCACTAAAACACTAAAACTAAAACAATAAAACACTAACCAATAACCCACCACTAAAACACTAAAACTAAAACAATAAAACACTAACCAATAACCCACCACTAAAACACTAAAACTAAAACAATAACACACTAACCAATAACCCACCACTAAAACACTAAAACTAAAACAATAAAACACTAACCAATAACCCACCACTAAAACACTAAAACTAAAACAATAAAACACTAACCAATAACAACCACTAAAACTAAAACAGCACCACCACCACCACAGCACACAGAATACCACACAACACACCACCCAAATCACACCAAACAATCGCCAGTCGCGATTGTGGCCGCTGGAAGAACACTTCGACCACGACCGCACTGCCACTGAAGATGTCCACCGCAGCTGTGGACGAAACGTTTGGCAGAGATTCATGGGGATCACTTGCTGAGTTAGCCTCTCGGGGCGCTCACTACACCCCCCCCCCTCATGGAACTTCGCATGGAACACGGTCAACACGCCACTGAAGATGTCCACCGCAGCTGTGGACGAAACGTTTGGCAGAGATTCATGGGGATCACTTGCTGAGTTAGCCTCTCGGGGCGCTCACTACACCCCCCCTCATGGAACTTCGCATGGAACACGGTCAACAAACCCGATTGATACCACCGTTGTTGACAACACCGACCGTGAAAGCCTACACACTTTAATAACAAATTTTAGCATTGCATTTCAATCAAAAAATGAACGCAAACATTTCGAAAAAATTTTAATATTCATTTTTCCATCATTTTTCAAAGTTAATAACAAATCTCGACATAAAAAAAGAAAAATTTCAGGAGAAGCCATAAAAGGTAGGAGCGCCATTTATCTGATTTATTTATTTATTTATGTATTTGCGGCGAAGATGATAATAAGTCGATGAGATTTTGCAAAACTATTTTAAATTACACATGATGGAATCAGTCTTCCTCTTTCAATTTTTAGAGAGTCATTTTCGTATTTTATTTCAGTCAAACAATGAACGCGAACAACTCGAGAGTTTTTCAATATTTTTCCATCATTTTTCAAAATTAATAACAAATCTCGACATAAACATAGAAAAATTTCAGGAGAAGCCAAAAAAGGTAGGAGCGCTATTTATCTGATTTATTTATTTATGTATGTGCGGAGAAGATGATAATAAGTCGATGAGATTTTGCAAAACTATTTTAAATTACACATGATGGAATCAATCTTGCTCTTTCAATATTTAGAGAGTCATTTTCGTATTTTATTTCAGTCAAACAATGAACGCGAACAACTCGAGAGTTTTTCAATATTTTTCCATCATTTTTCAAAATTAATAACAAATCTCGACATAAAAATAGAAAAATTTCAGGAGAAGCCATAAAAGGTAGGAGCGCCATTTATCTGATTTATTTATGTATTTGCGGAGAAGATGATAATATGTCGATGAGATTTTGCAAAACTATTTTAAATTACACATGATGGAATCAGTCTTGCTTTTTCAATTTTTAGAGAGCCATGTTCGTATTTAATTTAAATCAAACAATGAACGCGAACAACTCGAGAGTTTTTCAATATTTTTCCATCATTTTTCAAAATAAATAACAAATCTCGACATAAAAATAGAAAAATTTCAGGAGAAGCCATAAAAGGTAGGAGCGCCATTTATCTGATTTATTTATGTATTTGCGGAGAAGATGATAATATGTCGATGAGATTTTGCAAAACTATTTTAAATTACACATGATGGAATCAGTCTTGCTTTTTCAATTTTTAGAGAGCCCTGTTCGTATTTAATTTAAATCAAACAATGAACGCGAACAACTCGAGAGTTTTTCAATATTTTTCCATCATTTTTCAAAATAAATAACAAATCTCTGGAACACGGTCAACAAACCCGATTGATACCACCGTTGTTGACAACACCGACCGTGAAAGCCTACACACTTTAATAACAAATTTTAGCATTGCATTTCAATCAAACAATGAACGCAAACATTTCGAAAAAATTTTAATATTCATTTTTCCATCATTTTTCAAAGTTAATAACAAATCTCGACATAAAAAAAGAAAAATTTCAGGAGAAGCCATTTATCTGATTTATTTATTTATTTATGTATTTGCGGCGAAGATGATAATAAGTCGATGAGATTTTGCAAAACTATTTTAAATTACACATGATGGAATCAGTCTTCCTCTTTCAATTTTTAGAGAGTCATTTTCGTATTTTATTTCAGTCAAACAATGAACGCGAACAACTCGAGAGTTTTTCAATATTTTTCCATCATTTTTCAAAATTAATAACAAATCTCGACATAAACATAGAAAAATTTCAGGAGAAGCCAAAAAAGGTAGGAGCGCTATTTATCTGATTTATTTATTTATGTATGTGCGGAGAAGATGATAATAAGTCGATGAGATTTTGCAAAACTATTTTAAATTACACATGATGGAATCAATCTTGCTCTTTCAATATTTAGAGAGTCATTTTCGTATTTTATTTCAGTCAAACAATGAACGCGAACAACTCGAGAGTTTTTCAATATTTTTCCATCATTTTTCAAAATTAATAACAAATCTCGACATAAAAATAGAAAAATTTCAGGAGAAGCCATAAAAGGTAGGAGCGCCATTTATCTGATTTATTTATGTATTTGCGGAGAAGATGATAATATGTCGATGAGATTTTGCAAAACTATTTTAAATTACACATGATGGAATCAGTCTTGCTTTTTCAATTTTTAGAGAGCCATGTTCGTATTTAATTTAAATCAAACAATGAACGCGAACAACTCGAGAGTTTTTCAATATTTTTCCATCATTTTTCAAAATAAATAACAAATCTCGACATAAAAATAGAAAAATTTCAGGAGAAGCCATAAAAGGTAGGAGCGCCATTTATCTGATTTATTTATGTATTTGCGGAGAAGATGATAATATGTCGATGAGATTTTGCAAAACTATTTTAAATTACACATGATGGAATCAGTCTTGCTTTTTCAATTTTTAGAGAGCCCTGTTCGTATTTAATTTAAATCAAACAATGAACGCGAACAACTCGAGAGTTTTTCAATATTTTTCCATCATTTTTCAAAATAAATAACAAATCTCGACATAAAAATAGAAAAATTTCAGGAGAAGCCATAAAAGGTAGGAGCGCCATTTATCTGATTTATTTATTTATGTATGTGCGGAGAAGATGATAATATGTCGATGAGATTTTGCAAAACTATTTTAAATTATACATGATGGAATCAATCTTGCTCTTTCAATTTTTAGAAAGCCATGTTCGTATTTAATTTCAACCAAACAATGAACGCAAACTACTCAAAAGTTTTTAAATATTTTTCCATCATTTTTCAAAGTTAATAACAAATCTCGACATAAAAAAGAATAATTTCAGGAGAAGCCATAAAAGGTAGGAGCGCCATTTATCTGATTTATTTATGTATGTGCGAAGAAGAAGATAATATGTCGATGAGATTTTGCAAAACTATTTTAAATTACACATGATGGAATCAGTCTTGCTTTTTCAATTTTTAGAGAGCCATGTTCGTATTTAATTTAAATCAAACAATGAACGCGAACAACTCAAAAGTTTTCAAATATTTTTCCATCATTTTTCAAAGTTAATAACAAATCTCGACATAAAAAAAGAATAATTTCAGGAGAAGCCATAAAAGGTAGGAGCGCCATTTATCTGATTTATTTATTTATTTATGTATGTGCGGAGAAGAAGATAATATGTCGATGAGATTTTGCAAAACTATTTTAAATTACACATGATGGAATCAATCTTGCTCTTTCAATTTTTAGAAAGCCATGTTCGTATTTAATTTCAACCAAACAATGAACGCAAACTACTCAAAAGCTTTTAAATATTTTTCCATCAATTTTCAAAGTTAATAACAAATCTCGACATAAAAAAGAATAATTTCAGGAGAAGCCATAAAAGGTAGGAGCGCCATTTATCTGATTTATTTATGTATGTGCGAAGAAGAAGATAATATGTCGATGAGATTTTGCAAAACTATTTTAAATTACACATGATGGAATCAGTCTTGCTTTTTCAATTTTTAGAGAGCCATGTTCGTATTTAATTTAAATCAAACAATGAACGCGAACAACTCAAAAGTTTTCAAATATTTTTCCATCATTTTTCAAAGTTAATAACAAATCTCGACATAAAAAAAGAATAATTTCAGGAGAAGCCATAAAAGGTAGGAGCGCCATTTATCTGATTTATTTATTTATTTATGTATGTGCGGAGAAGAAGATAATATGTCGATGAGATTTTGCAAAACTATTTTAAATTACACATGATGGAATCAATCTTGCTCTTTCAATTTTTAGAAAGCCATGTTCGTATTTAATTTCAACCAAACAATGAACGCAAACTACTCAAAAGCTTTTAAATATTTTTCCATCAATTTTCAAAGTTAATAACAAATCTCGACATAAAAAAGAATAATTTCAGGAGAAGCCATAAAAGGTAGGAGCGCCATTTATCTGATTTATTTATGTATGTGCGAAGAAGAAGATAATATGTCGATGAGATTTTGCAAAACTATTTTAAATTACACATGATGGAATCAGTCTTGCTTTTTCAATTTTTAGAGAGCCATGTTCGTATTTAATTTAAATCAAACAATGAACGCGAACAACTCAAAAGTTTTCAAATATTTTTCCATCATTTTTCAAAGTTAATAACAAATCTCGACATAAAAAAAGAATAATTTCAGGAGAAGCCATAAAAGGTAGGAGCGCCATTTATCTGATTTATTTATGTATTTGCGGAGAAGATGATAATATGTCGATGAGATTTTGCAAAACTATTTTAAATTACACATGATGGAATCAGTCTTGCTTTTTCAATTTTTAGAGAGCCAAGTTCGTATTTAATTTAAATCAAACAATGAACGCGAACAACTCAAAAGTTTTCAAATATTTTTCCATCATTTTTCAAAGTTAATAACAAATCTCGACATAAAAAAAGAATAATTTCAGGAGAAGCCATAAAAGGTAGGAGCGCCATTTATCTGATTTATTTATTTATGTATGTGCGGAGAAGATGATAATATGTCGATGAGATTTTGCAAAACTGTTTTAAATTACACATGATGGAATCAGTCTTGCTCTTTCAATTCTTAGAGAGTAATTTTCGTATTTTATTTTAGTCAAACAATCAACGCGAACAACTCGAAAGTTTTTCAATATTATTCCATCATTTTTCAAAGTTAATAACAAATCTCGACATAAAAAAAGAAAAATTTCAGGAGAAGCCATAAAAGGTAGGAGCGCCATTTATCTGATTTATTTATGTATTTGCGGAGAAGATGATAATATGTCGATGAGATTTTGCAAAACTATTTTAAATTACACATGATGGAATCAGTCTTGCTCTTTCAATTCTTAGAGAGTAATTTTCGTATTTTATTTTAGTCAAACAATCAACGCGAACAATTCGAAAATTTTTCAATATTATTCCATCATTTTTCAAAGTTAATAACAAATCTCGACATAAAAAAAGAAAAATTTCAGGAGAAGCCATAAAAGGTAGGAGCGCCATTTATCTGATTTATTTATTTATGTATGTGCGGAGAAGATGATAATATGTCGATGAGATTTTGCAAAACTGTTTTAAATTACACATGATGGAATCAGTCTTGCTCTTTCAATTCTTAGAGAGTAATTTTCGTATTTTATTTTAGTCAAACAATCAACGCGAACAACTCGAAAGTTTTTCAATATTATTCCATCATTTTTCAAAGTTAATAACAAATCTCGACATAAAAAAAGAAAAATTTCAGGAGAAGCCATAAAAGGTAGGAGCGCCATTTATCTGATTTATTTATGTATTTGCGGAGAAGATGATAATATGTCGATGAGATTTTGCAAAACTATTTTAAATTACACATGATGGAATCAGTCTTGCTCTTTCAATTCTTAGAGAGTAATTTTCGTATTTTATTTTAGTCAAACAATCAACGCGAACAACTCGAAAATTTTTCAATATTATTCCATCATTTTTCAAAGTTAATAACAAATCTCGACATAAAAAAAGAAAAATTTCAGGAGAAGCCATAAAAGGTAGGAGCGCCATTTATCTGATTTATTTATGTATTTGCGGAGAGGATGATAATATGTCGATGAGATTTTGCAAAACTATTTTAAATTACACATGATGGAATCAGTCTTGCTTTTTCAATTTTTAGAGAGCCAAGTTCGTATTTAATTTAAATCAAACAATGAACGCGAACAACTCAAAAGTTTTCAAATATTTTTCCATCATTTTTCAAAGTTAATAACAAATCTCGACATAAAAAAAGAATAATTTCAGGAGAAGCCATAAAAGGTAGGAGCGCCATTTATCTGATTTATTTATTTATTTATGTATGTGCGGAGAAGAAGATAATATGTCGATGAGATTTTGCAAAACTATTTTAAATTACACATGATGGAATCAATCTTGCTCTTTCAATTTTTAGAAAGCCATGTTCGTATTTAATTTCAACCAAACAATGAACGCAAACTACTCAAAAGCTTTTAAATATTTTTCCATCATTTTTCAAAGTTAATAACAAATCTCGACATAAAAAAAGAATAATTTCAGGAGAAGCCATAAAAGGTAGGAGCGCCATTTATCAGATTTATTTATTTATTTATGTATGTGCGGAGAAGAAGATAATATGTCGTTGAGATTTTGCAAAACTATTTTAAATTACACATGATGGAATCAATCTTGCTCTTTCAATTTTTAGAGAGCCATGTTCGTATTTAATTTAAATCAAACAATGAACGCGAACAACTCAAAAGTTTTCAAATATTTTTCCATCATTTTTCAAAGTTAATAACAAATCTCGACATAAAAAAAGAATAATTTCAGGAGAAGCCATAAAAGGTAGGAGCGCCATTTATCTGATTTATTTATTTATTTATGTATGTGCGGAGAAGAAGATAATATGTCGATGAGATTTTGCAAAACTATTTTAAATTACACATGATGGAATCAGTCTTGCTTTTTCAATTTTTAGAGAGCCATGTTCGTATTTAATTTAAATCAAACAATGAACGCGAACAACTCAAAAGTTTTCAAATATTTTTCGATCATTTTTCAAAGTTAATAACAAATCTCGACATTAAAAAAGAATAATTTCAGGAGAAGCCATAAAAGGTTGGAGCGCTATTTATCTGATTTATTTATGTATCTGCGCAGAAGAAGATAATATGTCGATGAGATTTTGCAAAACTATTTTAAATTACACATGATGAAATCAGTCTTGCTTTTTCAATTTTTAGAGAGCCATGTTCGTATTTAATTTAAATCAAACAATGAACGCAAACTACTCAAAAGTTTTTAAATATTTTTCCATTATTTTTCAAAGTTAATAACAAATCTCGACATAAAAAAAAGAATAATTTCAGGAGAAGCCATAAAAGGTAGGAGCGCCATTTATCTGATTTATTTATGTATTTATGTATGTGCGGAGAAGAAGATAATATGTCGATGAGATTTAATTTAGATTTAATCTCGACATAAAAAAAGAAAAATTTCAGGAGAAGCCATAAAAGGTAGGAGCGCCATTTATCTGATTTATTTATTTATGTATGTGCGGAGAAGAAGATAATAATATGTCGATGAGATTTTGCAAAACTATTTTAAATTATACATGATGGAATCAATCTTGCTCTTTCAATTTTTAGAAAGCCATGTTCGTATTTAATTTCAACCAAACAATGAACGTAAACTACTCAAAAGTTTTTAAATATTTTTCCATCATTTTTCAAAGTTAATAACAAATCTCGACATAAAATAGAATAATTTCAGGAGAAGCCATAAAAGGTAGGAGCGCCATTTATCTGATTTTTTTATGTATGTGCGAAGAAGAAGATAATATGTCGATGAGATTTTGCAAAACTATTTTAAATTACACATGATGGAATCAGTCTTGCTCTTTTAATTTTTGATGATGCATTTTAGCATTGCATTTCAATCAAACAATGAACGCAAATATTTCGAAAAAATTTTAATATTCATTTTTCCATCATTTTTCAAAGTTAATAACAAATCTCGACATGGCTTCTCCTGAAAGTTTTCTTTACTTATGAGAAAAATCGTTGTATATATAACTAGTTAAACTCGAACGTCGACCACTAGTGAGTTATATTACAGAATATACATTAGAAAAAAAAAGTTCGGATTTGCTTGGATTCAAAGGTTCAAAAACCAATAATGACTTCATTGTGCAAAAATGCATGACGTCGTAAGTAACATTTTTATGTCATAAGATGGCTCATTAAAAAATAAAATTAAACTGTCGTTAGCGTTTTGCTTGAAAACATTAAATAGCGCATAGCTTTATCACCATCTTGTATATTTTTCTCACATAAGAGCGATGGATACAGGTCCTGGCATTTATTATAAACAATTTAAATAAAATTGGGGTTCGTTTTATTTTTATGGAATTTTTTAAACTGACAGATCTTGACATTTGTCAAATCTATATGTTGATGTTTGCTATGGTTTCTTCTACACTGGAAAGCCATGGGGTGCGCACTCTATACCACAGATTTGTATACTATCTTTCTAAATAAAATAAACTTACAGGAGATCCCAACAGATGACACCAAGAGCTGCTAGTTCACGCAGTGTGGTCAACCTTAATTTGCAACCAACCCAAATTCCCTATAATCTATGATTGCTGACTGCAGTAAACTGACTATCGCACCCACAATCGCACTCTTTGGAGAATTCGAATTCAGCATTTTCACCTGGTTTTGTTATGACTTCGTTTTATCTCTTACCATTCGAGTTAGCGTTGTGAACTGGCAGCGTCTAATTTGATTTTTCTTTTGTTCGGGTGTTTGATTTGTTTATATTTTAATAATATAGTTTTATAATTAATAAATAGTGTTTTTTAGTTTAGTGTTTAATTTATTTCGGACAATCATTTTATTTAAAAAAATGAAACGGTGTTGTGTTTGTTCGAAGGCGTAGTAGATTGTGTATATATTTTATTTTGTTATTTTGTATTATAATTATAATTTTATTATAACAGTATTAATGTCTGCAATGAAATAACGTGCAATAATGTTATAATGGGGCATCTTGAGTTTCCGTTTTTGTTTGTATGTTCTATATTAAGGAACTGTAATTCTATTTTGGTGAATTTATAAATAAAGCACTTTTAAATGTACATTGTTTTATATTAACCAATGAAAAATTAAAAACCAAAAAGCATGAAAATATTAAATTGCGCGCCATAAGCTGTACAGGTTTCTGTACTCATACGGGTGTTTGAACGAAACTTTTAGGAGATCCCAACAGATGACACTATAAATAATATTTAGAAAGAATAGGGAGAGTGGACCATCTATTCTCTCTCTTGTCTATGCCCTAAGTTAATCATCGATAAACAATGTTTACAACTTCCAACATACAAAAAAGCGATTCTTAAACGGCCATGGAATCCAGTTTTGTTTTATTTTTTACAGTGTATACGTTTGATATTGATCTAACTATTTTACCTATGATAAAAACCGTCAATCAAAAAGTTGTTCAAACGACGTCCAAACTGATGCCCGGGGACGTAATTTGTTTAACAAGAAACTAAATGTATCTTATATGTACCAATATCGTGTACGAAAACTTAATGTAAAAATTCTCAGTCTCATGATCAAACATTTTGTACACATAAACGATTCCATGGCCTATTTGAGTCATTTTTATTTGTACGCCCGTTATCAGCCACGGCAACAAACATGGTTGTAAAATATTATTTAAAGAATGTTGAAAATAATAAATAATGAATTAAATAAAACTGTTTCAATAATGTAGATATGCGCATAACAATAAAATCTAAAACAAAAAATTTCGCACAAACTGTGCTGCCATCTACAGTTACTCAACAAAACAAGCGTAACAGAGGGGCGTGGTTTAGAGATTACACAATCAAACAGCTGACTGTCAGACAGACATGTGAATGTGACCATCTCGTCCTGATCCTGTCTTTGATCTTTGAGCAGGATTCAGGTTGCAGGATGTGTCTGTTTTTGTGAAATTGAAATTATCCCAAATTTGCAGTTTTAATAAAATGAAGTGCGTTTATGACCCATCTATATTTGACATCGCTTTTTCGAATCTACTATTTTCTACTGTTTGTGTAACGTTGTCTGTGATATTTATTATACAGGTTTGTACCTGAATCATGAAAACGTGGGTTTTATAAATTTTTTTAGTTGTTACTTGCATCAGGTATTGCACCACTTATGATGAAAATTCCTTCGAACTGGATTTATAGAGGTGAAGGTAATTGTCATCTGGCAATTTCTTTACCCACAGAAAGAAAAATTCTACGCATTAGAAAGCATCAAAATAAGTCCTCGTTGCTTAGTTGGCTGTTAAATTTAATAGCGGATATCCTTTTTTGGTGCTGTGGCAGTGGAGTTGATGAGGAACAACGAGATTTGAAATTTTATAAACGAATAATTAGGCCCCTGATAGGGGAGAGTTTTGTATGTGACGCCAATCAAGTAGTTTTGTCTAGGAAAGAAATAGAAAATTTAGAAAAGAAACTTGCATGTCTGAGACCTCAGTCTAGGAAGATGAAAAGTTTGCAGCCAGGAAGAGCGTCGTTATTTGTTGATTATGCCTATCTTCCTCATGAATATTACGCCTGTACACTGTCAAATCATACCTTTGCCATAGAAATCAAACCCAAACAGGGTTGGATACCACTTAAAGAAAGGCATTATCCAAAATGCATATTCTGCATGAACCAGTTTTTAAAAGTAACAAGAGTACACTCAAATTATATAAATACTAATTTATTGAATTGTAGCTTGACAAGGGTCAGATAAAATCAATAAGTTCTTACTGTCCAATTGACTTATTTTCAGGGTGAGTTATGTACAGATTTTATCCTAAAAAATTCACGCCAGTAGTCTTATTTATAGTCCCATATTAACAAAAAAAAACAGAATAAATCACTCACCAAAAGCCCTTAGAATTGGCGTTATTGCGGTTATTTCAACTTATTAAAATTTCCTAAACTAAAACTAATTGTCTAGTAATTAAACTAACCAAAGACCTCGGTTATTTTAGCAGAAAAAGCATTTTTTACTAAAATAACCAGCCGTCTGGCTAGTTTATATATTAGCCAAATAAACATTTTAACCGTAACATATTTATTGAAAACTTTATTAAAGTTACATTTTTTTTATTTCGTACATTTCTTCCTGTAAATCGGACTATAAGTAGACATGTTTGAGTTTTTAGAAGCAACCCTGTATTGCAAACTCGAAATATTTCGTTTCAGCGATACTGATAGAATGGTGAAAGCATTAAAGGCGTTGATACAAAATCCCCAAAACAACTTCAAAATATTTAAAAACGGTCGGCACTGTTATGGCGAGACTGATGGCCCAGAGACTTTTGAAAATTTTATTAACGAGTTTTTTGAATCCGCAAATGACTGTTTAGAAAGGTACAATTCTCTCGTTTTATCGTCATAAAACTTATTTCTTAAATCGTAGCCTGGTGCTCGAATTTTGTTTGTTACTTAAGAACTGTCTGTTGGAAAATTTTGAAGACGCAGTCAGCGAATGTAAAACAAGACAATTCTGTCAGTATTCTGAAACGAGCTCCATGAAGAATAAACTGCCGGAGGGATGCGTACTTCAAAAAATACTGTTCCTGCAAATGTTAGATCTTGAAGGCAATCAGTATTATTACAAAACGTTAGATGATGGACACGTGGGCGAGTACGACTATGTGAACCAACTTCTAGAGGAACGATCTGAACAACAAGAAGCTTGTGTGAAATGCATAATAATGACGTTGCGAAACACGTATTTAAAATTCGTCCCTTACTTGATTTCAACAATAGCGAAAGATTGTTCTCTTATGCTGACTTTTAGGGAAGTGAAACAGTGTAAAAGGTACCTATGCCTCAAGAAGTAGTATCGTTAATTATACTGACCGGAATTTTTTTAGCGATCGGTGTGAAATGAAAAATGTAATCGGCACGAAATATGGTAGGTTTGTTGCGAACGTTGGCGTTTTTGATTTGTATCCGAAGCCCGTCTCGACTGCTGCAAAAATCAGAAAAAAACATAAAATTTTGATCGAAACGTATAATAAACAATCACTTAACTATTTCAGTATTTATATCTTCCCCTATATCATTATTATAATTATTATAGTTTATTGCTCAATCGATTTGACCAATATTAATCAATCAGTGCGTAATAGTATTCAATTTTAAAATATACTGTGTTAAAAATATAAATTAATGGTTGCAATTCAATTTTACAAGAAAATAGTTTTTTACGCGGAATATGATGCTTTACTCAGTTATTTATTTACCATTTTTTAATTATGACGCAGTTATGGTATGCAATATATTTTGGCATTTTTGGAATATGCATAAAATTAGCTTTTCAATGATATAAAACATCGATATGTCTGCAAATAATATTTTAGAGAATTAAAAATTGTTTTGAATAATTTAAAAAAGTAAGATACAGTAGGGTAGGAATTAATTTATATATTAATTACGGTTAGTGTAATAAAGTAAAAAAATGAAACAAAATACTTTAATTAAGCATGACTCAAAATAAAAATGATAAATATACCAAAATTTATTAAAGTGTTCAAATAGACAGTGTTGTATGTATATCGTTGAAAACCTAATTTTATGCGGTTTTTAAAATTCTAAAAATATATCGGGTGATCCGATTTAAAAAACACGATACATTTCAAAAAATAACTCAGTGGTTTTTATTATAAATGTAATTTCTGACATAATATTCGAAAATGATTTCAATATTTATGGAGATTTTTTTCAAAACGCATTAAGTACTTTGAGACAAATTTTACAGGACGATTTTCATACAATTATAACTGCATACGTATTATTGCAGATATCCCGAAATATTATCAGACTTCACAAATTTCGAATATCTTGTGCTTTTTGAAAAGAAGCTCCACATTTATACTTAATAAAAAATTTCCTAATTTCCTAATTACTTTAATCAAATTTATGCATTATTGGATTCTTCTCTAATAACCATAAAAATGGATGATTTTTTAAATTATTTTTTTCGCCATTTTAGACAACGTGTATAGGGTCCTACATTTAAAAAAAAACATAAATTTGTGTCATGACCACAGATTACTAGTAACTAAAAAATTGTACATTAAAAAAACTCACTAGGCTAACATATTCTGCGTAAAAAGCTATTATATGAAAAGTTTCAAACCCAATTAAATATTCATGAACAAAAAAGTTACTGGCCTCTTCAGAAAAAATTAAAAAAGTATCACAGATTACTCCAGATGACTGACTTCATAGGGCGATTTTGTCCGGAACTATCTCTTTTCTACACGTTTAAACTAGGCGCATGACATCTTTGTCACAGATACCATAAGCAAATGTAGAGGCGCTGTAGTCGTTGCTAATACATTGTACGACCGCTAGATGTCACTACAAAAACTTTTATTTAAATTCAAATAAAAGACCCAATATTTTTACTATTTTAAATTGAATGTACAATTCCGTGTTTTTTAAAAAGCGTGACTGTTTCTACGCTTGTTGATTTTTACATTGTTGATTTTTACATTATTTGTGGAGTTGGTGAAAACTAAGCGTAGACACTGCATTGTTTTAAAAAAATTGAAGAAAGGTAAGGATGTTTTATTAATGCAACAAATTCAGGAAATCTAATTACATAATTCTAGAGCGAAACTGTGGCAAGAAGCACTAACTGTCCAAAATTGTAATCTAAAGCAAAAGTTGAGGGTTTTAAAAAAACACTTTTCGGAATTGTTAGATATTAGGCTTCATTATTCTTTATTTTTGTGTATGAATTTGAAGAACTAAGCCAGGTTGCTCTATTGGTTGTCCGGCAAGTCTTTCAAAATTTCCATTATTATATAATAACCACAAGTAATTATCATACGTGTAAGTTATACCCATCTTAGAAATGTAATTGTTAACATTTTCGGTATAATTTTGTTTAATTTAAATTATGTACTATAATAAATTGATTTTTATAAAATTGTTTGTTTATATGACGTGTAAATAATGAAGGAATATTTTATGATTTATTCTACAAAACATTTTTTTTACATTAGTTTTGTAGAATAAATAATAAAATATTCAAAATATAATAGCATTTTTACTACCTACAAAGAGAGGAGAGACTATTTAAATTTGCCGCAAAATTTGATCGATGCGCCATCTGAAAACTGTTACATATTAGAAGGTCATTAAAGGTCATTCCGCCAAAATATTTGCATTGAGTCAGTCATCTGGAGTAATCTGTGAAAGTAACGTGCGTTCAAAAAAAAAACGAGGCTGCGTTGGCCATGGAATTTATCGGCTTTCCAGTGTAGACACCATAGAAAACATAAACATAGATTTGATAATGTCAAGATCTGTCAGTTTAAAATTTACCATCGAAATAAAACGGCCCAAACGCTAAGACAGTTTAATTTTATTTTTAATGAGCATTTTTAATAATCATTGTTTTTTAAACCTTCGAATCCGAGCAAATCCGAACCTTTTTTTTCTAATGTATATTGTGTAATTTATAACTCACTAGTGGTCAACGTTCGTGTTTAATCATGTATACAACGATTGGTAGGTCACAAACATATTATTTTTAAATTGCTATTATTATTATTATTATTACTTAAATGATACAAAAAAATTGGTACTTTAAATAAAATGTAAATATGTAAAAAAAATTAATGTAAACTTTAATGAAAGACAATCCGTAATTAAACTCCAAAAACAAACAACATTCATTGATTGGCATTGAGAAAGTGGTCCAGATTAAATGTCCTCACTAGTCACGCAATTGCTTTCGATTTTTTGCCGTAGCCCGTCCAAATTTTTTGGTCTATTAAAATAATAAACCTTCGAACCTTCGAATCCAAGCAAACCCGAACCTTTTTTTTCTAATGTATATTGTGTAATACAACTCCCTAACGGTCGACGTCCGTGTTTAACTATATATACAACGATTTTTGAAATATTAATTGAGAATGCAGTTGCTCTTAAACTGAATTGGTAGGTCTCGAGTTGCGCATAGAGACTGATGACCCATGAAGGTTGACGGGTAACTGAGTGCCGCCAAATATTCTCAAGACATTTTTCGGTTTTGAGACTGATTCTTCTTCATCGATCTATTCACGACTTACAGTTATATCAAATTAATGACCGTCCTGGTCGTGCCGATATTCTCCTCAACAGAGGAGAAGCTGTAACAATGAATAGATTGATGTTTGGATTCACAACGATACCGGGAAATGTTTTGCACTTTTTTTTATCCCATAATGATGGGATAAACCATTATCAACAAGGAGCTAACCTAAAAAACATGAACAGACTCGAACTGACACTTTGAAGTTTTGCTACACTAAATTGATGCACAAAGTTTTTCAATGGCCAACGCAGCCTCGTTTTTTTTTTAACGCACGTTATATACTTTTAAATGAATCGAGATATCGAAATGAAGTTGCGGCATCTCTAAAATATTTCCAGAAATATCGAATATGTTGTATATCGTTAAAAAGCTAATTTTATGCGGTTTAAAAAAATGTAAAAATATATAGGGTGCTCCATTAAAAAAAATTAAAATTTGTGTCATGAGTCGACAATGGTATATATTTTAAAAATAATTCACTAGGCCGTCATTTTTTTTTCTGCGTAAAAAGCTAAATAGAAAACATTAAAAATGAAGAAATCGAGATATTGAAATGAAGTTTGCGACATTCAATTATTCGCAAAAATCGAACTCTACACATCTTAGCTACTTTTTGGCCTATGATTTTGGGTATCTCTTCGGGAAATAGGAGAAACTCCCCAAAAGTGGCCAATTTGGGACATCTGTACAAAAAAAAAGTTTTCGCAGTTACATAATAGCCATGGAATTCCGCCTGTTTTATAATTTCCTAAAGTGTAAACTTTGAAATTGACACTGATCGATGGGTCATGATCTGTGGTCATGATCAAACTGTTAAACACAAATTTCTTCAAACGATTTGAATTACTTGAAGAACAAATTAAATGTATCTTGTCCGAAATGGTTGTCAACCACAGATTACTCCAGATGACTGACTCAATGCAAATATTTTGGCGGAATAACCTTTAACGACCTTCATACAAACAATTTTATAAAAATCAAAATGTTAACAATTACATTTCTAAGATAGGTATAACTTACACATATGATAATTACTTGGGATTATGATATAATAATGGAAATTTTGAAAAACTTGCCGGACAACCAATAGAGCAACCTGGCTTAGTTCTTCAAATTCGTACACAAAAATAAGGAATAATGAAGCCTAATATCTAACGATGCCGAAAAGTGTTTTTTGCAAACCCTCCACTTTTGCTTTAGATTGCAATTTTGGACATTTAGAGCTTTTTGCCACAGTTTCGCTCTAGAATTATGTAATTAGATTTCCTGAATTTGTTGTATTAATAAAACATCCTTGCCTTTCTTCACTTTTTGGAAAACAATGCAGTTTCTCCGCTTAGTTTTCACCAACACCACAAATCATGTAAAAAAGACCCATCTTTCGCCTAAAATTTTTTACAAATTCAATATACAAGCAAGTTTTGACATTTACTGGCTTGATTATAATAGCAGCAAAATGCGGTTTTTAAAATATTAGTTAGAAAAAAAGCAACAAGCGTAGAAACAATCACGCTTTTAAAAAAACACGGAATTGTACATTGTTCAATTTAAAATAGTAAAAATATTGGGCCTTTTATTTGAATTTAAATAAAAGTTTTTGTAGTGACATCTAGCGGTCGTACAAAGTATTAGCAACGACTACAGCGCCTCTACATTTGCTTATGGTATCTGTGACAAAGGTGTCATGCGCCTAGTTTCAATGTGTAGAAAAGAGATAGTTCCGGACAAAATCTCCCTATGAAGTCAGTCATCTGGAGTAATCTGTGTTATGAACAGACAACTCATTGCAATTATTTACAGGTCAAAGCTAAATTTATGCCACGTTTAAATAGTGATTCCATGGCATTCTCTGAAATTAGAAAAACGGAGGCTCAGGAAGGCTGTGGAAATGGCTTTTTCTTTCTTTTTTACAGTGTAGATCTTTGACGTCGACAAATTGTGATATATGACAGGACCCGTCAATCAAGTTTAATACAAATCGCGCCGTGAATATTTATTATATTATTTTGGAAAGTGAAACTTTGAGGAGAGCGTCGTCGAATGTGGGTGTTCAGTCTTCACAACTTTTTAAATTGTTTACTCGCGAAGTGCGCACGCGCACTTCGCTTCACCGGTCTCTTTACCGAGTGATACATAAAAACCGAAAAAGGTGCAACGACTCCGTTTTAAAATAAGTAAACGCGTCAACTTGCCTTAATCATCATCCGGATGAAAAATAGAGAATTGCGAGACGCTGCGTCATGTTTACTTCACGCTGCGCGGTCGAATTCGCTTCTAAAAATAACGCAAAGAGGCGCATCTTGCGTACCCCTTCGAATTTTTCAACTTTCTCAAAGTGGCAACTCCGCCGCTTCCTAACCTAACTTCCCCAACTTAACCTGAAAACTTAGATTTGACAGTGGATGGTATGTTGTGTGTGTGTGTGTGTATGCAGAATATGATAATGCGGTGTTTTTTCATTTATAAATAACGATCGGATGGTGTTAGTGTTTATAAATAAAGTTCGGATAAACAGACGAAAATGGCAGCGACGAGTTGGATGCGCTACAAGAAATCGCGCTATGGTCGCTTTCAGAAAGGTAAAACGCGCAATTGTCGTGGTAGCCCCTTTCTAGTACATCGCTTCTGTTGCAGGCCGCTACGCGAACTCGGAGGACGACATTCATTTCGACGTAAACAGCGGTAACCTCAATTCCACTTAGTTCGCCCCAGAACCTGACCCCATTCGCTTTGCAGATCCCCACACGAACGTCACCACCATTCTATCGTCCCTCTGCCGAAAATCGGACATCACCGACGCAAAACGCCTAAACTATTTAAACGCTTTCGTGAAACTCACCCTGCATATAGGGGGCGACTTCGAACGCATCGGTTTCGGCATGCGCGACGTCTTATGTTGTTTACGCATCGCTCTCTTGCACGAGTCGACCCAGGTGCGCTCCGGCGGCTTGCGGGCCATCAGACACGTCCTGCGCACCGAAGACGACGTTGCGCATTTAAACAAGCTGCTCATACCGTTTCTGATCAGTCGTTCGCTTGATCTGGTGCTGAAGAACGACGTGGAGCGCATCGAAGCCATGAAATTGATTAGGAAAATTTTGCTGTTGGCCCCCGACAGCTTCCACTTGGCGCTCGGACGCAGTTTGGTGTCTCTAGCGAACGGCGGAGTCGAGGAGAAGGATCGGATGTTGCGCATTTGCTTGGCGACGCTGTGCGAGCTTGGTACCGTTCAAGACCTCCCGTTCATTTTATATAAGTTTTGCTCTTAGGTGTGGTCAACACGGCTTTGTTCGTTGAAAGCGAGGGCGTTGCGGCTGTCACGCGCAATTTGCTAGAGTGTCAGACGCCGAAAATTGCGGAGGCGTTGTGTGGAGTCCTGCTTTTGCTGCTAGACAAGCCGTCTACGAGGAATCAGGCCGCGATAGATTTGCACTCGATCGCTGCGCCCTATTGCGATTTCCACTACAGGCACGGCTGGAAAGACAAAGATAAATACGTGTTGGTAGTCGGTGGCGTGTTGTACAAAGTTTAGGGCTTGTTTCTTGCAGAGACGAGCGTGAGTTGCGGTTTAATTGCAGCCGATTGGCTTTGCTGTCCATCCTGAGGAGTTGGCCGGGAATTATGCACTTTTGTGGTCCCGCCAATAAAGCGGGGCTCAAGGCGGTGGTGGAGGTGTTATATTTGAAGCAGCTGGAAGTGAGAAAAGCAGTTTTGGATTTGCTGTACGAGTTGTTGGGGCTGCCGCAGCCGGAATGGACCGATGAGCTGTCGGTGGCGTTGGGCGCCGTCGATCCCAGCGAACCCCAATCCTCTTGGAGATTAAACGAGGGCTTCGTCGCGGCCGAAGGACGCCACATCCTGCCTCATCTAGCGAAAAACACTCCCAGTATTAACGACATGCATCTGGCGCTGCTTCTGTACTGCTTTCTCGAGTGCGGGCTTTTGGGCGCCTTAGTCGAAGTGATTGCCACTAGCGATACGTTCATAAGTGTTCGCGCGACGGTCCTGTTAGGCGAACTTTTGCATTTGATTCAGATCCTCCTGCCGCCAGAGTCGTGCAACATTTCGCCCGCTTTGCCCTCACTTTTGGAGTATGCGACGCTTGGAAAGCCGCAAGCTGTTAAGGCCGTCAACGGTCTGCAACAGCTGCAGAAGTGAGACGAGTTCGAGGCGCGTGACGGTTTTATCAGTTCGTTTTGTAGGCTACTGAGGGCGAGGCCGGCGTCCTACAGTCTCTATCTGGATTTTATAATGAGGAGTGGAGGGAATGTTAAGTTCGCCTGCAAAAATAGCAAGAAGAGCAGGCATAAATTCAAGGCGCTCAAGTTTAAGTTGCAGCAGGTATGTCCCATTTCGATTTTTATTTATATTCCAGTGCTGGCTGTCAAAGAAAAACAACATCAATTATGTTTTGACATTGTTCCAGTTGAACTTGTACAATAAGACATTCAATATAACAATGTTTGTACTCACGTTATAACTGATCTATATGAAGATCTATTGATTCGGCAATGTATTTGCAGCAAAACCTAAATACTAAAAAACCGAAATACTTTTACAGTCCAAATATGTGTAATTTGTGACAAAATAAATATTGAAGCACCAACATTATAGTCCTATGTTCCGATTCGGTACCTTAAAAAAATTGGTTTGGTTATTTTGCCTTCAAAAATACTAACGTGCGTTCAAAAATAAACGAGGCTGCGTTGGCCATGGAATTTATCGGATCTCCAGTGTAGAAACCATAGAAAACATAAACATAGATTTGACAAATGTCAGTTTAAAATTTACCATCGAAATAAAACGGGCCCAAACGCTAGGACAGTTTAATTTTATTTTTAATGAGCATTTTTAATAATCATTGGTTTTTAAACCTTCGAACCTTTTTTTTCTAATGTATATTGTGTAATTTATAACTCACTAGTGGTCAACGTTCGTGTTTAACTATGTATACAACGATTGGTAGGTCACAAACATATTAGTATTATTATTACTTAAATAATGGGAAAAAAAATTTGGCACTTAAATGTAAACATGTAAAAACATGAAAGACAGTGTAGAAACCATAGAAAACATAACCATATAGATTGGGCAAATGTCAAGATCTGTCAGTTTGAAATTTACCATCAAAATAAAACGGACCAATTTTATTTAAATTTTTTATAATAAACGCCAGGACATGTATACATCGCTCTCATAAACATAACACCAATGCCTTCACATCCATTTACTGTAATTTGTCCTAATAAATTGTTAAGGCAACTAACTAGGTAGTTACATACTTTCATAAATATATCAGAATATCAAACAAACTTTGTCAGAAAAATATAAATGCGTTATTTATTGTTTCCAAGCAAAACGCTAGGACAGTTTAATTTATTTTTTTAATGAGCCTCGTTATGAGATAAAAAGTTACTTACGACGTCACGTATTTTTGTACAATGACCTCATCATTGGTTTTTGAACCTTCGAATCCAAGCAAACCCGAACCTTTTTTTTCTAATGTATATTGTGTAATACAACTCCCTAACGGTCGACGTCCGTGTTTAACTATATATACAACGATTTTTGAAATATTAATTGAGAATGCAGTTGCTCTTAAACTGAATTGGTAGGTCTCGAGTTGCGCATAGAGACTGATGACCCATGAAGGTTGACGGGCAACTGAGTGCTGCCAAATATTCTCAAGACATTTTTCGGTTTTGAGACTGATTCTTCTTCATCGATCTATTCACGACTTACAGTAATATCAAATTAATGACCCCAATGGTGGTCGTGTCGATATTCTCCTCAACAGAGGAGAAGCTGTAACAATGAATAGATTGATGTTTGGATTCACAACATTACCGGGAAATGTTTTGCACTTTTTTTTATCCCGTAACGATTTATCCCATTGTCAACAAGGAAGCTAACCTAAACATGAACATGGATTATTTCATAATCCGGATCGCCATGGTTTTAATTGATCCGGATTATCACGACGACTGTATAATTACTATAAATTTTTTTTATGTAGCCTATTTACAATTATCGGTATTTATCAATAGTGATTTTTTAAGATCGTTTAGTTTTTCTAGTGCTCCATTAATTTGTTTGATATTTATTATTTATTTAAGGCATCAGAACGGATTTTAGTTGGGGTGTAAAAAAATATTTTTTGCTGGTTATTTATAGTTATCATTTGTTTTTTGGTGCTCAGCTAATGTTTTGGTAACCAAGAATTAAAATTGCAGAAAAAGTTGGTACTCATTTAAATAATTATTTCCAACACTATATCACTGTGTTTTCATTGGCGTTTTCATTATAATAGTCCAGGAGCTAGTGCATTTATTTGGTACTAATTTTCCCAGTCAGCAAACATCGATACGATTGTTTAGTTGGAGATTATAAGTAACAAGGCGTATATTTGTGTGGAGTTTAGAGTCAGAAAATGCCTTGGAAAATACAAATGCGTTCCATTTTTTTACACTGATAAAAATTATTCTACTGACAAGTTGTATACTAAAATAAAACGTATTTAACAATATTGCCTAATAATTTTGTCTCCATAAGTCGAATTTCCGTTACTCGAATATTTCTAATGTTAAACTGATATTGATTGATGATTGAATAGTGGAATATCAATATCAATAGTTGACTAAGAAGTTGAAAAATTATGACTCATAATTCATTATGTCATTATGTCTCATCAAAAATGTGATCCACTGGTACCAAATATGTGTTCCGTTTGAAAAATTCCTTCAATTTAGAATATGTCTTCATGGGCCGCCCTGTATATTATATTATTATAATTCTTGACCACTTGACCACTACAAACTAGACGATATTGAGAATTTTCAGTCATAATTTCAATTCAAAATTTTCATCGGTATGGGAACAGTTATTTTTAAAAAAAGGGCCTTTTTTAGCTGAAATGTCAACATGTAATAGCAAAAAAACGGAAGTTAAGTCTATACAAGATTATACAGTCAACATAAATGAGTGTAGTCAAAGGGTGCTGTGGAATCTAATGTAAAATTTTTACGTGCCACTTCATTGTGATAATGCATCGTTCTCTGCACAAGTATTGAGAAAAAAAGAGTGATATTTTTAACGTACACTTTTGATGAACGGCGAAAACGATAAAACACAAGTCTGAAAAAATGATGGCACGAATAACGAGTCGTCAATTGCCCGTGCAGAATTCAGTTGCAAAATAAAAATCCCTAAATTACAAATATGTTCGTATGGAGCGGTAACACGGTAGCAACCCTGCACAAAGTGTAACTATTTTTTGATGAGGTCTCCGAAAATAGCTAAAATAGCTTAATATACTCTGTGCCAATCTGTATTTGGACATACTGTATATATGCAGATATTTTCGAAGTGTTATGCATTATACCTTTTGTCGAAAACTACATCTCGATATCTTTTTCATTTTAGAGTAATATTATTTTTCCGCAGCGCTGTATGAATGAACCTGTGTTTTTTTACAATGCCTATTAAACCTTAGTTTTGATTCGGCGTATTTTTCGAAAAGTCGAAGTAAATTTTCGGTCCCTTGGAGATTTGAGTTAGAGAAGTTCCACTGCATAATCCATGACAATATCAATTTGTAACTACGATAAGTTTCAAACATGTAAAAATGAGGATATGTAACCGAGAAATCGATCTGATTTTTCTATCTGCGGATTTATTGAAACACTTCAGCCAGTCTTTTTGGTTCAGTTGAAGACGAAAACATTTTTTGTAAGTTTTATGGTTTAATATTTTTTTTATAACTTGAAAAATAAGTTGCATTTTCACCGATCAGGATTAGTTGATATTATCAATGATATTATGAATGAACCAGGGTTTTTTTATAATGCCTATTAAACTTAAGTTTTAATTCGGCGTATTTTTTTACAAGTCGAAGTAAATGTAACTATAAGTTTCAAACATGTAAAAATGAGGATACGTAACCGAGAAATGGATCTGATTTTTCTATCTGTGGATTTATTGAAACACTTCAGCCAGACTTTTTGGTTCAGACATTTTTTCAAAGTTTTATGATCCACTTTAATAAAAAAATGTATAACGGGAAAAATAAGTTGCATTTTCACCCATCTGGATTAGTTCATATTATCACCAACAGAACAGTGACATTTAGTGTATGGAAAATTAGTCGCAAAAAATGCACTAGCTCCTGGACTATAAGCGATTTTTACTTTTGACAGTTAGTCGGTAAAGACGGCGACGACATCATCAAAGAAACCGGAGTTTTGCTAAACAAAGACGCCTACACGTGGAACTGGAACATGATCCGCATAATCTTGAAGGTATGTCTGTCGTCCGGTTAACGCGGCTACCTTTTTTTTTAAATATACAGGGCGAGTCATTAAAAATCGACTTGACCGACGCCTCGCATCGTAACTTCATGAAACGCTTGGTGGACTTCTACAGCCCTTCGCGTAACCGATACTCGCACATGGATCTGACGACGCCCAAACTCAGCGTGGCCTACACCCTCACAGGAATCGACTTAATCAACTGCCTCCTGGAGCTGGAAGACGACGAAAGCGGTCGCCTACTAACCGAATTGTTTCGCGACATTTCCGAAAACATATCGGCTATTACTAGTGGACGCACTGTTCACGATTGCCTCTTCAGTCCGCAACATATGAACAGCACTCAATGCCAGAGCTATTTCTTGTTCATTGGTCGTCTGACCGCGTGCGAAGCCGGAATTCAGGTGCTGCACAACTTGCAAATGTTTCGCCAGCTAGAGCACCTGGCGACGACTACCAACAACGACTGTTACGTCAAACTGATAGTTTCGTCGCTGGACTACAGCAGTCCGGGTCCGTGCCGCGATCTTCTCGAGTCCGTGCTAAAATGTCCGGTGGAAAGTTCCAGATTGTACGCCACTCAGATCCTTTTAGTGCTGCTCAGAGCCGGAACTAACGATTTCTCGAACTGGGGTGTGAAGTATCTAGTCAAGCAGCTGGGAGACGGCGCCAGGTCGGTGTGCATGGCTGCGCTGAATTCGCTCCACGAGGCCTGCGAATTGGACAGTTGTCTGGAAACTTTGGTCAGGTTAAATCCGAACCTGGAGCACTTAGGCGAGAAGGGGATCCTCCTCGCCACGCGGTTTTTATCAATCGCGTCCGGATACCAGCTGCTGAACAAAAACGACTATTTAGTTAAGGAGATCAAGTACTGGGACGAGTATTACAATTATCGTTACGTCAAACTGGTGGAGGGCGAAACTTCGGACGTTTTAACACTCCACCAGCGCGACGAAGACGGCAAATACAACAAGCGCACCAGCGCTATTAGAACGCCGAATCGGAAGGACTTTTTCCTGCCCCCGCATTTGTATGGGCAGCTGCCGCGGCACTCTGACGGGTTTCTGGTGCTTGTCCATCACGGAGCGTTAGAATCTCTCGTGCACGTTTTGGCTGCTGGAATTTGCGACTCCGACAGTGACGTCCTCAAAGTTAAGGCAGCGTTATGGGCGATTGGGCAGTTTGGCAGCACGAACGAAGGTCTGAGATATGTTATCCTCAACAATTGTCTGTCGGCCATGATTGGACTGGCTCAGGACTGTTTGGTGTTTTCTATAAGGGCCACGGCGTATTATGCGTTGGGGTTGGTCGCCACCACGAAGCAAGGCGCCGACGAGTTGTTCAAATTAGGTGAGAATCGTAGCGGTTTTTTTATTTTGTTTTTGTCTCTGGATTGAATGAACGATAAAAAATTCCTCTGTTGGTACAACCGTGGACAGTCAAGAATAACACTTTAGCCGGCGGCTGTGATGCAAATACCGACTCAATGACAATATCTCATAGAGTCGGTATTTGCATGACACGGGTGTTATTCTTGACTGTCCATGGCTGTACAAGATATTTGACACGCGATATTGTTTGCAAAATAAGGTTTGCAGCGAGAAGAACGGAATTATGAATTGTTTCAGAACAAACACAATTTTCTAATATATTTTTGAAGAAAAAATTTTAATATTCTCTTGCGAGATATTGTTTTAATGATGATTCTTCTTTTTCTTGAATGTGTTTTCATAACATTTAAACAGGTCAGAAGCAAAAGGGTTCAAGTGCAAAATTGTAAAAATGACATAACTGGGTCTTAGTCCCCTTTTTTATCAAATCCGTGGCCCAAAAATTGTAAAAATGTAAAAGTGTGATATGCAATATTTTAGTGTATTTATTCAAAACTTCATTAAGTTACACATCTTTGATATAAAATGCACTAGACCCTTTTGTCTTGAAAAAAAAATATTAAAAAAAACTACATGCATCATTTTAGGAGAATCGATTAATATTTTAGTGAAGTAGAACATAGTATAAACGCATAAAAAAGCACAAAATATGAAAAACAATAATGTCCTTATTCATTATAGTCAGAATCCAATTCAACCTTTGAGTCAAATATGAAAAACAATAATGTTCTTATTCATTATAGTCAGAATCTAATTCTGACTATTATAACTTTTCAGTCATCCAAATCAAAATTTTCTTGAGTTATAAAATAAAAATCAAAAGTTGATAATATTATTATTGTCGACTTTTGCTTTTTTTATCTTGTTTATATCGACTTTGAGATTTTTTTATTAGCAGTATTATTATTGTGTAGGCGATTCAAAAATGCGAAAATTACTTAATTCGTTTTGCCGCCAACAAATCCATATTTTTTAGTTTGGAAATACGTTTTTCTTTTTTTGTCACTTGAACACTTTTATTTCTGATCCCTTCATTTAGATTTTTTATAACACAGTTCTTAATATTTGACTACTGTGAAGGTCAAGTCATTGTTAGGACATTGTTTGCAAAATGAGGTTGGCAGCGAGATGAAGGGAATAATGATAGACGTCATAATAATGTTTTTAGAGCAACATAATTTTCTACTATATTTTTTAAGAAAAAAAAACGTGAAATATTCAATTGTGAGATATTGTTTTAATAATGTTTTTTCTTTAATGTGTTTTTATAACATTTGAAGAAGTCGGAAGTGAAAGGGTTCAAATGCAAAATTGTAAAATGACGTAAATGAATCTATCTCCTTTTTTAATAAAATCCGTGGCCCAAAATTTGTTTGAAAATGTAAATGTGTGATATCCAATATTTTAGTGTATTTATTGAAAACTTTATTAAGTTACACATCTTTGATATAAAATGCACTTAGACCCATTTGTCTTCAAAAAAATATTAGAAAAAAACTACTTGCATAATTTTAGGAGAATCGACTAATATTTTAGTAAAGTAGAACAAAGTAAAAACTCATAAAAAAGCATAAAGTATGGAGAACACCCTGTATATTTTTTTAGAAAAAAAGACGTCCAACGAAATAATCATTTCCCAGATATTGTTTTAATGATTATTCTATCTTTAATAATAGTTTTCCCTAATGTTTTTATTTAACATTTGAAGGGTTTACGTGCAAAATTGTAAAAGTGGAGTAAAAGAATCTTAAAGGCTCCTTTTTTATAAAACTTGTGGCTCAAAATTGCAAAAGATGTTTCAAATATATAAATTATTTTAGTATATTTACTGAAAACTATATTAAGTTACACATTTTTGACATTAAATGCACTGGAAATCCCTTTGACTCAAAGGAAATATTAAAAAACAACAGTTGCATAATTTTAAGACAATCGTATAATATTTTATTAAAGTAGAACAAATTCATTAAAAAACACAGCAATGTCCTTATTCATCATAGTCTATCTAATTCAACCTTTGGAGTCATCCAAATCAAAATTTTCTTCGGTTGTAATATATTTATTTACTTTTGATTTTTTATTTTGTTTCTTTTTTCGTTTTTGAGCTTTTTTATTGTCAGTTTTAATTATGTGCGGCAAAGACATAATATTCATTGTAAATTGCAGGTACAAAAGGTAAAAAGTTGATTTAAATTATCCCACTGCGAATTTATCCCACCAAGTGCGAAATCACTTAATTCGTTTAGCCACCAACAAATTCATATTTTTTAGTGTGCAATACGTAATAAGCTCATTTTTCGTTTTTTGTCACTTTAACCATTTCACATGATCTAATTGCTGTAATTTTGTAGGTGTCGATTCATACTCAAAGTGTTGTGTTTGAATATTTTAGCAACACATTTTATATAATTTTGGCACTTTGAGCGATCCTCCAATTATCTTAGGAAATTTTACATAGAAAAAGTTAATCAAGGTTTGTTTGTGTTGGGGAAAATTTCATTTCAATTATGTATTTGCTAAAAACCGGATCGCATCGAATTCAATTGCTTTAATTTTGTAGGCGTCGTCGATTCATACTCAAAGTGTTGTATTTGAATATTTTAGCAATACATTTTCTATAATTTTGGCACTTTGAGCGATCCTCCAATTATCTTAGGAAATTTTACATAGAAAAAGTTAATCAAGGTTTGTTTGTGTTGGGGAAAATTTCATTTCAATTACGTATTTGCTAAAAACCGGATCGCATCGAATTCAATTGCTTTAATTTTGTAGGCGTCGTCGATTCATACTCAAAGTGTTGTATTTGAATATTTTAGCAATACATTTTATATAATTTTGGCACTTTGAGCGATCCTCCAATTACTTTAGGAAATTTTATATAGAAAAAATTAGTCAAGGTTTGTTTGTGTTGGGGAAAATTTCGTTTCAATTGTGTCTTTGCTAAAAACCGGATCGCAGACAGTTTTATAACAGTTATGAAACTTTTCAAATCAATAGACACATGTTAGCTACAGGTGCAGTTTTATTTTTGTGCGGTCGATTCAAATGTGCGAAAATTACGTACTTCATAACAAATTCATAGTTCTTAGTGTGCAAATAACGTAGTTATGTAATTTTTTCTTTTTTGTCACTTAACCCTTTTGCGCTGACCCCTTTTTATTACACAATTCCTAATATTTGATATTCCTACAACTTTGGTGAATCAAATCAAATCCCGAAGAAGATCGTTGTAATTAACTTTGGTGAAATTAGGTCACATTGTATTTATAAAAATATGTGCAAATACGGATGGAAGATGGTCAAATGATGGAAATAAAGAGTATCTCGAATTTTTTTTTTCGGAATCTAGGATGGTTCTGTACGAGACACAACCGACACGTGGCCTGGCCCGTGGTCGAAGAGGAAGCTTGGAGCGTAGAAAGCGACGACAGCATCCGCCTCCCTTACACCTTCCCCGACGTCGCTCCAACTCTTTACTACTTCGATTCGGGGCTTAAAGACGTGGAGGGCAGCACCGACGACGACACCTCCGAATCTGTGACAGCATCCGGCGATGCCATCCTCGGACCCCAAAAATCTCTCACTTTACCCGCCCACCAAAACCAAACGTCCGCCTACCACAAGCGCTCCCTGTCCGAATCGAAAACGTTCGAAATAATCCGCGCCATCGACAACAAAAAAGGCAGCTTCAAACTGGGCTCGGAAGTGGTGAGAAGAGTGAGAAACAACTCGACGACGGAGTCCACCACGTCCGGAGTTAGTTCGTGCGATTCAGTCGGCGGAGGAAAATCCGTAATGTAAGCCATCTCCACCACCGAAAAAAAGTCGGCGGTAACGGTGAAATTTCAGCGAACGCCACCAAATCCTCAGCCCCATTCCCAGCTCTTGCAGCTTGAGCACGCTCAAACAGTCCGGTCAGAAAATCAGGCGACATTCGGAGTCATCGCGCCGAATCTCCGTGCAAAGTAAACGAGTGTTAACTGTGACGCGTTTTTCAACAATTTTTTAAGGTGGTTCGAACTCGGACAAGTCGCTTCCCTCGCTGGGACCTCCGGCACCGATTAATAAGTTGAGTCATCAAGATTTGATCGGTTACGCTACGCTACGTTCGTTGCGCAAGTCACCCAGGTATTTAGAAGAGCCGTCTTACGACGAGTTCCAAAGCGAGGGAGTTTGGGACATTCCCGCTACCTTAGCGGACGATTTCAGCGCTTTGGACTCGAGCTCCAGCATTAAGCGGTTTTCCGTGCACGATACAAACGGCGCCGACAACGACGAGAGATGTTACATGGGGATTAGTCTCCCCCACGATATTCACAACTTGTTTGTGGACGTCGACGATGCGAAAGAAGTAACTTCGGACAAGTTTCCCATAATTAACGACGAAATTGTGTATGCGATGCACGAATTCAACGTCCGCGAGGAGACTCTGTGGAAGCACGACACGAGCAACTGCTTTAAATGTTCGGGGACTTCTCCTAGAGAAGAAGACGTGTTTACGGTCGTTTCAGGCGGTGAGTACAGTCAAACTGTAAAACAATAACAAGTTGGGTGTTGTGTTAATTTGTAGATCCGCTCGATACGAAATATGACGCCTCCGGCACGGAAAGTGAGTTATTAGAATGGTTGTGTGATTTATTATTATTAATGGATATGTGTGTGTGTGTGGTAGACGTTAAGGGTCAAGTCCTTCGCTTGGTCGACCAATTTTCCAACCCGGTTTGGTGCAAGCAAGTGAAGCAGTCGCTTCTGCAGTGCAAACAAGCCAACCCCCACGTCTTCCAGGACGCTTGTCTGTACTCGGAGGTGTGCAAAATGATGGCGGAGGGTGTGTATCGTCTTTCGCCGCGAAGAATGCTCCACGAACTCTTCCTCGAGGTGAGATGTGAGGAGTTGTACGCGGAGTGCGCAAATATTCTCACAAACGCGCAGGCCGAGAACGACTCCGGTAAGTCATCGCGGGACTCGATCGACGAGGGCGGCCCCCAGTCGTCCAACATAAAAAAACTAGACACGCTAAAGCTCGCCTACAAAGAGAACAAGTTCCCGATCCGGAATCGGAACGAGTCGAAAATTGTCTGATAGTAAACGTTGGTTCCTTTTTTGTTTAGTTTCTATCGAAATATACAGGGTGTTCTGTTTAGGATTAAGTTCATCAAGCACTGTCGCTTCGTTTTCTTGTCGCCTCATTCCAAACGATTCTCTGCCATTAGTGTAAGGACCGGCCTCTGTGTAAATAACTTATTTATTTTTGGGCTTTCCGAAATGTTAGAGTGTCAGAAGGTTTCGTTTATTCAGCAGTCCGCGTTACTTTTTTACATACAAACCGATTCAAATAAACAATGTTTGCAAAGAGTTTTTTTATTTTTTCCTACCCAATCCTTCGCTTCGTCGTGGTGCATATGTTACGCTCAAACATCGAAAACGATCAGTGAGCAAAAAATCACTGGTTTAGGACTGTCTCCGACTGAAGTTGATGAGCGAAATGCAGTAAAATTGTGAAATGTGTAATTGTTAGCGGAAAACAATACGAGGGAGGCGTTTTATGAAAAACTGAAAAGTATCGTCTTTAATAGCTACGATCCAAGTGATTATTTTACAAACGAACGGTATGAAGAGATTGTCTTTGAGGTACAAGAAGTAAAATGTCGCTGTCATCCAAACAATATACAATACTGAAGAAGTACGATATCATGGCAAATGGGGTATATGAAAAATAAAGTGAAAACACCAAAAAAAACTTCAGCTCTTTCGTACGAGTCAAAACAAGAATTAATCCTGGGCCCATTGTAAACGTTGTAAAAAGTGGAATTGTAAAGTGAGGTGTTGTGCAATTCTAAAGGCTTCTAATAAAATGTTCAGTATAGTAAATATATAATTTACAAGCATAATAATTTATAAATGTGTAGGCTTTCACGATCGGTGTTGTCAATCATAATTTAACTGATTCGGTAAATAAAGACAATTCAAGTATTTAATATATAGAATAAATAAGTTGGAATTAATTTGATATTTTTTTATGGGGAGAGAAAAAATAAATCGCTTGGACTCGTCAATTTTTAATTTTAAATGCGCAAATTTTGAGGTAAAAATCGGCTTTATCTCATATTTTTATTGTTTTATATACAAAACAATAAAAAATTTATGGTCACATATTTAAAAAAAAATTTTTTTGGGTATATTTATACAATGAATCGTCGTTGGCATGTAAACACACTGTTAGATTTGTTTATTATTTTGTAATTTAATGATTTAACAAAAGCAGTGTATCTAAATAACGTGAAAAAATTAAAAAAATTATCAGTAAATGTCAACTTATGTGGTTAAAGTGAACAAATTGCCAAATACAAAGGAACGTAAATAACTGTAACCTATTAAATTTTTGATTATTTTATGTGGCAAAAAAATATGCTCCCTAAAATAAAAATCTTTGACAGAGATGACATAACAAAGCTGATTTTTATGTCAAAATTTGCGCATTTAAACTTAAAAATTGATGGGTCAGAGCCATTTATTTTTTCACTTGTTATAAAAAATTTTACGAATTCATTCCAACCTTTTCATACCTACGATTTATAATAATTGTATTGATTCGGTAAATAAAAACAATTGGTCAGTAGATAATTCAAGTATTTTATATATATAGTTTTTCAAGTATAATAATGCAAGTATTAATAATATTATTTGTTAAGTAAAAGTAATGCACGTTCAATAGGAATGTATGTAGTCTGGCAATTTTATTCATTCAAGCTCAAAGGCAATCCCGGTCGGACAAAAAAGGCTCTCTTCGTGCAATGAAAGAAAAATTATACATTTTGTTTGTGTTTTAGACACATTTTCAATTGATTATTCTTAATTTTAAACAAATACTAATTTACTTTCTTTGATTTTAGAAGTGTGTTTTTATTTTTTTATATATTAAAATGTTTTCATTCAAACGTCTTTTTTTAATTTTCGCACTTAACAATCCGCTACTAACACCTATTATTTCTACTAAACGTTCATCATTTCTAGTGATTTCAAGCAGTATTTATTTGTTGAGAGTCCATGATTTTCACTGATCGTTTGTATTGTTTACTCTTTACTGTACGAAATGAACATTTTACCTGACATGACATTTTTATATATGGTTTCCAAAATCTAAAGTATCAACTGACAGTCTGTACTTACAACCGACTAGCTGATTAATCTCCTTGAAAAGCCAACATCTTTATACGAGTACACCTAATTTTTTTCTGCAGTCGTTCAATTATTATTATAATAGTTATGAATATTCTTATGTTATTAAATTTAAATAATGAAACTAAAATCAGAAAAACATCTTTATCCAACTATTTTTTTGCTGCTGTCTTTTAAAACACTCGTGTGTAGTTATAATTCCCATCGAGATAAATAAAAACAAAAAAAACTATTCAACTTTGAACAACTTATATCTAAATGTTTTTTTCGTTTTGATTGTCACTGTTAATACTTAATAGTGTAAACTTTATAAAAGTGGAGCTCTCAGATCTGAGTCATTGCACAATTTTCTTTGACTTTCTGACGTTGGCAAATACATTTCAACTGAAGATAACTATTTTATTAGAACTTTTAGAACTAAAGATTGAAAACATACCGACCATTGTGCGTGGGTTTACGTCATTACGCAAATTATTTATTTATAATTATCTGCGTTGAAATTTCTGTTATTTGTAATATGATAAGAGATCTATTCATTGAAATTGAAAGAATTGACAAAATTGAAAAATTTTGGAGAAACGTAATTTTTTCTGATTAGAAAAAGTTTCAATCCTGCTCGAATAGAAGTATATAAATATACAGGGTGGTGAATTTTTCTAGAGCTACCATTGCTATCGCGGAACCTATTAGAAATACAATATTGGTTAAATTACAATTTTTTACTCATTTAACCAACTTTCTATTTCTAATAGGTTATTCATGCTGTTTATAAATATGAAAAAATTACGAATATTCGTTTGTTTTATAACTAACAACTTATAATCGCCACATTATTGGATTATTAGGCGATTGCAGAGAAAACATTTTCAGCTTTTTAATTACGAGCACAGATTACTCATTACAAGTATATAAGACGCATTTTACAAAAATAATAATAGGTGGTTAAATGTGTTTCTTAAATTATTATTTTTTATTTATTTGTTTTTATATTCCTGTTTTTCGAAGTTGGCCGTAATACATTATAAAACTAAAACTCTCTCGCAATATCGTGCTTACAAAACACACAAATGAAAGTTTTTAAAATTTTATTCTACCAGCTGATACAGTCGCAAGTCACAAATCTCGGAACTAGCACTTCCCACAACTTCGCGTTATAAATGGGAGCGTTTTTCCGAGCGTAATATTCAATTGTATACAGTGTTACCAACGACCCCATGCCTAGCGCTATTGCATACCAAAACAAAACATTAAAGAAATTCGTTTTCGGAACGGCCACGAAATTGAGAAGCCCTCCGATGAAGAGGAACTCCACAAAAAGCAAAGGGAAGAAGAACCCGAACATGTATGTCAAAATCCATTCGTGCACCACCGCCGAAATCGCAAACACTGCAAACTTGGAAAGGAGCGAGTTCCCCATAAACAAGTGTTCCTTAAAATCCTTGTAGATGTAAACAAAGAGCCAATCCTGCACAATCAAGTTCCATGTACGAAACCACTCGGAAAAGCTAGTACAAGTCCACCAGTCCCTATAAAATAATCTGTCCCCGAAGCGGATTAGTTCGCCGCATAAGTTCTGCCACGAGTGCAAAATAAGGAAATGCGTCGCCAGTAAAATGAAAATGCCACTGATCGTATTTTCGAGCATAATCAAAACGATTTCCTTCGCGCTGAACTTGCGCACTCCGAAGTCGTGTAGACGAGGATTTAAGAAGCGGTCCACCACGAAACTGAGGAAAAAAACGGCACCGATGCATTCTAAAAAGCGTTGCCGCACGAAATTCCAATCGATGTGTGTCTTCTGGGGATATTTGTCGCGGTAAATTAGCGTTGGAGCGAAGAGGAAGTAAACAAAATCCGAGAATTTGGGGAACGAAGACGACGGCGTTTTGTCCTCGCTTTTGGATTTGTAACACACTCTTGTAATGTTCTCGCGAATAAACGAATGTATTTTCATCAAAAACCTTGTCTGAAATTGAGTGTTAGTCGCGTTAAAGACGAACTATTGTATTTATATCTCACCTGTTCCGCCACGACCACAGCTGAGGAAGCCTCAGCTAGGGATAACTGCGTTACGAGATAACCGGACGACCAGAAGCTAAAAATGTAATAAAAAACCAAAAGCGATAACCACGAGGAGTCCCAATAACATTTATAACGATCTAAAATTGTTCTGTAAGCAATCAATGTTTTCGCATTTTATTGTTATACCATTAATGAGTTGTCGTTTCCGCGCCCATAGTTTGTACAATAAATATGTTGAACATGTTAGTAAAAAATACCCGATCCATAACAGCAAGGCCCACTCAATTTTTCCAAAAGCTAATTTGATGAGTTTTAATCCCAGCGTTATCCTGCAACCATTTACAAGTAGTGGAAAAAAAAACTATTTAGCCTTACTCTCCATTTTTTAAATAATCGTAAGCGGTGGTGTTTACGAACAAGCCGACGAAGATCGCTATAAATAAATGATAAACGGTCCTGATGTGGATATTTTCGAACAAGTCGATAAGAAGAGAGTTCCGCAGTTGAAACACTTTGCCTTTGGTACTGCAATGAATGAATAATTGATCAATTAGTAATAATAATGATAAATCAGTTTGCACTCACTTGTGACCTAGTGTGCGATGCTTGGCCATTGTAAACTGGTAGAAACTCGTGAAGAAGTCAAGAAGACACTCTTATCATGTTGTTACTGTGACTTTTATAAACAAGCTTGATAAATTGCTACATACATCGTACACTTTACATCCACGTCCACGTCAAAGCAAGTAAGATACAGATACAGTAACAATAAAATACAAATCGACGAGGATTGCATTTGGGGGATAAAATTGGGAGCGATGAAAAAATAAATTAATTCACGAAACGAGATGATTCCATCGTTTAAGCGAAATATAATAATAGTTATAATATTCACTGCCTCTAGCTTTAATTTGAATCCCAACCACCACTGGGTTTTTATCTTTATTTTTACAGATACACAAATTTGTTTCTCAATTTATGAATCAGAACAAATTTCGATGTAGAATTGATCTTTATTTCAAATTAAATTTTGATAATTTTGTCTGCAACTAGATTTTGGAAACTATAAAAAAATTGTGAACCAGTTTTGCTTTGGACTCATTTTTATGCGACTTTTTACTGACGCTGCTTTCTTTTATTCCAATCAGTCAGTCGACTAGAAACCATTTTTTCGATTTTGAAATTGCTTTATTTATACAGGATTAGTGTGAAAACCTGGAACGTCCAATTTGTTGACTTTGTTATTAAAAAAATGTCAAGTTTGGTACGTATATAATTTCATTATATTGCAAACAACGAATTTATTTATAATATTTTCTTTTTTTTTACATTTTGTTTAAAAGAAAGTGCTTCCTATTTATGTTGTTTAAATTGAACACGCAGTATATTTTTATATTATTTGATGCAGAATAAGAAACTACTCTCAGTTAGTCATAATTTTTGAATGCATACAGAAGCCATACAAAAAAATTTATATATATATATCGCAAAAACACGATATCTTCATAAATTATTTTAATACTACAAAAATGTTAAAATACTTATGTTTTTTTTTGAATTGAGGAACATCATCGCAATATTCGATTGCAAGTTGTAGTAGGTAATCACTAATATTTTTTTTTACTTTTGTGGTTAACAGAAAGTGCTTCCTATTTATGTTGTTTAAATGGGACACGCAGTATATTTTTACATTATTCGATGCAGAATAAGAAACTACTTTCAGCTACTCATAATTTTTGTATGCATAAAGAAGCCATACAAAAAAATGTATATATCGCAAAAACACGATATCTTCATAAATAATTTTAAGACTAAAAAAATGTTAAAATCCTATTGTTTATTTCATAATGAAGAACATCATCGCAAGATTCGATTGCAAGTTGTAGTAGGTAATTACTAATTATTAAGTTTTTTACTTTTAGTTTAGCATAAAGTGCTTCCTATTTATGTTGTTTAAATGGGACACCCAGTATATTTTTACATTATTCGATGCAGAATAAGAAACTACTTTCAGCTACTCATAATTTTTGTATGCATAAAGAAGCCATACAAAAAAATGTATATATCGCAAAAACACGATATCTTCATAAATAATTTTAAGACTAAAAAAATGTTAAAATCCTATTGTTTATTTTATAATGAAGAACATCATCGCAAGATTCGATTGCAAGTTGTAGTAGGTAATTACTAATTATTAAGTTTTTTACTTTTCGTTTAGCATAAAGTGCTTCCTATTTATGTTGTTTAAATGGGACACCCAGTATATTTTTACATTATTCGATGCAGAATAAGAACAACTTTCAGTTACTCATATTTTTTATGCTTAAAGAAGCCATACATAAACATTTATATATCGCAAAAACACGATATCATTAAGGGAGGAACATTATCGCAATATTCGATTGCAAATTGTAGTAGGTAATTAAAAATGAATGAGGATTTTATAAAGATTTTGTTCGTGGTGGGTGACTCATTTTATAGGCAATGCGTATCAAAATTGGTTGTCATTCTCCAAGACATTATGGAAAATAACGTTCCTTTTGGAGGAAAACTAATTGCCCTTGGAGGAGATTTCAGACGGGTTTTATAAGTAGTTCCACATGCTTCAGGACAAACAATAATCCAAAACTTCAACAATTTTTCTTCTTAATGGATAGAATTTAAAAATTTTTAATTGTTCCAAAATATGAGAACACATCCAGAACAATTGGAATTTACTGATTTCTTTTTAAATTGGTAATGGCGAGTATTTTTCTTTTGATGAGGCCCTATAAGAAATGTCAGAGTTTATTAAATTACAACCAACAATTATTGCCAAAGAACTTTTGTTTTTATTTATGAGAAAAAATTAGACGTATTTACAGATGATGTTTTAAGGTTTTCGACTTTTGCAATTCTTGCACCCAATGATGCGATGAAATTAATTCAGTTGTACCTGGATCGCCAAGAACATATACCAGAAAATAAAGTTCTTCGGTTTCATGTTGAATTTCTAAATAGTTTAGAATTAAGCCGCATATCTGTACATATTTTAAATAAAAAATTTAAATAAAAACCCGTTGTTATGTTATTAAGAAACCTAAATGCTTCCCGGGGTGTTTTAAATGGAACAAGATTAATTGTTCAAAATATGTATGACAATTGCTTCGATTTAAAAATTATTACAGACGAAGAAAAAAGGTTAACGAGTTTATTTCTCAAAATTTAGAGTAATGTTTGCTTTAAAAAAACGTCAATTTCCCACTTGTCTTTTACAAAACGATTAATAAAACTCAGGAACAAACTTCGGAAGTGCGATCTTTTAAAACTTTAAAAAATCAAATTGTTCCAGATAATCATACTACAGTGTTTAAAAAGTTGCTTCAGTAACTCAACTGAGTTCTGTAGTTACATAACGTAGAATTGACATTTACTGCACCCTAAATTTAGTTATATTTTTTATATACCTACGTAATACCTGGTCATCTAATCTTATAAAAACATGGGATATTGTTCAAGGACCATCAGATATTTTTGAAAAATTCTGTTTCTTATAAAAATATAATAATATAATAATATCTTTACCGTCAAATTGAGGTTCATCCAGTTTATTGTTATTTGTGGTAATTAGGTTGGGCCACACTAAAATATTCCGTCAAAATTTTAGATACATTTTATATATCTATATGTATTTTTTAGGATCAAACAACGGGAATTTTATTAACACTAACATTAAACAATTAAGTGGGAAACGTCGCTAGTATATGCTGGTAGGTACCTAGGCACCGGCTGCACCCCCCCACTATCTTCCACACGTCTTTGTCGGATATCCGCGTCTCCAGGCCACGCCCGTTCCGCTCCTCCAATTCGCTGAAGCTTATCAACCGCCAATGAAATAGTCGCGGGATCATTTACTCCATTTGACTTGATTCGTCTCTGCGTGGTGGCCGATGCCCTCAAAGTCTTCCTCTTCTGAAACTTGGAAATAGCCTCATCAACCCATTCCCCTCCAGACTTACCTCAACTGCGCCCCTCCACTTATCAGCAGCGTGCCTCGCTAGCTCCATCCGTTTCTGCTTCTTGATTTGGTGCTTCTTGTATGCCATTTCAATGACGATGAGCCCGATTCCTCCCACTATTCCCGCGGCCACTAGAATAAACACACCCGCCATATTTTTCAACCCAAGCGTGTTGGGGGTCTTCTCGAACTGTTCGCACTGTTGGACGTTGCCTTGCAGAATCCACTTGTTGTCCAAACTCTCCATGAAGCCGCCTTAAATCACAATTTTAACAACTGTACAGTTGTTGTGGTAGTACTTTCGTGGAAATCCAGAATGGCTAGTGTGACATCATCAGCCCATGGCGAGCCTTTTTGAAGACCTATTCCGTAACCAGAGCGGCCGAAGAGTTCACCAGCTGTCACCAACTCGCAGTCTTGAGCCGCTTCAAACTCCAAACGCGAACTGTCCCAAATGAACGCCATTAACTTCCTACAAACAAACTCTCATTCTTGTTCTTGTTCTTGTTCTTGTTCTTGTTCTATCTAGTCTAGTGCACCCACCCGACTTTTACGTCTTCAATTGCCCGTTCGGCTGTGTTATAATTATTGGATTCCATGGTTCTGTACATGTTTGAAAGTTCCACTTGGCGTCTAAAGTACATGTCCACAGCGGAACCCTTCACAGTGGCACAAGTCAAATTTTCCATTGTGTTTCTCAGCTGTATTCATTTTATTTACTGATTGTTGGTGCAAACTACTCGATGGATATTACCCTGGCATCGTTGATTCCAGTCAGCTTAGTTTTGGGCCGTTCCAAGACGAGGAACGCCGCCAAGTTGGCAGTATACGAAGCCACGATGATCATCGCGAATCCAGCCCAAACCATTCCCAAAACTCTCGCGGAGAAGCTGCGGGGAGTTCCTTCGCCGATTCCGCTGTTCAAGAGGACTCCCCACGCGAACCAAATGGCACTGGACAGATTCAAAGCGTCTTCTTCGGTCCCATCTGTATTTGCAAGCTTGAATCGACCGAACGGTGAAAATCTATCTAGTAAATACAACACCAAAGCTACGACGTGCACAGAGACCATCACTAAAATCCACAAAGTGTTGCTGAATGGCTGCAAAAACGATACTAGCGTCGAGGACCGCGAGGGTTTTTTTTCCAGAATGGTTATGCCTTGGTACTTGAATGGTTTACTGAATTCTATGAATTCGGCCCGTTCGGGGTTGATGGTCAATGGGGCTACTATCATATCAGCTCTTTCTCCAACTAGCTCTCCGATAAGACCAGTCCACTCCTTTTTACCACTTCCAGAACTGTTCTTGATGATGTAGTTTCCGAACTGACCGTCCGGTGATAATGCCAAGCTATAAGTAAAGTTGATTTTGCGCGACAATTCCTTGAGGAGGTCCATGCAGTAGCCTTTGCAGCAGTAATTGTCGGTTACTAAAACAAAAATTAAAGCTATGCTTTCAATGTTTCTAAATTACAATCGTGGGTTGAGTTGAAATGTGGACATGGGATTTCATCGATGGTGCAGGAATCTTGCGGCTCCAAAAGCTTCCGAACGTAAACGAACGGCTTCTCTTCAATTGTCAACACTTTGAGATGGGTTGGGATCATGAAGCCTTCTGGTTTAACCAATTGGCGTCCGGGCCAAATTATGTCCTTCTCGTTCACAGTCAAATGCATTCGGTTGCTTTCCTACAAAAGAAATATAACAAGTGTTGGTGGCAACTTGAGTAACTCACCCGATTGAAGAAGAATTTTCCAACAGTGACCTGCTTCCGCTTCCTTTGTATATTTATAATGTTGTACTCGGCATTGATCCGATCGCCTTGATCGTCGAAAGCCACTTTACCAGTCTCCCCGTTTAACAACACTTGCTTCTTGATGAAATCAAAGAGATCGCGTCCGGTTTCCCAGATCTGACCCGAGTCGTCACAGTCTTTGGGCGCCTCCGTGATCTCTTTGGTTTGGTTGAGATCGCGCAAAGCTGAGGCTAGCACATAACTGGACCACAATCAATTTTCCGAGACTGGGATTAACACTCACATGCTGTCTTTGATGTGGGCTTTTTCGTTCGTGGCGTTTACTAGTCGCAGCCCTAAAATGCCCTCAGGGGCGTTGTTGGCCTCCAGAGCTTGCTCAGTGACGATCCAAGCATATCCTGCGTCGGTCATGTTGAACTCTGCTGCGTCGCGAAAAATGACCTGGGCATCTGTTTTGCTGTTTTCCAATTAAAAATAGAAAATCGTCGGATTTGGGGTTTACCTTGCGTACATGAGGAATACTCTAGACTGGGCGTTTTTCATGTCGCTGAGTTGCTCTTTGAAGTTTTCTAATCCGGGTTCAAACTCTTAAAATAAGCACATTTTTAATATAATACCTTATTACGTTACATTTTACTTTATGTTTTAATTACAAAGTGATGTGCATTCGTGCGTGCAAATAAACAATGATTCACAGTAGCTTTTGTTCAATTTTTGCAGTGTAGACGTTTGACATTCACATAACATTTGACACAAACTGTCAACCAAAAAGTTGCCCATAAGACGCCTAAACCGACACTTTGAGATGTAATTTGTTAAAAAGATATTTAATGTATCTCGTCGATTGACGACAAAAAATTGATTTTCAAAGTTCGCCAACTTAACTTCACGTTTTTGCTACACTTAAACGAATTCCAAAGTGTTTCCGTGGCCTACTCTGAATACTTTTTTTTGTGAGCCGCGTTATTTGCATGAAACTTAATTATTGTAAATGCAAGCGAATTGAGACTAAATGGCACCTAACATTTGCGATATAAAGTCCTTGTCTTACCCACCTATAATCGATTCGACTTGGACTTTGATTTCTACATCATCTTCAAGGCTCTGCGAGGTGGTTTGAAATCGTCCAAGAAGGGCACGTCCGTCGGTATCAGAGCCGTGAATAAAAATCACTTTCTTATAAATAAAGTGTTTGAGAATTTCAACCCAGACGTCTGCTTGGTGGGAGTAAGGAGGAACAGTTCTTAGAAACGAAACGTGGATGTTCTAGAAAGTATAAAGTTAGTAATACGTTAAGCAAATCAATATTTTGGGCCTACTTTGTCGGAAAATGCAGAATCTCGACTGGAAATTCCAATAACGGGAATGTGATAAAATCCGCTGGTGTATGAAACGGCAGCCGGTGAAAGATCACCTGTTAAGGGATGCGACACGACCACCGCATACACCCTGCTTGATATCAAGTATTTGCAAACATTGAGGGCGGTTCTGATAGGGTTGGGGTCCATGAGGATTGCCGTGTCGTAGTAGGTGACCCCTTTTGGGACATATTGCGAGTCGAAGTTTAAATGCTAGATAATAATGAATGTGGGTAACTGAATATGGTTGGAGAAGACTCACCGCGATTGTTTCCTTAAAATAATACTCGCTGTCATTGCTGCTTAAGACGCCTCCGATGTTGAAGACGGTGGGATTCGCAGACGACCACAAATCGGCCTTCGTGAGCACTAAATTTAGGGCAAAAATAAGGGTTTGCCACATTTTGGGGCTGTTTTACATCGCGGCAAGTGAGCGAGCTGGACCGCGCCCGTTGCTATGACGACGCATCTACAGCAGAGCAAATCGATTTCATCTTCAACTTAAAAGTCAAACTTGTAGCATTTAACTCCTGAACTATGGCAGTTTTTGAAAATGAATCATTTACTTCAATTTTCCTTTTTAATAGATTTTATTATACAGGGTCCTTCATCTGAGCTTCCGTCTCCTATGCTTCCTAAGCAACCCGAGAATATTGAGCAAAAGCTTCCTGAGCAACCCGAGAATATCGAGCAAAAGCTTCCTGAGCAACTTGAATATCCTACGCAAAAGCTTCCTAAGTAACCCGAGAATCCCGAGCAAAAGCTTTCTGAGCAACTTGAATATCCTACGCAAAAGCTTCCTGAGCAACCCAAGATTCCCGAGCAAAAGCTTCCTGAGCAACTTAAATATCCTGAGCAAAAGCTTCATGAGCAACCCGAGAATATTGAGCAAAAGTTTCGTAAGCAACTTGAATATCCTAAGCAAAAGCTTCCTGAGCAACCCGAGAATATTGAGCAAAAGCTTCCTGAGCAACTTGAATATCCTAAGCAAAAGCTTCCTGAGTAACCCGAAAATCCCGAGCGAAAGCTTCCTGAACAACTTGAATATCCTACGCAAAAGCTTCCTGAGTAACCCGAGAATCCCGAGCAAAAGCTTCCTGAGCAACCTGAATATCCTAAGCAAAAGCTTCCTGAGCAACCCGGTAATCCCGAGCAAAAGCTTCCTGAGCAACCCGAGAATATCGAGCAAAAGCTTCCTGAGCAATTTGAATATCCTAAGCAAAAGCTTCCTGAGCAACCCGAGAATATCGAGCAAAAGCTTCCTGAGCAACCCGAGAATCCCCAGCAAAAGCTTCCTGAGCAACTTGAATATCCTAAGCAAAAGCTTCCTGAGTAACCCAAGAATCCCGAGCAAAAGCTTCCTGAGCAACTTGAATATCCTAAGCAAAAGCTTCCTGAGCAACCCGAGAATTCCCAGCAAAAGCTTCCTGAGCAACCCAAGAATACCGAGCAAAAGCTTCCTGAGCAACTTGAATATCCTAAGCAAAAGCTTCCTGAGTTACCCAAAAATCCCGAGCAAAAGCTTCCTGAGCAACTTGAATATCCTAAGCAAAAGCTTCCTGAGTAACCCGAGAATCCCGAGCAAAAGCTTCCTGAGCAACTTGAATATCCTAAGCAAAAGCTTCCTGAGCAACCCGAGAATCCCGAGCAAAAGCTTCCTGAGCAACTTGAATATCCTAAGCAAAAGCTTCCTGAGCAACCCAAGAATACCGAGCAAAAGCTTCCTGAGCAACTTGAATATCCTAAGCAAAAGCTTCCTGAGCAACCCGAGAATTCCCAGCAAAAGCTTCCTGAGCAACCCAAGAATACCGAGAAAAAGCTTCCTGAGCAACTTGAATATCTTAAGCAAAAGCTTCCTGAGCAACCCGAGAATCCCGAGCAAAAGCTTCCGGAGCAACTTAAATATCCTAAGCAAAAGCTTCCTGAGTAACCCGAGAACCCCGTGCAAAAGCTTCCTGAGCAACTTCAATATCCTAAGCAAAAGCTTCCTGAGCAACCCGAGTGTACCGAGCAAAAGCTTCCTGAGCAACTTAAATATCCTAAGCAAAAGCTTCCTGAGTAACCCGAGAACCCCGTGCAAAAGCTTCCTGAGCAACTTCAATATCCTAAGCAAAAGCTTCCTGAGCAACCCGAGTGTACCGAGCAAAAGCTTCCTGAGCAACTTAAATATTATGAACAAAAGCTTCCTGAGAAACCCGAGAATATCGAGCAAAAGCTTCCTGAGCAACTTGACTATCCTAAGCAAAAGCTTCCTGAGTAACCCGAGAATCCCGAGCAAAAGCTTCCTGAGCAACCCGAGAATATCGAGTAAAAGCTTCCTGAGCAACTTGATTATCCTAAGCATAAGCTTCCTGAGTAACCCGAGAACCCCGTGTAAAAGCTACCTGAGCAACTTCAATATCCTAAGCAAAAGCTTCCTGAGCAACCCGAGAATCCTAAGCAAAAGCTTCCTGAGCCACCCGAGAATCCCGAGCAAAAGCTTCCTGAGCAACTTCAATATACTAAGCAAAAGCTTCCTGAGCCACCCGAGAATCCCGAGCAAAAGCTTCCTGAGCAACCCGAGAATATCGAGCAAAAGCTTCGTGAGCAACGTGAGTATCCTAAGCAAAAGCTCCTGAGCAACCCGAAAATATCGAGTAAAAGCTTCCTGAGCAACTTGAATATCCTAAGCAAAAGCTTCCTGAGTAACCCGAGAACCCCGTGCAAAAGCTCCCTGAGCAACTTCAATATCCTAAGCAAAAGCTTCCTGAGCAACCCGAGTGTACCGAGCAAAAGCTTCCTGAGCAACTTAAATATCATGAGCAAAAGCTTCCTGAGCAACCTGAGAATATCGAGCAAAAGCTTCCTGAGCAACTTGAATATCCTAAGCAAAAGCTTCCTGAGTAACCCAAGAATCCCGAGCAAAAGCTTCCTGAGCAACCCGAGAATATCGAGTAAAAGCTTCCTGAGCAACTTGATTATCTTAAGCATAAGCTTCCTGAGTAACCCGAGAACCCCGTGCAAAAGCTTCTTGAGCAACTTCAATATCCTAAGCAAAAGCTTCCTGAGCAACCCGAGTGTACCGAGCAAAAACTTCCTGAGCAACTTAAATATCATGAGCAAAAGCTTCCTGAGCAACCCGAGAATATCGAGCAAAAGCTTCCTGAGCAACTTGAATATCCTAAGCAAAAGCTTCCTCAGTATCCCGAGAATCCCGAGCAAAAGCTTCCTGAGCAACCCGAGAATATCGAGTAAAAGCTTCCTGAGCAACTTGATTATTCTAAGCATAAGCTTCCTGAGTAACCCGAGAACCCCGTGCAAAAGCTTCTTGAGCAACTTCAATATCCTAAGTAAAAGCTTCCTGAGCAACCCGAGTGTACCGAGCAAAAGCTTCCTGAGCAACTTAAATATCATGAGCAAAAGCTTCCTGAGCAACCCGAGAGTATCGAGCAAAAGCTTCCTGAGCAACTTGAATATCCTACGCAAAAGCTTCCTGAGTAACCCGAGAATCCCGAGCAAAAGCTTCCTGAGCAACCCGAGAATATCGAGTAAAAGCTTCCTGAGCAACTTGATTATCCTAAACATAAGCTTCCTGAGTAACCCGAAAACCCCGTGCAAAAGCTTCCTGAGCAACTTCAATATCCTAAGCAAAAGCTTCCTGAGCAACCCGAGAATCCCGAGCAAAAGCTTCCTGAGCAACTTGAATATCCTAAGCAAAAGCTTCCTGAGCCACCCGAGAATCCCGAGCAAAAGCTTCCTGAGCAACCCGAGAATATCAAGCAAAAGCTTCGAGAGCAACGTGAGTATCCTAAGCAAAAGCTCCTGAGCAACCCGAGAATATCGAGTAAAAGCTTCCTGAGCAACTTGAATATCCTAAGCAAAAGCTTCCTGAGTAACCCGAGAACCCCGTGCAAAAGCTTCCTGAGCAACTTCAATATCCTAAGCAAAAGCTTCCTGAGCAACCCGAGTGTACCGAGCAAAAGCTTCCTGAGCAACTTAAATATCATGAGCAAAAGCTTCCTGAGCAACCCGAGAATATCGAGCAAAAGCTTCCTGAGCAACTTGAATATCCTAAGCAAAAGCTTCCTGAGTAACCCAAGAATCCCGAGCAAAAGCTTCCTGAGCAACTTGAATATCCTAAGCAAAAGCTTCCTGAGTAGCCCGAGAATCCCGAGCAAAAGCTTCCTGCGCAACTTGAATATCCTAAGCAAAACCTTCCCGAGTAACCCGAGAATCCCGAGCAAAAGCTTCCTGAGCAACCCGAGAATCCCGAGCAAAAGCTTCCTGAGCAACCCAAGAATACCGAGCAAAAGCTTCCTGAGCAACCTGAGAATATCGAGCAATAGCTTCCTAAGCAACTTGAATATCCTAAGCAAAAGCTTCCTGAGTAACCCGCGAATCCCGAGCAAAAGCTTCCTGAGCAACTTGAATATCCTAAGCAAAAGCTTCCTGAGTAACCCAAGAATCCCGAGCAAAAGCTTCCTGAGCAACTTGAATATCCTAAGCAAAAGCTTCCTGAGTAGCCCGAGAATCCCGAGCAAAAGCTTCCTGCGCAACTTGAATATCCTAAGCAAAACCTTCCCGAGTAACCCGAGAATCCCGAGCAAAAGCTTCCTGAGCAACCCGAGAATCCCGAGCAAAAGCTTCCTGAGCAACCCAAGAATACCGAGCAAAAGCTTCCTGAGCAACCTGAGAATATCGAGCAAAAGCTTCCTAAGCAACTTGAATATCCTAAGCAAAAGCTTCCTGAGTAACCCGCGAATCCCGAGCAAAAGCTTCCTGAGCAACTTGAATATCCTAAGCAAAAGCTTCCTGAGTAACCCGAGAATCCCGAGCAAAAGCTTCCGGAGCAACTTGAATATCCTAAGCAAAAGCTTCCTGAGTAACCCGAGAATCTCAAGCAAAAGCTTTCTGAGCAACCCGAGAATCCCAAGCAAAAGCTTCCTGAGTAACCCGAGAATCCCGAGCAAAAGCTTCCTGAGCAACTTGAATATCCTAAGCAAAAGCTTCCTGAGCAACCCGAGAATCCCTAGCAAAAGCTTCCTGAACAACCCAAGAATACCGAGCAAAAGCTTCCTGAGCAACCCAAGAATATCGAGCAAAAGCTTCCTAAGCAATTTGAATATCCTAAGCAAAAGCTTCCTGAGTAACCTGCGAATCCCGAGCAAAAGCTTCCTGAGCAACCCGAGAATATCGAGCAAAAGCTTCCTGAGCAACTTGAATATCCTAAGCAAAAGCTTCCTGAGTAACCCGAGAATCCCGAGCAAAAGCTTCCTGAGCAACTTGAATATCCTAGGCAAAAAATGCCCCAAAAAAGTGTGATGTAACTATAATATATTTTTTAAATTAAAATATATATATTTTTTAGGGTGCATTTTTATTAGCTTTGATACTCCCAGAAAATTGTTCAAATCGGATTAGAAATAACTGTAAAAAATAAAAACAAACAATTGTTTTTTAAAATTGTGTTTTTAAAATTTTATAAAAAATACAAATAGTGCTTTTTCATAAAATTACTACTAGGTACCTATTAAATAATGTCTAACAATTTTGTTAATCAAGTTTGATTGATCCGACATGTTACAGTGTGCAAAATTTACTGTCATATTTCAAGATTCAAAGCCTTATATTTTTCTTATGATTAAATTTGAACCTTTGTTTATTGTTATATCATTCGGTGTAGAATTAAAAAATATTTTTTCACAAATTTTCGCCAAAAACCTTTATTTCAATGGCAAGGAGGGTTAAAAATAATTGTTGACATAATATATTTAGTAATTATTTATTTATTTTATTATTATTTTAATTACTCTTGAAATTTGATTGGTGTACCCCTTATCTCTCCCTATAGAGTGTAGAATAAATATTTTCCTGAAATGCGTCCCAGAATGTAATTCATGTAATGAAAAATATCAAAATTCCAACTTAAATAATAACTGAGCTTCAGAAGACGGGAGCTGAGATGAAGAACCCTGTAGATGTGATTATAATAAATATTTTAATCTCAAGAATTCGTTTAATTAAAATATTAATTTTGGATATTAATAATGAATGGTTTTTCTTTCGTGGTGTTTTCCGTACGTACACGTTCTCCTGATTTAAATTTTTTATAAAAAATATTTTTTTATATCTTTTTAAAATTTTGATATTCCAAGATGATTCTTGTTTGACTCGCTACTAGTTTTTTATTTCAATTTTTTTCTTCATGTTCATATTATTTGTGCATTTCAAATCAGGATCAATAGAAATGGAGGCTCATGGGGCTATGGAAATTAGGTTTTGTCACAGGTTTTGTTTAATTTTTTACAGTGTATCATAGAACTTTGACATGTCAAATTATGACATTTAACAAAAACTGTTAAACAAAAATTTACTCATCCGACACCGCAGAAGAAATTTGTTGTTACACTTATCTTGTGCATTATGTCGGATTATAACGAAGAACTTAATATAAACTTTTTCCAACTCAAGAAGGTGAACCAAAACCAAAGTGCTTCCAACACAACCACGTTTTATTTTGTATGGGAACAAGCGACAATTCAAAGATAAACGTTTATTGAAATTGGGTAATCAAATTGCAAGAACGAAAAATCAGCCCCAGGGGTTGATGTGGACAAACTTGGGGGCAGAGACCCAGGCCACGTTATGGGCCCCACCTGCACGTTCCGCGGAAGCAGCTACCGCAGCAGACGTCGCAGTCAAAGCTCCATCTTTTCCGGCACTCTGCTTCAAAGCCACAGAGTTCGAGTGTTGAATGCTCGAAATCTTCCTCGCGGTTTCATCTGCAACAGTCGCCAAGAAGAACAAATCCACGCACAACTTTCTTTCTTATCTTACCATTTCTGTGCACTTCTTCGGCGGCTGCAGCTGCGGACTTCTGGATGATGGCAGCGGCGTGGGCCTCCTTCGCCGACGCGATCTTCTGCAACTGGGCCACTTCGGCTTTGGCATGGCCGAGTCTTTGTTGGGCTTGGATAAGCGCGTTTGCGGCCGATTTCGCTTCTTGTTGTTGGACTGCAGCCGCGGCTTCTGTCTTCTGCAGCGCTAGAGCTGCTTGAGTTTGCTTGTGGTTGGCGATGTGTTGTTGATTGAGGACGTCGTCTTTAGCTTCCTGGACGCGCTGTTGCGCAGACATCACGTTAGCGGAGGCCTCTTTGGCGGCTTGGATTGCGGAGGCGATTTCTCCAGGTGATGGGGCCTGGGGTTTGGGGAAAGCGAAGCCGTTGAAGGCGCCGAAGTCCGGTTGGTAAGGTGCCTCGAAGATGACGCCACAAAATGCGGCGGCGACGAAGGTGGCGACGACAGTTGCCTAATTTGAATGACTGTTGAATGGAATTAGCGAGTTTTAACTTACTTGAGCGAAGATCATGATGGTTGGGGGTTGTGGTTGTTGTGAGGCTTGTGGAGATGATCGGGCTTATATACAGATCGTTTTGGTAAAAATGCTGCTTGAATAATTGTATGACTGAAATGAGGAGATTATTTCCGTGTTTAGTTGGGACTTCTGTCTGTAATTATTATTACTTTCATTGAAATTCGCGATATTTAGATTGAAATACGAGCGGAATTGGTTGGAACGGAAAGGTCGGCAGCGACATTTTTGGTTTGTAATAGGACGATATTAATCACGGAGAAAGCTGGCTTGAAAAATATGCATTTTATGTAAAAAATTTATTCACATTTGCTTTCCGCTCCCTGCAATTGCATTTCTTGCAAAACGTGCAGCGGATTCCGGTTGCAAAAACTGAAATGGACCTTTTGGGATGCGCAAGTTAAATTCTTGATCAAACCTGAGAGTAAGAAACACATTATTATTTTAATTCGTTTTTTCTCATATCGATGGCCTCAAATCGATACCTCGTAAGTTAGAAATTTGCACTTTTTTCGTCATTAATATCCACAATTAATAATTTAATTAAACTGCTTCTTCAAATTTCTTCTGCGGTGTCGTTTGAGCTAATTTTTGTTTGACAAATATCACAGTATCATAATTTGACGTGTCAAAGATATATGATACGCTGTAAAAATTAAACAAAACCTGTGACAAAACCTAATTTTCATAGTCCCATGAGCCTCCATTTTTATTTATAAATCTGAATTAAATCCTGATTTGAATTGCACAAATAATATGAACATGAAGAAAAAATTTGAAATAAAGAATTAGTAGCGAGTCAAACAAGAAATCATCTTGGAATATCAAAATTTTAAAAAGAAATTTAAAAAATATTTTTTATAAAAAATGTTAATCAGGAGAAAGTGAAAACACCAAGAAAGAAAAACCATTCATCATTAATATACAAAATTATTATTTTAATTAAACGAATTATTGAGATTATTAAAACACTTATTATAATCACATCTACAGAGTTCTTCATCTCAGCTCTCGTCTTCTGTAGCTCAGTTATTATTTAAGTTGGAATTTTGATATTTTTATAAATAATTACATTCTAGGACGCATTTCAGGAAAATAATTTTGATTATACAGAATATCCCAAAAAAGTGTGACAGCATAATGATATATCGATGGTAGTCCGAAATTTGCCCTCCACTTTTATTCATTCAATAACATTAAATTTACTATTTTTATAAATATGGCATCATCAAATTAATTTGTCGCATTATTTCATAGCTTATAATAAAATATAAAAGTGATAAACACACCTAAACAAAATTAAACAGTTTTTTATTTACCTCAAAACTCTCAATTGGATTAATTATTGATTTGAGGTCATCGATATGTATATTATTAAAACACTTATTATAATCACATCTAACAAGTTCTTCATCTCAGCTCCCGTCTTCTGTAGCTCAGTTATTATTTAAGTTGGAATTTTGATACTTTTCATTCTTTAATTATATTCTAAGGTGGCATTTCAGGAAAATATTTTTGATTATACAGAATGTCCCAAAAAATTGTGACGTCATAATGATATATCGATGCTCTCAAAGCAATACCTCGTAAGTCCGAAATTTGCCCTCCACTTTTTTCCATTCAATATTCGTATATCTGTTATAAAATTACTCTTACTATTTTTACAAATATGGCATCGTCAAATCAATTTATCACATTATTTCATTGCTTATAACGAAATATAAAAGTGATAAACACACCTAAAAAAAACTCTCAAATTGGACTCCATTCAACCTAATAGGTACAAAAATTATATAAAGCATTCAATTTAAAAAAAATACATATAATGTGGGATGGTTTATGTGATTGTTTTGTTTATGTGGATGTTTACAAGTTTATGTTTTGACATTTAAGATTGAAATTGTATAATTTGGATGAATATATGTGTTTTCAACACATCTGACGTAAATTAATTAAAGTGCCCCCTTTTTTAAATTCCATGCTTTATATAATTTTTGTACCTATTAGGTTGAATTTTTAGTTGCTTATATATTCCCAAAATTTCAATCAAAGCGGTTCAGGATTAATTAAAAAATAAAATAAAATAAATTGTTTATCTCTAGTTTAAAAAATTTATAAAAATTAAAAATTGTTCCCCTTTGATAAACTTAGGTACTTATTAAATAATGCCTAACAATCTTTGTAGTTAATCTAGTTTGATTAATTCTTATTAGTGTGCAAAATATACTGTTGAACTTTTCAGAATTCAGACTTTTATTTTTCTTATTTTAAATTAGAACCCCTGTTTTTTATACCGTTCGCCGCGGAATTACACAAAAAATTTCTAATTACAACCCTAACGCAAATACCAACACATTCGAAGTTATTCGCTAAAACCTCCTTTTGTAAATTATTTTAATGGCAATTTTAATGGATTAAAGTGGAAGGCTTAAAAACAATTGTTGACGTAGCATATTTGGTATTTATTTAAGTTTTAATAATAACAACATAAATGTCTTCCGTTCTCTTGAAGGCACAAACGAAAACGATTTTGAAGTGACTCTGCTACTTTTCTAATAAATCGGGTGTAATGTTTTAAAATGCGTTTATTATTTGTTTCATATTTTCTGGAGTGGTTGGAGGTTCCTCATAAACAATTTATTTAACGTACCCCACAATAATAAATCTAATTTAGTTAAGTCGGTTGTTCGGGGAAGCCACGTAATTAAAAAAATAATTATTCAACAATTAAAATAAAAATTTCGGAAAACTTGTTAAAGTTTGAGATTCCACCGTTAGTCGTCCACAATGTTTTCGTCCCTTGTTTTTTTACATTAATCGACGCTGAATTAAAAAACAAAAATTTTCTCTAATTGCAAATTACAATCCTACCGCAAATCCCAACAAATTCGAATTTATTCGCCCAAAACTCGTTTTGTAAACTATATATTTCAATGCCATTTTTGATGAATACTCGTATAAGCGAAAGATGGCTTAAAAAACAAATGTCTTTAACCGAAGCTCGAAATTTTGCTACACTGTTTTGAACAACAATGTTATTCCATGGCGTGCGCAGCCTCGTTTTATTTTTACGCACGTTATATTCTTTAATTTGAATGCATGATTTGGTGTAAAAAATAGAAAGCAATTTCATGTAGTCACGTCAAACGGTAGAGAGTGAGTTCGGTTCATTTTATTTTATACTCTTTTAGAAAATTTAATTTCACGTCAAAGCAAAGAAAACTATACATTTTTTAGTACAAAATTAATAAATAATATTTTTTTTGTAAAAATGTATCAAATAAAAAACATTTCAATCGATCTTAAAGGTGCTCCCATTGTGCATATTTTTATTTCGTAATAAAAGTTGTTGGGAACAACGTACCTAATGAAAGCACGTCGTGACTCAACTGAAGAAAGTAAAAGTAGCAATCTATAAGTAATTATAATAAAATTTCGTGACAGGTCACGTTCAGCTTAAGACAATAAAAACACAAGATCCGTTAACAGGGTTTATTGTAAAAAAATACAAACAACAATATACTTAATATAGCACAATAACAAAAACAAAACAATAACTGAAACTAGTTGGTTGTGTCATCGGTGCTCTTCGTAACGTACCACTTCTCTCTAAACATCTTCTGTTTGTGAATCACGGGAACATTCTGCGACTGCTTGCCTTCGATTCTCTCGATCCTGGGCTTCCCACTGGCGTCCTTGCTGTACCTCGCGCCTTTGTAATTCTTTTTCGGCGCTTTGTTCGACTTCTTCTTCGGCTTCTCGTACTTGCTGCCAGTGCTGAACGACTCGCTGTACTTGAAATTGTTGCTCTTGCTATACTTCTGCGGCTTGGCGCTCTTCTTGTGTTTTTTCGGCACCGTCTTGGATGACTCGCGTTCGTTGTCGCCATCTTCCTCGTCCTCTGTGTAGTGGTCGTCGTCGTCGAAGCTGTATTTGCTGTAGTGGTCATCGTCGCTGTCGTCCTCTTCGAAACTCGCCCTGTCGTCCTCCTCCTCTTCCACTTCCTCGTCTTTGACTTGGGGCTCCTCCTCGGGGGCTTCTTCTTCGTTTTGCTCTTCGGTGACGTCTGGCACGTTCATCGGCTTGGTGATTTGTTGGAGTTGATGGGCTTGTGGCGGATTGAAGCGGCGATACGGTGTTTGTCGGATTAAAGGAGTTAAAAATTTTTGGGTGTGAGTTTGAGGGTGGCTGTAGGTGAAAGTGACAGGTCTTTGATTGTTGGGGTGTTGTTGGACGTTTGCTGGGTTCGCCTGGTTGGGTTGATACAGGATTTTTCCATTGACGTAGAGGTACTTCCCTGGGATGTATTGCTGGGTTTGGATGTGTTGTGGAGTTGCTGGGAGCGGCTGGAACTGAACTTGGGCGAAATTTTGGCCATGTCTAACCAATGAAGTGTGTTGAACAGGCGTGGCTACTGATTCCGATCCGCTGATTAATGGTGGTTCCTGCTTGGTACCTTGGGGTAAGGGTTGGTAGTACTGATTGACGTGGACGTTACTAAACGCATTGGTCGGAGTTTGTTGGAATTCATACAACACTTGTTGGGCGGCAACTTGTTTGGGGACCTCTGGTTCGAACACTGGTTTAATCGGGCCAGGGGCGTAGCTTTCGGGGTAGAGAAGGACCGGCCGATTGTCTCCGTAGTTCTGCACGTGGCCCACTATGTTCCTTTTTGTTTTATTTGCAATTATTTGGTCGGTGACATTCGCTGCGAAGCTCGAGCTTACGATGATGGCTAAAATCGCCTGAAAAAAAATGTTGTAGCGTTCAGATACAATGCGGCTCGCTTGTACTTACAAACAAATACATGGTGTTTGCGTATGGAACCGCCAAACAATGACTGACGCCAAGCCAAGCCAAGTTGTGATATTTATAGGTGGCGAAAGAAAGAAGCATTAAACCACAAGTGGTTTAATGAAATGTGCCGCTTAAATGGCGGAATTTTTTGCGCGGGAGAGATTTCTAAAGAATGTCGCGGAGTCGGTGGCGAGGTTCGGAGAATCTGGTAAACAAATGAACGAACTAATGGTCACACTTGCCGATTTCTGATTGATTCGCGACGCTTGGCTGAATGTCAATTTCAATGTCTTTCTCGAGTGGCGGCTTTTTTGGGGGTTGAAGAAGTGGCGGTCTTCGCAGTCACAATTAATTCGAAACGTCAATTAGGACTTATTTTCGCCTTTTGTGTAAACGGAGCCGGTCAAATTTTGGCACGTAATTGTTGTAATATGTGAAATTTACATGCGGAAAAAAGCAGCGGTTGACTACACGCGTTTTTCTGCTTCTATTAACACAAATGGGCTCGTCTGTCATTATAATTTGCGGTCAACGAAAGCGTGTGTTGCCAAATCATTTCGTAATCACTTCCATGGCAGAAAAAATTATTCCAAATTAACGTTTTTTCGCTATACTAATTATATTATTATTTAATAGTATAAAAAGAACTAGTGTCGTTCTGCCAAAAAAAATTGTTGGAAATCCATAATAGACCAGGAGCTAGTGATAGATTTTTGGTTGTTATTTTAGTCAGTATAACTTTCAGAGGGCATTATTATGCGTATATTATATTTATAATAGGCAAATAATCAAAGAGTCATCCTGGGTTCTTCATACGGAAGTGAGTCTTCATTGTTCGTAAATCATACGTTTTCCCATGTATTTTAAACTTATGTTGAAAATAAAAATTTATCAGAAGATTATGGGCATATCGTTAGCGTGGACCCAAAGGGCTAGATAGAAAATTTATTGTAATATACAATAAACACAGGTTGTTCCTTTAAAATTGTAAAACAATCTAAGAAGATATTTCTTGCTAAAAAATTAAGTGGGTCTTTTATATAAACTTAATTCCGAAAACGACTTCTATCGGAAAAATATTTAAATTCAGTTTTATTTTATTTCTCAAATTTGGGGATTTATAGAAGAATGTAATTTGGGATGTAACTTGACCATATCAAGGGCTACAGCAATCATGTGCTAACCTCGAAATAAGTTTAAAATTGCGACTTTCGATATTTTCGTATTGTTTCTTTTTACGGGGTTAAAAATTTGCAATAAAAAAATTCATTTAAAAGCCTGGCTCACTCAGAAATTATTCTGCCTCTTAAACTTTTTTTTCGTAAAATGTACCGTGGTTTAAATAAAATAATTGACTGGCAAATATGTCGAATTGTTCAACAAGGCACGATGTGTTATCATTTATTTTCGCAAATTTTGGTTAAACAATTATTTAATTTAATCGATTAATAATTATTAATGCTCTTAATTTTTTTTACTCAAAAATGGTACATATTTCGAAAAAAATGCAGAGACCGAAAAGTTTCTGAGTGAGTCAAGATTATAAATGGCATTTTTTAAATTGCACGTTTGTAGCTGAGAAAGTATATACAATAAGAAAAACCATTAAATACTTTAATTTTCAACCCATTTTGAGGGTAGCAGATTATCAAAAACATGGGCGCAGAAAAACCTTTGATAAGTTATATTGTAAATTTCATTCTTCTATGAATATCCAAATAGAATATAATAAAAACTAAATTTTAATTTACCCCTTTACTTCTAATGAAGACCTTTTTGGAAATACGTTTATATAGAAAACCTCCTTTATTTTTTAGCAAGGAATAGCTCCTTAATTTTTTTCAATATTAAAGATACACCGTGTATATTCCAAAATGTTGATTGGTATGTAAATTGGCATACGATTTGAGCGAGTTTGTCATATTAAAACATGAAAATTATGTAGTAAAATAAAATGAAACAATTTTTGGTATTTTTCAATGAGTTTTCAACGAGTTTTACAATGTTATTATAAAGTTATTATATAACGTGCGTTCAAAAATAAAACGAGGCTGTGTTGGACATGCAATTTATCGACTTTCCAGTGTAGAAACCATAGAAAACATAAACATATAGATTTGACAAATGTCAAGATGTCAGTTTCAAATTTACCATCAAAATAAAACGGACGAATTTTATGTAAATTGTTTATAATAAATGCCAGGACATATATATATATCGCTCTCATAAACATAATGCATCCATTTACTGAAATTTGTCCTAAAAAATTGTAACTAACTAGTTACATACATACTTTCATAAATATATCAGAATATCAAATAAACTTTGTAAGAAAAATATACATGCGTTATTTATTGTTTCCAAGCGAAGCGCTAGGACAGTTTAATTTTATTTTTTAATGAGCCACCTTATGACATAAAAATATTACTTACGACGTTTTTTTTGAACAGTCGTTATTATAAATTTGTTCTTAAAATTTATTTTATCAATTTAATAGAAATTTTGATTTAAATATTCGTTGATTTAATTGTACCAAATTGACGAACTTTTTAACGGTATTTGTGTACCAATATGGGACCATTTAAAAATTTTGAAATTTTGCAGATAATTGAAAAAAAATCTGATTAGTCTTTGAATGATTTCCAAGTCCGGAAGCTTACTGATATCGATTAAAAGAATCAAATACAAGTTCATGTGACCATAATAGCCCATTGGGTCCACGTTAACGATATGCCTATAATTTTCCGATGATTTTTTATTATGAATTTATATGAAGACTTATGACAGCTTGGCTAAAAATATTTACGATCAAATGAAGAAACCAGAATGATGACATTCTGATTCTTTGCTAATTATCATAAGAAAATACGCATCATAATGCCCTCATACCCTCATAAAGCATAACGAGTAAAATCAACCAAAAATCTAGTCCCGGTTTATAAATTTTTTTTGTAGATTTGTGGACTCCCAGTTCTAATGAGTCAGCGCTTCCTCGAGACGACAGATTTTACGCTTTTCGTTATCTGAGTTAGTCGGGATGTCAAAAGGTCCGAAAACATGCAATTAGCCTAATGTAGCGGTCCTTAACGGTTGGCGCCGGCGCTTGCCGAGGACTATCATATTTCTACTTACAAACAAGCAAATTGTACGTCACCGACTTAAGTCTAGACAGACAGTTCCACCCTTAAACACCGGAATTCCGCGCCCGTCTCGCAACAAATTTGCAAATTGCGTGCACGCGGAGAAAAAACAACGCTCCAATTAAAATTGCTTTATTCAATTTGGGGTTCATATAGAAGTAATTACAATAGAAACACTGCTGACTAATTAATGAGTAGTTTTATTTAACTATTTAACTCTGTTGCAGCCGAATTTTGTTCAAAACTTACATATAACAAAAAGTCAACAACTCGCTTAATTGCTCAAACACATAATATCCTTAAAGAGTACAGTTCAGGCTATATAAATTATTTTATCACAGTTTTCAGTCTTTTTTACGTTCGTCGTCACGACTCGAGTATAGCGTCGATCATAAATCTCTTCGCCTTTTCCGAAAGCACGTCTCCGCCTTTTTTCGTCTCCACAATTCGATTCGATCCCCCTTCCGTGGATTCGCTAGACGAGTACCCCGGGTACAAATACGGATTCGGCCTCAAAACCGAACTTTCATAAGCCATTTGGTTCACCAAAATCTGCTGACAGTAAAGGTGGTAGTCCCAAGCAAACGGCGGAAAATTCTGGTCGGGCGAGTACCCATAATAGTACGGATAACAATGTCTGACGGGTGCCAAGTTCTGATAATACGATTCCGTTGGCATTTTTGTCGTCGTCGGCTGCTGACAATTTGTCTTCTGCGACTCATCGCTGATTTGAATTGAACATTGTCTGGGCTCTGGCAACGAAATCCCTGGGATCGGACGCGGCGACGAAGAGCGTCTGCTTTTGCACTCCGGCGTCGAGGACCTTCCGGTTTGGTACTCGGGAGACGGGGATCGCGTTTTGTTCAAATCCAACGGCTCCTCGTCGATCGACTTGCGCTTGTCGTTTTTGAGAAAGCCTTTAGCGTAGGGGTTGTTTAGTATTTTCAGCCGTATGATGTCTTTGTTCTGATAAGCGGTCACTGCGAAGAATTCGGTCTCTGTGAAGCTGACGCATTTTGACTGGGCCACGGTGAGGTTGCTTGGATTTGAAGACATGAGGATGATCAGGCGCGGTTGGTACTTGTGCATTGAGGAGAGAACGATTTGGTCTCGCGGTGGATTGCACGAAGTGTTTGTAACTTTAAGTTTGTCGAAGAGAATGTCTTTGGACATCCAATGTGCGCCTTTAGCCGGCGATTGCGGGTGGAGGTAGAGGCGCCGGTTGCTTTGGGACTCTTCGGGACCTGCAGGGGACCAGCCTACGGTCGGGGCGTACTTATAACGGCACCTCGACACCAAAACCATCTCCAGGAAGACGCAGTAGTCCTGCATTGGATCCAACTCGGAGACGTCGAACGCGGGCACTGGATACAAGCGCCTGAAACGAAAATCTTATAAGACAGTGTTTAACACCAGCAAAGAAGCCGCCAAAGTGTGCTACCGAGAAAGGACAGATGAGACAGTGCCCACCCGGACTTAAGCCCGGGTCAAAAGCGCCGACCACACACTCTTTGTTTGCCGAAGAAGCAAAGCGTCGCCGACTTAATGAAACGCCGGAACCCCAAATCACTATAATCGAAATTCGGTTTCCGGAAAACGTGTCCGCGGACCGATTTTGTGGATTAGAGGGAAAACAAAGAGCAGCTGGTGGCGCCGCAAATGAGACTGTCATCGCCCTGCTACCACATGTTGAGTGCGAAATATCAGTTTAATGTAAACGCGGCTGATTTCGGGCCTAAACAAAATAATAACTTCCCGTTACCGCCTGACCTAAAATAATAAAAAGCGATAAACAGTTTTTGGGGTTGTAAATATTTAAATGCGAGAGCGTCAAGTACCTGCACCCGACCAAGTTGCAGTATTTTATGGCCGAGTTAAACACACATTTATGGCAAAAGTCTTGGAAAATGATTTACTCACCGGCCGCCTTTGGTGATGATCATCTCAGTTTGGTACCGATGGAACCGCTGCCAGAGATCGCCGTTCTGTAGTTTGACGGCGCAATTTTCCACTCGGTACAGATCTGCACAACACAAACAATTAATAAAAGAAGCAGCGTTTTAATTGATTTTTTTACCATTGCACACGTAATCGTTTGACACTGGCATTTTCACTTATTCACAACAAAATCACTAAACATCAAAGACTTTTGACAGAGTACTATAGAAAGATGTGGAGTTTACAAAAACACTGAGAAGACGAACCGGAAAAGCTCAAGACTCTTAAGAGAAATGAATATTACTTGTCAATGTTGGAGCATCCCTTAATATAGCTGCCAAGTTTGGGTTCTTGTAGGGGGGAGGGACCATGTGCTTATGGTGGTAGCTTTCTGGCGAATCGGGAGGGTCCATGGGAGGTAAGGACCATAATTGCAATTTGCATAAACCCCATTCTACTACCTAATGGTAATTCTTGGGAATGTTGACTTTTAATATTTTTATTGTCGGACTAAAGTGCAGATAAGGATTACGCAGATAATGTATTTGACGCTGTATAAGTGCAATAATTCCAACTCAGACATAATGAAGTATGCAACAATTTTATTTATTGTATTTGAATGATTTATTTAATTCGCAAATAGGTCTGCAAAATTTAAAAACCGATTGTAACCATGTCCATACGTTTAACAATACGTCATAATATGTGATATGACTAAAGAATTTAAAACATGTAAGCTTCATCTGCTCGGATAGAACAAAGCACATTATTGAGCAACTAATGATGAAACAAAAATTCTAAAAACTTCTGTTGTTAAAAAGCCTTGTCCAGGCCAGAAAAACATTGTTGATAACAAACATGTTTTTGACAAAGTTTTTAGAAATGTTACCAATCTGTCCACACTACAAAAACATTGTTACAACATTGATTCTATTGAAAAAGGTGTCCAAAAAAATTGTTTAAAACATTGCAGATGAACACATGCAATGGCCAAGATCGATATAATTATTATGGGACAAAAAAATGACCAACACAAATGTTATTAACATTTTATAAAATATTCATACTCATACTCAACAAAAGTCACCAACACATTTTTAAGATTTTGTATAACTTTGTGGATAACATTGCTAGAAACACGTGTTTCTAACAATGTTTATTTGGTCTGGATACGGCTTTAGACCAACTGGAATTTGTATCCAAGAGCGATGTGTTTCGTAAACTCCAGCATAAGTGTGATATTCTTTTGAAAAAAATAATATTAACACATATTTATATTTTCCCATTGCACGTTTTAACCAGTAGTAAATTTGCAAACATTTGGTCACTATCACTGCATTTTATAACAACCTTAGCAACTAAATGCTGACGTGCGAACAAATAGTAGGCCATGGAATCATATTCTAATTTCTTCGAGGGTAGAATACGTTTGACCATGAGTTGGAGAAACATTAAAAAAATAAGACATTTTAACAAATTCCATCTCCGGCCGTCGATTTAACGTCTTTTGAGCATATTTTTGGTTGACATTTCCTGTACAGTGTCGTAAAATGTCAGTGTCAAACGTTTACACTGAAAAATAAAACAAAGGCCAGATTCTAAATAATTTTTCATTTGTACGCACGTAGGAAGCTTCGTTCAAAATTGAAATTAATCTTTTGAGAAATAATACGGACTGGAGTTGTGTGTTAAAATTTTCACGTTCAGTAACCGAAACGACCAGTGCAAACGTGACAAAGCTTTCTCCTTGTTGTTTTGTTGTTGTGGACGTTATACTCCTATTCGTCATTATTTGTCTTGTGTTTGAGGTGAGTCAGAAGATGATTAGCAGTGCAAACCAGTACGATTTAATCTAATCGTGTTTAATTGGTTGTTTTCATGCACAGTTAATATTACACATGAATTTGTGCTACCGGTGCTTCAATTCTTCTGTATTCGTTACACAATTTGTGTGTTAAAATGTGGAAAAATGTGCCGCACGACCCAATCCGTTTTTGTTATTATATTTTATTAATCGGTTAATCGGTGGGACTGTTTATTTACTTGGGCTGATGTGTTTGTGAAAATCGTTACATTCTGTACGATGTTTATTATTTACCAAAAGCTTCCTGTTTGGCTTCTCCAAATATTGGCGAAGTCTTTTAGCAATTAGAATGTCTTGTACAAAACCTCCTTATCAGGATAGGACGATATTCTTGGCGATAACTTGAACAATGTAAATCGCTTTTGGAGGGCCATAAACTGGCGTCTGCTTCCATTATGATTTATCTCATCCAGCTCCTTTATTGACTTTGTTTTCGAATAAACACGGCAATTAGCAAGGGTGGCAATCTGGTGACGACCTGGCGCCCCTTGCACTTACCACCATTCCAGGCACATTTGCAACAAACAACAACGAGACAGATGATTATAATAATCATAATCGGAAGACGTAGTTGTTGGGATCTTTAGTTTGCTAATTGTCCAGTGAAGAATGTGCAACTTTCACATCGGTCATTAGCTCATTATGGCATTGCAAATCCGTCTGGCGACGGAGGTGTTTAAGGAAGGGTTTTCAGACAGGAGACAGGAGGTGGCGCTTCGCAGGCGCCTTGTCACCCACAGCTTTTTAACACTTCGGTCTAGGAGTCAAGTGGGTGCTTTGGAAGGCGACTGGAGCTTACCGGAAACGTCATCGATACCAGTAAAATATTTATGGCGCTATTGTCGGATTTCTACCTGACGCTTTCAGGGCAATTTTCCATCGCGATTATTGGGTGCGAGACGAATTCATTTCCGAAATTTCACATTCACTTCCGCTCCAAATTTGATTTATACAGTCCGTCGTGCGAACGTGCGGAATTTGATTAATAGGTACTATTTAATTTGCATAACTTACCCGGTGCAGAAATAAATCTAATATTTTGTATAAGTTCTGGGATTCATTCAAGATTTGTGCATGGGACTCGAATGCATAACAAACTGATCTTGTTTTAATAACAATGATTTGTTCAGAATTTGTGTCGGCTTTATTAAAAAAAAATATGTTTAGTAAAATAATTGAAACGTGGCTTTGCGCTAGTTTTTATACATTTATTTTTTATGTGCAAAGTTCGAAAATTTCCACACATTTTGTGGTTTGAAATTGTATAACTTACCTGGTGCAGAAATAAATCTGATATTTTTTATAAGTTCTGGGATTTATTCAAGATTTGTGCATGGGACTCGAATGCATTTGTGCAATTTTGTTTTAATAACAATGTTTTGTGCAGAATTTGATACGGCTTTATTAAAAAAATATTTTTAGTAAAATAATTGAAACGTGGCTTTGCGTTAGTTTTTATACATTTATTTTTTATGTGCAAAGTAAGGAATGTTCGAAAATTTCCACATATTTTGTGGTTGTAAATTGTATAACTTACCTGGTGGGGCAAAAATAAATCCGAGTTCTGGGATTTATTCAAGATTTGTGCATGGGACTCGAATGCATTTGTGCAATTTTGTTTTGATAACAATGATTTGTGCAGGATTTGTCTCGGCTTTATTAAATAAAATATTTTAGTGAAATAATTGAAACGTGGCGTTGCGCTAGTTTTTATAAATTTATTTTTTATGTGCTAAGTAAGGAATGTTCGGAAATTTCCACGAATTTTGTGGTTTCAAACAATGAGTGCCACAGCGTAGCTTTCATGCCTTCAATAATGACTTCCTAAAACCAAAGGTTTCTCCTAAATTTAGTGGCTTCACATTAACTTGCAATAAGTACAAATTTCGTAGTCTTGGTATTATGGAAAAGTAATGATAAATCGACGCGTGATATTTTTCAAGAAATAGTTTTTTTGCCAAATCTTATCGCATTGAGATTACAATGACCTAACACCGGATTTTCAATTTGTCGCTTACAAAATTATCAATCAAAATATTTCGTTTTAAAGTTCGATGCAACACACAAATTCGATTCAAGTTCCAACACAAAAATAATCTCCACCTCCTTTATCACCTATTAAAAACTTCAAATATAAATCTGAGTCTTGAAATTTTTACTACTTATAGTAGTAAAATATGTGTAACTTTTTAACACATGTTTTTTGCCTAGTTTTCTTAGTTATTTTCCCATTTTCTATGCATTTTTTACACATATTAGACTCCTGTCATAATTCATTTTAGAAAACGTAACCCTAATGCACGTTAAGTACAGTAAAGAAAAGATAAAGCGGATTGTCTTCAAACATTGAATTTAAAGAGGGTGTTAGAGTGGTTGTAAAAATTTATATCTGAAAGTAGAAAGTTTCAATGCATTTGACAAGTGATACACCTTTGCTATTATAAACAACATAATGAAAAGATTACAAATAAATGCACATTTAATTGAACCTCTCACAAGAAAGAGCTTTTAGTCTTTTAGTTGTAGTAAATGATTACTGTTTACCAGTTTTCTTGTTCACTAGTTTGGATTATGTTAACAAATGATACGGAAAGTGATTAGGACAAAGACGCTCATAATAATGAAAAATAAAACAGTCTGTGACTCATAACAAGATCCCGATGTCAGTATTTGTGATGATTCAACTAAAAAATTTCAACAATAACAGATTTATTAAGATGAATTTTCTACATCTTTCATTATTATCTAACTGCTATGCTTAGGACATTTTTTGTTGGGATTCAGAATAAATTTTCGAATTTACAATTGACAGACGCTACTGTACCGATTGTATAGAGCGTACAAGAGAATTTCAGATTAAGTTATGTGATGACAACCGTTTCGAATCCTAAGCTCAATAATGTCTTTTTTAACAAATTCAATTTTCAGGTTTCGGTTTATGGATGTTGTTTGGGCAAATTTTTGATTGACACTCATACTATTTTCTGTCAATGTCAAAGATATACACTGTAAAAATAAAACAAATGTTAGATTCCATGAGCTTCTGAGAATCCCTTTTTATATTACTTGCTTAGGTATTATGTACTATGGACCTGTGCTAGTGCTATTATCTAAATAAATCTGTGGACAATAATTATTTATTATGAAAGAAGCGGCAAACGTATGTTGTATGTACTATTTGAACACGATTATACTATTTATAAATAAGTTTCTGAATTCATAGAACAGGTTTGCCATAATACACTAGTAAAACTGTTTAACTAAATATTAATGCTTTCACTAATAACAAATATTGTAGTCTTCTTTCGGTACAGTATACCTAATCGAAGAGCTTTAAATTCTGGTACCATTTTATAAAGTTTGTCTACACTGCCACAAAATGTCTCTTTTCTAGTCTTTTCTATCTACTCGTACTCTCTATTGTGTATGTTTTCTTGTTTTCTAGGGTTGTAAATCATCGTTGTAACAGCAGTTTATAGTGTTGACATTATTATATAGCATTATTATTTGCAATTGTGTTATACCATTGATTATATATTGGACAATATATAATCAATGGTTATACCTAGTACCTATAAACTTAGATTTCCATAAATTTTAACAACAGATCCAGTCCCAAATTGGTGGTTAACTGCTTTCTGATACAACAGATGAACACAGACTTTGGTATTGGTAATTTAAAACTACTTATTTCATTACTTTAGCTAGAAAAAGTTTTTGATGCTGACCGGTTTTTCTTTCCTTTTTATTTTCCGTTTTATCCCGTTCGCTGACTAAATAAAATTACTACTAATTAATAATCGCCTAAAACTAATGAAAACTAAAGAAACAAGTAGTAATGAAAGAATGCTATAATGTTGGATCACCAAAAATCACCACAACATTATATTTGATTAAATTATAATTTTAGTTTGATGCCTAAACAAACAATTATAAAAATTTTCTGACGCAATTCCAATTGCATATGCTTGATCAAAGTAAAGTCGTAGGTACTTAAAATTGTATTAGAATATCATTTACAGAAAATGGGAAAATAATTATTCATTTAATTCATCTTCGACCACGCATTCGCCGTTGAAATTGTCCAGTTGTAATTTATTCCATTCCTCGGAGGAAAATCGGTTGTAAAAATGTGAATTTACTATTTACAACTAATTAACATAAAACTCATGAATTTTCATAAAAACCAAAAGGCAGAAAAAATTATCAACAAAATAACAACAATTTAAAATAACTATAAATTATTAATTATTATCTAAAATGTATTTGTTTAAGAATAACAACAATTTATAATAATAAATTGGTTTATTAATATAAGAGGCAAAGTCTAGCAGAAGCTACTCATTACAATACAAATATGTACAATTCAATAACAAAATATAAATAAAATAGGACACAATAGAGACAATGGAAATAAAGAGATTACAGATGTCAAAATAAATTAAAACATTTCATGGCAAAAATAAACAAAATGGAACATTATACAAAAAAAATTGTGCACTCATATTTTATGAACTAACGATTACATGCATATTTTACTGAAACAAGTTTGTTGAATTCAAAGATTTAATAAGTTTATATGTCAAGGATCTTTGAAATATTATTGTCTTGAATTTTGACATCAAAATTTCGAAAAGTCGACGAATTGAACCTTATGACAACTTCTTCCTAAACGAAATAAATAATAATAAATAATAAAAAAAAAAGACTTAAAAAACTGGACCTAAATGTTATCAAAGCCATAAAAAGAGAGTTTTGCCATAAGTAGAGAATAATGTAAGGTATCAAAAGCTTTGAAAAATTCACAGATTATTGAATAGTTTATTTCAATTAATTTTTTCCATTTTCCATGAGTTGAAGGAAATAGCGTTAGGCAACCAACATTACGCTTCCAAATAAAGCATTTCAGAGTTCGCCTTGCAGAGCGGAACGGAATTGGTTGTATCCCGGCGCATGCCTCTTAACGACTTCAATCGACTAAAGCCCCATTTATACAAATTGTCCCATTCATTTCTCCCACAAAAACACAATTTATTGTTTATCCGAAATACAGAAACGCATACGCAAGTTCACATTTGATCAACAGTGGCACAAAAAAACCAGCAATGAGCGCCTGCAAATTAAAAAACTCCTACTTGTAATAACCCGCCATCAAAGCAATGGGAACGCATCTTTAGATGAGGTTGTTATTCCGTGAATTCCTTCAATCGTTCGCTAGGTTCCGTTGCAAAGTGAACGGAATTCGGTCAGAAATGTCTCCTCATGTTCCCATGCAACGAATTATCGAAGAAGTGTACAAATATCCTTGTATTTGGAATATGGATCATATTCGTTACTCGGATCGACACGTAAAACTCGTAGCTTGGAGAAGTATCTGCCGCTCGTTTTTCCCTCAGACCGCGGAAAGTTCTTTGGACGAACGCAGAAAAAGTGAGTTGTTCAACAAGTCCGACTTATTTAAAAATGTGAATTCTAGTCGCGCTGATTCAAAAGAAATGGAAATCGCTTCGTGACTACTACATCAAGCTCAGGAGGTCCATGCATATCGATCCTACAGCCCATGTTAAGAGAAAGAAATATGTATATTATGATATGTTGCAGTTTTTGGAAGGCACAATCTCGTTAGAGCAGCGAGACAAGTAAAGTGGTCATCAAACGATTCTGTGCATTGTCAAGTTGTTTCAGATCAAACGATTTTGAAATTGAGGATCCAGCATCCATGTCTTCAACCCTCTCAGAGGATCCTCTTGATATTAAACCTGAAGTGATTGAAGACGAAACAAGTTGTGAAGCGCCATCTTCACCCCCGCGGGACAAAATAGACGAGGACGAGTTGTTTATGTTGTCGCTCCTTCCCTCAATGCGAAAACTCACACCTTTGCAAAAAATGGAATTTAAGCTGGAGATCATGGAGCGGCTCAAAAATTTATTGTTCTCCAAATCGTAATATAAATAGAATTATTGTAAAGGAAATGTGACTGTTTTTTCGCCATTTTCCAAGATGGTGGCACATTACTTTAACCTCAAATGTCCTTCTGTCACGCTCATTTGCAGTAGCCTTAGATGATTGGAAAAATGGTAACTAGCGTTCAAAAAAAAAACGAGGCTGCGTTGGCCATGGAAAAACTTTGTGCACCAATTTAGTGTAGCAAAATTTCAATGTTCATGTTTAGGTTAGTTTCCTTTTTGACAGTGGGATAAATCATTAGGGGAAAAAAAAGTGCAAAACATTTCCCGGTATCGTTGTGAATCCAAACATCAATCTATTCATTGTTACAGCTTCTCCTCTGTTGAGGAGAATATCGACACGACCAGGACGGTCATTAATTTGATATAACTGTAAGTCGTGAATAGATCGATGAAGAAGAATCAGTCTCAAAACCGAAAAATGTCTTGAGAATATTTGGGCACCACTCAGTTTGTCCCGTCAACCTTCATGGGTCATCAGTCTCTATGCGCAACTCGAGACCTACCAATTCAGTTTAAGAGCAACTGCATTCTCAATTAATATTTCAAAAATCGTTGTATATATAGTTAAACACGGACGTCGACCGTTAGGGAGTTGTATTACTCAATATACATTAGAAAAAAAAGGTTCGGGTTTGCTTGGATTCGACGGTACGAAGGTTTATTATTTTAGTAGGCCAAAAAATTTAGACGAGTTACGGCAAAAATCGAAAGCAATTGCGATAAATGTTGTTTGTTTTTGGAGTTTAATTACGGATTGTCTTTCATTAAAGTTTACATTAATTTTTTTTACATGTTTACATTTTATTTAAAGTACCAAATTTTTTTCCCCATCATTTAAGTAATAATAATAATAATAAGTTTGTGACCTACCAATCGTATGCATAGTTAAACACCACTAGTGAGTTATAAATTACACATTATACATTAGAAAAAAAAGGTTTGGATTTGCTTGGATTCGAAGGTTTAAAAACCAATGATTATTAAAAATAAAATTAAACTGTCCTAGCGTTTGGGCCGTTTTATTCCGATGGTAAATTTTAAACTGGCAGATCTTGACAATTGTCAAATCTATGTTTATGTTTTCTATGGTTTCTACACTGGAAAGCCGATAATTTCCATGGTCAACGCACCTCGTTTTTTTTAACGCACGTTATAATTTAGAACAAATTTGTCGAAATGTCATCAAGTAAAAAAAAATCATTGACCATCGTCAACTCCCGCGACTTCACCCAACACTCGATGGACGAGCAAGAAAGAAAATGGGCACTGCTCGAGAAGGAAATCGTCGCCATTATTAGCTGCTCACCGCGCAAGCTGTCCTTTGAGGATCTTTACATTTTGGCACAAGACTTGTACGTGCACAACTATCCAAAAATTTTGGACAACTTGAAGGTTGTGATAGAAATGCATCTGCACGAACAAGTCGAACTGCTTCTGTTCATTGAAAAGAACGTCGTGGAAGCGGTTGACGACTTCTGGAAGGAATATTACGCGAACGTCGTAACCGTGAAGAACATATTTTTATACTTCGACCGCTCGCCCAAGTTTTTCAAGTACCACACGGTTCAGGGTATTAGCCTTGGGTTGTTTTCGGGGATCATCCTGAAGAATGGTACCGTGCAGAAACGGGTAATGGACGAGATCATTGAGAGAATCCAAGAGGAACGCGACTTGGGAGTTGTGAAAAACGACGGCTTGCTCAAATCTGTTATGGAAATGTTCAACACGCTCCTGTTGTATGAAGAAGTCTTCGTGGCGAGGTTTTTGAGAGCCACCCAACAATACTACGAGGCAGCGGGAACAGAAACCATGAAACTCGTACCAGTTCGGGCGTATCTCGTTCATGTTAATAAGTGCATAGAACACGAGCAGGAGCGAGTGAAGACCTACTTGAATTCAAGCACGGAAAATCTCTTGATGGAAATCGTATACGAGCAGTTGGTTGAGAAACACGCTTTGGAGATTTTACAAAGCGGATTTAGTGTGTTGGTCGACGGGAACTTGCACCTTCAGTTGAACTTAATGTATCGTCTCTTTCTGAAGGTGTCAAACGGTACCCACCACCTTCTGAAGTACTTCAAAGACTATATTGTTAACAAAGGAGGTGTCATTACCGACAATAACAACGACAAAAACATGATACAGGAGTTGTTGGAATTCAAGGACAACTTGGACAGGATCGTTACGCAGTGTTTTGGAAATTCGGTGGAGTTCCACGAGTGCGTTCGCTTCGCCTTCAAGGAAGTCGTCACTGGTTGCAACGCAAAAACCGCAAGACATTTGGCAAAGTTCCTCGACTCGAAGTTGCGCGGCAAAGACATGAACGACGACGACTTGGAGAGGACTCTAACCAAATCAATCCACCTCTTCAAGCTCGTTCAAGGCAAAGACGTTTTCGAAGCGTTCTACAAGAGGTTGTTGGCGAAGCGGCTCCTGATGGGGAGGTCTGCGAATTGCGACGCCGAGCACAGCATGATTTCCAAGCTGAAAGAGGAGTGCGGCGCCGGTTTCACCTCCAACATCGAAGGCATGTTCCAAGACGTCAATCTCAGCAAAACCATCAACATGTCCTTCAAACAGAGACTAAAGAGTCACGAACCGCAACTGTGTTCCGAGTTCAGCGTGAACGTCTTGACCAGCAGCTTCTGGCCGAACTATCCAAGCTTCAACGTCAATTTACCGGTGGAGCTGCTCACTTACCAGCAGAAGTTTCAAAAGTTCTACATCGCCAATCACAGCGGACGGAAACTCTTGTGGCAGCCGTGTCTGGGCCACTGCCTCATAAAAGCAATGTTCAATTGCGGCTACAAAGAGCTGCAGGCGTCCCTCTTCCAAACAATCGTCTTGTTGTTGTTCAACACAACCGCGACCGCGTCCTTTAAAGAAATTCAAGAAGCGACCAATTTGGAGCCCAACGAGTTAAACAAAACCATTGTCTCGTTGACTCATGGCAAGGCGAAAGTGTTGAGGAAGACAACAAAGTCGCGGGTTAATTCCGACGAAGATTTGTACAGCGTCAACGCCAACTTCACCGACAAGCTGTTTCGAGTGAAAGTAAACCACTTGCAAATGCAAGAGTCGCCTGAAGAAGAGAAGCAAACGGAGAAGAACGTGCTAGTGGACAGACAACTCCAAATCGACGCCGCCATCGTGAGAATCATGAAGAACAAAAAAACGGTTAAGCACTACGTCCTCCTCCGCGAGCTGTACAAAGTCCTGGACATTCCCGTCAGCCAGACCGACCTGAAGAAGCGGATTGAACTGTTAATCGAACGCGAGTACCTGGAACGAGACAAAGACAATAAGTCCAATTATATTTATATTGCATGATTAATAAATTTCTACCATTGTTCGTCCAAGTTTTATTGCGCATGCTTTCGCCATCTTCTAATCGATAATCCTGAAAATGTGGACTCGGACGTTGTGCAAACTGAGTAAGTATAACGCGAGCATTTTTTATTTAACAATTATGGTTAGGTAAGGTGCGTGCTGCTTCGACGCTTCCCAAGAGCGAACCTGAAGGCCCCGTTGTTAGAACGGAAATTCCTGGGCCCAAGTCGAGGAAGCTGCTGCAAGAACTGGGCTCAATCCAGGTATAACCCTCCACGTATTTCGCACGTTATTACCGAATTTCCAGCAAGCAGATTCGGTTCAACTCTTCAGCAACTACGACAAGTCGTTTGGAAACTATCTTGTGGATGCGGACGACAACATCCTCTTGGACACGTACACCCAGATCTCGTCGATGCCGCTCGGATACAACCACCCAGAACTCCTGAAAGTGTTCGACGATCGACACAATTTAAAATGTTTGGTGAACAGACCTGCACTTGGTGTTTTCCCAGGAGAGGATTGGCCGTGGAGGTTGCGCAACATCCTCAACGAGGTACTTGATGATCGATGTGGGGCCCAAAACCTAACGGCACTTGTAGATTTCACCAAAATTGACGCACCTTACAACAATGATGTGCGGATCGTGCTCGAACGAAAACGCATTCAAAAACGTCTTCATAGCTTACCAGAACAAGCACCGAAGTGGGAGCAGCTTCACGGAGGAAGAGAAAGCGTCGTGTTTGATAAATCAAGCACCTGGGGCCCCAAAACTCTCAATCCTGTCGTTCCTCAACGGATTCCATGGCCGAACTCTGGGGTCCTTGTCAGCGACTCATTCGAAGTACATCCACAAGATTGATATACCGTCGTTCGACTGGCCCATCGCTCATTTTCCGCAATACAAATACCCTCTGGACGACCACAAACGCGAGAACGACGAAGAAGACAACAAATGTCTTGCAGAAGTCGAAGATTTAATGGTTAAATACCAAACGAAGGGAATACCAGTTGCTGGAGTGATCGTAGAACCGATTCAGTCAGAGGGCGGGGACAACGAAGCCTCTCCGTTCTTCTTCCAGCAGCTTCAAGAGATCACCAAGCGACACGGAAGCTACCTCCTCATCGACGAAGTTCAAACCGGAGGAGGCGGTACTGGGAAATTTTGGTGCCACGAATACTTCCAACTCGAGTCTCCACCGGATGTTGTAACCTTCAGCAAAAAAATGCAAATGGGCGGCTACTTCCACAGTGCCGAGCTAACGTAAGTCCTTTTAGTCTTTCAAATCAACAGTTGATTATAAATTGAAGGCCACAACAACCGTTCCGCGTTTTCAACACGTGGATGGGCGATCCGAGCAAGTTGATACTGCTCGAAACTGTTGTCAAAATAATCAAGCAGGAAAAGCTTCTGGAAGTTGTACAGAAAACGGGGAGGCGGCTCAAAAATGGCTTGTGGGAGCTTGAAAAAGAGTTCGCGCACTTGATTAATTCCACCAGAGGACGGGGAACGTTTCTGGCGGTGAATGCCAGCGATGGCAAGCTAAGAGAGGATATTTTGAAGAGATTGAAGGAAAAAGGTGTGGACAGTTGTGTGTGGGAAACGATCTACGTGTTTTTGCAGGAATTCAGTCGGGTGGTTGTGGAAGTGAAGCAATTCGGCTGAGACCTGCGCTTATTTTCAAAGAGCACCACGCCGACATCTTCCTGGACCGGTTTCGTCAAGTTTTAAAAGAACTGAACTGAGCAATCGTTTAGTTAACAATTCTTCAACCGATGTCTTCCATGAATGTCTTCCTTGTGCTGGTTACAACAATTAACGAAGAGTTGTCTTGAAGCAGTTTGGTCTGGTATTAACTCAATCGAACACAAGGACAAGCAAATAAATAGTTTCTTTTGTGGTTGTAACAAATATAAAAAAATTGTAATTTTTGTCAAATAAATGAAATAGTTGTCACGATTTCCAATATGGTTGAAATCGCTTAAAAAAGGTACAAAATGTGGGAGTTGTGTGAAAGTTTTCTCTTCCTCAATAGTACCCGAAGAACCGGATTGTGCAGAAGTTAAAAATCAGGAAATTCCAGGACCCGAATCAATTAAACTACTGGACAAACTACTCGTTATGCTCTATAATTTCTTTCCCTTCAGCATTAAAATACTTTTTTCTAAATAGGCAGGGTGTAATTGATATAAAATGGTACTGATTTGATGTATTTATTTTATATTTTTTTGTTTTCCTTCTCCTGCTGTGTTAATAGTTATTTAATCATATTTTGTTCGTTATTATATTCTGTATAATGTGTTTTTTGGTTTGGGATGATTATCAAAACTAGTCGTTGGACTGACTTCATCCTTTTTGCAACTATTTTTTCCAAAGAAAGAAATAAACAAACAAATAACAGCCATTCAGGTCTTGACAATTAATAACGACTAACTTCTAACAAGAAGTTAGTCGTATTTTTACAAACTTCTAACAAGAAGTTAGTCGTTTCAGCCAACGAAATCAATGTCACTGTTTGGTGACTACCAGAAGTCGATTGAAAATTTCTTTGTAGATGCTGATGCTGTTGAAAGTCTTCAAAAACAGACACAATTTGGTAACAAGAGAAAAAACGATCGCTTTTGCTGTTTTGGTTAAAGAAATACTCCTAATTAAATCGTTTGTTCAATCTGAAGAGTCTGATACAGAATGGAACTGTTTATGTCTCACAAACTTGACCTCCATTAAATTCAATTCAGAATCTTGATAGTTGTTATCGTCGCTTATTAAATATTTCCGTAGTAACAAGTCCGGCTCAGTTCGAATCATTCAATTCAAGGTAGCAAAGCGGCAAAGTCGCTGTTAAAATGTGGTCGAAAAATGTGTCTCCGCTCTTGCAAAGCGCAATCAAAACAGGTAGGATTAGAAAATCGGTTTCCCACATTTGTGTCAATCAAACTGAACTATTCAAGCACTTGTCTGAATTTTGAACACACCATTGGAAGTAATTAGTATTTAATTTGTGGACGTACAATTAGATTTTGCTATTTCGTTTCGAACAGAATTTGAGATATTTATAAACACATATGTAGGATCGTATTTTTATCAGTTCAAGGTTGACTATTCTTAGTCAAATACCGAGTATGTACGAGGAGTTCGATGGCATGGAAATATTTTATTTCGATGACATTGCAAGGGCAAATTCATTGTAGGTAATTCAAAGTGAACAACACAAATTATGTCACAGTTTATTCATACAAAAATAAAAAATTAATAAATTGTTACGTTACCACACGTTCCAGCAGAACTACAACAATTTTAGCATTTGTGCTAATTTATTAAAACGATTTTGTTAGTATAATAATAAGACAAGCTGAAGTCGTTTTCAACACTGTTCACTTGTATTTAAATAATTTAAAAGAAAAAAGTTCGGTTCTGTATAAATGCGAACATTTTTAAAATCAGTTTCAAGATACAATTGGCCGAGTAAATATTTTGTTAAAACTCAAACAATCTGTAAAAATAAATAAATAGATAAGAACAGTGATGGATTTTTGATAATAATTTAGTGCACGTTTTAATTTTTAGGGAGCATTAGGTCATACGTAAAAGGCGAAGCCAAAGAACCTCTCGTTAAAACTGAAATTCCTGGACCCAACACGAAAAAATTAAAAGCGGAATTAAATGCCATCCAGGTAAATATTTATTAAAACTGTCGGTGTCCTGCTGTTTCGAGCAATTGAGTTGTTTTTGCTTCAGAGAATTTCCATCAAATAATCTACTGTTTATTCTAGTCGGTGGAAAGTATCTATGAATGTTATAAAATCAGACATTAACTTATTGTTGGTGGTCATTGTTGCGGTTGTCTGTTTGTTCAAAGATAATATGAGCTGCATTGAACGAAGTTCTTGTATACATTTAAGTTAATAAAAATAGCATTTCCTTGCATAAGAAAATACATTGTCTTCTACTTTTTCCACATCAATCACTCAATTCGTTATCGTTTAAACATACAGGCGTACAAAAAAATAAAGAATTGACCACGGAATCAATTTGACTTTGAGTGGGAGAAATTTGAAGTTATGTTTTTGGTTGACAATCATTTCGGCCTTGGCTTGAAGACATATCAATGCATTTTTTTACTAATTTAATGCCGTTAGGACAACTATTTGAGCCGTTGAAGCTTTATTGTAGTATTGTAGTAAACATGTCAACTTAAATTCTCATGAGCAGAGAAAAGTAACTGTTTATAATTTCGTTAGATCTTTTTATCTTTTTTTTGACTTGGACCACTACGCTTTCAATGTTTTTCAGAATGCCCAGGAGTATTAACAAATGGAAAATAGTGACAAATAAATTTATTTGCATCACTTTAATGTGTTTACGAAGTAGAAAATATGGTATGAACAATGAAAGAAAATAATTTTATATTAAATAAAAAAAAAGAAAAAAAAGGAAGAAAAATAAATTGGAAAATACAGGACCACACATTTACAGAAAATCGCCCACTTTTATTTTAAGGTTTAATATATTGTTCCTCAAATCTTGAATATCGTGCTCTATATAGGTACTTTGACGTTTCCATTCCAGCAGGATTGAAACGTTTTTTCATAAGAAAAATTTACGTTTCTCCAAAATTCCTAAATTTTTTCAAATTCAATGAATGAATATCATTTTACAGGTAACAGAAATTTTAACACAAATGTTAATATCCATAATTTGCATAATTGTCTTTAGTTATAATAAGTTTTCAGATATTCAGAAAATCAAAAAAAAAATTGCAATGACGGTGATGTGAAGACCAAAGTTTAAGTAATATCAGTGACAAACAAAACGAAATTTTTTTAGTTATGGTTATTGTTTTTATTTATTCCGATTAGACAATTCGTTTCTGAGGAAAAATTCTAATTTTTCTGAAGATTATTATTTTTCATTTTAACTCATTTCCTGCAAGGATCCCCATTTGGGGATCGGAAATTTTTGTGTGCTAATTTGTGATACGTTAATTTTTCTTCTTAGAAAATGTATAAATATTTTGAATACAGCTTGTTTATTGTATTGTTATAACGATATTCAATGTTTCAAATTTAAATAGCTGTTTTAATAAAAACAATGATAAAAAAAAAGTTGGCAAGTAATGGGTTAAAAACTATCTGTTCAAGATCAATGTCGAACAGAAAAAAATGTATGTGCGATCCAAATGCGTTGTTATAGTTTTTCAATTTTTTTAGTCGGCTTGTGCGAATAATTCGCATAGAACGCTCTTGGGGAGTGGGATATGTTAGTCATATAACGTTATAACGTGCGTTCAAAAAAAAACGAGGCTGCGTTGGTCATGGAATTTATCGGCTTTCCAGTGTAGAAACCATAGATAACATAAACATAGATTTGACAAATGTCAAGATCTCTCAGTTTAAAATTTACCATCGAAATAAAACGGCCCAAACGCTAGGACAGTTTAATTTTATTTTTAATGAGCATTTTTAAGAATCATTGGTTTTTAAACCTTTAAATCCAAGCAAATCCGAACCTTTATTTCTGTATATTTATATGTATATTGTGTAATTTATAACTCACTATTGGTCAACGTTCGTGTTTAACTATATATACAACGATTGGTAGGTTACAATCATATTATTATTATTATTATTTATATTATTATTATTATTACTTAAATGATGGGGAAAAAAAATTTGGTACTTTAAATAAAATGTAAACATGTAAAAAAAATTAATGTAAACTTTAATGAAAGACAATCCGTAATTAAACTCCAAAAACAAACAACATTTATCGCAATTGCTTTCGATTTTTTGCCGGAACTCGTCTAAATTTTTTGGCCTACTAAAATAATAAACCTTCGAATCCAAGCAAACCCGAACCTTTTTTTTTCTAATGTATATTGAGTAATACAACTCCCTAACGGTCGACGTCCGTGTTTAACTATATATACAACGATTTTTGAAATATTAGTTGAGAATGCAGTTGCTCTTAAACTGAATTGGTAGGTCTCGAGTTGCGCATAGACTGATGACCCATGAAGGTTGACGGGACAAACTGAGTGGTGCCCAAATATTCTCAAGACATTTTTCGGTTTTGAGACTGATTCTTCTTCATCGATCTATTCACGACTTACAGTTATATCAAATTAATGACCGTCCTGGTCGTGTCGATATTCTCCTCAACAGAGGAGAAGCTGTAACAATGAATAGATTGATGTTTGGATTCACAACGATACCGGGAAATGTTTTGCACTTTTTTTTATCCCATAATGATTTATCCCATTATCAACAAGGAAGCTAACCCAAAAAACATGAACAGACTCGAACTGACACTTTGAAGTTTTGCTACACTAAATTGATGCACAAAGTTTTTCCATGGCCAATGCAGCCTCGTTTTTTTTTTTAAACGCACGTTAGCATATGACCAAAATACGTAGTTTAATTAAATAATTGTAATAAGACGGCGACTTTAATTAAACTAATTGACAATAAATGGGACTAACAATAATACGGTTTATAATTAAAAAAAAAACAACATTTTGATTTGATTGTTTATTTCTCGCAGCTAGCGGTAAAGGTAATCTTCAAAATGATGGCTCAATCATTGGTTTTCATGAAGTATTAAGAAATATATGGCATACCGACAAAAAAAATCCTTTGAAAAATAATATATAAAGATGTTTAGATTTATTACACATAAAAAAATTTTTGTAACTACCCGTATTAAATGACCGCAAATAAAATTATATAACGATGTTTTCCTGATTTTAGTTTTAATATTCAAATTTAATAACAACATTTAAGATGTTTTGAGTCGTTCTGCAATAAACTCATCATAATATGTTTTCTGAATTTCAGGCAAGAACCTAAAAGCCCGTTTTGCCGAGTAAAATGTTTGGTGACGGCTGTTGTAAAAATCTGCATTCATATTTGAATGATACTCGCACTTGAAATTTTAATATTCGTGCAACCCAAAATAATACGTTGGGGCAAAACCTCCCGTTTTTTCTTTTGATTTGGAATATTTGTGGAAGGTTCATTGGCAGTCCCCTTCCTATGGTCATAGAAAGTTTCCACCGACAAGTTTTTCAAGCTTTTTTCTTTTTTAGGTTTGGTCTTTTATCAGGTTTGCATTTAAAAAATTTATAATTAATAAAAGAACACAATCATAACACTGCTACAATAAAATTTTTGTAATTTTTTTTAGCCGTGCGACACTGTTCAACTTTTTGCCGACTACAACAAATCCTTGGGCAACTATCTCGTGGACGTCGACGGAAACATAATTCTAGACGCTTTTACCCAAATCTCTTCAGTTCCTGTCGGTTACAACCATCCCGATCTCCTACAAGCCGTTAGAAACGAAGAGAACATTGTAAGTTTCTTCAACTAGTCTCGCCTCTTCACCAAGTCCCATTGCAGAAAACCATCGTAAACAGGCCCGCTTTGGGCGTCTTCCCGGGCGATTATTGGCCACGAAAATTACGCGACACTCTCCTCTCCGTCTCCCCCGGCTTGCCCAACGTCACCACAATGATGTGCGGTTCCTGTTCGAACGAAAACGCTTACAAATCGCTTTTTATAACATACCGCCGGAAGCAACGCGGCGAAAACGTCGACTTCACGGACCTGGAGGAGCAGTCGTGCATGGTGAACAAACCTCCAGGCGCGCCCGATTTGTCCCTGTTGTCGTTCCATGGCGGCTTCCACGGTCGCACTTTGGGGGCTTTGGCCACGACGCACTCCAAAGCAATTCACAAAATCGATGTCCCCTCTTTTGACTGGCCCACGGCACCGTTCCCTGCGTACAAATACCCGCTCGACGCCAACCGGCGCGAGAACGACGCCGAAGACAAAAAATGCCTCGCGGCGGTCGAGGATTTAATCGAAACCTACAACAAAAAGGGTAAATACGTGGCGGGCATCGTCGTGGAGCCCATTCAATCGGAAGGAGGTGACAACGAAGCCTCCCCGTTCTTCTTCCAACAACTACAAAAAATCGCAAAGAAACGCGGAGCGGGTTTTTTGGTGGACGAAGTTCAGACCGGATGCGGTGTAACGGGGAAGTTTTGGGCGCACGAACATTTCGACTTGGAGACAGCGCCCGACGTGGTGACGTTCAGTAAGAAGATGTTGAGTGGCGGGTTCTTCCACACACTGGACATGAGGCCGGTGCAACCTTACAGAGTGTTCAACACTTGGATGGGAGATCCCAGCAAAATTGTGCTGTTGGAAGCGTCGTTGGGTGTTATTAAACAAAATAAACTGTTGGAGAACGTTAGGAAGACCGGGGACGCGCTGAAGAAAGGTTTGCTGGAGCTGGAGCGCGACTTCCCACATTTGTTGAGCGCTGTTAGAGGACGCGGCACGTTTCTTGCATTTAACACCACCACGCACCAAGTCAGGGACACGGTTTTGTCTAAAATGAAAAATCACGGTATTACGCAGCGGAACGAGTTTGAGAAAAACTAATGTTTTTTTGTAGGTGTTTTGTTGGGCGGATGTGGAGATAATAGTGTGAGGTTCAGACCTGCCCTCATCTTCCAAGAGAAGCATGCGGAAATACTGCTGGAGCGTCTGAAACAGGTGCTGAAGGAACTGTAAAGGAAACGAAAAACGACTGGATTTTTATAACGATAATAATAAAACGTCATGTAATGTAAATATTATATTTACTATTAAAAGTCGATATAACACCGACCAAATATAAAAATTTCAAATATGTGCAAACTTAAGAAGACTTTTGTTAAATAACACAATATCTACAATGGCACTACCTAAATCTGAACAGACGCTTCATATGTATAATATATTCTATATATAAATACACTACAATCTTGAACTTGAAAGAAAATAATTTATAAAAAGAAACTTAATCAAGTTTTATTTAAACATAAATACAAGACACTAAAAGATTGTTTATAATATGATCACTGAAACCATCATTGTTCATTCACATCGTCACAACTTATTTACATTAAATGATCGACTTCAAGTGGACCAGGTTGCAAGACAAAACTGAGATCTTTTCTTGCAAATCGACTTGAAATCGTCTCACGCGTACGCCCTTATCGCCTATAAAATTAAAAAAAGCTCGTTTAAGAAACTAATCATTTGTTGGTCTCCATAAATTTATCTCTTAAGCATTTTATTTTATTCACAAAGTAAGCTTCTAAGGACTCTGCACATTTGAAGAACGGAGATTCTTTTGGATTGTAATATCGACAGTTATCAAAGATTTTCGTCATATCTCCTATGAATTCGCTCAGTTTCGAGTAGCTCTGCTCGTTTATTTTGTGTTCAATCTTTTGAAGATCTAAAAAATGCACACGATTCAAACTCGATTCGATCAAACCACTCCTCCCATCACTCACCCATCGGCTCCTTGATCACCTTGTAATAATCGGGAGCCTCCGTCGGATCCACGGGTTCCATAAACGGCCACGCACTTTTATGTGCCTAAACAGAAATATTAAAATGACATCCACACCAATGATCCAAACAAATATTATTACGTATATTTATACGTAATAGAAAAGCAAATAAAATAAAAAATTCATCGCGGACCTAATCAAATTGTTTACTTTTTACTTGTCCCTTTTGTAATTTATGTTACATGACAATTATGGTATGTACGTGTAACTTTGCCGTCTTTTGATATTTATTGTGGCTTGGAGTTTTATGGCAGTTTATCAGAAAATATTCAAAATAGCGGCAGCACTGCTTGAAGGTACCAAAATCAATAACATTATAATGAATCGTAAATATTTAAAGCTTCAAACACATGTCAAGTACCTGCCATTATGGTGCAAAGCAAAAAAATTTGTTACCTGAACCTATTTAATTTTATGGGGCTTACTGCAAATAAAATAAGCTGCCGTAAATCATTGCACACGAACAGAAATCATGTGCAAGTGTCAAATATCTGGGATTTGCACATAGTGTAACCAAATTAGGAGCACACTTATTTCTAAGGGCCGGTTTTTTCACCTCCAGATAAGGTTCCCGTTATCTTTTATCTGGCGAGTAATGAAAAGTAGCGTGTTTTCATAGGACGGTTAAATTAACTGTCGGATAAATACGCGCAACCAGGACAATAAGTTATCGGTTACTTTTTCTACCAATAAGTCCCTTATTCAGTTTAACCTAGCATTTTACATTTTAAACGTCGACTGTCAAATTTTTTCCAAAGATCCACTGATAGACACTATTATCTTTATAAACTATTCTTTGCGAAGGACTAGAATGGATGAGAAACGTTGTGAGAGAGCGAAAGAGAAGGAAGAGTGAGTAAAAGAAGAAAAAAAAGGAATTGATAGGAGAAAATATATATTAAGTTGATGTTATATATTTATGATTGTTTAGGAATCGTTCGACGTTATTGAATATGTAAATCCGGTTCGTACATACATATATTGTGCTCATAGACAGGATCATTACAATTTTTGAAGCGATAAAGAATATTTTTCGGGTCCTTTTTGCGCTCCTCATCCGATTTGCCCATTTTTGGTTTACCCATAATGAATGACTGTTATCAAAAAATACAAAACTGAAAACACAAAAGCTGTCAAGCACTGACACACTGCTAAATTTTAGGTTGTGTTGTCAAAACGTCCATGTGCCCAGTTGCATAAAAGGTTGCAAACATTTTTCTTTTTTTATCAGATTACTTTGGTATAAGTCTTTCTTTATCGGTACACATTTATCCTGTTGGTACTTATCGGGAATCAACCTGCATTTATAAAGCAATGAAAAGACTGACATCACCTATCTAATGTGTAAAACCTCCAGATATGTTTATCTGCAAGGTACATATTTGCGACATTTCACGATACTTGAAAAGATCGGACCTAAGCACAGATTACTCCAGATGACTGACTTCATAGGGCGATTTTGACCGGAACTATCTCTTTTCAACACATTTAAACTAGGCGCATGACATCTTTGTCACAGATACCATAAGCAAATGTAGAGGCGCTGTAGTTGTTGGTAATATTTTGTACGACCAGTAGATGTCACTACAAAAACTTTTATTTAAATTCAAATAAAAGGCCCAATATTTTTACTATTTTAAATTGAACATGTACAATTCCGTGTTTTTTAAAAAGCGTGACTGTTTCTAAGCTTGTTGCTTTTTTTCTGACTAATATTTTAAAAACAGCATTTTGCTGCAATTATAATCAAGCCAGTAAATGTCAAAACTTGTTTGTCGATTAAATTTGTGAAAAAATTTAAGCGAAAAAAGGGTCTTTTTTACATTATTTGTGGTGTTGGTGAAAACTAAGTGGAGAAACTGCATTGATTTCCAAAACGTGAAGAAAGGTAACGAGGTTTTATTAATACAACAAATTCAGGAAATCTAATTACATAATTCTAGAGCGAAACTGTGGCAAGAAGCTCTAAATGTCCAAAATTGCAATCTAAAGCAAAAGTGGAGGGTTTGCAAGAAACACTTTTCGGCATCGTTAAATATTAGGCTTCATTATTCCTTATTTTTTTGTATGAATTTGAAGAAGTAAGCCAGGTTGCTCTATTATAATTTTGTTTAATTTAAATTATGTAATATAATAAATTGATTTTTATAAAATTGTTTGTTTGTTTGTTTGTATGAAGTGTAAATAATGAAGGAATATTTTATGATTTATTCTACAAAACAATTTTTTACATTAGTTTTGTAGAATAAATCATAAAATATTCAAAATATAATAGCATTTTTTCTACCTATAAAGAAAGGAGAGAATATTTAAATTTGGTCCAAAATTAGATCGATGCGCCATCTGAAAACTGTTACAAAATTTAAAGGTCATTCGGCCAAAATATTTGCATTGAGTCAGTCATCTGGAGTAATATGTGCCCTAAGTAAGTTAAAACTTCACACCTGAGTAAATTAGCAATGTCCAATTTTAGCAATAAATCTCTGCTCACCTGCAGCTGCTTGATCAACTTCTTCAGCGCCTCGAAGTCCTTCTGCGACAAATCTTTCATGTTAGCAAAATTAACCGAAGAATTTCTTTGACAACGCGGACAAATGTACTCGTCGATGTTGTCCGCTTCCGACTGCAGAATCCCCACGCAGCGACCGTGGAACCAATCCTGGCAGCGATCGCAGCAGATGTAGAATCTGCACAAAACGACAATCACATCTCCAATCTTGCTCCAATCACACGTCGTCACTCACTGTGAGTCGTCGTACGGTTGCTGACACAAACAGTACAATTTTTCCGTATCTTTCGCCTGCTTGCACTCATCACAAACAAACTCCGTCAAGGACCTGCTGCTCTCCTCGGTGATGCCGACGCAGTCACCGTGGAACCAGTTGTTGCAGAGGTCGCAGCCGACGTAGAATTTCGTCTCGTCGTACGGGGTCCTGCAGATGCAGTACAACTTCTCCTTCTTAATCGCGGCCCTCTGCTGCGCCGCGCTCGGCGTCGACTGCACCTGCTTCTGGCCCTTTTTATGGCGTGGAGTTTTAGCGGCTTGAGGAATGACGGCGGTCGTGGCGGCCGTCGCCGCCGACTTGCGTTTGCTGCTTCCGGTTCGGACCTCGTCCTGTTTGCTGCGCTCGGCCTTCGTGCGCTCCGCCAACTCTTCCGCCACTTCTCTCTGCACAAACACCGAGAGCGTAACTCTCGCCCGTCACCAAACAAACTCCACAACTTACTTGAATCTCGTACTGCAGCTCCTTCTCGAGCATGGCGCGTTTGCGCAGAATTTCTTTCTTGAGGAACTCTTTTTGCCGATAGAGACTGACCAGAATCTTCGTTCTTTGGGTTACTTTGCGGTCTTGGTCGTGGACTTCTTTTAACTTGACGCGTGCCCGCGGAGAGATTATTTTCTCTTTGCTGGGCTCGCTGAGGAACAATCGCTTGTTACCAACAAAAAAAGGAGCGACGAGGTATACGGGCTGTCCCAAAAATGGCGGAGCTCTTCATTACGTTATTAGATAATGCTCAGGTAGTCGGAAAAAATTATTAAAATATCCCATCGACCTTTCTTTTTAGTTATTAACAAAAACTGAATGCTCAATTTGACAACATTGCAGGTCTGGTAAATGCTTTGTTAGGCCTCTTTTTGTTGTCAGTGTCAAGCATGACATTTGTTCTCAATCCTGCCTAACGTAAGATAAATAAATAACAATCCATTATTACTAAGAGAAAAGGAAAAGATTCTTAATTATTCATTACTGTAAGTAAAAACAAAATTTAATTTTACTTTTATCTTAGATAATCGACACTGTTTGCACAAGTCATGCCAGATTTATTTTCATGGCATTGTGATATAAAATATGGAATCTTTTTTTCTAAATTCAACAGTAAATGAAACATTAGCAATTGTTATTACTTGAGAGAAGAAAGACACCCCTTTATTTGGAGGACTTTTATTCTTTAAAATACTGCATAATAGAGCAGATATAAATGTCGTGTTCAACCGTTTGAGATTTCGGATTGAGATTGAAGAATTTTATTTATTATTTTTCTCTGACTTTCTGAAGACGATGAGTAAATACCATTTTTTTTTACAATTTGACTGACCATTTTAGGCGTTTCATAAAAAGCCGAATAGTTATATCTTATTATAAACGGATCGTAGTTTTTTTTTTTCTTTAGAACATGACTGACTAAAAATCCAGTCGCTTTGTAAATGGCACAAAATCAATTAGGCATTTTATGAAACAATTATTATTTATATTATCGATACTAACGATCGATATTAACGATATTTTGTATTATTTAAAATATGGCATGAAAAAATTTATACTAAATCTTACATTTAATTTTTTTAACAATAAGAGTCCGATAAGTTGTAAATCTAAATAGTTTAAAGTATAAAGTATTACTTGAACGGGTTAGAAGCAAAAGAGTTCAAATGTAAAGATCCTAAATTATCTCCTTTTTAAAAAAATTCGTGGCTCAAATTTGGAAAAGTTTTAAAAATATTAACGTGTGGTATCCAATATTTTAACATATTTATTAAAAATTGCATTAAGTTATACAATTTTGATGTAAAATGCACTTAGACCCCTTTGCCGTCAAAAAATTATTTAAAAAAATCACTTGCATCAAAGTAGAACATTTTGTATCTATAATAATTTTTTATTAGCAGTTTTATTTTCGTGCGGCAAAGACATATAATATTCATGGTAAATTGCAGGTTAAACAAAAGGTAAAAAGTTGATTCAAATTTTCCCACTGCAATTTTATACCCACCTACCTAAGTGACAAAATAACGTCACCAATAACTTAAACGTTTTAGTGTGCAAATACGTACTTAGCAATTTTTTTTGTCACTTGATCCATTTTCATTCTGATCTCATCATTTTATTTCTTATTTGAACAAGCTCCGCTTGAGTGAAATTTACTATTTCATTACAAATTAATCTTCCAAATCTTCCTTGATTATGGTTATATTAGTCGATATATTTTTTAAGTCTACTTCCTTTGTTATGTTTCTGTTGCTTCGATAAATCAAATGAAAAAATCCTACAAAAAAGTCTAACCCAAATACTGATTTATTGGGTGTGCGTTTCATTATTCAAGCATGCAAATTTTCCATAAGAGAGTTTTGAGGGTTTAATTTCCTAATTTTTCAACAGATTCGTCTGATTTTTTGTTATAGCATTCGTTGAACATTGCATTTGAAATTAACATCATTTGAGATTCATCCTAATAGTAGTTATTAAAAAAAACATGCAATTTTTCCATACGAGCGTTTTGATAGTTTAACTTCCTTATTTTCCCACAGAATCGTCTGATTTTTTAAAATATTGCATTCACTGAACATTGCAATTTAAATTAACATCATATGAGATTCATCATAATAGTAGTTATTTAATCATTAATTAATTAAACGGCCCTTACATAATGCTGAAAAAGATGACCCCAAAGCAGATTATTTTGGAATGTGATTATGATGAAGATGCTTCAGTTTACTAAAACCTTTTACCAAAAGATGAATGCCCTAAATTGCCTAATAACTAAGATTAAGCATTATTTTTAACGTGTTTCATGAAAAAACATACGTTCTCAACTTGAAAATGAGATGTCGCTGCCGATCAACTTTTCGTTCCTAAAATGAACTGTCGGCAAAACTTATTTCCAAAACTACTTTCTACAACGAATACTACGATTCATCGTAATCTTTGAGGCAAAAAAACTAGGGAAAAATCTAAAATTTGGCCGCCTGCCTTTGATGGATAAATAATCGATCTTTGCGACATCTAGCGGCCGTGAATCGTAGCAAATGAAAAATTTCCCACCTCAAGAGGTATTTTTCTGCCACTGGACAAAATATCATACGAGTGACCAATTTGTTGAATCATTGTCACGTTCTTAACATATTTTGAACCTCTTGTTTTTTTTTTCTTCTTTAAACACTACCCTGGCTCTGTGGGTGAAAAGGACGATCATTATTCACTACCTTACAATTCGCCTAACTCGAGAGAACTCTGAATATGTTCAGTTTATTCCAGACGCTGTCGCGTTCATTTTACAAAAAGAATTTTCAGTCGAATAAAAAAAAAATTTTTTATTCAATTTGCCTGGTCATTTTTAAAAGTCTGCAATTTGCTTGAGACATACGTATAGACGACGTCGTCAAACGGAAATGAGTCGAGCAGTTGTTGAAAAACAATACGTAAAAAGCAGGAAATCGATATAAAAATATGTATTAAGCGTAATATAAAAATTTAAAAGAAATAATAAATTTCCTTATCAGGTTTTTTGAAAAGTAGTAAGTAGTTTGGTGATTGGATTTGCAATGTTTATATTTAAATAGGGAAAGCGAGAATGGAAGATATCACATGCGATTATGAGATTCTGAAAGAGCCATAATAAAATAAGCGATAAAGCGATACGTTATTGCATAACGTTAGAATCACTAGTTTTGAAGACGTCTCTTTGACAATGAGAATCATAATTCGAATATAGAATTTAAGAGTAACCTGAAAATGCATTTAAAAAATGGTTCACAGAATAACTGGTTTCATGTTTTAAGTTGCGGAAAAGAGCAAAATTATTTAATAAACGCCGAGCGAATCGAAAAATGCAACTAGAGCTCAAAAGAGGACGGAGCGAAGGATTTCTATACTTACAGCACATCTTCTACTTTTTTGTTTTCGTTGTTCCTACTGGGCCTGACCCGCTTAGGTGTCTCCATGACCCAGTCGGTGTCGTCGTTTCTAGTGGCGCTGGGCGTTCTCTTCCGAGAGACGCTAAAGCGCGCGTTAGTCACCGGCGTTGGATTAGTAACTTTGGGAACAGGGGCGGGAATTTCCGGTTCCTGTTTCATCTGCTTCTCTTGGTAGCGTTGCAGCTGCAGAAGCTTTTCTTCGATTTCGGGATTAAGGTTCTCTTGTTTGAGTGCGGTTTTGATGGCTGCGCGAGAAAGCGAGAAAAGTAATAATAAAAAAAAGTAAAAGCAGTTAAGTAAAATAAAGAACACATAAAAGGAGGAGATGCGGTTGGTTTTTTAGGAGACCCAAAGCAAAACGACTTAAAATAAACGTGTGAAGAAGTGCAAGGTTTTTGGCAAGGAAACTTCTGGTCGCTTTTTGTAACAGTTTTATTACACAATTTTTCGGATACATGTTGTAGTTACAGCTTACATCTCGCTCAAGGTTGCAACTATCCCTATGTATACGCATAGAGTTTCGAAAGTTTCCAATCACGACGTAACAGAAACAAGCCCGTATAAAAAGTCAGTCTTTTTCGGAAAACAGAACGAGCAAATTATCACAGAAATTAAAATACGAAACACAAAAAGACGAGAGTTTACTTGCTGGAACACTTGCTCTTCCAAATACTGTTCGAGTGTTTAAGTCTTAACGATTCAATCAAAACTGTTTGCCGCAGTCGTTTTGCAATGGGTACGTGGTACAATTAGGATTGTACACAATTACAGATGGTTGATATAGCAACATACTTTGTTGTATATAGTCGGGGGTGACGACGAACTGCTTGTTTTGATCACCGGAAGCGGTCTGCTGCTGCTGCTGCTGGACTTGCTGCTGTTGAGAAGTCGCCGTGTTCGTCTCCATGTTGGCCTTCATGGCTTGTAGAAGAGCAGAGGTTTGCGTCTGCTGTCCGTTCACGAGCACCTGACGACCTGTAGCCGTCACGCTTTCGTTTGTCTGCAACGATTGCAAACATTCAATGAGCTGAAATTCGCCGCGCCGACCGGGAGACTCAAAGTGAACAAAAAAAGCGGTTCAGTCATCAGTCTTTTATTCCACAACAATACAAAACTGATCTCCGGCAACTAACCCATGATGCTCCACACACTTTACACACTCGTGCGCGGAAATCAGAAAAACAGACGACAAAGCAACGTACAATATAAACAAGAACATAGGATAAGAAGACCATGCCACACAACAAAGAATTGTTAATCTATCGATTTCAAGTCAGAAGTACCTGGTTAGCAGGTTGCACTATCACCTTTGGCTTGGGGGTCAAGTTGCATACCTGCTGTACTGTTGGGGGCGTCTGTTTGACGACGACGCTGCCGGCTTGTTGGGCTCCTTTGGCGGGCGTCGTCGCCGCACTCTGCACCACGCTCTGCTGAACCGGAGCCAAGGGGGGCGGTTGACTCGGCACGTTTTCCACGGCCGCGGCGTTATCGCCGCCGCTGCTCGGCTGCACCGCCAGATATATCTTGGTGGGGCCCAGCACTCCCTGCTTCCCGGTGGACGCTTGCGCTAAACACACACAACATCACGTTACAATCGGTCAGCGGGTGCGATTCGCGACTCTTACCTTTAAGCAGCTGCTGCTTGACTTGCTGTTGCACGGCGGCCAACTGCTGCGACGTAAAGTCCGCACCCTGCAGCCCCTGCAAGACAATCCTCGGACCCTGAGCCGTTTGAATCACTTGGGCCGTCACACACTTGATTACGGTGCCCGGAGGTTGTCCGGTCAGCAGGTGCTCCATGGTGGCGGGATCGATCTGATTGGAAGTGTCGCGCGGCGCCGCGGCTTTCGCCGGCGTCTGCGCGGCGTTCTTGGCCGCGTCCGCCGTCTTCGCGGGCGTTGTGGTGGCGGCCACCGCCGTCGGTTGGCCCGGACTCAGCTGGGTTAAACTGCCGGGCGTCAATTGCGCCACAACTTGCGCCTGGTTGTTTCCCGTGGGACGAATCAGCACTTGCTGGCCGTTGATCGTCGCCATTTGTACTTTTCCCGAGGCGATTTGCTGCGCCAAACTCTGGTTGTTGACGACGATCTGATTCGTAATGACCTGAAAAACAACACCGACTCAGTCATCACGCCCGAGAACCGCCTCAAATAATTTACCTGTTGTCCGGTGGGCGTCCCGATCACCTGGTTTCCGCTGATGACGACCTGTTGCTGGATCACTTGGCCGCCACTTACCACCACAGTGTTCGGGGTGGCGACTTTCACCACCGGCGTCGTCGGAGTCTTCACGATCACCTGCTGCGTCTTGACCGGACTTTGCGCTAGCTGGTTGGCCGGTTTCAGCTGGTTACCTTGCACTACCACTTTACCTGTGGGAGCAGTCGGTGATGATTTAAGCAGTGGTTTGATTGCCGCGGGCGTTGTCGGCGGTGCGGTGGTTATCGGTGTTTTTACAGCCAAGCCGGAGGACTGCAACTGGGCGCTGGTCATCACCTGGAGTTTGCCGTCCGGATATTGGACCAACTGTTGTCCGGGCAACAGACCTTTAACGGTAAGACGACCGTCGGGTGTTCGCATTATTTGCACCCTTTGCGGCGACTCGGTCGGTTTTGTGGGGGTGGCTGCTGTAACTGCACCACAACCTCATAAGAGATCTCTCCCGGCACAAAAAAATTATGGTTACATGCACACTTTCTTCGGTGGGGTCTTGTTGTAGAACGAGCATGCTTACTACTGTCATTCACAGGATGAAGTAGTTTAGTTTTTCAACTCTCCTTACAGCTTACAGCTAATGTATAATTCATTATTTCACAAGCATGTTTGTCGAGGATGTCACTCTTTGTGCGTCTAACTAATACACAACCGGCTTCAGTGATTCTCACCAGTCTATAGTTTCCATGCTGCCGATTATAACAAACACCCATCTCTATTTATACTAACTAACTTGCTACGAATTAAAAGAAAAAACTAAATGTGTTTATGGGAACAGTTGGTCACCAGTATGAAAAAACGTCTGCAGGAGTGCTTAAGCAATAATAGATTGTATATGTTATTAAATAATTATTCAAACTTAATGAAACCCTTGCGAACAGTTCAGGTCTTTGTTTTATCTCACAGTGTTACTTTATTTTGTTTTATTATTGTACTGTATATTGTAGTTATTTTGTACTTGTTGCGAGGCACAATAAATGCTTATTTATTTATTTACATGTCCACTTCGTATAATAATCTGTTTTTGCTAGTCATTGTATGTTTAAATCTGAGGTGGTATTTAAAACTAAAATATGGGTCGTAATAAAATGCTTATTATTTTGTCCGGTAAAAAATACCAAATTAAAAAATTAGAAAAGATTAAGTGTTTTTTGTAGATTTGCAAGATGAAATATTGTATTTACTCAGTATTTTATACTCGGTTTATTTTTTAATTTAGCTCGTAAAAAATATCAATTTCCGCTCTTCTGTTACAATAGGAAAATAAAATTGACACACTGTATAATATTTATTATAATTTACAACATTGTTATAGATTTTAACGCCCGTTTGTTTGGACTAATCATCCCCAAATTTAAGAATGTTAATTTATGTTAAAAATAGTTTTTTTGTCTGATTGTCTGCTGTAGTTTATAATAATCGTTTATTATAAACCATTTTTTATTTTTTATTGTTAAATGTTATGTGTTAACTAAAAGAAATTTATTTTTTACTTCACATACCCGTTCCATATTTAAATATTCTTCAAATAACGATAGTAAACCAATAGTTTATAAATTGGAAATATACTAAATGCTTCTATTAAATGTATAAAAGATTCAGTGATTTTTGTAGTTTTGCACCATGAAATATTGTATTTATGTACTTGGTAATTTTTCTAGGTTTATTTTTTAACTTTGCTGGATTACAATATCAAATGTTCGGTTCCCTCTTTTGGAAACATTGCTTCAATCATTAAATTAATGAAAAGACTGAAAAATTCAAATAGTCTAAGAATAACAATAGATAAAAATTTTTAACCGTCCTACAATATCCTAACGATTTCGTTGATTTAGAGAATTTACTGCAATCAAAAGAATCAAGAAAATTATTCTTGATAATTTCAAGCGTAACGTAACTCGAAAGAATTCTACAGCAACCTTAATTTTAAATAGATAATAATATAATGCTCATTTTGAACGGTAAAAAATACTAAATGCTTCTATTAAACGTATAAAAGATTCGGTAGTTTTGCACAATGAAATATTGTATTTGTGTAGTTAGTAATTTTTACTAGATTTATTTTTTAACATTGCTCGAAAAATATGTTCAGTAATTGAATTGGGGTTAGACGACGTCGAGATCGGCATTCAAAAGCGAAAAAAGCTCTTCTATTATAAAAATAAATTAAAATTCATAATAAAAAAGTTAAATTGACGTAGTACTATAAATAGAATATTTATATACTAGAATTTACTCCTTTGTGAAGATTTTAACGCCCGTTTAGTTGAACCATCGATCCGCCAAAATAAAAATAAAAAATGTTAATTTATGTTAAAATTATTATTACCTATGTTATGTGTTGACTAAAAGAAATTAATTTTTTAGTTCAGGTCAGGCATGTTCCATGTTTATCAATCATTGGATTTATTTTTCAATATACATATTATTTATTACGGAATGTTTAATTTTGTCACCAAGTGTTTTATTATAATGATGAGGTTTTCGTATATTATACATTTGTCCCAGAAATGGCGGACCTCCTGTGCAGTTCGTTGCAGGGGAGTCTTCAGGGAGTCAGGAAAAACTAGTAAAACAAATCTTCAGAGTTTATCCGAAGAAATATAAACAGTTGAATATGACAATTGTATCTGCTACCAAAATATGCAGTATTTGAAAGGATAAAAGTACTCAAGAAATTAAGAGGTGTCTTGTAAAAAAATAAATTGCCAGAGTTTAATTAACTGTTGATATAAAAAAGAAAAGTTTTGAATAACATACCGAGCATTTAATTAATTTTGATAAAGTATTACAACTCTCTTTTGATCAAAGAATTTGTTTTATTTACTACACATGTTAACGGCATAACTAGTTTGGATTATTACAGAAAAGGATTTTCGATTACACTACAATTGTCACATTTACCCATGTATTAAATTTTTATTTTTATGTTTTACTAGCGAAATATTTTTTACAACTCCGTTGTTTTCTGTTAAGGTCATGTTTACATTTAAAACTGAATACCATTCTCATATCGCATCTATAATACAGAAGTGACAATATTCAAAAATTGTCATTTTATAGTCAACTCACTGGAAATACAGTAAAAAGTACGTTCTTTGTTTTAGACAAGTTTCAAAAAAAAATAATAATAATTGGAGCTACATAGCTCAAGTGTCATTTTTCCTGCAGAATAAAATTTGTCGGATTGAACCAATTGAACTGGCAGGAGTAACAAATCTTAGTTGTAACTTGACGGTGCCAAAGAAAGGGGTTGCATGACCGCGAAACGTAAGCTAATATTTTTTTGTCTTGTTTTAATAATGCGCACTGCTAATTATTTCGAATAAAACATTTTTACTTTTTTCCACTTAACCGAAAAGTAAATATTTTTGAGTTGTGTCACTTTGTATTATAGGTGCGATATAACGTGCGTTCAAAAAAAAAACGAGGCTGCGTTGGCAATGGAAAAACTTTGTGCATCAATTTAGTGTAACAAAACTTCAAAGTGTCAGTTCGAGTCTGTTCATGTTTAGGTTAGCTTCCTTGTTGACAATGGGATAAAAAAAGTGCAAAACATTTCCCGGTATCGTTGTGAATCTAAACATCAATCTATTCATTGTTACAGCTTCTCCTCTGTTGAGGAGAATATCGGCACGACCAGGACGGTCATTAATTTGATATAACTGTAAGTCGTGAAATAGATCGATGAAGAAGAATCAGTCTCAAAACCGAAAAATGTCTTGAGAATATTTGGCAGCACTCAGTTACCCGTCAACCTTCATGGGTCATCAGTCTCTATGCGCAACTCGAGACCTACCAATTCAGTTTAAGAGCAACTGCATTCTCAATTAATATTTCAAAAATCGTTGTATATATAGTTAAACACGGACGTGGACCGCTAGGGAGTTGTATTACACAATATACATTAGAAAAAAAAGGTTTGGGTTTGCTTGGATTCGAAGGTTCGAAGGTTTATTATTTTAGTAGGCCAAAAAATTTAGACGAGTTACGGCAAAAAATCGAAAGCAATTGCGATAAATGTTGTTTGTTTTTGGAGTTTAATTACGGATTGTCTTTCATTAAAATTTACATTAATTTTTTTTCATGTTTAAATTTTATTTAAAGTACCAAATTTTTTTTTCCCATCATTTAAGTAATAATAATACTAATATGTTTGTGACCTATCAATCGTTGTATACATAGTTAAACACGAACGTTGACCACTAGTGAGTTATAAATTACACAATATACATTAGAAAAAAAAAATTCGGATTTGCTTGGCTTCGAAGATTTAAAAACCAATGATTATTAAATATGTTCATTAAAAATAAAATTAAACTGTCGTAGCGTTTGGGCCGTTTTATTTCGATGGTAAATTTTAAACTGACATTTGTCAAATCTATGTTTATGTTTTCTATGGTGTCTACACTGGAAAGCCGATAAATTCCATGGCCAACGCAGCCTCGTTTTTTTTTTTGAACGCACGTTAGCAATCTGTGTGTTACAACAAAAGCGGCGGCTCCACAGCCTCTCTCCTCTACACCTTTAGATTCAGAATCACTTGGTTTTTTCTCTTAATGCGTATCAAGTTACTTAACTCATTCAATGATTCGATGGACATTCGGTAATAATTTAAAAAATAAGACCTAAACCAAAAGAAATAGTAAACATTACATATTTCAAACCCAACGTCGTCTACCTGCAGTGCCTTTAATCATTCCCTTTTATAAGTAGACATGGCTTCTTGTTAAAATCAGCAGCATTAAAACTAGAGACTGGTGAAAATCACTGAAGCCGGTTGTTATATTTAACATACCTGGTTGTTGGATCTGCACAGTTTGAAGAGTGGGAGTCCCTCCGCCGGTTTGCACCTTAATGAGCGACTGCTGCGTGTTCTGCAGGTTCTTCGGCAGGATGTTGGTGGCATTGGCGACAACTCGCGTGGTGCCATCCGCACCCTTAGTCATCAGCAACCGTCGACCCACCAGCTTGTTGCTGTTGGAAGTCAGCAACGACGTCAGCGTCGTTTTTCCGGCGACTACCGCCTGATTGGCGATACTCTTGACGATCTTCATTTGGCCGTCCGGCGTCGTCGTCACTGCAAAGCGCACAAAATAAAATCACAAACCCGAAGCAACGAAAGACACCATGCTACAGCACCACGTTTAGTAAACACATCCAACACCGAATGCGCCTACCTTTAGGTTGTATCGGTGTGTTTGTGGTGCTGGGTTTTGTACTTGTCGTACTGGCAGCTTTTAAACAGAACATTCGAAATGATTTTTATAAAACACGGAGGGAGCAACGAGGCCGGCTTACCTTGAGCGGTGCTCCCGACCATCTTTATTATCTGTCCGGGCGAATTCTTGATTTCCAGTGCCCTCTTTTGTTGGTGGGCCGCCCGCTGCAGCCTCAACTGCTGCTCCATCTTCTCCTTTATTTCTTCGGCGCTCGCCTTCCCCGATACGGTTATTTTGGTCAGCTCGCTCGCATCTATGACGGTTTTCGCCGGCGGGAGGTTTCCGGTCCGGCTCCTAGTTATAACTTGTGCATTAGCCTTCTCTAGCCTGTATCGTAACACACAAGAAGCGAGCAGTTAGTCAAGGTTCATGCAAATTTTGGCGACGAAAGTATTTTCATCCACAAACATTTCAATAATAAGAGTTTACCGACATTAAACTATACTGTAAACTGAATATTCGTAGACGAATACCGCAAGCGATATTTTCATTACGAACGGATTTACTTTATAAAATTATTGTGTCCGCGAATTTTTTTAATAATAACCATCTTGTTCGGGTCGCGTTATGAAACTTGTGATGGTAAAAACAGGATATTTATTTTGTTTTATTTTATTTGACAAAGATTTGTTTCCGGCAGTGTGTAAAGATCGCAGATTACCTAAAGTTGCAGTCATTTTGCACACCAATGGACATTTCGCACATTGGCGTAAACATATTGATTTTGTTCGAATTCCTAAAAAATATTTTATTTATTTAACTGCTTATTTGTAATATTTTTGTGTTGTGACAAAAACAATCTTACTGTTCATGTGTCAAAGAATTTTTTATTTTATTTATTGCTTTTGTTTAATGTTTTTTAATGCAATTTTAAACGATTTGATTACTGACCGAATTAGTGCTTCCGATTGTTGGCAACTATCGGAATAAATAAAAAAGGATTCAGAGTAGGACATGTAATCACTTTGGAATTCGTTTGAGAGTAGAAAATGTTTGAGCTTGAGATAGAGAAATTTGAGATTAAGTTTTCGGTTGACAATCGTTTCGGATACGATGCATAAGATACTTTTAGTGTATTTTTTAGCAAAATTCATATCCGGGCGTCGCTTTAGACGTCTTTTGAGCAACTTTTTGGTTGACAGGGACTGTAAAATATCAGCTAGATTCCTGGGCCTACTCTGAATCATTTTTCATTTGTACGCACGTTATGTATTTCAATTAATCATACATTTCCCATTATGTCCAAAAATAAGACTGATCCCCTTTTTCCCAGAAACCACGGATTTAATAACTTCTTCAACAAATTTCATATCTTAGTCTCAAAGGAGCTCAAAACAAAATGTTTATCGGTAGACAGATACATAGGTTAAAAGTTTGCATGCCTCATAAAAAGTTTTATTAAGCAAAATTTATGAGTACATTTTTGAATGACACCTCCTGTCAAATGTTTCAAAAGTCTAAACTTTTAAGCAAAAACTAGATTCCAGGGCCTCCGTTTTTCTTACTGCTTATGTTGCATGTGAATAAAAATAAATAAAAAAGTTCAAAACGAGAATTAACTAGCTTTCACACATTTTGATATTTCCTAAGTATCTCACCTGACAAATGTAATATAGCTAGACAACTCCTAATTTTGTTTTTAACGTTAAAAAATTATTTTCAATGTAAAATTCTATTTAGATCGTGCATGCCATAGAACTATACCCGCATTACAAATTTAACTTTTGTAATTATTCACGTTACGCAGCCGAATGATAAGCAGGCACACGCTTTCAACATTTTAAAGAAAATGTAAGTGCTCATATGCATATACTTATCTCGTTTCATTCAAAATGAGTTAAAGTTTAATGTGTAAAAAGAGACAATCGTTTTCGAGATATCTAGCATGAAAATGGACAATTTTTTTCGATATTTTGGGCATCGTAAAAGTATACTCGTAACTGTAATTTAATAGCAAGTCAAATCCATCGAAATATGCCGAATTTTCACAATTTTTAATAGATCATAAGTAAACAAGCTACAAAATTGCTACTATATCCATGGCCTCAAATCAAGTACAATTGTGTAAGTCCCAATTTGACAGTTTTGAGATAAATGAAAAACACTGTTTAATTTTGTTTAGGTGCGCTTATCACATTTATATATCCTTATAAGCAATGAAATATAATGTAACATATTAATTTGATGATGCCATATTTGCAAAAATAGTAAGTTTAATGTTATAATGGATATACGAAGTATTGAATGAAAAAAAGTGCAAATTTCGGACGTACGATGTATGGATTTGAAGCTATCGATATGTATAAAGGATTCAGAGTAAGCTATGGAATCACTTTGGAACTAATTTAAGTGTAGAAAATATTTGAAATTTCTTATTAATCGGACACGATATATAACGTGTGTTCAAAAAGAAAACGAGGCTGCGTTCGTCATGGAAAAACTTTGTGCATCAATTTAGTGTAGCAAAATTGTCAGTTCGAGTCTGTTCATGTTTAGGTTAGATTCTTTGTTGACAATGGTTTCGTTACGATGCATTTAGTATTTTCTTTAACAAATTCCATCTCCAGACGCCAATTTGGAGTTCTCGGCATTCATCTGCACTTAATATGGTCGAACGACAGTCGGTTCGGTCGAATGAGCGGCCTCGAGCGCGTTTTAATTTTTTTGAATTTGGAACGAATTTTGTTGTGACATATAGAATTAATTCTATAATATTTTTTTTTGTAATCAAAATAGTTTTTATTATGGAATCAAAAAAATGCAAAACATTTCCCGCTTTCGTTGTGAATCCAATCATCATTTCTGTTACAGTATTATCTCCTCTTTTTGTCTGTCGAGGCGAATTATGATTCGTCCTGTGAATTCAGGAATGGTGGTTGTGCCATTTCTGAGTTAACAGGACGGGTCATTTATTCGTTTGTTACTGTAAGTCGCGAATAGATAGATTGTGCATCAATTTAGTGTAGCAAAATTTGAAAGTGTCAGTTCGAGTCTGTTCATGTTTAGGTTAGCTTCCTTGTTGACAATGGGATAAAAAAAGTGCAAAACATTTCCCGGTATCGTTGTGAATCCAAACATCAATCTATTCATTGTTACAGCTTCTCCTCTGTTGAGGAGAATATCGGCACGACCAGGACGGTCATTAATTTGATATAACTGTAAGTCGTGAATAGATCGATGAAGAAGAATCAGTCTCAAAACCGAAAAATGTCTTGAGAATATTTGGCAGCACTCAGTTACCCGTCAACCTTCATGGGTCATCAGTCTCTATGCGCAACTCGAGACCTACCAATTCAGTTTAAGAGCAACTGCATTCTCAATAAATATTTCAAAAATCGTTGTATATATAGTTAAACACGGACGTCGACCGTTAGGGAGTTGTATTACACAATATACATTAGAAAAAAAAGGTTCGGGTTTGCTTGGATTCAAAGGTTCAAAAACCAATGATGAGGTCATTGTACAAAAATACGTGACGTCGTAAGTAACTTTTTATCTCAGGCTCATTAAAAAATTAAATTAAACTGTGCTAGCGTTTTGTTTGGACTCAATAAATAACGCATTAATATTTTTCTGACAAAGTTTGTTTGATATTCTGATATATTTATGAAAGTATGTAACTACCTAGTTAGTTGCCTTAACAATTTGAAGGCATTGGTATTGTTTATGAGAGCGATGTATACATGTCCTGGCATTTATTATAAACAATTTAGATAAAATTGGTCCGTTTTATTTTGATGGTAAATTTCAAACTGACAGGATCTTGACATTTGCCCAATCTATATGTTTATGTTTTCTATGGTTTCTACACTGGAAAAAGCATGGACAACGCAGCCTTGTTTTATTTTGAACGCACGTTAAGATACATTTAGGGCCGGTTTTTCAATCGTTGCTTTACCTGTAGTTAGTAGGTTTCTATGAAAATATTTGCAATGTAACCAATCAAAACGCTGCATTTTTAGTTTAATTAGAGGTTTAACTGTAACCAACGATTGAAAAACCGGCCCTTAATGTTTCAGTATGTCGTTGTGGTTTCCGGAAAACTACTTTAACAAAATGACAAAAACTAAATTGAACAATTTCCATTTGCAAATATCGGTGTGGGCGTCGTTTGAGCAATACTTTTTGATTGACAGCAGTTCTTGTGAAGTCATAATATGCTACACTGTAAAAATAAAACAAAAACTATACTGCATCACCTACTGCAAATCCCCCTTTTTTTGTATGTACGTTCTTTAGTTAATTCAAGACAATTTTTGTTGTTTGGAATACCGATTTTTTGAGCTGGAATTCAAGGTACAAGTTTTTTTGCCTTTGACATTATTTGCTTTGGCACAACTCTCACATACTGTTTGTTCGTTTCTCCACGTAACAACTTTTGTACTTTAGGTGTACAAATAATATCGTTACCGCGTCAAGCGACAACGCCCAAGACCTTACCTCTCGCCATACTGCTTGATTTCCCACAACTCGAGTTTGTCCTCGTCGACCCACTCCTCCGTCACTTGGGGATCGGTGCTCTGAGGCGACTCTGGACGCTTCCGCTTGCGCAATCCGCTTCGTATCGACGTCACTTCTAAAAACCGCAAAATCACAATCGAAAATTCCTCGTCCAATGCCGTTCAATTACCTCTCACTGTCTTGGGCAACTCGAGCGGTATCACCACCTTCCGCCTCAGATACTGCGTCCGCTCCAAGAACTGCCCCACGTGCCTGTGCTTCAGCAGCTCCAACGACAAAATCTCCGTCTCGGTGGTCAACTGATGCTTGCCCTCGGTATTGGGCGGCTTCGTCTGCATGTCGTCCCATCGCATACACGACCACAGAATCCGCAACTGCAATCCGACCGCCGCCACCGATTTGACGATACCGGCGCGGTACACCCAGCAGGTTTTAAAAAGGGGCCGCGCGCACGGATACGGCCACACGCTGTTGTTGGGTTTGGCCAGGGCGTGAAATCCGTTAATGTAAATGCGGCCCGCATGTCTCGCCAGCTTCCTCACCTCGTGCTGCGGCAGCACCAGCAACGAGTTCTTGTTCTTCTTGGTGCGGTACGTCGAGCACACGGGATATTTAATCACCTGCCGCTTCTTGCGTTTGCCCTCGCTCGCCACCTTCTTCAGATAAATCTTACCCTCGGTCGATATCCTGCTGTACACCTTCTCGCTGCCGTCTTCGGCGCGCTCCGATTTGACGGTCTTCTCCTCGCGCTTCACCAGGTTCTTGAAGGCGCAAAAGCGGCGGTTCTGCTGCGCACTGTACGACGTCCTCGGGTTGAGCGTCTGAATCGAACCGGCAGTACCGTTCGACGAGACCGTGACGGCGTCGACGGTGCTGTCGCTCGTGGACATTCTTTTCACCAAACCGTCTACGACGGACGGTTGCGTGCTCACGGTGGTCGTACTCGTAATAGTTATGCTTTTCTTATTCAGGGGTGCGTCGCCTCCGATAATCATCTTCTTGATGTCGTCTGGCGACATATCATCCATGTCCACGTCACTGTCTGACTTGAACTTTTTCCGGGGCGGACTGTCCGCGATCCCGTCGCTTTCCGTGGCTGTTATAATATCGACGCCGCTCGCCACTTTCACGGGCTTGGAGCTGTCCTTCGCCTCATCGATCTCGTCCTTGATTTCGTCTTTTTTGAGAACGGGAGCGCTCGCCACGCACACGCCCGCCAAATCGTCCACGTGCATCGGCGCCGCCTTCACCAGCTCCGCAAACTCCGTCTTCATCTCCTTGTCTTCCTTGGGCGCGTTTGGCGCCGCTTTGAGTGTCTGCTCCAGAATCGACGCCTTCTTCGACGGCGTGACGCTCGGCGACGACGACGTCGTCAGCTTAACGGCGTTGGAATTGGTGGCGAGATTAGCTTTGCGCAATAACGCCAGCAGTTCCCTCCGGACTCTGATTCGCTGGACGCACAGAGGCGAGTAGCACGTGGTTTCGATGTTGGTGCTGCCGCTCGAGTTGCATCCCTTCGAGTAACACTGAAAATCCTTCGCCAGCTTGGATATCGAGGTGTACTGGAGGCGCAACGAGTGGATCTTTTTGGCGATGGAATTCAACACTTCCCGATTGGCGGGGGTCTGTTGGGCGTCGTTCGGCACCGACACCTTCCCCACCAGCATGTTGTTCAGCTGCTTGTCCAGCCCCAGAGACGAGTCGTCGTCGTCGCCGTCCACGTCCACGTTCTCCTCCTCCTTCTGATCGTCCTCGCTTTTGACGCGCGACACTTTATGCTCCTCCAACGTCTTCAGTTGGATCCGCCTCGCAAGAAACGCGTCCAACTTGGACTTGTTCGCCACCTTCGGATATAAGGTTCTCGTCCGCGTCTGCAGCGCCTTGGACACGTCCAACTCGTCAAAGCATTGAGGTGGCTCCACCACCCGCAAGTTCTTCACCTCGTCGGCCGCCTCCTTGCTGCGAAAATATTGATACATCGCAGGCTCCAAACCCAACACTTTCGCTCCGGTGCCGTCGTCCACCTGCACCATGTACTTCTGCGGCTCCGCAGCCAACCCCAACTCCTTCGAATTCACGTGTTTGAAATTCCTGGACGTGGACAGCCACAACCAGCCCCACCTCCCGTGGATTCTGTACTCTTCGCCCTTTTGCTTCCACAGCTGGTGCTTGAAACCCATGGTGTACTTCACGTAACCGCTTATCAGCATGCGATTGCGCTCCTCCTCCTCTTCGCGCTCCTTCTTTTCTCGCTTCTCCATCTTCTTGCGCTCCTCCCGTTCCACCGCCGTTATCCGCGACATTTTGATGTGGCCCAGCTGTTCGTGCCAGACGTTCGCAAACACGACGGGCTTGATGCAAGCTTGGAGTACAATCAGAGCCCGCGCAAAGTCTTTAGGTTGCTGACAGCCGCCGACGACGCTCAGCCACTGCTTGCGCAGCAACTGCCAGTTGGGGTGCATGTAAGGTGCTTGAATCGACTGCTCCATTTGCAGAAACGTCTGCCGCAGAGTGTTGAATAGAATCGTGCGGTTACCGCTCAACGCACCGGACCATTTAAACTCCGAGGCGGGCGTCAGCGAGAATTTGTGCGACAAATGTCGCTTTTTATCGCGCTCCTCGTTCCTCTGAGGCTTGTTCAGGGCTATAACATTCGTCGTAAACTGATTGACGTATGACTTGAACGTATTCTCCATTCCCAACTTGAACAAGTAAGTGCCGTTCGCCAGTTGCGACGATTTGAGTCGCGTCATTCTGGAGGCGTCGCCGTTTTTATCGCCCTCGTCCCGATTCAACACCGAACTCGTTTTCTTGCGCAAGTCGTCCAAGCTGAAGCTTTTGGAAGCGTCTTTAGACTTGCCCGTGGCGTCGTCGTCGTCGCCGGGCGGAGGTTCGTCCGCGGCGGGCGGCGTCGCGGCCACCGTTGGCGTCTCCGACGTCGCCACCGTCTCTTCAACTGACGGTTGCGTCTGCCCGTCCATGCTTTCTTCGTGCATTTTCGCCACCATGTCTTCGGCGTTTTGTCTAACGCGTTCCTTGCGCTCCTCTTCCAGTTTGTCTTCGAGGTCCTTATTGGTTTTGATTATCAAAGCTGTAAAATACGCATAAAATACGATAGGCGAGTGCTGAATGAAAAAACTGACCGTTTTCGGCATCCAGATACGTTTTTTTGTTGCCCTTCAGTTGGTTTGTGATTTTCTCGGTCAAATCCATCTGTCTTGCAATTTCGTCCTTGTAGTCGTTCAGTTCTCTGCAGAGAGTGGCTTCCATGTCGGCGCTGTCCATGACTTTGAGCAATTCGTCGAACTGGGTTTTACTTGAATAGTAGCTGACTTCGCCATTGTCACCCTCGCTATTAATTTGTCAATTAATTTATTGCTACACCCAAAAATACTGAATAAACAGTGGGACAACAAATAGAAATATTGCCGCGAGCGGACAATGAAATAAAAACAGAGAAAGCCTTATGCTTATACATGTACATGTGTATAAAAAACAAGACTGTTATTCTAAAACTGTCGAAGTTTGCGTACAAAAACGAATTTACAGATTAATGAAAATTTGCAGATATGGAATGACAAACACTCGAAATGCTTGAGGCACTAGCATAATTTCGATTCTTGGCGCCCTTGCTGAATAAATTGTAATCAATTCTAACAAGTACGCTTTGAAAAATAGCTCTTAAAAATAAAATTATGAAAATGTTGTATATTTCGCGGCGCCTCTCTCTCTTTGGGAAACAATGCTTCAGTCATTAAATTAATGTAAAGACTGAAAAAGTCAAATACTTAGTCCAAAAAATGTAAAATAAGATTTTTTAAGCGTTTTATGGTATCCTAACGCGATTCCGTTGAAATAGAGAATTTGTAGACAAAAAAGAATTTACAGTGTTAATACAAATTTGTAGATATGTAATGACAAACATCCGAAATACTTGAAAGTAGCACCAATTTTGTTCGATTCCTGGCGCCCTTGCTGAATCCAGATGTCAAATTCTAACAAGTACGCTTCGAAAAATAGCAACTGAAAATAAAATTATAAAAATATTGTAATATTTCGAGAGGTCTCTGTGTCTACTTTTTGGAAATCATTGATTCAATCATTAAAATAATGATAAGACTGAAACATTCAAATAGTCCAAAAATAAAATTAAAAATAAGATTTTTTAACCGTTCTACAATGTACTGAAGGCATTCAAAAGATTCAAGAAAATTATTCTTGAGTAATTTCAAGCACTGTAACGCCTCGAAAAAATTCTGCAATCTTAATTTTAAATGGGTAGTAATATAACGCTCATTATTTTATATCACTTTGAACGGTAAAAAATACTAAATGCTTCTATTAAATGTACAAAAGATTCAGTGATTTTTGTAGTTTTGCATTATGAAATATTGTATTTATTTATGTACTTAGTAATTTTTATCAGTTTAGTTTTTAACTGCTCGATAAAAATATCAACTGTTCGGTTAATAAATTGGAGTTAGACGGCGTCGAGATCAGCCTTCAAAAGCGCAAAGAGCCCTTCTATTATAAGAATAAATTAATAAATAAAAAAAATAAAACTGACGTACTCCTCCCTTGTTAGATTTTAACGCCCGTTTGGTTGAACATCGATCCACCAAAACAAAAACAGAAGATACTTATTTTTTACTTCACATATACCTTCAATGTTTAAGTATTCTTCAAACTTAATTAAATTAATATTGTTTATCAATAATTGTATTTATTTTTCAATATAGGTATTATTTATAACGGCATGTTTAACGGTTAACGGAACAATACATTTTGCATGTGATTAGAATACCCAGCATTTGATTGATATTAAAGCGTGTCTATTTTCACAGCTGGCAAATCTCAAGTTTTAACTTGACTGGTTTAGAATTCTGATATTTCAGTGCACGTGTTGAAATGTTCCTATGTATTTCCTTTTTTTTTAATTATGTATAATCACTCGATTCGGGCTCCAACCTAAACCTAAATCTACAAGAGTTCTACAATACAGGAGACTGTTAAAGCTGGAAGAAAAGTTAAGGCGTTTGGTTTTAATGTCATCTAATGACTGAATTTTTTATACATAGGTATATTGCACACTCGGTAAAAATCTGTCATAACACAAAAATACAATTTTGAGAAATTTAGCTTTGAAATTTCTTGCTTCAATCAATTGATTTTTAACAAGAATGCAGCATTAATAACTTATGTTCATTTGATAGCAACAAAAAACTTCAAAGCTACATTTGTCAAAACTATACTTTTTGTGCGGCTCGGCGATATGTTACAGTTAATGCATAGATTTCAGTGAATGTATACATCAACCAGTCAATATATAGGTAAATTTAAGTAAGGTTTCAGTCAGAGTATTAACTGACCAAATAAATGGCTACTTTTACTAAACAAAATATGCATTTGCAGCAAGATGTTAGTAAAAGCAAATGCAAATGTGCATGTCAATATCAAAATTTAATATGTCGGCCCCTAAGTCACACAACGCAAATTTTACAGGAGAAATAGTTCTGCTCCAAACTGAAAAATATACGAACACATTATTATTAATTTTTATTTAACATGGACGGATTTCGACAAGAACCTGGACATTCTATACATCTGCAGTAGATAGAACGACCGTTAACATGTACAAATCTTACAAAAAAAGAAAACCGAACTGTTCAGCTCTGCCCTAAGCGGACGATGTACTTTAATATAAATAAATAAAATTAATTAATAATAATTTAGATAAAAAAATTAATTTATATTTGTATATAAAAAAATTTATTCTCGAAGATCTGACGTAGTATGCTCTTTAAAACTGTTTTCGAAATTAGTGTTTCAATCACACACTCCCTTTGCACATTAATGTATTAAAAATTTTTTTCAAAATTTTCCTCGTTCTTGTTTTCTTAGAAATATTGCGTGAAAGCAATATAAAAATAATATTTTTTTTTCAACGTGTAATTTTTGAATAATGTTTGACTAACGCTGGGTATCGCGAGATAAGAGATGTTGTCACATAAAAACAATTCTCCATTGAAAAAAATCGATCCTTCTTATTTATACCTGGTATGTATAAATGATAGAATGAAATTTAGTTGATTTGTACCGTTGAGGAATTTGTACTATCATCGTGATTTATGGCTTTTCAGGATATGATTTTGTTGTCTTCATTGTGAATTATAAAAAAGTAATTTATTGAATAATGACGAACACAAAGGGACATAACAGAAAATGGTTACAGCAATGTATGTATTTATAAACTTCTAAACACCATCTTATATATTGTATGCGAGACGGTTATTAACAAAGAACTTAGTTTTAAATTTCTTCAACACAAGGACGAAATATTGCCACACTCCTTCGAACGTCAAAGTTTCTCCACGGCCTACGCAGCCTCGTTTTATTTTTGTACACACATGATTTGGTCAATTTAAGGCATTTTTCATCGCAGATACCAGCTTTTCTGTTTTTTATTTTTTAATTTGGCAGCCCTCTATAGTCAAAACTGAGAAGAGAGCTATTTGATGCATTAGTGGAATGCCTATTTAATTATCTATCAGATGTGACCATCTATTAGTTCTTGTTAATGAAACTTAGATTATGCGAAAACGCAATATTGAAAAAACATAAGGTGATTTTTAAAAATTATTTTTCAAAATTTTTATTTAATAATATTATTTAATATTAGTTAGTAATTAGCAGTGCATATTTAAGATTAGTATTTAAATAAACCCGTTTAATTAAAAAAAACTTTTTTTCCAGTAATCTTGGCAGTTGTAAAAGATGGGTTATAACATCTTCGGGCAATGTACAATAATATCATGCAATATTTTGCGAAAAAAAGGAAAAGTCATAGGTATTTTAAGATTCCACTTTGAATGCTCTCTAAACAGTATAAGTAATTTTCTTTAAAATAATATTTCACTCGAATTCATTAGTTAGGTAAAAATTAGTTACTTTTTTATTTGAAAATTGTTTTCATACGTTATTATCAAAGTTAAAAAAATTAGGTAACATTATAATAAAACAAACATTGTAAGTTTCTAAATTGCTTCCCAAACGATAATGCCAATAAAGCAAATATTTTAGTGCCAAAGTTTTAAATGTGTTTTTCTCGGTTTGCATAATTTTTACTTGCACCCACCATAGATATATAATCGAAGTTTTGTGATGTAAATATAGAACACAAAATATTCGATTGTGTTAGGGCTTTGTTTACAATTTCACTAAGTGAGCTTACTAAAAGCTTACAATTCGTTATTAGGAACACATTCACCAAGCAAATCAGTAAATTTAATCATTGGCTAGTCCCCTTAGAACATAACTATTCCATGCTGAATTAAATTTGTGAGAAAGTAGACAAAATCGAATATTACATTCGGCAATTGTGGAAAAAATATTCATAAAAATAAAGAAAAATAAGAACAAAGCTCTCCTGTAAGTTTTGTATTTTGTGACATTGAATAGTTCTGCTCTAAGGAAACGATAAAATTGTCACAACACTCTTATCAAAAAATGCTAGTGTCAAACTTACACAAAAATCCGCCGGCACAGAAAGTAATATTTGCGGCCGTGTCGGTCATAGCCGAGATGTTCTTGTCTAGAGAGCTGTCCTTGCTTCTCCACGTCCAAAATGCAATCCACAACCCCTGTAACTTTGTGCGATCGGCAAATCCCACACTGCCAGTCTTCCTCAGGTACGTTAACTAAGGGGGGATCCACGCACTCCAGGTGGTAGACCGCCGGACACGTCTCGCAGCACAGAAGATCCCCCAGCTTGTGACAAACCCGGCAGTGATCGTCATAGTGCATGGGAACTGAAACAAGAACAGAACAAACGTTACAGCTGCACATCTCGCAAGAAACTCGCCGACTACCTTCGCTCAATAAGTCGTCTCGCACGGGATTAGTAGTGAGGAATTGATCGGTAAGAAACTGTAAAACCGCAACTCGATCGTCTAGCGTAGAAAACGGATAGTCGGTGCTCGACAGAATGTTTAGGACTTTCTGGTCAAAATTTTTGTCGCTCTCCACGTAACTCCTCAGCACTTCCGGATATGTGACGTAATCTATGAGATAAAGCGCAATGTTGACGCTGTCTTTTTGATCTAAGGGTCCGAAGTGCGTCTGCTGGGAGTCCTCCTCGCGCAGCAGCGCCTTCAGCAGCATTATGTGTATTTCCGCCAGAAGACTGCTCTGGTCCTCGCATATGATCGCGGCGCAAAAATCCTCAAAGCGAAACGGTGACAGCCGCACCAGGTTACGGAAGTGGCGCAACACCTCGTAGATACTGACTATGGCCATTATATGTTCGCGGGGTACTAGCAAGTCGTCCGAGGACTTGGGAAGCGTCAGCGGCGGGATTTCGCGGTTCTGCAGCCATAGCGGTTCGGGCGTTACGGGCCTGGAGGCGGCGGCCAGGCCGCGTCGCGGCGTCCCGCTCGTCGTGCTATAACTACTGAGCGAAAAATCACTGTCACTGCTAGGGTCGGCGACCGAGTGGTCCGAGTCACTCTCACTAAGCCCCAACTCGTCCTCGATTTCGCTCTTGTTGTCGCTCGAGTCGTCTCCGAAGTCCGAGCCGTAGTGGTACTCCGAGTCGCGGTACTCGGCGGCGGTGTTGTATCCGCGACGCTGGTAATTTGCGCCGGTGTATCCCGGCCTCCGGCCCGCTCTGTGGCCGTCCTTGCCGCGTATCCTGGTGCTGCTGCGTCGGCCGGCGTCGCTTCCTTGCGGCGACGAGGGCCGCGACGCGTTCGGCGTGCTCGACTGCGAATCCGAGCCCTTGTTGTAGTTCAACAGATATTTCGGCTTCTTCAGCAGATGATATTGGAATTTCTTGGGCCGTTCCGACACCTGGACCTTGGGCGGACGCCCCCTCTTCTTCAGGCCGCGGGTTGACATCGCGCCACTAAACTGTCAATAATGCACGTGGTGGTACCTCACCGATCGTTTGTATACAAACGCGAATGTCAAAAACGCTGCCCGAAACGATTCATGGTCGTCGAGTCGCTCTTTTCGCCATTATAAATCGGCTGCGTCACGTGACGCACGGCCCAATACACATCTCGCACGCGTGCGGGGGGCCCTCACCAAAGCCGCTCGTCCGGGCCAAAACTGTGACGAAACCGGCCCCAAATCGCTCCTCGAACCAGAAGGACGCACTTTATTCTTCGGATGACGCGGATCCCACAAGCGAAAAAGAACACCTAACAACCGACGATCGCCGCGTTCCCATTGGCTGACGCGCCAGCCGCCATGACAACTTGCAAATAAAATTCGCAGACGACACGCACCAAACACTCGATTCCCACGCTGCGACCGGTAAACGCACAAATTCGCACGGATTTTCCCCTTTCTGCAGGGCCCTAGCTCAATTTTGCCGTTACGGCCACGATTGACGATTGATTTTCTCGCTCGGACATCGCATCTAATCGTCCAATCCCAGCACTCACTGGACGCGCTTGCTGACGCAAACGCTAGATGTCGTACCGCTCATCGAAGCGTTTTCCAATTCCCTTCGTTCATTCTTGTGTGGGAAACGTCGGGCGGGCGATTTTTCCATTTCCACGAGTGCCGCACACACGCGGCGCGGTTTTTCCGCCGATTTTTTTTTATTTTCAAAATGACTACGTGACGACTTCCGCTCGCCGGAAACGACGGCACAACTCCGACAAGATGGCGACGCGTCACTTTCGAACATAGGCGGCTCGTCAGCCACCAAATCGTTTGGAAGCATCTAAACTTGGAAGTTGTTGCAGCGCTTGGCCCCCAACTAGCGGTACAAATACTACGCTTATACTTGTTTAAAAATTCGCGTTGTTTTGCACGCTCGTTGGGGCTGCATCGGCCAACGGTTGGCGTTCCACCTGACGTACGCCACTGATTTGCGGTTTGACACTTGCCCCCCGAAGCTCGCCAAAACCATTTTATAATTAACGAAACGATCGATTTGCAAAAAGCGGCGGATTTGTGTAAATTTAGCGAAATGAACGGCCCCTTGAAGATGTACGCCTTGAAGCAGGTGGTGCGCCACGATATCAAAGTGGAGCTCCCAAATTGCATGTACCGAATCGAGAACATACACGCTCCAAGAAACGACACGGGTCACCTTCCACCGAAAAAGTTGGACATTCTCGACCAGGTTAAACAGTTTTTAAAGGTTTATTACAATTCCATTTTATTGGTTTGTCGTAATAGTCGCTTAACCGCTTTAACTCTGCCTAAAACATGCTAAAACTCACCGCTATTTCTTGGTAAAGCTCTTGCATGACACCACAGTTATCAATTTTTGTGGACGACTGTCAAAAATACAAAGCAACGTGAAGGAGGTTACTATTTTAAAGTAATGGACGAGTGAGGGCCGTACCAAGCTAAATCGCGCCACTTTTACAAGAATCCGCTTTAATGTCGCTCATTTAAGCTGTCCCCTTCAGAATAACCACAATATACCTGAGATGGCCGCTTTGGAGGTGAGGCAGGAGGAAATACTCCGGCAGCTGTCCGACTTGAGGAAGCAGATGGACGGCATTAAGAACAACCTGAAAATCACGCATTCCGTGTCGGCACCTGCCATAACCACCAAACAAGGACCTGTATGATGATCTAGTGTCCAAAACGGTGATTTTAATAAGCATTTTTGCAGCCTCCCAGTCTTCCAGATATTGTCATCAATGCCAGTCCGACAAATCCACCCTACTCTCTAGCTTTAATGCAAAAACTGTGGAAGAACTATATCTGGCTCTCTATCAAATGCCATGTACACTCCAGTGTGAGTTCCTCAAGTGAAAACGCGGAGCAGCTGACTAAAACACTGGAAGGATTCACTGCCGAAAGTCATGTCCCCAAAGTCAATATCAGGCTCATTTGGAAAAATGGTATTTATGGTTTTCTCCTGAATTGAATTTTTTTCAAACTTAATTTTACACACAAGATTCAGTTTTTGTTGGTCTAACTTCATAAAATGTACGAAACATATTTATTGTATGAAATTAGGAGACATGGAAGATTTATGGCGCACAATTTTCAATATTTTTCACATTTGAAATTTGGATTTCCATTAAGAAATGCCAAATACCCAAATGTAGAATGTTCCACCTGTTTCAAATCATACACAAGTGGTTTTTGGTCTTGTAAATTTATTTTTAAGGGGTGATTAAACATCGTAAATGAATTTTATTAACGCTAAAACGCTTTATAACAAAATTTGCATACAAGATATTATTTTTTAAATATTTTTTTGCCGAGGTTCTATATTAAAAAATACAAACCTGCGATTAAACACCTCAAAAGAAGGTTATTAACGCTAAAACGCCATAATAAAATTTAGATAATAAAACATATGATTTTTAAAATATTTTTTTCAAGGTTTTATTTAAAAAAATTGTGCTAACACTAACTAATGTTACAAAATGACAAAACACCGCATTACACTAATTCTTCGAATTCAGACGTAAATCTAAAATCTTGTGATGCCCTTCGTTTTGTAATATTTAGTGTTTGCATAATTTTTTGACAGAATCTTAAAATAATATCTCTATTATCCAACTTTTGTTAAGGCGTTTTAACGTTTAAGGTGTTTAATCACTCCTTAACAATAAAATCACAGGATCGTAAACAACCTGTATAGGCCACAATTGTGCGAGTTATGGAAAAAAATTGCTTTATAAATTTGATTGGGCCATTTTTGGGGTGATATTTCAACTCCGCGTAATTACGTCCACAAGCATTGTTTATATTTCAAATTTGTCTTTAATCATATATAGAATTGGGCAAAATTCCCAGAAGTCGAAAAAGTTAAAAAATATGCAGCATTGCAAATAATGAATTTATGAAAGTGTGTAGGCTTTCATGGTGTTATTAATAATAACGTTGAACTTAATGACAACATTATTATTGATAATGAATATTTTCTTTTTTTTCATGTTTTCTTTAACGGGAAATGCTTCCTACTTATGTTTTTTAAATGGGACACCCAGTATATTTTAACATTTTTGCAGACAGAATTAAAAACTACTTTCAGCACTATTAACAAAATTATTTTATTTTTAACGAAGCTATACAAAAACATTTAAAACCAAGATATCTTTAAAAACCTTTTTTTAGCTACAAAAAATTTTAATATTGTGCTCCATTTATAACTTGGCAGTGATATAACCGATCGATAAAAGGTCTTAGTAAATTTTGTAGCAATTGGCCGATTTTATTAATTTTTTGTATGGCTTCCTTAAGAAGAAAAAAATATGTTAATAGTTTTTGTTTTTTATGCTGGATCCGAAATTGTAAAAATTTATTGGGTCTCCTATTTAGAAAACATAAGTAGGAAGCTTCTCCTGTTAAACGGAAAGTAAAAATAATAAATAAATAAATCAGCTATTTGCAACTGTATATTCAACCAATTTTGAAAAAATATATAATATATAAAAACTAGCTGAATGTACCGTTGTCCGGGCATACATATGTATAAATGCATCTGTGGATGAAAGTAAAAATACTACCGGGTGACTATAAATGATTGACTTCAATTTAGATAATTTGTATGTATTTTTGTATGCTGTATCATAGAAAAATAAAAACAAAAAATTTTGTCTAAAAAATAAAATAAAAATTTAGGGGTGGACCACCCTTAACATTTAGGGGGATGAAAAATAGATGTCCGATTCCAGACCTAACTGATATACACACAAAATTTCACGAAAATCGGTCGAGCCATTAATTACAAACACCGTGACACGAGAATTTTATATATTAGATAACTTTTGCCCAAACCCTGTATGTTCCAATGTAATTGGTTCTTAAATTTTTAAAGTACATTTGTACAAAATTTTACAATTTCATTATTTAACCTGAAATATTGTACGCTTTTTTTAAGAACCTACTCTACAGCAGCAGTCGTGTGATTGATTTTTTAAATAACGCTTCGTTTATTAGGAATAAAATTTTAAAAATAAATAAATGAAATAAATATAAATGACAAAAATAACGTATTTTGCTAGATAAACATCGACTACAATATGTGAAAAAAGTCATGAGTCATGCATAACATCTTATTTATTACATTTGCACGCTTTTATGGTTTGTACTTTTGATAAAATCTTTCAAACGTTCATAAAGACAGTAAAAATTCCGGGATGGTGGAGTTTTAATTTAATGTCCATACGTATTACACAAGATTTGGCATAACACTTCACTGATATTAAGAAAATTGTAATAAAATTTGTTGGTGGCAGTTGGAGCCAATCCAGAGCTGGTGCTATCGCTGCGCCCCATCGCGGGAGAAGCAAACATCCTGCGGTACTTATCCAGAGTTAGTTCCGAAGCGCTCAATTACGAAACGTACAGCAACGTCCACGAAATCGACGCCCTTCTCGACTTATCCTATTCAATAGTCAAGTCAAAAAACAAGACTGAACGAATCGGCCTGCTTCAGCTGCTCAACAAATCTTTGGGCAAGAGCGAATGGTTGGGCGGAAGAAGTCAGATCAGCATTGCCGACCTTGCCGCCTTCTCGGCCATCAAACAGGTGACTAGTCCGAACGAAGTCAATGTAAATTTAGGGAAGTGGGTGCAAAGGTGCGCCTCCTACCGATAAGAATAAACACTGTAAATTGTCGCTACAACTTATTTAAATCACCCGAACATCGCTTGTGTGTATAATTAGAGGATCACAGATTTATTTGAAATTTCGTTACACTTAAATACATAAACTTAGGCAGTGTAAATAATATCAGTACATTGATAACAACGCATTCAAGTTCTTGTAAAAAGAAGATTACGTTAATGGGGATCCTTGAACGTAATTATTTACTGCACGAGATTATATTGCAACACGAAAAGCTGTTTGCAATGACAGTAACACCAAAAGCTAACGAAAACTCGTTCCTCGTGAACCGTCTCATCAATTCTTTGAGCTTCCCACACGATTTCCTAGATGCCAAAAGTCGCTAATAAATACAAGTCAAGTTATAAAAATATAAATAGGAATGGCGACGTGGAATTGAATAGTGTGTGAAATGTATCTACAGTACAAAGTCCCTACGGTTTATATACAAGTAGCAATTCATGATCTAGTGACGAAGTAAAACGAAACAATATATACAAAATCGCTAAACGTAGGAGTTTCAAGTCTTGTGAAAATTTCTTAAAAAGATCTGAATCAACGCTTTACACCACTATTTGGTCTCGATTAGCTGAAATTAAACTAGAACGGCTATGTACATGAGAAGAACTTAAGTCGATTCGTCCTAGACAAAGGACGAGAAGCCTGGGAGCGGCGCCCTGGACCTCGCCATGTTATTTATTATGATTTGTCCCCCGTTCAAGCTCGCTGATCCTTCAGGCTCCGAGTCCGTGTGGCTCGAGAAGTTCCTCACGGGTTTCTGGCGCTTCCACGACGGTCTCAGGGGCTCGTTCACGTTAGCGTAATGATTGACGAAGGAATGCGAGTTGGACAAGACGCTGTCGTTCTCGCTTTCCGAACCCTACAACGATTTCCAATGAAATTCAAAGTGAAAAAAATCGACGCTAACCTGTGAGTCGGACGAGCTCATCTCCGACGGCTTTTCGGTCACGCTGCTATCGTCAGGATTCTCGTCGTATCCTTTCAAGCTCTCTTCGTCGGAGTTGTAGGGTACCGAGGCTGGGGACGGCCTCGGTGGCGACTTCCCCAGCATCGGAGGCGGCTGCTGAAGCACGGGTTTCCTCGACAACGTACTCCTCTTCGAAAGAGTCGAGCTGAGGTATCCGTTTCCGTTGCGGGAGCGATTATAATCAACTGAAAGGTCGGGGTGGTCGTCGCGTGACATCGCCATCAGTTCTCCCGTACTGTTCTGAGCGCACTCCTCTGCAAACGACTCGTTAAAACTGGCCACAAACGAAACGTGGCGCTTACGCTTGTACTTGTAGCTTTTGCTTTTAACGCACAAAATCGCTATAATCATGATGATGATGATGATGGAAGTTGCCGCCAGAGCAACCATGAACCAAGTCTGTCTGTAGAACGGTTCGTGTTGGAGGAAGCCGTATTCGGAGTACAGTTTCGACGGCGTCAAGACTGCGTCCTCCGTTGTTGCAGGACAGCTAATACCGAATTTGTTGTACGGAATTACGCGGAAATAGTAAGCGGTTGATGGAAGCAGACTTTGGTAGGAAACCATGAATTCTTGTAAGGGGCCGTTTGTGGATTTGGTCACAGTTTGCCAGCGTATATCGTCTAAAATAGCCAAGCTAAGTCGTGGTGATTAAAACTACCAGATGACTATAAATGATTGACTTAATTTAAGTGAATGGCAACAGTGAGGAAT